>CM029466.1:46081633-46694685 GCA_017140185.1 Eucalyptus polyanthemos subsp. polyanthemos | reverse complement strand
ATAGGCCTTTTCAGCCTGGAGCACAGGAGTCTCCATCCAGCGGCTTTCATCTAGAAAATCGGAGGTGCCAGCTAATAAAACATCCACTTTTTAGGATCTTCCCATACTAGAGTAACCCACTAATCTATTTAGGAAAAACCTGATCAAATTGGACACTAGAGCCCCAATATCGTTGGGGATGCCAAGCTAAGCAGTGCATGTGTAAAGGAAACTAATCAAACAACTTAGAGATTTTAGGTCAGGAGGATTGATGGTGTGTAATATGGATTAGCATCCCAATACGCCCTTTTGAATACTGTAATCCTATTTTTGGTTGAATCTAAATCATTCATAAACAATTTCCCTAACTTTGCATGATTTACTATTACTAGAAATTAAAATATTGTCAACACTTATTCGGTGATGTTATTGATTAACAACACCATTTTGCACCTATCGAGTCACAAATTTATGTTTTTGTAGGTGAGTGCAAACGAAATGTCAATTCACGCAAGACATGCAAAACAAAACTTTAAACTCAACATGGGAATGTCATAACGAGCAAGTTGGATTCGACATGCATAACCGAGATTCAAACATGAGATTGAAGATGATGCTATTCCAATGCAACACGACACAGTAAAATCGATTGCAAACATGACGGAAAAAATGACATAGTACGACAACTTCATATGACATGACATGATAAAGTTTATAATTTAAAACATGATGAGGAAAAGACCTAATATGACGATAATCACATGTAGTATGCCATGACAAATTAAAATTTAAGAGGACAAATGAAATGTCAATATTCACATGTAGCATGACATGAAAAATTTGAAATTCAAATATGACAGAGAAATGACATAATATGACAATATTCACGTAGCGACATGACAAACTCGAAATTAAACCACAAGGAGAAAATGAAATGACATGGTAACCGCACATGCATCACAACATATATAAAATTTGAAATTCATAACATAAGGAGAAATAACATGATATGATAATAATCAGTTGTAACATGTCATGGCAAATTTAGATTCAAAACATCACGAAAGTATGACGGGAAAAGGCATGTGGGAATATGACCGAGTTTTACGGAAAAAAGGGATTTAACATGAGCGAGACGTTAAATGGGTCGAGAAAAACTGGACACAAATGAAGAAGAGCTCTTGATCGAAGAATTGAGGACTTAAGTTGGGCTCCATTTGCTTTGCAAAAAAATAAAGGGAAAATTTTGAAAAAAATTGTAAGCGTGTGCAATTTTGCCAGGTTCTATGAGAAATTTTTTAATTTTGCCAATTGAATTCTAAATTTTTTCACACTTTGTTAATTGAGTTTATCGGGCCAATTTTCATAAAAAAAAAAAAACAATGACATGAATACTAAATGTTCTATATGGCATAGCTTACGCTAATGTAGAAATTTTTTAATAATTTTTAATAATTTTTTTAAATTTGTAGTTTTAATTTTTCTTTGTTTCTTTATTTTTTTGTTATTTTTTTGTTTCGACGAGGATCGTGGCAACTCTCCCCAATTGCAAGGCCTCACCCAAATTTGGGTGAGCTATTGGCGTTTCCTCTCCAGTTGTGAATGAGGCAGCCTTTGCCAAAATTTGCAGGGCCTTTGCCACCCATTTATATGCTGAGTAGGGCTCAAAGGCTCTTGCCCACACGACGGCCTAGGCAGGGCCTTTGTGGTCCCCACTAGTCAAGGGCAAGTCTTTTGTGGCTGGCAAGCGTCGCTGTGACCCTTGCCAACACAAAAAAGGAATAATAAAAAAAAAAAGCAAATAAAAAAGGGAATATAAATTAGAAAAAATATAATTATAAAAATGAAAAACATTAGAAAAATACTTATATATTATTATTAATTGTTCGTATCAGCATTAGCTGTGTTAATGTGGACAGCTCAATGTCCACATCATGATTCTTGACCGAGAAGTTGGCAAGTTTAAAGTTCAGGTGGCAAAGTGTGAAAATATTTATGATTAATTGTCAAATTTGAAAGGTTTATGATTAGATTGACAAAAATGCAATAAAGTTTATGACTTTTTTGATAATATTCCCAAAAAAATTAATTATTTGGAAAACATTTCCCTAAAATGATCAGTTGTATTGCTTGCAAAATTAATCAATGAAAAATATTTCCATCATCCACAAAATATTTAGACATAAATTATTATCAATAATTAAAACAATTATTAACTAAGTAGTTCATTGATTATAAACGATTATTTTTAAGAGAATACTTCCCAAATCATTCATATCAATGATTTAGAAAATATTATCCTAAAAATAATTGATTATTATCACTTACAAATATGAACAAATAATTTTGTGCATCATATAAGAAAGTATTTAGACATTATTGATAATAAAAAAAAATTCATTGGTTAACTATTTCAATTGCTACAAGCGATTATTTTTAAGAAAAATATCTTCCAAATCATTCTTTTATATGAAACAAAAAAAAATATGCTTAAGAAGAGGACGTCACCATGAACTTGGGCCTGCAAAGTTTGTTTTGTTATTAGTTTGTAAAGGATAACAATGGGATTGATGATTTTTTAAATAAGAAGAAACCTTTATAAGCCGAAATTAAGATAACTACATCTTTATCGATGGAAATAAGGTTACAACTGGATTTCATGCAGCAAATCCCTTCTCGACGAATGTTTTCAATGTTACATGCTCATAGAGAATGGCGTTGATTCTACGACAATTTCTTGCTAAAACTTAGCATAAAATAAGACTTGCCTTTTGATTGAGTTTACTAACTGGTTCGATAAAATTACAGATATCTAAGGTTGAGGGTCCAGACTTATTAGACAGTCTTAATTCAAAATTTTGGTCGCAAACTCTTGAGAAGATTATTTATCTTAGGTCTGATTGATATGGTGTCGATTGATCTAATTTTGGTTGGAGTCTTGGAAATTACGTGAATGACCACATTGCCTTTAAGCTTGTGTCTTCATTGCTCTACGAATGAATCTCATATGGCAACATGACTTGTATATTAACTGAAATGGTGGCCAATGCGACAATTGTAGCCATGGTGATGCATGTGCCATGTAGGACGAATAAAGTTGACCGGACGCAGCGTCAATAATTACTTAAATCTTACTTAAAATCTTTATAAAAAAATAATTAATTGAAATGATTTTATTGGAATTTCGCATGAAAATTTAAGACTATATAGATACAATTGGATAGATTTAGGACTACATTAGTAATTACCCGAGAAATGAGGCCGTAAAAGATGCTACACCTTGAACCAATGTGTGTTCAATTATGTTTTGCCAGCTTTTACTAAGGAAAACTAGAAAATCTGGAGCAGAGGCCAAAGCACAACGTACTTCATTATAAATAATTGTTATCTTTTTCCCACCAGATTAAGAGGAAAACTGAAAAAATCACGACAAAAAATCAAACTGATAACATCAACTTATACTTTATTAACGAAAAAAATAAGTTCACATAACTTGGCTCGAAACCCACGTTTTTATGCTTTCAAGAAGCAACTTTTCAGTTACAGTGAATAAATAGCAATTCATCATTCAGTTTCTCCCTTTTGGTGATCTTTTTGTGAGGATCTTCATCGACTGAATATATTTTACAAAAAAAAAAAAAAACTCGAAGTAAATGCTAGCAAAAACCCTTTCACAACTACTAAATTAATCAAGTATTCATTATGTTATGCTAATTTTAACGTATAGAGTTAAATTAATAATTAATTGTTCAACTAGTTAATTTAGCATTTGACTATTTTCTCTCTATCTCTCTCTTGGAAATCCAACAGTATTTATAATTCCCATGCAATACATGTTCAAAATAGAACATATACAGGTTACCTAGAAAACATTATAAATGATATTGTGATAATAAAATGCTTGATGAGCTACATTTAATCGTTGAGAGAAAAATCAAGATGGGAGAGGATAAAGTAGGATAAAAAAAATCAGGTAGTAAATGCGCACATATGTTTATACTTAGATAAGATTGAAAAGCAGATAAAAAAATCAATTAAATAAAAAAAAAAATTAGAAAACAAAAATTGTAATTCATAATAAAATAATAATAAAGCATTTTGGACGGACTTAGGATCCACAGTTGCGGATGGGGAATGGACGAAGAATAGGGTAGCGGAGGTGCGGCCACACAGCCACTGGTGAGGCTTTTAATTCCGATGGTGATCTCATCGCCAAGTTCAAGATGATCTCCCTGCGGCCCTACACAAAGATCCCATCTCCAACGGTGCTCTGCAAGTTTTCCATCTCCTCCAAAAATCTTATCGCCAAGCTTGAACCGCAACCAAAACACACAAGATCGAGGAATCTATAAATGTGTAATTTAATATTATGATGACTTTCTATAATTATGTTTCTATCTCTATCTTGACTGTAATTAATCACTTCTATGAATACATATACAATCCTAATTGGGGTTGAGCCACTATAAATATTTTATCTTTATTTTGTATCTGACTCTAAACATTACAAAATTATGGTGGCGGTGGTAGTGAATTGGGAAGATTGCTGGGGAAGAGTGACCCATTGTAGATATGAGACCAGAATAGTGAGATTGATCCTGTCGAGATACAAATAATTGCACTGTCATTGTCACGGTGGTCTAGCACTATAAAATCAAAGTGATTGCTAAACCAACACCGAGATTGATTTTGTCAGAAATTCAAATCTGAGTACCCTAACAACAGCCGACGTAGGACTTTCCCTACCTCTGGTTTGGATTATAAATCAATGGTCGCAATGCAGTCCGATGAGCTGGAGCTAGACGAGCTCTTCCACAGGCGCAACTCGCTTGCTAGTGACATTGCGTTGTGCCACCATGGTTTGTCCATGGTGGTAACGGTCATCTCAGAGAAAGCAACAGCTTGTTATTGTCTTTCTTCTTGAATATTTTAAAAAATTATTTTTCTTATTCAATCCAGGTCTATCTCATCCCTTATTTTTATTTCTTATTCGTCATTTTATACTAACGTATCCTAATTAATCTGGTCTGGAGGGTGTTCCCAAACATCAGAGTGTTTATTAATTACTTATTACAGTTCAAAGTTTGGAAGTAAAGGAAGGATTTGATCAAGAACCAAAGCTACAAAGTAACCATGCATTGTCCTCATTCGTTTGTCTTTAGATTCTCATATTTAGGGTTAACTCAATAAGCCTTAAACTTTGAGGCACTTTCCACATGTAACTTGAGCTTTTTATCAGGTAAGAATAGGAACAAGTTTATTACAGTGGGGTCAATATATATAATCTAAGGGGGGTCAATTGACCCTGAGTGGAACAATAGAGACATCCTTGAAATTTTCTGAGATTACTGTCCACTGTTATAAAAGTTCAAACTAATAGATGAATTCACAATTTAATAACTAATTATCCTAACACTGTCATTACTTGATGTAGCAAGGAGTAGAGTTAGATAGATTCTTGTTCCAATCATGATGTAGATGCCATATTAGTACAAATAACAAATCTAGGGAAAATTATTCAATCGATCATAAACCTATTGCACATATGTCAATTCAATCTTAAAATTTTTAATTTCGTTAATTTAATCCTAAAAACATCACGTAGAATGCCAACATAGTCATTTCAATCAATTTTTTTATTAGAAATCACTGACGTGACAATCACATTTATAGATTGATTATGTGAGAACTTCAATCAGCCACGATTTCCTCAAGGAAAAAAGTAGTAAGACTTTGCAGTGTTTAAGTAATGCAATGTGTTTGTGCATCAATTGTTTGCTTTACAAAATTCCATCAACGTCCGATCTATCCTCCTCAAAGGGTGGGTCCTTAAAATAATGCTAAACTAACCAATAAATCTAATAAAATTAATTGAAAAGCCAACTACCTCACTGAATGAATGATGACAAATATGAAACAACTAATTGACATTACATTTTGGAGTTCCATCATCTTGAAAATGCATTCACGGTCATTTACCAAAAAAAAAAAAAAAAAAAGAGGACTATATATTTATGGTCAAAGCCTATAAAAAAGTTATAAATAAAATGCTTTTTTGGACTCGCATGCGTAGAGATGTGACACGAGGCACCCATCCCCACTTCTAGCGGGACATATTTTACTCATGAAAAATGCATCACCAAACAAATGGTGGGCATGGGTGGGGTCAGTATTAAGGGTGAGTGGTTCTCACTTGGGATCGATTAGTCTAGAAACAGAAACCTATTGGAGTGCAGGGTTCCTCATTTGGAACTTGAAACCTATCCGTCGAAATTAAAAACACTGGAACTTACCCTATTACCAGGTTTGAATTGATTCCCGGGTTCCAACCAGGTTCTTTTTTCTTTTTCTTTTTTCATTTTTAGATTTGAAAAGTCAAACAACTATGATTAGGCTCACAACATTAGAGCAAACGACAACATCCATCATCAGCAGTCAATCTTACAAGACTTCTACCATTCATGCATTTAAAAACCATAGAGCACATAAGCACATCAATCTTAATCCATCAATAAGATAATCGCTCGAGTTATTGACCCCTATTCTATACAAATCCATCCAGAAATGCAGGTTGCAAAGGCACTTTAGCAAATCACTAGCCCTTTTAGTGTGCAGATTCCTAACACGGCCTATTTACAGTAAAGGAGGAAAACAGTTATATCACCTACATAAGGAACTTTGTCAGCATGACTGTTTGACAACTCTGCAGCCAAAATAAATGAAGAAGAAATTAGTAAGATCGAAATCTAATATAGGGCTCATTATTCTTCAAGTTGATGTGAAGCATATGTCATCTATATATTAAGCGGTTAAATCAGCCTATAGATTTGGCATTGCACTTAGAAAGCATTTACTCATATCGACTAAACTTGCACTTGAAAAAAGCTTCATCAAAAAGCATTAGAGCAATTTATGGATAATAAAAATGCCTCCCAATAATTGAAGCTTTAACTACCAAATTATGTACACTTGACAAGATGTAAATTTTATAGACAATACCTTTCCCTCTTAATTTCCCCCGGAGTAAATAATTCACGACACCAAAGTCAAGCTGAGAGATGTATACGAATCTTTTTACACCCGCAAGAGATATAGGTCACAACTATATCTAGCCATACCATCTTATACAAATACAATTCCCTGAAGGAATATCATGAATGAACCAAATCAATTTCAAACAATACCTCAACAATAGTGCCGACTAATTAAGGGAGTTGCTTATTGAGCTTAATCTTCTCTTGATTCTCCTTTATCTTCTCCTTATACGACTCCAACTCAAATTCGTCCTCTATAGCTCCTCTGCCATCACAAAACAGAAAAACAAATGAAATCCCATCAAAAGCCCCATCAATGCACGGACCTCAAATTAAGATTCAAAGAAACCCTCACGCATGAGCCAAAGCACCAGGAGCCCCAACGACAAGTAAGCCGCCACGAGCCCTAGCAAATCCAACGAAGCCATCAACATCCAAAGAGAGGACAAACCTTGAGGATGCGAATCACGTTGTCAAGGAGGCAAAAGCGGTGCAAGCTTCAAAGCCTCGCACTTTCGAATTGAGCAAAGAGAATACAACACAAATGCTCAAGAGCTAAAAAGAACGATGTAGAGAGAGAGAGAGAGAGAGAGAGAGAGAGAGAGCGCTTATGGTCTCCGCCGCCGCAAATGCCACCTCTAGTGGGATGATACATGGTTACGCAAGGTCCTGCGAGCCGACGAAGATGGGGATGCGGTCGTCTTCTTCGCCGGCTTCTCATAGATGAGCTTTACTCGGAGATGTAGGTCTTGCCGGAGAGGAACTCGTCGAGGACTTGAGGCCCGACTCCATGTGGAGATTTGTCAAGGAACTCGTCGAGGCGAGCACTAAGCATAGTGAGCAGCGTCGGGCAGAGATAGAGAATTGTGAAGCGTGAAGTGAAAGTGAGAATGAGACTAGGGTAAATTAATTTAGGGCTTTTCTTTTAACCTAACAGTTCCGATTCAGGAACCGAGAACTAGAACCGGTCTCTTAAGGCGGGAACAACCCGAACCCTTCGGTTCCGCTCTCCAGTTCCGGTTCTGCCAGGAACCCGCTCACCCTAGTCGGTACTAGTCCCAATCTATTAATCCCCCCACGGCGTGTTTATGATACAAGTACATATTGCTATATATTAATTACAAGCAATATATTAAAGTGTAGATTGTTATATTATACAACCCATTATATTTTATTATGCACTCAATTCATGACTAAAAGTAAAATAAACAAGACATGTCATAAAGCAAAGAATACAAACAAGTTAATATAAATAAGTTGACTCACCTAGCATGATATTGGTTTTTTTTTTTTTTTTTATAATTACCAAATATTAATAAATTGAAAGTAGCATATTTCATAACTGTTATAAAAAAAAACTCTTACAGTGTTTAATTCTATTAACTTATTTTATGAAATTTGTTGAACTTTTTCCCATGAGGGTTGCAAACTTGCAAGGCTCAAAGAGCAAGGACGAGCCGTGAGCGAGCAAGAAAGAAGTTGAGTTGAGAGAGAGAGAGAGAGAGAGAGAGAGGCAGAGTCATAAAGTGTCTGAGCAAGATTGTTGAGGTGAGAACAGAGAAAAAAGAAATAAAGAAAAAGATGCCAAGAAAAAAATTAGGGCTTCTAGGTTTTATGAAACCGGTTCCTAGGTACTTTTTCACTTGGAATCAGGAGCTAGACCAATTCTAAAAATTTGGGATTGAGAACTAGACCGAATCCAATGGAACCAAGAACTTGAGCTGTTTTAGGGCAATTCTGTCTATTTCCAAATAGAACTAATTCTCTTACACACCTTACTATTTATTGTTAGTACTCTCACCACTCCGCAACTATTTATGTCACTCATGGATACAATTCTATTTTGTGGACACGAATCAGGGTGGTGTAACACGTATCTATCATTATTTTCTACATCACGTTCAATTAAATTGCTAGTGATATCTAAAGTCAAGTAGACTATTAAAATATTGTAAAAAATAATGTCCAGTCAAAACTTCCCCATGGAGAGTCTTAGACATTAGCATCCCCACGTTGCGTTTGTTTAGTAGATAATGAATAATTTAAAAAGTAACTTTTCAAAAATAATTATTTGTATTACTTATAAAATGAGCGAACAAAAGATTTTCATTGGTAAAAAATGTTTAGGCGAAAATTGTTATAAATAATGTAATATTTTTCATTAACTAATTATTTCAAGTGATACAAGTAATTATTTTTAGCAAAATGTTTCCTAAATGTCTATTTTCACGAAAAAAATGGAGCCTTGGTGGTTTGAACTTTTAGATAGTAACACCTCTAGCAGTGAGTTCAAACATATCAAAAATGATCTCCAATCAAATCTTTCCATACCACCTAGACATGGTGTTTTAGTGGATCAAATATGCTCATATTGAGATAATGCTGCAAATATTTCTAATCTGCTCTATATTGTCAATTTAATTTTAAACTTTTTAATTTGACCAATTCAATTATGAATTGTGTGACGATTTACCAATGTAGTCTTTATATTCAATTTTAGCCAATAAGTGCTTTGATGTGAATATCAGTCATTTCTGTAGTACAATCAATGTTAATGTATACAAATTTTGAAAATTTTCTAATTTTTTTCTTTTGATAGTGTTGCATATGGTCATGATGCATTTGATTTATAGAAGCTATGGTACATCTATAATCATTTAACAATTCATTCCTCAAGCTATGTTTGTTTGTTTGAATTTCTAACCATGATAATGATAGATAGGATATGACATGAAATATAGGGATTTTGCTATAATACATACATTGTTTTGTGAATAAGTGATAATAAAACTGGATATTTTCATATCGTATCATTCAACATTTTTTATGAACTATATATTAGTGTAAATGAACCTAAAAATATATAAAACGAAAAGGGTAAAAATTTCTCATAACACTTTTGCCTACTTCATTTTGTTTTTATTTTCTATTATATTCCCTCTTTTTATTTCTTTCCTTTTTTATTCCTTTTCCCCATCCATCATGCTTTAATAAAATTTTACTAAATAGTGAACTATACTAATATACCAAAAATATGTAATAAAAATAATTACTAAATATACATATCGAATATATATTATAGGATAAAAATAAATTCGAATATACAAATAAAAAATAAAATTGTTGTTTTATGTTAGTTTGAACTTTTTTATATTAGAATCTAAATTTCATTTCAATTTTATTTTTTTCAAAGTTTTTTTATTAGAAAATAGCTTTATACAATTAATATTAGAAATCATATCTAACATTATTCCACCTCCCTTATAAGAAAGTTTTATCCGGGTCAATTTCCTTTTATATCGACTTTATCTTGTCTTGGGTAAGAGCTGAATATAAGATGGAATGGATTTCATTATATCCTGAATTTTGTCCTAATTAGAGGTTAGTTAATCTTTGGATAGCAAAATAACAAACCCATCTTTGTCATTGTTGACATACTTTTTAAGTTTTTATAATTGTTTATGAACTTGCTATAAAACACACGAAATCGACGGGGTCATGATCTGAGCATGGCACATGAAGAAGCTATAGAAGTCCCCATGAAAGCAATAATGTCAAATTGCAGCTAATGGTCGAAAGAACTCCACGCAATGACCATGTTGATTGATTTGATTCCAGCGTACCCGGGCCAGAAAACTTATTACTGTTCGTCTGTTGTCGTTTTGCCTAGAACAAAAGTAGGACAACCGCACCGTGTCTAACTATGCGCCTTCTGAATTTTAATTGCTTGAGACCATTGCGTTAATCTCGGCAATAATCGTGGAAACTGTAGCCGTTGTTGGTGGGGGTAAAAAGGTATCTGCGAGGCTATATTCTCCCCATGAACTAATTTTTTTTGAAGAAAGATAGTCACAAAGTGCATGTCTTTACTCTCAGTCGAGTTTATCCTTAGAGAAAAAATGAACCGGTGCATGATAGAGCAGGTGTCTTTGTGTTGGGTTTCGACCTCTAGGAGATTTTCTCCAAAATAACTACCGAAGTTCTGCCGCATGTTTTCGACAATTAATGTCAAAGTTAAAATAATATTGCCCGACACACGATATGCATAGATGTTTAGTTTATATCTAGCAAAGGAATTTGAACATCTTCATAAATAACCGATAAGGATTGGTACGATTGAAAAGATCATGGATAAGGAGACATGGAGGTGTAAGTAACATCCTGGATGTAGTTGCCACGCATCACAAGTTAGCCCTTTTGAGACTACTAGTAGGGTTGCCAATTCTTTATATTTTTGGGTCCATTGCTTGTGTAAGTTTGTGTTATTCCAAAATGTTTCAATATGCTTATAAGTGCATTTCATAAAAAATGAACAAAAATATGTCGATTTGTCGGTTTCAAGTTCAGTTGTGCCATGTTGCGTTGTATTAGGATTTCTTGATAAATTCATGTCCCATTAAATGCCATGTTCTTATATTGTGTTAGGAATGGCCCCTTTGACTACAAATATTATCGGTAACAACAATGTGTATTGCAGTGCAAGGATGAAAATGGAGAATCAAATAAATTGAGTAGAGGTACAAATCTAAGAAAAAAACACGGCGAGGGGAAATGCATTGAGTTGCATGTGCCGATGAGTCATGGATAGAAATCCACATCAAAGTGAAAAATTAAATATATGAATGAGTCCGTTTGGGTTTTCATTGAGATATCTTATAAGGATAAGGTGGTGATGATTTATTAGCTGAGATATCACTAAGTAAACTATGATCACACTTGTCGCCAAGTAAAACTATGATTACAAAGTGAACAAGTTCACCATTAGAGGGAAAGTTCAAGGTAATGCTCGGGTTTTCTTTCAAGACCATACTAAGCTCATGCATTGGGTTTATTTATTTAATATACAATGTGTACTAATGTGTCGGGAATTCTTTATTTTTTTTAAAGCGACATGTCGGCATGTCATGTGTCATTATATTGTGTTGCATGTCACATTTTAGTGTCAATGCTACTAAATTATAGAATAAAAAGAAATTCAAATATATATAAGAAAATTGTTGTTTTGCGTTATTTGGAACTTTCTTTATATGAGAATCTAAATTTCATTTCAAATTTATTTTTTAAGAAGGTTTTATTCGAGAAAAAAAATTTATACAATTTATATTAAAAATTTTATCTACCTTTATCTCACCTCTTTCATAGAAATTTTTATCCAAGCCAATTCCTTTTGGCTATGTTTGGTAAACTAAATTTTTAATCGGGATAGAATTTGGATAAGATATGATATAAAATTCATGGAATTTTGTTATATCCATCAATTGTTTAGTGATTGTAGCAATAAAGTCAAATATATACACATCATATATATATATATATATATATATATATATATATATATATTGATGTTAATGGTATATTAATATAAATGAATGACAAAATTTACAAAACGATATAGTAAAAAGCTCTTGCGACTCTTTTGTCTACTTTATTAATATTTTATTTTCCTTTCTTAATTTATTATTTATTTATTTATTTATTTCCCTTCCATCGTTCTCTAATAAAAATTTATTAAATAGAAAACTATACTAATAGACCTAAAATACTAAAACACCTAAAATATGTAATAAATATATATTTATATATTATTTATATTATAAGATAAAATTAAATTCAAATATATAATAAAAATAAGATTAAATTAAAAACTAAATTGTTATTTCGAACTTCTTATATTAAAATTCAAAATATTATTTATATCGAAATATAATTTTAAATTTGTTAATTTAAAGTTTTATTATTTGAGCAAAATAGTTTTCTTATTTTGGATATTAAAAATCATATACACATTTATTCTACATATTACATGAGATAATTTTATTCAGCATATATCTATTTATATGCAACTTTATCCTATCTTAAACATATACTAAAAAGCGGGATATGATAAATTTTATCATATTTTGAATTTTATTCGACCATTAAATACAACCTTTTAGATCTAACTTAACTTTGTCTTGGGTGAGAGCTGGATACAAGATGGAATGAATTTCATTATATCTTGAATTTTGTCTTGATTAGGGTAGTTAATCGTTGAATAGCAAAATAACGAATCCATCTTTGTCATTGTTGACAGATTTTTAAGTTTTTAATTGTTTATGAACCTGCCATAAAACGTACGAAATCATGACGGGGTCATGATCTGAGCATGGCACATGAAGAAGCTATAGAAGCCCCCCATGAAAGCACAAATGGCAAATTGCATTTATGGTTGAAAGAACTCCACGCCAATGGGCATGTTGACTGATTTGATTTGAGCGCACCCGGGCCAGAAAGCTGATCACTGTTCGTTTATTGTCGTTTTGCTCTGAACAAAAGTGGGACAGCTGGACTGTGTTTAACGTGCTCCTTCTGAATTTTAATTTTTCGAGACCATTGCGTTAATCTCGGCAATAATCGTGGAAGCTGTAGCAGTTATCGCCACCCCCCGGGGGGGGTGTGGCTGGCGATGGGATCTGCAAGGCTAGTCTGCCGTGCACTAATTTTTTTGAAGAAAGATAGTCACAAAGTGCATAACTTTATTCTCAATCGAGTTTTTCCATAGAGAGAGAGAAAAAAAACAAAAAAAAAGTAGTGCATGATAGAGCGTCGACCTCTTAAAGATTTTCTTGAAGATAACTTACCGAAGTTCTGCTGCATGTTTTCTGTGATAGCTCAAGCGATGGTGCGGGAAGGAGGGTGGCGGTGCATCCGCACCTCGGTCCCCGGACATGCGCAAGGAAGAAGAAAGGGAAGGGATCTCTCTCTAGTTTTACATCGCTTGGGGAATCTTGGGCTAATTTATAAGTTTAAATCTCCTTACTTTATGTAACACGTTTAAAACTGTGAAGATTTAATGTTTAATGCGAATAATATTACACAATGAAGTTTGAATCGTTACAAATAAAGTAACACGTTTTAAAACTGTGAAGATTTAATGTTTAATACGAATAATATTACACAATGAAGTTTGAATCGTTACAAATGATATTAAAGTCAACTTCCGACCACGTGTCCGACTGCATGCGGAGCCACTCACTTTCCACCCCAAGTGATAGTGCGCGGGAAGAGGAGTCCCACGTCGCTTAGGGAAAGCGGACAATATGGATAGATATTTAGTTTATATCTAAAAGGAATTTGAACATCTTCATAAATGATCGATTAAAATTGTCATCATTATCCGGTACGGATGAAAAGATCATAGATGAGGGAGACGTGGAGGTGTAAGTAACAAGTCCTGGATATAGTTGCCGCGCGTCACAAGTTAGTTCATGTGAGACTACTAGTAGGTTTGCCTATTCTTTATATTTTTGGGTCCATTGCTTGTGTAATTTTGTGTTATTACAAAATATTTCAATATGCTTATAAGTGCTTTTCATAAAAAATAAAAAATAATAATAATATGTTGATTTGTGTGGGTTTCAAGCTCAGTTGTGCCTTGTCACGTTGTATTAGGATTTCTCGATAAATTCATGTCCCATTAGGTGCCGTGTTCCTATATTGCATTAGGAATTGCCACCTTTGACTACAAATATTGTCATCAACAATAATGTGTTTTGCAGTGCAAAGGATGAAGATGGAGACACGGGTTGAGATAAATTGAGCAGAATGCTTAGATTAGAGGGTACAAACCTAAGAAAAGAAGCTCCCGAGTGAGGGGAAATATATTGAGGTGCATGTGTCGGTGAGTCATGGATAGAGAATCCACATCAAAGTAAAATATTAGTTATGTTAATCAGTCCGTTTTGGATTTTCACTAAGATATCTTATAAGGATGAAGTGATGACGATATATGAATTGAAAAATCACTAAGTGAACTATGATCACACTCGCGGCCAAATAAAAAACTATGATTGCAAAGTAAAAAGTTCACCATTAGAGGAAAGTTCAAGGCAAGGCTGCGGTTTTCTTTCAAGACCATACGCTCATGCCCTTTTTTTTTTTTTTTTTTTTTTACCACCGAATTAGCAATGAAATATATTTAAAAATTTTGGGTATGTTTGCATGATTATTTATATCCAGCATCATCAATATCGATTCCTCACATAAAAATTTGGCGCTTTACACATCATGCAACCAAAAAAAGTTAGCCTTGAAATAAGTTAGTAAGGTTGGAATCCTTATGAACCAATAAATACCTACAAGGGAACAATATTAAAAAAGTCCTAAACTTATTACATTAGTAACAATTCTATTATAAGTCTTTTGAATTTGGAGAAATTTAATGTTAAGCTTTTTCATATTTATACAAATTCAGTCATCCGATCAATTTAGGCTAAAAATCAATGCAGTGAATGCCAGCTATTCTACTTGATTGATGTTAATGTAAACATTTTATAATGATATTTTAATAATTTTTGCATTTCTTTCTTTTCTTTCATTTTTATTTTTTTTATTTCATTTTGGCTGGTGTAGTGACAATGGCCTCACCTAGAGCCATCGTGGCCTCGCCATTTGTGATCAAGGTTGTAAAGGCCCTTGCCTAGGGTCTTCGTGGCCCGACCGGCCGGGCAAGGCAACCCTTAAGGCCCTCGCTTGCTAAAATGAAGGAAAAGAGAAAGAAAAAAAAATAATAAATAAAAACACAAAATTATTAAAAATTAAAAATATATATCATTAAAAAAAATGTCTATATTGGCACTAACCATGCCATGTAGGAGGATCAACATCCCAATTAGCAATTTTCAACCTAAATTAGCGGGATGGATTGAATTGATAACAATGTGAAAGGATTTGAGAATAAATTTGTCTAATTTAAAGGTTTAAAGCTAAATTGGGATCAATTTAAATGGTGTGTTTGGTAACGAATCTATTCCAATGAACAATTTTTGAATAGAAATAGTTTTTTCTATTTTTGTTCCGGGACCAATTTTTGAGCATAAGAACGCCCTTGGTAACTACCAAAAAAAATTTATTCTAGGAATAGAAATGTGTTTGGTAAACTCGTATAATTTTGTTGTTTCTTTTAATTTTTTTTGTTTTTTGTTTTTTTGTTTTATTTCCTTCTTTCTCCTTTGTGGCTAGTCATTGACCACGGCGGCGGCCAGCAACCAGTTGGGTGAGGTCCGACGAGCTTGCCGGACCCTCACCATGCCACCATGAGGGCCGACAAGCTTGTTGGAGCCTCACCAAGCCATTGCAAAGGCTCGGCCTTACTAGATCTGGGCGAGGCCGAGCCTTGCCAGGCCACCTGCGAGGCTCGACCTTGCCTAGACGACGCAAGGTCGACCTCACCCTAGTTTGGTGAGGTTGAGCCTCGCGCCAGCCAGCGAGGCTCAACCTCGCCCAGATAGCGTGAGGTCGGCCTTGCCTTGGCTGGGCAAACTTAAGCTACCCAAATTTGGCAAGGCCGAACCTTGCGCCGGCCGACAAGGCAAGGTCGAGCCCCACCCCGCCATGGCGAGGCTTGGCATCGTTGGGGCGGCGACATTCCGGCGAGGTCCCCGGCCAAAAGGAAAAGAATGAAATAAAAAAAGATAGAGAAAAATTGTTTCTCGGAATTATTCCCAGAAATAAGAAGCAACTTTTTTTCTACTTCTTGTTTCTATTCCAAATTTGTTCTTGGGAACAAAAGTTTTACTAAACACATTTTTGTTCTTTTTTTGTTCTCCGAAATAAAAGAACGGAAATTTTTGTTTCGGGAAACATAAACATTTTTGCCAAACATGGCCTAAAATGATTAGGACTAAATTGATCTAATTGAAATGTGTAGGACTAAATTGATACCAAAGTAAGAGGTATATAACTTTTTGAGTACGTCTCCTTTTACCTATACATATATTTTAAGGACATAAGGCACGAAGGTTTATTGATCAGAATTACACCTTCATGATTGTTTTTCACTATAACTATAGCTATTTTACTGACAGAGGTTTCGGCAAGCCATCTTAGGGTCCAATAATTCTTGAATTGTACATCATCCACTTAACGAAAAATAATCTTAGAAAGTGTTTAAACATATGGCATGGTGTGTATTTTCCAACTAAGGTCTGCTTATTTGGCGAACATCACTTTTCCTAGATCAGATTTTAGCCACAGCAGTCATTCTTATTATAGATAAGAAATTCACGACATTTTCTGGTTATAGTGGGCCACATATTCACTTTCTCTTTTGATGAGATTTTCCAGAATAATGTTGACATATCAATGAGTTAGGTGACTGAATGGCAACCACCCCGCGAGGGTCAGATCAAACATTACATCCTATTGACTCATGCAATTGATAGCCACGGTGACCGCAAGTATAAATAATGCACCAGAAAATGGACTACTCGCCTCAGAAAGTATCACTTCCAAATTCTCTCTCAATTTTCGAGCTCGTTCAATCAAAAATTCGTTTGCAATGGGGTTAGATATAGTCCAATTTCTAGAAAACAAGACAATACTAGTTACTGGCGCCACCGGTTTCCTAGCCAAGAGTACTCTCTCTCTCTCTCTCTCTCTCTCTCTCTCTCTCTTCATACCCACACGTACACAGAGCATATCTATATATATATATATATATTGTTGGAGAAATCTTTCCAGAATATTTTGAAGGCGACAAAACGTTTCTTTCGGTCTAAGTCCGGATGTTCGGAGACCGTCGGTTTAAAGTCTAAAGACTTTGTTCTCTCGAGACGCAAGACTCAAGACTCAAGACTCAAGACTCAAGACTCAAGACTCAAGACTTAAGACTCAAGACTATTCTCACTGACAGTCTTTCTAATCCGTGACGAAGGAAATCCAAAGCTGAGGTTTATGGTTGAGGATTCGATCCTATTCTCTCGAATAGATTCTTTGGTTGGATAATCATTTCGGATTCTTTAATTCTTATCTAAGATCGATTGAAGATCCGTTGGTCGTACGAAATAATCTTGGAATGTTCTATTCATGGAAACCAAGATCCCGATTGTATGGGCGAACAGGATTGATGGGCTATCATCGAGATTCCTTAAATAGCTCGGATGATCTTCTTGATTGATTCCGTCCAACGGGTAGATTGGAGGAATTCCTTTGGTAAGTGCCAACGGCTATGATGGCATAAAGGAGTATAAAAAGAAGACGTTCTAGTTGTTTTGAGTGGGTGATCGATAGAAAAATTCCGAGTCGAAGATCCTTGATTGTTATTTGAGGCCTGTTCGAGCGAAATTGTAAACGAGAGAGTGTTTGTATTTGGTGACACCTTGAGCGAGTGTGGTAGATCATCTACACCTAGAATTCAAGGAAGATCAACACTGTAACAGCTCTTTGATTATAGTGGAATCCAGCCAATCGGCTGTCAGTGCAGAAGAGTGGACGTAGGCTTGGATCAAGCCGAACCACTATAAACCGAGTGTTCAATTCTCTCTTTCCCTTACTCAGTCTCTCGATTGATATTTAACTCTTGCGATTGAATCATTAATCTGTATAAATATCGTGCAAGCTTCGAAAATTTTTGTATACCTATTCACCCCCCTCTAGGTACTCATACTAGTAATATCAATTGGTATCAGAGCCCGTGTTCTTACTTTGTTTGAAGTGTTTTACTTGAGTAAAAGATCCATGGCTAGTATGCTAGCACCGGGGCGATGGAGGGGCAAAGCAATACCGAGACCTCCCTACTTTGACGGAAAGGATTACAACATCTGGAAGAACAAGATAAAAGCTTTCCTACGATCCAAGGATCCTCGGAATGGGATGTTGTGGAAAGAGGAATCACTCCTGCTTTGTTGCATCGGTCTACGAAAGAGGAAAAGAAACTGTTGAAGCCGGCGGAATGCCTCGGAAGAAATAAACAAGAGACAAGCACTCGATGCAAAAGCAATTTACTCTTTATATTGTGCTTTGTCTCCAACTGAATATAACAGAATATCTTCTTGTGTTACAGCAAAAGAAGTATGGGATAGATTACATATCACCTATGAAGGAACAGGATCGAGTGAAGGAGACTAGAATCAATATTCTCCTCGGTCAATATGAAGCCTTCAAAATGAAACCAGGAGAATCTATAACCGACATGTTTAGTCGTTTACGAGATATTGTCAATGGTCTTGAGAACCAAGGACAAAAAATTTCTGATCCCATGAAGGTGAACAAGCTTCGTGGACTCTCCAAGGATTGGAATCATATAAAGACTTCAATAAGAGAGACGCAAAGAATCATGCCATTATCTCGTAGACGAGCTAATTGGAACTCTTCATCTTACGAAGTGGAACGAATTAATGAAGACGAAGATCCAAGAGGTAAGAAATCTATTGCACTAAAATCAAATGATGATTACGATGATGCAGATTCTCAAAGATGATATGGATGATGAGGAGCTCGCCCTTATGATAAGAAGATTCAAGAAACTGAATAGAAAAGGCAGAAGGTTCAACCCAAAGAAACAAAGTTTTCGAGACAGCGAGACCAAGTCTCGTTGATGATGAGGAACCAAATAGAGATGTAGTTTGCTTCGAATGTAAGAAGAAGGGACACATCGAGACCACAACTGTCCTCTTCTCGAAAAAGAAAAGAGGAAAAGCCGAGAAGTTTCGAAAGGCTCTCAAAGCCGAAACACCGGAGTGATACGAGAATGTGAAGAGAGTGATAATGAATACGCCAACATATGTTTGATGGCACATTCGGACTCGGACTCAGTCTGGATCGACTCAGATGATGAATTTGAGGTAAGTAATTTTAAAATTCCTGTCAAAGTCTCTAAATATATTGATGAACTGTGTTTCGGTCTCAAGACTTCTCTCAAAAGAATTTCCGAACTTAAAAAGGAAAACTCATTTCGAAACAAAAGGAAATTATTTTAGAAGAAAGAGTTAAAAGTCTAGACCTAAATGTTTCTGCTCTTAAAGAAAAAGAAGATGATCTTTTGAAAGAAAATGTCTTCTTAAAAACAGACTTATCAAATATTTCAAAGAAGTTTTCAATAGGATCCGAAAAGCTTGAAAAAGTGCTTTCGGTCAAAGACCTTACTTTAATAAGTCCGGTCTAGGTATGACAAATGGAAACAATCCCCTTGATTGATTTTCCAAAAGTAAAAGAAAGAATTAAGAAAAGACCATCAAAAGAGGCTTATAAAAATCATTTCAAAAGAGTGTTTGTAAAGTCTCGTAGGTCGAAATGCTTTAAGGTGTTCTAAGTGTAACTGATCGGGATCATTTTGAAAAAGAATGTCCTATGGTATGGAAGCCCGTTAAGAGAGTATGGCCTGATAATGCTCATCCTACTAACACCAAAGGACCCAAGAAAGTTTGGGTACCAAAGAAAGCTTGAGACTCTCTTTTGAATGCGGGTCTCTGTCAAAAGAAGATAAAATGGTATCTTGACAGCGGATGCTCAAGACACATGACAGGAGACTCAAATTGTTTCATTAAGCTTATTCAAGTAAATGGTGGAAAAGTTTCTTTCGGAGGAAATAGTAAAGGAAGTATTGTGGGATTCGGGACTGTAAAAATTGGAAATCTCACAATAAGCAATGTCTCTCTAGTGGAAGGACTCAACTACAATCTACTCGGCATTAGCCACCGTGTGATACTGATGTTACAAGATCTCCTTTCAAGAAGGCATATGTTCTGGAATTAGCAAAGATTCGACTCGGTCTTTCATGGGTCAAAGGCATGGAAACATCTATCTCCTTGATGTAAAGCCAAATGAAGAACAATGCTTAATCTCAATTCAAGATGAAGCGTTCTATGGCACGTAAAGCTTGGCCATATCAACAAGAAGCAATTAGCCAAAATCTCTTCTAAGCGGCTTGTTCGAGGTCTACCTAAATTGCCTTACCATAAGTCCGACTTATGCACTCCATGCATTCGGGAAAGCAGGTAAGAAATTCATTTAAGCAAACAAATCATGTATCTACTAATCATGTACTACGGTTGCTTCATATGGATCTCTTCGGACCAACAAGAACCCGAGCATTGGAGGTAAGAAGTATTGTCTAGTAATTGTAGACGATTTCTCTCGATTTACACTGGGTATATTTTCTTGCAAATAAGTCGAAACCTTTTCATACTTTGAGAAATTTGCTAAAAAGGTTCAAAATGAAAAAGGATGTGCTATTTCAAGTATAAGAACGGATCATGGAGGTGAATTTGAAAATCAAGATTTCACAAAATTGTGTGATGAATCTGGTTTTAAACATGTATTCTCCTCTCCATACACTCCTCAGCAAAATGGAGTTGTGGAAAGAAAGAATAGATCTCTTCAAGAAATGGCTAGAACACTTTTAATTGAAAGCAAAATTTCTTCACGGTTTTTGGGTCAAGTCGTTTCAATTGCATGCTATATTATAAATAGAGTCTTTCTAAGACCTATTCTTGAGAAAACCCCTTATGAATTGTTCAAAGGTAAGAAGCCTAGTGTTTCATACTTTCATGTATTTGGTTGCAAATGCTTTATTTTGAAAAATGCAAATGATCGAGTTGGTAAGTTTGAAGAAAGATCGGATGAAGGCATCTTTCTTGGATACTCTACATCAAGCAAAGCCTACGAGTCTATAACAAGAAAAGCCAGTCAGTGGAAGAATCAATGAATGTCAAATTCCAAGACTCGAGCGCAAGATGAATCCAACACTCAATATGAAGAATCGAACTCACTCTAGACCTTCCAAAGTCTTCAACTCAAGAAGCATCTCGGACTGGAAGTCCATCATCAAGATGCTCATGAAGATTCAAACAAAGAAAGAGATCATCAACCAAGCAAATCAACCAAGATGCGGAAACACAAATCCAGTCATCCTAAAGATCTCATTATTGGCGAAATCAATGAAGGAATCCGCACCCGATCAAAAAGACATGAAGAATCTAGTCTTTTGCTCTCATCTACGAAATTGAACCAAAAAGCATAGAAGAAGCTTTATCGATGAAAGCTGGATCGAAGCTATGCAAGAGGAGCTCGACAGTTCAATATTAATGATGTCCGGGAATTGACATCTAAACCGAAAGGTAAAACTTATTGGAGCAAAATGGGTATTCGGGAACAAGATGAACGAAAAAGGAAAAGTCGTACGCAATAAAGCAAGACTCGTGGCCAAGGGATACACGCAAGAAGAAGGAATAGACTATGACGAGACTTACGCACCGAGTTGCAAGGTTAGAAGCTATTCGTCTATTACTTGCGTTTGCTTGTTACAAAAATTTCAGGTTATTCCAAATGGACGTCAAAAGTGCTTTCCTAAATGGATTTATCCAAGAGGAAGTTTATGTGGAACAACCGCACTGGATTTGAAGACCCAAAGAAGCCGGACTCGGTCTTCGATCAAAAGGCTCAGTATGGTCTAAAGCAAGCACCTCGAGCTTGGTACGACAGACTAAGTAAGTTCTTATTACGAGCGGATTTGTCAAAGGTAAAGTAGATACTACTCGTTCATCAAAAAGGAAAACAAAAGCTTTTTACTCGTTCAAATATATGTTGATGACATTATTTTTGGATCCTCTAATGAAAGTCTTTGCAAGAAATTTTCTAAGTCTATGCGGGATGAGTTTGAAATGAGTATGATGGGAGAATTAACATTCTTTCTTGGCCTTCAAATAAAGCAATTGAAGGAAGGAACTTTTATCTTTCAAGAAAAATATGCTAATGATCTTGTCAAAAGATTTGGATTGGAAAATTGCAAGAAGACCGACATACCAATGTCATGCTCTCGAGAAGATAGACAAGGATGAAGAAGGGAAGAAAGTAGATCAAAAGTCAGACAGAGCATGATCGGTTCACTTCTTTATCTTACTTTGCTTCTAGACCTGATATTTTGTTGAGTGTTTGCATCTGTGCTAGGTTTCAATCGGATCCTAGAGAATCACATCTCATTGCCGTGAAACGTATTATCAAATACGTTGCCTCTTCTTCAAGCATCGGTCTTTGGTATCCAAAGAGGGGAGACTTTAATCTTCTAGGATACTCGGATGCGATCTGGCGATTCGGAGTCGATAGAAAGAGCACTTCGGAACTTGTCAACTCGCTTGAAACACAGACGGTGTCTTGGTTCTCAAGGAAGCAAAGCACTCGTAGCTCTCTCAACGACGTAAGCGAGTATGTAGCTCTTGGAAGCTGCTGTTCGCAAATTCTATGGATAAAACAACAGCTACAAGACTTTGGCATTGAAGACTCATGCACGAAAATCGAGATGTGACAACACCAGTAGCGATCAATCTCACCAAAAATCCAATCCTTCATTCAAGAGCAAAGCATATTGAGATTCGACATCACTTTATTAGAGATCATATTCAAAATGGAGAAATCTCGATTCAATTTGTTGATTCAAAGAGTCAACTAGCGGATATTTTCACAAAGCCTTTGGAGAAAAATCAATTCGACTTCATCCGCTCAAGACTCAACATTTTGAAGCTTGAAGAAGTTAAAGTCTAGAGACTCACCAACTCTGAGACTCTGATCTCTCAGACTTTAAATCATGAGACTCAAACATTCATGGCTAAAGACTGTAAGTTCCTATTCGAAAAGGTACGAATTCTCGCTTAGTTATTTGAAAAGGTACGATCTTTTGTTTGGTAATAATCTGTGTGAAAATTCGAAAATTTTTCAAGGAATTAATTTTGGTAGTTATTGATTTTGAAACGATATGTTCGTACACCTTCCTTGTACCGATTTAAACTTCTCTTTTCAAATCCGAGGTACATATATATATATATATACAGTTGTCTTTTTCTTCGCCCAAATCTTCAAAACCCTAAAAAGACACTCTCCTCCCGATACTGTTTCTACTCCTTGTTCGTCGTCGAGAAAGTAGTCATTTTTTCTTGGGAAAAGCAAGTGAAGGAATCTTCCAATAGACAAAGGAAGATGTCGTCTTCGAGGAAATCATCAAGAATAGCAAGCGGGGGACCACAAAGAATGGAGAAAGGGCCGATTCATTTCGATCTCACTGAGGAAGAAGACTTACCAAGTCGGCGACAAAGTCCGATTCGCTCTCCTCCACGTCATTCAGCACCTCCTACCCCACAAGGTGCAAGTCAACATCTTGAAGAAGAGATAGTCGAGGATGCCGACCCGAAGAAGAGTCCAAAGACCCTCCTTCATCTATAAGCTTTATCGTGCGTTGAAAACCTCGGTTCTTCGTTAAAATATATAGATGACTTCCTTAAGGACAAAAATTATGGGAATGAGTATCTTTTTCTGCGGAAAATGGAGGAATTGGGAATTGCTCCTAAAGGAAGGGCGAAAAGGAGGCTCTTGAGAACATTCCCAGTGATCCTCGTTTGCCAGGACAAAATCTAATTGACGGGAACGATGATGACAAAATGTTCCTTGATTTTAAACCCAGAATGGGTGTGGCAGCAAAGGTGAGAGGAAATCGGATGGATTTGTTTAAATCCAAGGATCAGGAGAAAGTATATTTCAGGCTGTTAAAAAGAGGGGTGATAAACCCTAGAAGTGTCGATTTTGACTTCCTGGACTCCATCAACGTGAACTTAAGAGAAAAGTTGAATTTGCTTCAACTTGAGACTTTCGCTCGACTCTACGACGGGTATCTTTGAACGACCGCTTATTTCTATTCTAATCTGAGCTTTTTGGATGCGAATAGAATTTCATTCGGTGTTCGAGACAAAGTCTACGTGGTAGATGTGAATATGTTGGCGGACATTGTTGGAGTTGAACGGGGACGCTATCTCCCTATCAAAGTCTCACCGCTCGTACTACTCGGATCTTGTCAAAGATATGGATGTAGAGAAGAAAATTACCTACTCGAGGATGAAGGCCATCAACATCGTGCTTCATAAGATTGTGATTAACCGTCTCGGACCGAAGTCTACGTCAAAGACTTCGTGTCTCTTCCCGAAGCAAAGTTGATGTATGCGATCAACTCGGACGGAAGTTTTCTCTCCCGCACACTATTCTCTTCCATATGTACGAGCATTGTCAAAAGACAAAGGACAATTGCCTTATCCTGTCTCGTGACCAAGATCTTCGACATCGAACATTGAACTACCGCATACATTTTGTGATCGACCGTGTGAAAAGATGGTGGTAGGGTTGAAAATGTTAATGAAGATGCGTCTGCAAGAACTCTCCAAGGCAATGGAGAAATTCAAAGTGAAATCTCCAAATCCGATGCTTTCAAAAGGAAAGGAAAGGAGGCCATGGGTGCCCCATCGAAGAAGAAGAGAAGAACTCTCATCCTTGATGATGATGATGAAGATGAAGATGATGAAGATCCCACTATCCAAGCGCCGACAAGAACAAGACGTTCGTGTCTCATCAAACGATCTTCAGCGAACGGAAAAAGAAGAACGAGAGAGAGAAGGAGAAAGAAGAAGAAGAACGAGAGAGAAAGAGAAAGAAGTTGAAGAAGGAGAAAAAGAAAAGTCTGCGACAATTATGGAGAAAAGGAAATGAAGAGCATGATCATCACTCTTCCCCTTTCGATGTCCTAGAGACAGGGGGAGTTAGCGAACAAGAGAGGTCTACACCTCATGCTGCTGTCAATGAAGATCTAAGACAATCTCTAGAAGACCCAGAAGAAGTTCAGGTCTCTCACTTGCCTGAAGAAGGTGATGCATTGATTCCAAATCTGCCGTCCATTCAAAAGCGCCATCGTCGCATACACTTCATCGAGAAAGTCAATGCCGGTACACGACGGATGATTCTGCGGATCTTCGTAGCATCATGAATATTCTTCTGAAAATGCGGAACCAGATATATGTTCGGGGATCGTGAAATCCAAGTTTTGAAGAATGCTGGACAAGCATCTTCGATCTCTGGAAGATAGACTCAAAGACCTCGCTCGCAACTTCAAGCCAATGCCAAGGGAGAAGAGGTAGCTCATCGAGAGAAGACCTGAAGAAACTCGAAGGAGTAGTCCAGTCCATTGGGGATTTCCGATCGTGCGCATTCCCAAGCGAGACATGACTCCTTTCTCACCCTTTTCAATGCTGACAAAAAGGGGGAGAAAACCAATTTGAACAAACATCATCTTTTAAACTTTGACTTTTGTGGTTATGTTTATTTTGAGTATGACTTGAGAACTTGAACTTGGGTGTGAATTTGACTGAATTGATCGTGGATTGTGATGCTTGACTGGTTGCATTTATTCAAGTGTTGTTATATGGTGTTTCTCATGAAAGACTAACCAATTTTCTGTGGATGCGAGTCCGGTTGTTTTACTAATCTTTATGAGTTAGCCATATTGCTTGAGAAATGTTTTGCGGTCAAAGTTGTTCAAATCTTCAAGAAAGTTTTGTCACCATCAAAAAGGGGAGATTGTTGGAGAAATCTTTCCAGAATATTTTGAAGCCGACAAAACGTTTCTTTCGATCTAAGTCGGATGTTCGGAGACCGTCGGTTTAAAGTCTAAAGACTTTGTTCTCTCGAGACTCAAGACTCAAGACTCAAGACTCAAGACTCAAGACTCAAGACTCAAGACTTAAGACTCAAGACTATTCTCACCGACGTCTTTCTAATCCAAAGTGACGAAGGAAATCCAAAGCTGAGGTTTATGGTTGAGGATTCGATCCTATTCTCTCGAATAGATTCTTTGGTTGGATAATCATTTCGGATTCTTTAATTCTTATCTAAGATCGATTGAAGATCCGTTGGTCGACGAAATAATCTTGGAATGTTCTATTCATGGAAACCAAGATCCCGATTGTATGGGCGAACAGATTGATGGGCTATCATCGATTCCTTAAATAGCTCGGATGATCTTCTTGATTGATTCCGTCCAACGGGTAGATTGGAGGAATTCCTTTGGTAAGTGCCAACGGCTATGATGGCATAAAGGAGTATAAAAAGAAGACGTTCTAGTTGTTTTGAGTGGGTGATCGATAGAAAAATTCCAGAGTCTGAAGATCCTTGATTGTTATTTGAGACTGTTCGAGCGAAATTGTAAACAGAGAGTGTTTGTATTTGGTGACACCTTGAGCGAGTGTGGTAGATCATCTACACCTAGAATTCAAGGAAGATCAACACTGTAACAGCTCTTTGATTATAGTGGAATCCAGCCAATCGGCTGTCAGTGCAGAAGAGTGGACGTAGGCTTGGATCAAGCCGAACCACTATAAACCGAGTGTTCAATTCTCTCTTTCCCTTACTCAGTCTCTCGATTGATATTTAACTCTTGCGATTGAATCATTAACTGTATAAATATCGTGCAAGCTTCGAGAAATTTTTGTATACCTATTCACCCCCCTCTAGGTACTCATAGTAGTAATATCATATATATATATATACGCGCGCACGTAGATATGTAAGTATAGCATGCCCACATGTATGGGAGTTATAAACATACTTCGTCTTCTGTTACTCTTGTAACACCATTGATGCCGACAAATTTCCATCTTCAATAACCTCGACTGGTGCCTCACGTTCTGCGTGTTGTGTATGTGCTGTCTACTGTCTGCGTACATACAGATTTCAAAGGTGAATGTCTTGATGGAATTCATCGATCGGAAGCTAATAGGAGAATTTCTTCAAACCCGGCCATGCAGGAGGGACAGCGTTGAGAGCATTGTTGATGCTCTTGTACTCGAATCTCCACCATATTATTAGAAGGCTTTGTTTGGAAAGAGGGTAACAGGGACATTAAAAGTTTCAAACAAAAGGAAAAAGATTATAAGAAGAGTGGGGGGGGGTGGGGTGGGGGGGGAGGGTGTGGGGGTGAGGGTGGGTGGGGGAATTGAAGTTCAAAATATGGATATCCAGTTACTTAGACATACTCAATATTCCTAGTTGCAGTCACTATTAGAAATCATCTTGTTTTCAATTGACATGTTTTTGTCTGTATTTATTGTTTTGACATAGTTTTTGTGGAGAAGATACTTCGAATTCAACCAAATGTGAAGAAAATATTCCTCCTTATTAGAGCTACGGATAAACAGTCAGCCACACATCGGTTACATGAAGAGGTAACAGATTTATGGATAAACGCCAAATTTATGATTGGCATGATAGATTTAGTTATTGTTCTCTATATCTTCGATGGTACTTTACTATAACATCCATCGCTAGTGACAAAACGGTGCTTACCATTTTTAACATGTGTGATGAGTAGTCATCTTATTATTTTTATTTTTATTTTTCTGTTTTGCTTGAATAATAGTACTCTGCTACATGTAATTTTATAAAATTTCACTGAGACTTCTTTTACCTAGCAATGAAATAATATTCTGAAACAGGATTACATGCTTTTACTCACTTTTAAAGTTTATAAAGAGTATTTTGACAGGAGAAGTCTCTTTCTAGAGATAATAGAACTTTTTATTCAAAATTAAGAACACAAATAAAATTAGGGAAATAATAAGACAAATAAATGTTAATAATGCAAAATTAGTGAATAACTTGATGGGAAAAGATTTGATAAGTTCTTATCTTCACCAAAAAAAAAAAAAGATTTGGTAAGTAAGGCAAATAAAAGTGGTAAATCGTTAATAGTAGTTGGTAAGTATAATTGGAGAAAGTAAGTCATACGAAAATGCTTTTAATTTCATGGAATAATTGATAAATTTAAGGCATCGATAACAGAATAGGGAATGAAAGTTGGTAAAAGAAAGGAGGAGTTTTTTTATTGTTGGAGCTAAAAGAAATTGTTAAATCTGAAAAGAAACAAATAGGCGATGGTAACTAATTCGAATAAGAGATGGTGATGCAAACGAGTTGATAACTTCGGCGGAACAAAGTTGGTTATCAATCTTACTGGGGTTGATCATTTCTAAAAAGTCAGTAAGCAGGGCAAATAAAATTGGTGAATCAATAGAAAATTTGGTATAAATATGAAAAAAAAAAATGTATAAACATTTGTGACTAACTAAAGTATGAGTTGTATTTCTTAGCTGGTTAGTAACTTAATGGAAGAAAAGTTGGTAAGTCACACAAAAAGAAATGGTGGTATTTCATGTAATAGTTGGTAAACTTAAGCCGTTAATAAGGAATGTAAGTAAACGTTGGGAGACAATAGGAAAAACTTTTTTGGTCAAAGATAAGAGAAGTTAGTAATTTCCAAAAAAAAATCATTGGTAACTAACTCAAATAATAGTTGTTAATGCAAAACTAATTGATAACTAGTTTAATCAAAGAAAAATTGGTTATTTATCATGATTGAGTTCGGTACATTCTAAAAACAATCGGTAAATTTGAAAAGTTGACGAAAAAGGAAACTAAAAGTAGTGACGTTATAATTTTTTTTTTATAAATTAGAAAAATAAATAAATTTTTGTAAGGAACTCATATTAGAATTGGTAACCTAAAACAAGTTAATAACATAATTGAAAAAATTGGTAAATCTCCCAGGTAAATATTGGTGATTTTATACAATAGTTGGTGGTCTTGGTAAGAAAGGTAAACAGAATTTTGTTTAAAAAAAATTGTTTTGTTAGAATTAAGAGGAGTTGTTAATTTAAGAAAAGATAAATGTCAATAACTAATTCTAGTTGATGAGGCATACCTAACTAGTAGTATCTGACCAAAAAAAAAAAAACTAGTAGTATAATAGGAGAAATGTTTGTAATAAATTAACTATGGTTGGTAATTTTGAGTTGATTGTTGGTAAGCAAGATATATAAAAAAAAAAAAAAAAAGAACCAGGTAAGTCCATGAAAAAGTGGTAAAAATAAAGAGAAAAAAGAACAAAGATAAGTGTTGGTAGCCAACTCAAATGAGGCTTGGTAAACCAAAATTAGTTGTCAACCTTATATAAGGAAAGCTAGTAAGTCACACAAATAAATATTGATAATTTCATTTAAGAGTTCACAAATTTAAGGCATTGATGAGAAAGACAAATACAATTAATAAAATATAAGAAAAGTTGGTAATTTGCATACCATCACAAAGAGTAGGTAGTTTTATAAAATTATGGATTAGTTACCGACAAGTTATTGGGAAATTAGTGAGCAGTAACTCTTTTTCCAATATTTGCTTGATACTTATAGACTCTTTTTACAAATTTATCAGTATGGAGAAAAATTTATATTTTTAGGTTCAATTTGTTTCGAAAAAAAAAAAATAGCTGATTTGAAAAATATCTTATTAAAAATGGTTGCTTGTATTGTCTACAAAATGAATGAATGATTTTTTTTTTTCATAATTCATGAAAACATTTAGACATAAAATGTTGTTGATAGTGATAATATTTTCCATTAACTAATTATTTAAGGCAATACAAGCAATCATTTTTAGAAAAATCTTTTTCAAATCATTTATTTTCCGGAAATAAGTAAAGCCTTAGAGACAGAACAATAGAATAGTCCTCTTCATATACAAATTTATTCACGTCGTCCTCGACCAATACTATTGTAGAAACTTTCAAGGTTTAATTTGAGTTACTTGAAAGATAACTTTTCTTTACATATATAAAACAAAATCTCCACTGTCCATCATCTTAGATTTCTCGCACGATCGGTTTTGTGATACAAGTTGTGCATGTGGTTTAATTTTTGCGTTCAATCTCAAACAGCTCATAGAGAAGAAGTTATTCACTGTTTTGAAGCAAAGATGGGCACCAAACTTAAGCTCCATTCTCAAGAAGTTACATGCAATTCCGGGAAACGTTTCAAGTGAGAATTTGGGAGTGAATGACTCCAATTTGAGGTCTGAGATGTGGAGAGAAATTGATGTCATCATCCATTCGGCTGCAACTGTCACATTTGATGATCGGTACCTTGTCAATCTGCTCAATTTTTTCCGCAATTAATGATTTATATTTAACCAATTTTGTATGCTTTTTTTCTTGCAGGTACAACACTGCATTGGCCATCAATACGTATGGAGCTAAGCATGTCGCAGAATTTGCAACAAGATGCGTCAATATAAAGATGCTACTACATGTATCGACTGGTAAGTGATTTTCCCATTGCGGTTTTTCTCTATAATTTCCTCATTCTACTACGTTTCGCTCAATATAATTATGTCACAGCAGTTCCTAAACTGATTCAGCGGACTGGTCATATTAGTGTGTATCGCATTGACCATATTTTATTGATGATAATCGTACACCTTTCTTTTTCAGCATATGTACGTGGCAAAAACAGCGAAGTTATACCAGAAAAGGCATTTAGCATGGGTGAGACAATGAGTGGGTGGAAAAAACTGGACATCAATGAAGAAAAGTTCTTGTGTGAAGAATTAATTGGTGAGCTTCGAAAAAGGAATGCTTCAGAGGAAGAAATCACCATCGCTTTGAGGAATTTGGGCTTGCACAGGTTTGCTTTGTTTAGATTTTTAAGGTGAATAATTAGGTTGATGATCATGCAACTTGACACTGTTATTAAAACCGGATTCTTATTCTTCTATTTTGGAAAGATCTAATAGTTTTAACCAGAATCAAAGTTATTTGGTAATATGTATGAATCTATTTATCAATGAGATATTGGCTTAAAGGACAAGGAAAATAATTGATGAGTAAAATCCTAAATGCACTTGGCGGATGGGGAAAAATACGTCTTTAAGATTGCCCGGGAGATGGACTTGTCGAGGTGAGCGAAAATTGATCCTGACACCACTCGACTGTCAAACCAAATAAATTTTAAAATGAATTTTCATAAACATAGGAAAATATAATCCTCCTTTCTTATTGGCTCCAAAATAATTGATGCGCAGGGCGAGGCTGCATGGTTGGCCAAACACGTACACTTTGACGAAAGCAATGGGAGAAATGATGATGAGGCATCATCTGAATTCGAATGTATCGCTGGCTGTAGTAAGACCAACCTTCATAACAAGCACTTATAAGGAACCTTTTGCTGGTTGGTTCGAGGGTTTCCCTTTCAGGTTATCCTTCTCAAATCTCCCTCTCACTTATACATTAACATAAATTCATTGGTGCTTTTGAAAGCAAAATGGGGAGGAAAATGACTAACATTATCAAACGTTTTGTATAAAATGAAATCAAGCTGTTAACCTTCTGAAATTCGCGCAATCAAGTCTAACCGATTGGAAAATGGGATTCTTTTAGCAAATTAAACATGTTTGGGCCCATAGGGTTTTGATTTAAAGCCAAAATCTGGTTATTAAGTCTCAAATCGAATCTATAAAAATCAATCAAAATTTCAATTAGCTAATTATAGGCGCCTACAATAATCCATAGGTTCTCTTATATGCAATTTAGTTTTTCCTTTCGTGAATCCGTGGATTAAATTGGAAATTAGATTTTAAAACTCATATGTCTTTTTATACTATTTAGTTTGGACATCAATGAATGAACCTTTCATTTTATTTTGATTCAATTAGAGATAGAAATGTTGATTTTAGGTTTTCAATTTGATATCAACTTTTACTCAATTTTTCATAGAACTTGAGTTCTATTTCCAATCGATAATCATAATCACACTCTCAATGCAAGATAAAGACTCCTTTTTTCCCATGTTTTCCAGACAATCTTTCCAAATAAGTTTGATAAGTAATTCGATTTTCCAGCAATTGTATATCACTTGTGCAATAAGTTTCATTGCACTTGTTGAAATTATAAATTGATCGCACACAATACAAAGTGTTTGGAACTTGTCACGTGATTTTCTTAGATGATAAAGCCATTTAATAGTACTTGTTTGTCGCAAAATTGTTTTAGTTGATTAGTTCTGTATTGTGGGACTTCAGAAGTTCATGATCATATTAGTATACGAAGCAAGTCTTTTTTTTTTATCTTTTTCTAAATTGCTTTTTTATGGACGATACGCAGAACCCTCGATAGCGTCGCCATCAATTACGGGCGAGGAAAAATAAACTCCTTCATTGGTGATCCGGACACTATATTGGACGTGGTAATATTTAATTATCAGAGCAATCCTCTTGAGTTTTCAATGCATTGTCGTGCAAAATCAATCATTTAACTATCTCCTGCATGACTGTATCGCACAGAATGGAAAGTACTTAGTGAAAATGAGGTAGCTAGGATTTTTCACAAAGGAAGGCAAACATCATATTTGGATAATCAACCTATACTTTGATTCGCATAACACTTGGTTCATGAATAGTGAATTGTCAAAAGTTTAGGGATCTACCGCTTCAGGTCAGATTTCCCCATTATAGTAGGCAATTACAAAATGGATTCAATTTCGAATTCTAACTTTCTTCACTAAAAAGAGTCTAGGCTTATGAAGGATATAGAGGTTGAATCATCCTTCCCTGGCGGCCCTAAAATACTAGGTGCAAGCCATTATCTCTCCCTATACGTGTGGCAAGGGGGAAAATGGGAGGAAAAGAGATGAGTTCTTATCAATTATGCCCGTGGTGAGGCAACAAAATCTGTATGACAAATGATGGACTGCATGTTCTCGGTTAAAGGTATTACTAGTCAATCGCCCCGAAGACTAGACCTAGTGTATCGCCTAAACCCGAACATTCAACATCGAATTTGGACGGAAATTTTTTAACCTGGTCGGGATTTCTCATATAAGTATATTGTCCGAGTTTGCCCATTTACATTTCATGCTTGAGTTGTCCAAGTGGGCCGCGAGCCCGTTGATTGCCTATACTCTCATTGCGCTTGAGTTCTAGTACATAATTCTCTCTTTTTTTGGCAGATTCCGGCTGATATGGTGGTCAATGCCATGATTGTGGCCATGGCAGTGCATGCAAATCGACCTGCGTATAGGATTTATCACGTGGGTTCCTCAATGAGTAATCCCCTGAGGTATGCAGACTTTCAGAACTTCGTTCTCAATTATTTCACAGACAACCCTTTGGCAGATGAGGATGGAAAACCGGTCAAAGTTGGTAAGCTTATACTTGTAGACAGCATGGAAAGCTTTCAAAAGCACCTGACCCAATATTACACTCTCCGGTCAAAGGTTTGTCCCATTGACTCAAATTGTCAATCCTATACCAATATCTCATGTGCCATATGAATTTTTTTATTTGCATCCCTCTCCGCTTTTGTGTGTTTATTGTAACTTTTGCCGTGATAAATTGATAATGGCCTAGCCATTAGGTCAACCATAATATGGCATTATGACGAAACAGCATTTCTTACGACTTTTATAAGTTCGATTTCTTTGATGTCTAATGCAAAAACCTTCACACACATGAAGATTCCCTTTAATCTACATAAATCTAGAAGAGTAAAAGTTAGCCACTCTCAAAAGGACACACGAGGACCTCAACTTTTATACAGACTTTATTTTAGTGTCATAACTTTTTAATTGATCACTTGAGTGATATAACTCATGAAAAACTTTCTTCTGTGTAATGTCGGCAATTTCTCTTTTCCCTTCATTCATGATACTTAGGTGATCGATTAAAAAATTGTGGCAATCAATTCATCAATGGAAAAGTTCTGACACCAAAGTAAGCACTTCACAAATATATAGCACTTGTAGTGCCTTTGTCCCCTTTATAACCATGTCATACGGTCTCATGAACTGAGCATATTTGTCCACCAAACCCATTTTACTTCCATAAGCATCGCAACTTGAAGAGCCAGAAGTGCAAAAAGGCATATTCACGGTGATAGACCTAATGTTTGCATCATATGCCTATCGATATGAATGAGTTTGTTAACATTTATTATTTATTGTTGTAGGAACAAAATGGTTTCCAAAGCTTGCATGCTGATTTGAAAAGGAATATCGACAACGCAATGCGAGCGGCAGAAATCTGTAAACCTTACGCATTTTTCAAGGGCATGTAAGCCACAGTTTTGCAATCGACTCACTAATTTCTACTTAAAATCATGGCATCCAAATAAAGCAGCGACCATACAAAACGAAATTTTAATCTTTAATGAATTCTTGTTTTTTGTTTTCTCTTTCCTTTTTCTGAACCGACCAGCTTCGACGACACAAATACAAAATCCTTGAGAACCACGGCCGTGGAGAATGGAGTAGACTTGGAAAGCGCCTTCCGCTTTGATCCACGGTATATCAATTGGGAGGACTACTTCCAAAGAATTCATTTGCCAGGAATCAGCGGTGCCTTCAAGCTTAAGCGAGCAAGGCTCTAAAATATAGTAGCTTGGATATGCAACAGTTGATTCTATTGAAATATGACAATCTAGTGCTCTGTAATTATGTCGAAATGGAACACAACAACGCAACATGTATGCGTTAGTAGTTTTCCTTTCATGTCAGATACCAATGGCATCAATAATTGGAAGCTCATTCTTAGTAATTTTTCATGCCATTTAAGCTCCTCATCAATTCTCTTGGAAAAAGCGAATAGTGAGTTAGTCAGTAATTCTATTGGAAAAAGAGAACCCTAGCGTTGGCACAACTAGTTTGAGTCAGAACCATCTGCGCAACCAAAGGACTGGACTTAAGTGTTGGAGCATGAAGGGTATTTTATGGGCCTGGACTTAACCAGGGGAGTCCTTGAGATGCTTTGAGGCTGATGGGTGTTGGAATTTCGTGGTCTTAGACTAATTTGATTTAACTTTTGCATCCACAAATGATTGTTTATATCTCTTGGTTACCTATGCATAACAGATTAGCCACCAAAGATAGGCTAATGGAACAGGGCCGATCAATTATGCATATTTGGCGTTTCTGTTACTCTACAGCTGAATATGAAAGCCATTTTCCCTTTTTGTTGTGCTCTACTTCTACAGGGTGTGATTTGCTGCTCTGAAGCTCCTCCTATTTTCTCAAAGTCCTTGGTGATTGGCGCTTTGAAACTAGGTGGCGAGCTCGTCATCGGGGATCCGTGATTGAGTTTTTGTCTTCACTTTGATTAACATCTTAGATGAGGCAAGTAACAGATCAAGTGACGTGAGATAAGGACTGCATTTTGCCGTCCCATCTACCTCAAGAATCAACTCCCACAAATTTTTGGGCCCGCAGGTTTAAATCTTGTATTGTATAAGGGATGAAGCGGAAAGTTCCGATAAACAACATGAAACCACATTGTGTAGCTCACTAAAAGGGACCTAGAGACCACATATTTCCTTATTTTGTGTTTGATTCTACGGTGTCGTGACCTCCCTTTTCGGGCGTCCTTACGTGTGGGCATGCATGGAGGCTAATGGTTCGCCAAGCATAGAGGTTAGCCTAAGTTCTCCAAAATCCACCAATTCATGACTTATAATTTGAGTTTTTAACTTACGAGTCAATTTTAAATAGAAGTCGTCACTAATTGATTTAGGTAAGCCAATTAGAAACCCAAGAGAAATATTTGGAGAAATAATTTATTATTGTGCAACCAGAAAAATTAAGTCCACACTAATTAATCATCAATAGCCTTCTGATATCCAATATTATTTAAACTCTAAAGCTTTTTGGGATTTTCAAGGATTTTTCATACATTTGTGGAAAATAAAACTATCTTTTAGGCATTTTCTGTTTTTTTTTTTGAAAAATGAAGACTTTTGGGGATTTTTCTGATTTTTAAAAAAAATAATTTTTTATTTTATTTTTCAATCAAAATAACAATAAAACAAAAAGCTAACCCGGGTGGGTGAGACCCACGAGCCAGCTCAACTTCAATTTGGCCCGACCAACCCGGGTCGCACCTCCGGGGACTAGACGCGAGGCCCCCTCAGTCTCCTTTTTTCCTTTACTCTTCTTATTCCTTTCTTTGATTTTTTTCCTTTTATCTCTCTCTTCCTTGTCTTGTCTTTTCTTCCCTCTGTACACGCCAGACTAGTGAAAAAGAGAGTGAAAGAGACCCATTTTGTCTTTCTCCACTTTGTCTTTATTATTTATTGACTTTTCTTTCTTTTCTCTCTTTGTTTCTCTCCTCTCCCTCTATCTGCACGTTGTCAGGAAAAAAGGGAGCTACATGGAAACATTTATGTTCTTTTTTCTGTTCCTAAACAAATAGAAAAAAGTATTTCCGTTCTAAAACAATTTTTTAATAAAAAAATACGTTTGGTAAACTTGTTCTAATAAAATTGAACAAAACACGTTTGATAAATTTTATTCTTTTTTTGTTTCTTTTAATTTTTTAATATTTTTATTTTTATTTTTATTTTTTCCTTTCTTTTTTATTTTTATATTTTTCGGCCCGCAGCCTCGCTGGGGCCGAGGCTTCGGCAAGGTCGCCGACCCGATGGTGTCGCCGACCCTTGACGGATCGACGCCATGGCCGAGGCCGGCGACCGGCGAAAGAAAAAAAGAAGAAAAAAAGAAGAAAAGAAGAAGAGAAGAAGAAGAGAGAGAAGAAGAAACGTTTCTTCAAAATTGTTTCTAAACAAAGTAAGTTTTTTTGTTTCTTTTTTTTTTTTTGGTTCTTTTTGTGTTCCCGAACAAAAGAAAAAAAAAGAATAAATGCAACCAAACGCATTTTCATTATTTTTTTTTCCCTCTTAACAAAAAAATAAAAAAGTGTTGGGAACAAAAAAATAAAAAAGTGTTCCTGGAACACTTTTTAGGAATAAAAACATGCAAGCCCAAGAAAACTCCTCCTTTTATACTCCATGAACCAACAGACAATAGATAAACCCTTTCTGTTTTAAAAAATATTTTCCCTCCTCCACCTGTTTTTCTTTTCATTTTTTCCTATTTTCTGTCTCTTTTACTCTTCACCTCCCTCTCCCTGCGTCTCTCGGGTGTCTCATTCCTTTGCACGAAATGGCCAGAATGCTGCCGACCTCACCTATCCCGATGACCACCAGTTCAAACGTAAAAATAATACTCAAACTTAACTAGCAAAAAAAAAAAAAAAACAGGACTCAAGAATGAGGGAGCCGCACCTAACTACCATCGTCACACTCCAACCTCGCCGGGCAAGAATCAATCACTTGTGGAATCATGATACATGCCGACAATAACCATGAAATGAGGCAGACTGAGCAAAAGATGTCTGTTGAAATCTACCAAAACGTATTCGACAAACCACGAACACTAAAAACGGACAAGAAACCAAGAATGAATGCATAAATCTCAACCGGGCATTTCAACAAGCACATAGGGTGCGTCAGTAGGGGGTTGGAGACGAGGATAATGTGCTCGAATTCAAGCCATGATTCAAAGCCAATGACACCTGAGACCTTACGACTGCGGTTCATAACTAAATGAGGTCAAAGACTCACCTGACCCGAAGGACGGCAGCTCGACCAATGGGCCTGAAATAGAGTACGAAAACAAGGTACTATAGGCGTTCGGTTGAGGGAGCCCTACTTGGCTCGGTGGCATCGGACAATGAACGAGCTCGACATATTGGGCTATGTCTACCCGCCAAGTCAATGTATCTAAAAATGGATATCTATAAGAGATCATATAAAATAGATATTCTTATTTTATACCTAACCAATGGAATGATGGGAAAAAAACAGCATGTCGTATCAATAGAGAATTATGAAAATATTTCATTCTTACTGGATCAGTCTCTGAGTCAAGATCCTTGGGAAATCGACCCTAAACCTAGAAAAAAAAAAAGAAAAGGGAAAAGACAAACCCGAATGGAAACTACCGCGACTTTGACACGAACAAAGCGTGATGACGGCCGATGACTCTCCCCTTCAGTCCATCCTTATTTGCGACGTTTAGCTCACCCTCATGATCTCTCAAGTATTTCTCACCTTTTCTGCCTCTCCTCGATCTAGCATTTCTCTCTTTCTTTGGCTTGCTTACTCTCGAGCCTTCCCTGATGTCTCTCAGGGGAAATTCTCTAAGCTTGCTGCATGCTTCAACTAAGCTCATGATAAAGTTCTTAGTCAACAATCTTATCTCTTGTATCTAATTTAAGATATTGTTGATATTGTTCTCATAATTCTCTGCTTACCTTAAGCATCCTCAATCATCCCTAATTTAGGGTTCTTGTAATATCTTTATATACAATCTATACAAGAGAGATCGGAATACAATAAATAGAAACTACGATTTCTTCATGGTATCATAGCTGCATTTGGCATAATCCGCCTTACGATCCTCAAATCTTTTTCTCCTCTCATTCTTCATCAACTTTCTTCTTCCCAAAGAAAATGTCGATAGGCTCTAATCCATCATCTCAGTCATCTTCATCTATCGCATCTCCCTCACTCGTTATCTCAAACATATCCAACTTGATACCCATCAAACTGAACAGCTCGAACTATCTTCTTTGGCGTTCTCTTTTTGAACCGATTCTCAAAGATCGCAATCTCATGTCTTACATTGATGGAACCTCCCAAGCGCTTGCTTCAACTGACGAAAATTACAAGACATTGATCGAAAAAGATCAAATGCTACTCTCCTGGATCGATGCTACTCTGTTTGAATTTGCACTTCCATATGTAGTTGGCGCTACATCTGCAAAAGTCATGTGGGATGTCCTTGCTCGTCGCTATGCCTCTCTCACTCTTGCTCATGTAATGTCTCTGAAAAGACAATTACATCACCTCAAGAAGAGCAACCTCACCATGCAAGAATATCTCCAACATTTCAAAACTTCAGTTGATAAACTCGTAGTTTGTGGATTTCTAGTAAGTGATGATGATCTCCTAATTTGCATTCTCGATGGATTGCTTGCTGCTTACCGCTCCTTTGCATCCTCTATTCGTGTTCGTGCTCATCAAACTACCATCACTATTGAAGATTTACACAATCTCCTAATCTCTGAAGAGCTGAGCATCACTGATGATTCATTATCCAAAACTACTACTTTGCAAACTGGCAACCTCGAACTCTTTCTCTTGAGCAGCACTCATTCACACCTCGTCTCTATAAGGGTGGCACTGGTTATAGGGGACGCAGTAAGGGTCATTCCAATCAAGCCATACTTCTCCCTACTCCATCATTTCGACCTCAAGGTCGTCAATTGAATACTGGTCAGCTAATCTATAGATTTGCAACAAACATGGCCATAGTGCCATTGATTGCTATTATTGCATGAACTATGCATACCACGATTGCAATTCTCCTAAAAAACTTGCTGCCGTGACTATTGCACCACCTATTGATGATGGCACTTGGTATATTGATACTGGTGCCATCCATCATATTGTAACCGATCTGGGTAATCTCTCAATCTCTGCTCCCTATAATGGTTCTGATGAAGTTCAAGTTGGAAATGGCCAAGGTTTGTCTATTACTCATGTTGGTTCCACTATTCTCTCACATCCCATTTCTTCCGTGCATTTAACTAATATACTTTGTTGTCCTCTAGCATCTACCAATTTAATTTTAATTAGTCATTTTGCTAAAGACAATAATTGCTATTTTCTATTTGATGATTCTCAATTTTTTGTGAAGGACAAGTTAACGAAGTAAATTCTACACCACAGTTAGACTGTGAATGGGCTTTATCCTAAACCTTGCTTCAAACCTCAAGTTTCTTTTTCTTCTTGCATCAACTCCTTCACCTGGCATCATCGTCTCGACCACCCTTCTACAGCTATTTAAAATCTTATTTTTAAACAGCTTCAAATATCAAATAAGCGTGACAACTCTCTCTGTTCTGCATGCCAATTAGGCAAAAGTTGCAAGTTACCTTTTTCGTTGTCTCACACGCACACTCAATTTCTACTTGAACTGATTCATTGTGATGTATAGGGACTAGCCCCAGTGTCTTCTATTTCAAGATTCTCTTATTATGTACTATTTGTTGATGATTTCTCTCGTTACAGCTAGATATTTCCTATGCGCCATAAAACCACAAGTTGAAAACCAATTTAACCATCAAATTAAATTTTTCCGCTCCGATGCTGGTGGCGAATTCACTAGTGATGCATATGAATCTTATTTTCATAATCATGGCATTCTTCATCAATTTTCTTGCCCACATACACCTAAACAAAATGGTGTCGTTGAGCGAAAACATCGTCATGTGGTTAAAACTGGTCTCACCCTTCTAGCTCAAGCCGGTATGCCCTCTTGCTTTTGGTTTGAAGCCTTCAATACAGCTGTATATCTCATCAACCGCATGCCTATTATTTCTCAAATTTCTCCATATCAACAATTGTTTCAACAAATTCCTGATTATTCTCATTTACGAGCCTTTGGATGCTTTTGTTATCTTTATCCCTAGCTTCATCCCTATTGTTCTAACAAATTGGAGTTCCACTCTTCTTCATGTTGTTTTCTAGGCTATAGTACCTCTCATAAAGGGTATCGCTACTATGACATACAAAGTCACCAAGTTTATATATCTCGTCAAGTCAAATTTAATGAATCTACTTACCCGTTTATCACAAACTCCAACTCTCCAAAATCTCCTTCAACTTTACCCTCACTTGGTCCTATCTCCATATGTCTACCATCAACCTCAGCCCCATAGATACCGCATGGGGTTAGCCCACCATTAGCCCCACCGACAGTTTTGCCTCTGCTTCGCTAACTATAGATAAACCCCAATCTCCTCCTTTACCTTCCTCTATACCACCTACCCCCATACCACCCCCTCCCCCACCACCTCTCACCCGCACTCATCCCATGATCACACATTCTCAATATTGTATTTTCAAACCAAAAACCTTTACTTCTCATTATCCTATCGCTTTTTCTTCTTCTTTTCCCTTGGAGCCGACATACTACCCTCAAGCTTTCAAATCGCCTGAATGGCGAAAAGCTATGGATAAGGAATTTAATTCCTTACAAGAACAACACACTTGGTCCCTTGTGCCATTTAATTCAACCATGAACATTGTCGGCTACAAATGGGTTTATCGGATAAAACAAAACTCAGAGGGCACCATCAGTCGCTACAAAACTCGCCTCGTAGCGAAAGGATTTCACCAACAACCTGGTATTGACTTTATGGACACTTTTAGTCATGTTGTAAAGCATATTACTATTTGGGTCATTCTCACGTTGGCGGTCACTTATGGATGGGCGATTCAACAACTTGATGTCGAATGTGTATTTTTACATGGTGATCTCCAGGAAATTGTATATATGGCTCAACCACCAGGCTATGTTGATCCTGCCGCTCCTCATTTTGTTTGCTTAATGCACAAATCCATCTATGGTTTACGGCATGCACCTCATGCTTGGTTTGAAAAATTCACAGCTCGGCTTGAAGACATTGGTTTTTTAACCACTATCTTGGATCCATCCCTCTTCATTTACAATCATGGCTCTACCATTATCTATCTCTTATCATATGTTAACAACATTATTTTAATAGGAAATGATTCCAAATCTATGTTTGCTATCATTGAGGAAATTTGCCACTCATTCAAGATGAATGACTTAGGACCTTTGACTTATTTCTTGGGCATTAAGCTTGTTCGACGAAGCCCCCATCATATCTTCCTTAATTAGGCAAAGTATATTCATGACCTCTTATACTGCACCAATATGCTAAACTGCAAGCCCGTTTCCAACCTGGCTACCTCGAATAAACTCGGTCATTCAAGCAATGACCCTATCTCAAATTCTACACTATATAAGAGTGTTGTTGGAGCACTTCAATAAGTTACTCTCAGTCGTCCTGATGTTAGCTATGCTGTTAACCAAGCTTGTCAATTTCTCAAAGCACTTGAAGAACACCATTGGCATGCTGTAAAGGGTATCCTTCGTTATTTGAAAGGCACAATTTCATATGGCATGCAGATTCAACCTAGTCCTATTTCTTTACATGCCTATTATGACACTGACTGGGCTAGCAGTCCTAATGATTGTCACTCTATTAGTGGCTATTGTTTATTTCTCGGGGCCAACCTTGTTTCCTAGAGTGCAAAAAAGCAACCTACTATTGCACATTCTTCTACAAAGGCCGTGTGACATCCTGAAATTAGACCCTGTTTCAATAAAGTGAAATGGGCATTTCGTCGACATGCCTATGGCCCTTTTTCTCTGAGTCGATCACTCACGAGTTAACTAACCTATTGGGTAAAGCCGTTAAGGGATGTATCAGTTGTAATATCCCTTAAAGCTACCTAATTGGTTGGATTGGGCTAAAATCATGTATGATCGATTTTTAACCACGAAATTGAACTCGATTTCAGGAATCGAATTTTAAGCGCGTCGTAATTCTTATTTTTAGGATCATGTCTCATTGTTCGTCAAATTGTTGATGAGTCCGAAATTTCAATAAGGAAATTGTCGGAAGAAAAATTGAAGCCCAAAAGGAAATAGAAAGGGAAAGAGAAAAGAAAAAAAAAAGATTAAGGCTATTTCTTTTCTCTCTCTCCCTCTCTTTTCTTTTCTTTTTCTTTATTTTCTCTCTCTCTCTCTCTCTCCTCTCCCCTTTCCCTCCCCCCTTCGTGCGAATCCCCCACCGCCTACCTTCTCTCTCTCTTTTTTTGCTTTTGACTGGTCAATCCTCATCTTCATCTTCTTCTTCTTCTCTCTCTCTCTCTCTCTTCTTCTTTTTCTCCTCCGCACGCTCGAGCAAGTGAACCAGAACCAGAAACTTGGACCAGAGGCTGCAGCTCGTCGTCGCCACCATCCCGTTACCTGCGCTGGCACGCTCACACACGCTGCGTCCGCCGTTCACCGCCCGTGTGCCGCTTGTGCCTGCCGCCCCTCGCCCACGCGATCCAGCTTTGCTCAGCCTTGTTCGCCTCTGTCCAGCCCCCGTCCGACCCCCTCCGGCCGCCGTTCGACCCCGCTGGACCTCCCTGGCTTCTCCCTCACCCTCCGCCGGCCTTCCCTCGTCGTTTTGGCCACCAAAGCAGCCCCGGCCAGCCCCGACCAGCAACCCACAAAGTGGGTTTCCAACGACTTCGGGCATGCTTTTCCAGGCCCCAGATCCGTAAGTCGCTTTGGGAAGAATCGTTCCTCGCGTCACCCCCGTCGGATTGATCCGATTTGCGCGCGATTTGGTGAGTAATCTCACTAATCCAGGATTAGTTGGCTAATTATGCTTAATTTTGGTTTATTTGTAATTAATTATGTTTAGGTTGTTAGATTAGAATAAATTAGCAATTATTAGTCAATTGTGATGCAATTTAGATAAATTGATTGCGCAATTAGCAAGTAGACATGGTCTACTAATTATTGGAAGTGCCTTGGGATTTTTCCCGACCCTTAGTGGGCTTCAATTAGGCTTTTCGGGCCTAAGTGGAATTTTTAGTATTTAAATATTAATTTTCGGAATTAAATTAAATAATTATTTATTTTCCGAAAATTCAACTGAGATGGCCCGAACCGGAAAATTATTTTGATGACTGTGGTGAAGTCCGTTTATTTAATCGGGCTTTATTTTGAGCTAAATTGAATTTTTAATATTAATTATTTAATTTTCGAAATTAATAAATTAATTAATTATTTTTCGGAAATTAAGATTTTGATGGCCGATGACCAAAATCTCATGCTGATCATCGTGGCATAGTCCGTTTATTTATTTGAGCTCCACGTTGTATGGATTGAATAAATCATGATATTTTAGGGATTTACCCTAAATTGATTGAAATTGATTGAGATTGAATTGTTGATTGGTAAATGGCCAATTATGTTATTCAGCATTTATAATGCTTTGTTGAGTTGATTTAATTATTTGATTGAGAAATTGTTGAGGATTGGTTGTCGGTATTGAAAGTAGATTGGTAACCACTTGAAAGAGGACACATGGGCTCGATGAATTGGAATATCATCTGGAGAATGCACATGAGTTCAGTGGTTGAACATGTCACCTTGGCGAAAAGGTCGCCTGAGAGAAAGCATGTGGCTCGGAGACTCAGTATGTCATCCTGGAGAATGCATGTGGCTCGGTGACAAAGTTTGGCATCTAAAAGGGCACGTGAGCTCGGTGAATTGATGCATCACTTTGGTGAGATAGCACCTAAGAGAATGCACGTGGGCCCAAGCATCTAAAAGGGCACGTGGGCTCGGTGAATTGATGCATCACTTCGGTGAGATAACACCTAAGAGAAGGCATGTGGGCCTGGGCATCGTAAAAAGGACACGTGGCTCGGTGATCTGATGCGTCACCTTGGCAATTGAAAGCATTAAAGATTGCACGTGGGTCCAGTATTCGGAAATAACATCTAAAAGGGCACGTGACTTGGTGACTTGATGTATCACTTTGGCGAAGAGGTCGCCTTAGAGAATGCACGTGGGCCCAAGGTTCGAGGCACGTGAACTCGGAGACTTGGAATGTCGTCCTGGAGAATGCATGTGGCCTAGCTTTTAGATACTTTTCCGTGAAAATGATTTGTATGACATGTAATCGACTAGTTCGATTTGTTTGGAGTAAATGGGTGCCTATTGTGAATTGTACTGACTTGCAGGTGGGATCTGAGGCCAAGGTAAGTCCTCTACCCTGTGCGTGATTAGGCAGCCTATAGTATAATGGTTTACTAATCGGGCTTAGTGGGGTAGAACTCGCTGAGACGTAGTCTCATCCCAATTTGGGGAAATCATTTCAGGACTCCACTGTGGAGCTGAGAAGGAGGAGTCTGAGAAGGATTTTTGGAAGAAGAGAAGATAATCCCGAGAGGACCCTTGTGTACGGCCTGGATGGATTGAGATCCTATCTTCTTTTGAGATCCCTATTTTGATGTAAATAGAGTTTAGAGTAAAAGTAAGAGAAGTGCTCTGGTTTGTGTTTTGTATAAAAGTTTGGTTATAAGTTTCAATATGAAAAATATGGCCCTGCTTTTCTATCACATCGTTTTATTGTCTGGGGATTTTAACTGCTTCCGCATGTGCTTAATAAAAGAAAGGGCCGGCGATACATTGTCCTGGGATATCGCATTATAAAATCGACTAAGTGTGAATGATGTGCGCGTGCCCGAGGATTGGGGCGTGATAGGCCGAGTATCGTTGTCTTGCTCAAACGGTTGCTGAAATTCAATGGCTCCTCTCTCTTCTCTGAGAATTACGAAACTCGCTCCCACGCGCTCTCGTATTGTGGTGCGATAATATCTCTGCCATTGCTCTAGCTCGAAATCCAGTTTTCAATAGTCACACTAAACACATTAAAATAGATTATTACTATGTTCGTGAATTGGTGGGTCGCCAGTTACTTGACATCTGTTACATCAACACCAGTGATAAAATTGCGGACATCTTCACCAAAGGACCATCATCAGCATAGGTTCGTCTTTTACGGACCGAACTTCACAATGTTGACAATGCTTCACTTGCAGGAGGGTGATAACATTCCTAGTTAGCAATCTTATATCTTGTATCTAATTTAAGATGTTGATATTGTTCCCGTAATTTCTCTGCTTACCTTAAGCATTCTCAATCATCCCTAATTTAAGGCTCTTGTAATATCTTTATATACAATATGTACAAGAGAGATCATAATACAATAAACAGAAATTACGATTTCTTCAACTCACAACCTGCCTATTTATAGGCAAGGAAGGTCTGGTCGACGGAAGAGCTTTGGCCTCCGATCCTTGGCTCACCGATCGGACTTTCTCTTGGTCGAACCAGTGTGCCATCCCTTCTTCTTCGCGAAGGCCTACCTGGCATTGAAGGCAGGCATTGATGGCACCTGCGAGACATTCCCTTTGTCACTTGTCTATCCTTCTCTCTCTATTGTAATTAGCTTGCACTTGTCTCCTCTTCTGTGCACGTTGTGTCCATACTAGGAAGGAGGAGGAAAAGGAGAGGGTCGGGCCGTCAAGTCAGCAAGGTAAGGGAAAGATGGGCCCTAAGCTCGTACGAAAAAGAGAAAAGGGGCAGGGATCAAGCCTAGCCCCTAGAGCCAATGTTTATTTTTTTTTAAAATATAATTATCCAAAAATAGGGTAAAATAAGGGAAAATAAAAATAGAAAATAAAACTTAGTAAATGCAAATAATAACTAAGACCTAGGTAATGCGAAAATCATTTTTGTTAGGCTCAAATTGGTCCTTAATTTTCTATGCAATTTTGATCATAAATATTTAGCCAAAATTTAGGCGTTAATAATTGTCTTTCTTTGAAGGTGAACTTGCAAATGTTGCATTCAAAGACAAATTGATACCTAAATTTTATCGATACATATGCAATGGATAAATCTTGCTTGGGACCAGGTGTTCTATGCAAAAAGGTTAATATAGCATAATAGATATTAAGATGAATAAGAAGATACATGTATTTACTTACCAGGAATGAGTAATGCGGGTGTGAGCCCGAGTTTTTTGGCAAATATCAAGATATCATCTTACCTGATGACATGGGAAAGCTTCTTTTCTAGGACCCGAACCATTTTTCAATTATCTAACTTCGAGCTACAGAAGCACATCATGTCTATGGAAGCACGTCGGGTTGATGAAGAGGGGATTCTAGGCTACGGAAGCACGCTGGATCGATGAAGATGGACTCTGGGCTATCGAAGCATGATGGGTCGATGAAGGAGGACCATGGGCTACGGAAGCATGTTGAGTCAATGAAGATGGATTTCAGGCTACGAAAGCACGACGAGTCAATGAAGATCCACTCTAGGCTACGGAAGCATACTGAGTCGATGAAGGTGGACCTTGGGTTACAAAAACACGCTAGGTCGATGAAGGTGGATTCTAAGTTACGAAAGCACACCGGGTCGATGAAGGTGGACTCCGAGCCACGGAAACATGCCGAGTCAATGAAGTGAGACTCTTGACTACAGAAGCACACCGAGTCAATGAATGTGGACTTTGAGCTACAAAAGTACGTTAGGTTAATGAAGTGGGACTCCAAGCTATAGAAGTGCGCCAAGTTGATGAAGTGGGGGCTTCAAGCTACAGAAGCACGTCAGGTAGATGAAGGGAGGCTTCGGACTACAAAAGCATGCATAGTTCATGTAGATGGACTTTGGGCTATAAAAGCACATCAGATTGATGTAAGGGGACACCAAGTTACAAAAGCATGCGGAGTCGATGAAGAGGGACTCCATGCTATGGAAGCACACCAGGTTGATATAAGGGGACAATAGGCTATGGAAGCACGCCAAGTCAATAAAATGAGTACTTTAAGCTACAGAAGCATGCTGAGCCGATGTAAAGGGATATCGAGCTACGAAAGCATGTCGTGTTGATGTAGGGGGACTCCGAGTTACGAAAGCACGCCGTATCGATTCCCTAGTGATATTTCTTGGAAAATATCTTGAAGGATACTTAGACATTCGCAGGCATCGAAAGAGTACTTGCAACTACTCACCTTAAGCACTTAGGAAGGTCTCTCACCTTTTGGTAAAGAGAACTTGGCAATAACTAAGACGAACCGGGGATATTCATGAAGGTCTCTCACCTCCACGTAGAAAGAAGTTGGGATATCGAGGACGCACCTTGGATATTTGTGAAGGTCTCCCATCTCCATAGACATTTGTGAAGGTGGCCCACTTTCTGGTAAATGGAATATTGATGACACATCTCAAATATTCGTGAAGAGGCTTTGTAAGGTGTCCAACCTCCTAATGATTGGAATATCGAGGATGCATTTCAGATATTTATGGAGGTCTCTGACCTCTTGGTAAAAAGATGTTAGGGATGTAGCACAGGGTTTATCCGATTAAGTAGATGACTTTTTCTCGAGTGCACCATAGAGCAATACAACTTTGCGAATACTTGGATGACCATAGGCACTCAAAGGGGCTGGAAAACCTAGGTAGCCGCAAACACACCAAGCAATGGAATACTTGAATAGTTACAAATATTCAATGATATAATTTGAGGACAACTCGAGCAAGTCGTGTGTCATTGAAAAGGAGTTCCTAAAAAATGGTAGATACTCAAAGACAATGGGACACTTGGGCAATCGTCAGTACCTATATTCATAGCGTAACTTGAATAGGTTGAATGTCGATAAGAGAGCACTTGGACAATGGCCGATACTTGTTGACACCTAAATTTTGGCGACCCGTTTAGTCATTTATTGCATTAAAAAATTAAGGGTTAATTTTATCCTTGAAAAAATAGTCAATTGCATAACATATAGTTTTAGGTGCATTTATGTTTTAATTTGCATTTACATTGGGCCGGTGACAAATGGGTTCAAATTGATGGTTAAAAACTTTAACTTGATGAGTCGGGCTAAGCCCACTGAAGGAAGCAAATCGCCCAAGCCCATATCCCGGAGAGATTTTATGGATTTATCTTTGTAAGATTTCAATTGAAAAAGCAAATATTCCGTTTGGAAAAAATAAATATTGCGTTTCGAAAAGAAATCTACGTGGAGATGAATTTGGAAAATTTTAAAACCCTAATCCGTGCCCTATAAATATGTAAAAAATACCTAGGGTTGGAAGAGGCATTAAAAATTGAAAACACGGTCATATTGAAGGGGGTCCTTTCCGTTGAGTAAAAACAAAAAAAACAAAAAAGGTCAAAAAGTGAAAAAAGCATAAAGCATAAAGCAGAAAGAAGGTACAAGCGGCAGAGGGTGAGGGGACAGGTACTGTTCATCGTCTCCCTCACTGCTCGCCGCCCGCATCTGCAGCTATTCGCCGGCTCCTCCTCCACTACGCGGCATCGTCGTCTGTCTTGCCGGACGCCGCCGCCTCGCCATACCGACCCCGCCGGCGCCGCACCGGCGCGGCATCTCCGTCCGCGAGCCCCGGCACGCGAAGCTTGCGCCCCCCCGACGCTCCACCGCCTCCACGAGCAGCACCACCGCTTCGCCGAAGCTCGCACCGCCCCGTCGCCAATCTACAGCACCGCCGCTTAGCCGAAGCTCGCGCCGCCCCGATCCGATTCACTCGCCGGACGCCGCGCGCCACCACCGCCTGTTGAACCCCCTCGCCGGTCTCCGCCGCTCGAGATTCGACCGTGACGCCACTGCTGCCCCTGCTCTGTGCGCGATCTGCTCAACCCAGCGCCCGCCGCCTCCCCCCGGCGCTTCCTCCCGCTCGCTCGTTGTTGCCCGAGCCGCCGGCAGTCGAAACCCTCGCCGATTCGCCCTTAGCCTGTCTGCGGCGCTCGCGCCGCTCCGACGCTGTTCTGCAGCACCGGAGTCTTAGCGCCCCGACGCCGCCTACGCTTGCCGCCTGCAGATCCGAGATCCCTTTGCAGCCCGCGTGATCGACGCCAGGAGACCCGAAGCTCCTGCTCCGCCCGCGACGCCGCCCACCGGTTTCATCGTGCCACCCGCGTCGCCCCGTGCCGATCCCGAAGTCCCCTGGTGCTGCGCCGCCGTCGCGCCATCCTCCGGAGCCTCGCCGGAACCCTAGCCGGACCGGCCACAGCTTTGTTTTTCTTTTCCTTTTTTCAGAAAAGAAAAAAGAAAAGAAAAAAGAGAGAAACAAAAGAAAATTTAGGTATTTTCTTTATCTTATATTTGTTTTATTATTTTTGCTATTTTATTTTAGCTTTTTAGTGTAATTATTCCTTTAATGTGAAATTGAAATTCCATGATATGAAGTTGCCTTGAAATTAGTGATTGTCAATCCGATTTTCAAATTCAAATCCGACTCGCAATTACTTAAAAAATTGCTAATCCGATCTCCCGCTCGAGATCCGATTCGTGATTTATGTGAAATTAGTAACCCGATCTCATGCGCGAGATATGGTTCGTCGATTTGGGTATCAATATGGCTTGATTTGATTTGTAATGTTACTTAAATTAGTTTTCTTTAAAAAAAAATCAAAAAATGTAGTTTTAGAGTTTGCATGTTCATAATAGGTATTTTATTTAGAATTTTCAAAAAATAAAAAAAAAAATCAAATCAATTAATTTAGGTCGCTAATTCATTTTTAACTTGGATTGCATGTTTAATTATTTGGCAATTATTAACTTTAAAAAAAAAAAAAAAGGAAAAACACAAAAAAGGTCATTATGCATATGTTATGTAAAATTAGGGCATCATTGGCACGTCATTGCATATTAGATTGTTTGCACGTTTAAATTTTATTTAAATAGATATTTTTAGATAGATTGCATATTAGGTTAGAGATTACTTGATTAAGATAAGATTCTAGTTTAAATTAGGATTTGGCTCAACCTAATTCCTAATATAAATTAAATAGGATCTCAATCTAATTAGGTAATTTTCACATTTCATTAAATTTCGAATTTCACGAAAAAATAAAAAATGTCATAGGTGAAATTAGTTTTATTATTTAGCATAAAATGCATTCTTCTAGGAAAAAGATTGTCATATACACGTCATTAGGGTTAGATTCATTGAGATGCATGTCATTTAGTATTTTTTTGCTAGGCCCATTTAATTAGAAATTACATGTCATTAGGATTAGGTCATTTAGTTAATATCGCATTGCATATTGCATGATTTTCATTAATTAAGTGAAAACAAAAAAAGAAATTGTGTGTTAATTAGAAACCATATCCAGGGTTGTTGATGTAGATTTTAATTTAACATTGCAGATGCTTTCGTTGCTTGGAGGTAAGTTTTTGCAATTTATTTATTGTTTATTTGAGTGTTAAATTAGTGGTTTGTGCACGCGCATGATAACCTCACATGTTAGGGAAATAGATTTAAAATAAACCCAAGCTACTTGCAAAAAACATTTTTTCAAAATAAAAGAAATGATACCGAAAGGGCGTTAGAGAAATTTAGCGTAACCAAGTCTCCGTACCCATAGTCTCTGGTTCGTAGGAGTAAAATAATTCTCCCGTTATTTTACTTGGGTTTCTAATCAACCCACCAAAAATAGGTTAGTGGCGACTCCTAATTGAAAATCAATTGCATGTTAAGAACTTGAACCGAAAGTCACGAATTGGTATGGGCTTGGGAGAGCTCGAGTTAAGTCTAGGCTTAACAATCCATTAACCAAACCCTAGGTGGTTCACACCCCGAAAAATTTGGTTGCGACAGTTTGGCGACTCCGCTGGGGACTTGAGTTAAAACTCTTAGTGGACTTAGGCCAATTTTTCTTTTCTTTTGAAAATTGTTTTTGTTTAGCAGCGAGGATCCCAGGTACGCCCTTAACATTTAAGGTGTTAAATGTTCTTGCAGGATGGGAGGTATAAGGGGAAGTGTTTGCTGACCTTTGTTTTGTAGGGAAATGTAGGAATGTATGATTTATTTTCATACACGAAGTGTTGCTTGATATAAACTGTTGTGCATGCCTTGCATTTGCACTACACTATTGCACACACAACTTTGCCGCCGGACCTGGGCCGCATTAAGATCATCTAGGATGGTATTGAGATGTTTGCCACTCCGACCGCATGCTCGTGGTACGAGTCGCCCATTTCAATCCCGAAGTTTCTTTCATGGTGTCAAGAGTACCCACCTCGGTCTGCATGCTCGCGACCCGGGTCGGCTCTTCGACAAAGCCGGAGTCATGAGGACCCGACATAGTCCACAAGCTCGTGGCTAGTTTGATCATCCTTGTGGCTCCACCTTGATAAGCCTTATAGATTAGAAATCGAGCCACTTACCATGCGCATGTCTATGTGATTGCCATTGATTCTCCTTGGTGAAGTAAGTCTTCTTTCCCTATACCATGCAATTTATTTTGTCATATTCTTGGGTCAGTCCATGACAATCTAGGTCAATCATTGATTTGATTCATTTGTTAATTGGAAATGAAATGAGAAATTGCTAGGGAATGATGCATTTTAAAAAAAAAACTTTGTAGAATTTGTTTTTACATCATGTCTAGAAAATTTGGTTTTACTAGGACATCCATTTTTAGGAAATTCTCTTCTTGCATAGACTTTTCATGAATAAATGAAAAAATAAAATAAAAGAATCGATTAGATCATTGTCATGGATTGACTCTCCATTTACACCTCATGCTTACATGTTTCTGTTTATTTCCTTTAGGTGATTATGGAGCGATCTCGCTCACCCATCCGTACACGGCCGAGGGCTAAAATAGCGGATCAAAATGAGTAGGAAACTATGACTCAAAGAAGAGAGCTAAGAGGACTTTCAAACCGTCCTATTTTCCTGAGGTCGCTGAATTCGATGCCACTATGAAGAGACTAGTAATATATCTAGAAGGAATGATCTCTGACCTAGAGGATTTGCATCACAAGATCAAAGAGGGTGAAGAACTCAAGCACACATGATTCATGATTCTAAGTAGTTTGCTTTCCTTATTTAATTAGGGGCATGTTCAATTGCACCTTCCCCTGTGTGGGAATTCTTATTGCTTTTTAGGGATTGGTAAAAATTTCTTCTGTTTTGCTTTAGTGCTTGAGCATCACATTTCAATAAATGTAATTTGATTGATGAATATCAATAGAATTACAAGTTTTGTTTTGAGGACATGATGGGGTACACCAAACTAGCCCGGTGACAGTATCCAACAATGAAAAAAAAATATAATCCAAGGAGAATTCTGAGGAATAGGCTTCTTCATGCTTCCTCGTCCAAAAAAAAAAATTCAAAAAAAAAAAAAGATCATTTTTCAAGCCATTTCCCAAAAACATGCATTAGGTTATCCTTGTTTGTTTTTCTAACTCATTTACTTCATGTCTCAGAGCAGAACATAGAGGCGTTTGAAAATAACGCGTCAATTTCCAATGATAGTGGGCCCATTGATTTGGGAACATACATCCGAGAGGAAAAATAGACGTGGGGGCAAATGATCATTTCCTAACTGATCTTGATGACATCTCCCAAGAGTGAAGAAAATTATCTTGATTCCAAAGTGTGATATGTGGCACATCTCATAACAATTTGTGTGAGATGTCATTCTCAAAGGCCAAATGAAGTGTCTCATTTCCATGAGAAAATAATGGAACAAATCAAAAGAGGATAATCTGTCTTGGATGAAATGGATACATTGTGTTCATGAATATAATTAATTCTGGAATTGACATTCTATTCTTTTCCTTGCAAATGATAAATTGGGGGCATGACAAATTTCGGTAGTGACCCGACTGAGATAAAATCTCGATCTAAGCCAAAATGGATGTGAAATTTGAATTTAATCAGATGATGCATAGTATCCTATTCATGCACATTCTCTTGTGCAGGGGCAAAAGCAAGAATGGAGCATTCATCAAATCAAAAAGCGGATTTTCAATCCAAGGACATCCATTGTTGAGAAAAACTTTTCATGGGACAATTCCTTGAATGAATGTTGGAAATCATGTTTGAGTATAGTAAATTGTTTGTTTTGAGGTCACAAACGCTTTTTATGCTTAAAGTTGCTGAACTCTTTTGAAAAGAAAATTTTCATATTGATTTAGCTCACTAATTTCATGTGGAGATTTGTCAAGATAGACAATTTAATGGAATGACATCAATGCTTAAGAATATTGAATGAGACATGTCAGGATGATGAAAGGCAAGCCTTATCCTATACACAGTCCCTTACTTATACACTTGTGAGATGAGTGTAGGAAGTTCCATATCCGCAAGGTAAAGAGTTCTCTCGCAAAAGGTACGATGATCAAAATGATGAGGGACAATTCATTTCTCTATCTCAAACACAACATGTGATCCATTGCTTAACCTCTTTGAGCCACATACACTTGTGGAAATTCTTTCAAATTACCTCTGTCAAGAACCACCCCACATTGGGGCAAGTTAGAGGTAAGACAGCATCATAAGGTGAGAAAATGAATTGAAATTTTCTTGCTCTTACTTGCATCAATCTTTTAGTCGTGCTATTACATTGAGTTCATGTGATAATTTAAGTGCCCTAAGATGACGAAGAGCATTCTTTTCTCTATCCTAAACACACATATCCTTTGCATAGCCCACTTGAGCCTGCAATTTCATTTCTTTAAACCCAGTTGGTGATCATCCCCCACACTGGGGCAAGGCAAAAGGCAATGAAGACTCTTGAAAAGTTCGAGTGCCATTCTAAGTGTAATTGCTTGACGCATGAATTGTGCACAAGAATTGAATTCAAAATAGAACTAAGGGGCATGAAAAAGCAGTGTGCCTGGTAAAAGCAAGGCCAATGCCCATAAAAAAAAGAAGTGAAAAAAAATGAATAAGAACTTGGGGTATGAAAAAGCAGCGTGCCTGGTAAAAGTAAGGCCAATGCCCATAGATGAAAAAAGAGAGTCAAGATAAGGTGACTGTCAATTACAAGAATTGAATCTTGATGGAGCAATACTCAAAGAACTCAAAATGTGAGTTTTTACAATCAAGACAATCTTTGATGATGAAAAAGAAAAACTGGTGGCAATGCCAGGATGATCACCAACTCTCATCCTTTATATATCTTTGAGCCTAATGATCCTTTCATTTCTCAACCCATGAGCCCAGCCTACATTACGTCCCTTGTAAAGTCTCTTCTAATTAGGGCACTTGAATTAGCGTATGGATTCACTTGTCATAAGCATCGCTCGAAGAAGTACGAGCAAGATTATTTCTTTCTCATTTTGCAGGGTTCTTGATTTGTAAACCCTGAGATGATTAAATAGCATTGACTCAAAGAGTCCTTTTGTTAAGTTGTTGACCAAGCCCACAATACAGTCCTTATTAAAGACCTCTCAGATTGGTAAGGTCGTACCGCTTGCGAGAATGCTTGGACCCTTGTTGGTATGATGACAGTGAGATGGATGATTCTCATAAAATAGCCTTTAAATGAGAGTGAGTGAAAGTCCTTTCTAACTGAAGGTCTCTCATTTGGTATTCTTAGGAAATCCATGTCATGAGTGAAGATTGTCTTGAATGATAATTCTCTCCAGTGGAAATTTGGGTGATGCAAAGGTCATTATGCATGAACCCCGATTGAGTTGATGAAAACCTCACTGAATTTTTAAATGTGCATGCTAGAGTAGCTTAGATTCTCTATCTCTTTGATGAATGCATATCAGTTTTTGCTATAAATCATGTCTGACAGGTAATTCAAGTTCCTTTCAGAATGTTTCATGATATTAGGAGATGAGAAACCTCCATGCGGTGAAAGACCTCCACAGGGGATCTAAATTCCAGAAGTCATTTTTCTCCAAGAATCAAAGATATCACCAGGTAAGTATATCTTTATCATACTCTAAAATACTTGTCATTGTGCAGGTATTCTCTCTCAAGTGCATCGACACTTGACTTGGTCAAGTTGTCCAATTATATCAACCTGGCGTGCTTTCGTAGCCCAGAGTCATTTTCATCGACTCGGCGTGCTTCCGTAGCCCGATGTCTCTTTATTGACTTGGCGTGCTTTTGTAGCCCAGAGTCCATTTTATCGAACCGGCGTGCTTCCATAGCCCGTATTTCTTTTATCAACCTGGCGTGCTTTCGTAGCCTAGAGTCCTTTACACCGACACTCAATGGAGTTGTCCCCCAAAGATTTTTCCTCCAGATTCAATCTGATTAAGGCGACCGAAGAATGGTTCGGGTCCTGGTCGGATGATTTCTGCCGCAAGGTTGGGCGACCGAAGAATGGTTCGGGTCCTAGCCAAGCAAAACCTCAGTCTAGGCGACCGTAGAATGGTACGGGTCCTAGACAACCTTTATTGCTCTAATAGGCGACCGTAGAATGATACGGGTCCTGGAAAAGCAATTTCCTCATTCAGGCGACCGTAGAATGGTACGGGTCCTGGAAAAATAATTTTCTTCGTTGAGGCGACTGTAGAATGGTACGAGTCCTTGACAACACCTATTCCTTATTCAGGCGATCGTAGAATGGTACGGGTCTTGGAAAATGAATCCTCGTTTAGGCGACCGTAGAATGGTACGGGTCCTAGACAAAACTTTTCTGCCATACTGGGCGACCGTAGAATGGTACGGGTCCTGGGAAAGCAGTTCCTTACAAAACCTTTCTGCCATATTGGGCGACCGTAGAATGGTATGGGTCCTGAGAAAGCAGCTCATTTCTGGCATACTGGGCGACCGTAGAATGGTACGGGTCCTAGGAAAACAGCATCTTCACAAAGTCATGTTACTATTCTAGGCGACCGTAGAATGGTACGGGTCCTAGACAAGTAACACCCACTACCTCGAATTACTCTAACCTCCTCGAAGGTAAGTTATTCCAGGTAGGTTCATTTATCATTTGCATTAGCATTTCCATGCATCATATAAATTAAAAAATGGAATTCATTTTCCTAAAAAAAATCATTCATTGCATGTGTATAGTCAAAATTTAGGTCTCAATTTGTCTTTGAGGGCAACCTCTTCGAGCTCACCTTCAAAGAGGGGCAGCTATTGACACCTAAATTTTTGCGACCCGTTTAGTCATTTATTGCATTAAAAAATTAAGGGTTAATTTTATCCTTGAAAAAATAGTCAATTGCATAACATATAGTTTTAGGTGCATTTATGTTTTAATTTGCATTTACATTGGGCCGGTGACAAATGGGTTCAAATTGATGGTTAAGAACTTTAACTTGATGAGTCGGGCTAAGCCCACGAAGGAAGCAAATCGGCCCAAGCCCATATCCTCGGAGAGATTTTATGGATTTATCTTTGTAAGATTTCAATTGAAAAAGCAAATATTCCGTTTGGAAAAAAATAAATATTGCGTTTCGAAAAGAAATCTACGTGGAGATGAATTTGGAAAATTTTAAAACCCTAATCCGTGCCCTATAAATATGTAAAAAATACCTAGGGTTGGAAGAGGCATTAAAAATTGAAAACACGGCCATATTGAAGGGGGTCCTTTCCGTCGAGTAAAAAAAAAAAGAACAAAAAAAGTCAAAAAGTGAAAAAAGCATAAAGCAGAAAGAAGGTACAAGCGGTAGAGGGTGAGGGGACAGGTACTGTTCATCGTCTCCCTCACCACTCGCCGCCCGCATCTGCAGCTATTCGCCGGCTCCTCCTCCACCGCGCGGCATCGTCGTCTGTCTCGCCGGACGCCGCCGCCTCGCCATACTGACCTCGCCGGCGCCGCACCGGCGTGGCATCTCCGTCCGCGAGCCCCGGCACGCAAAGCTTGCGCCCCCCCCGACACTCCACCGCCTCCACGAGTAGCACCACCACTTCGCCGAAGCTCGCACTGCCCCGTCGCCGATCTGCAGCACCGCCGCTTAGCCGAAGCACGCGCCGCCCCGATCCGATTCACTCGCCGGACGCCGTGCGCCACCACCGCCTGTCGAACCCCCTCGCCGGTCTCCGCCGCTCGAGATTCGACCGTGACGCCACTGCTGCCCCTGCTCTGTGTGCGATCAGCTCAACCCAGCGCCCGCCGCGTCCCCCTGGCGCTTCCTCCCGCTCGCTCGTTGTTGCTCGAGCTGTTGGCAGTCGAAACCCTCGCCGATTCGCCCTCAGCCCATCTGCGATGCTCGCGCCGCTCCGACGCTGTTCTGCAGCACCGGAGTCTTAGCGCCCCGACGCCGCCTACACTTGCCGCCTGCAGATCCGAGATCCCTTTGCAGCCCGCGTGACCGACGCCAGGAGACCCGAAGCTCCTGCTCCGCCCGCGACGCCGCCCACCGGTTTCATCGTGCCGCTCGCGTCACCCCGTGCCGATCCCGAAGTCCCCTGGTGCTGCGCCGCCGTCGCGCCATCCTCTGGAGCCTCGCCGGAACCCTAGCCGGAGATTTCCCCTCGCCGGACCGGCCACAGCTTTGTTTTTCTTTTCCTTTTTTCAGAAAAGAAAAAAGAAAAGAAAAAAGAGAGAAACAAAAGAAAATTTAGGTATTTTCTTTATCTTATATTTGTTTTATTATTTTTGCTATTTTATTTTATCTTTTTAGTGTAATTATTCCTTTAATGTGAAATTGAAATTCCATGATATGAAGTTGCCTTGAAATTAGTGATTGTCAGTCCGATTTTCAAGCTCGAAATCCGACTCGCAATTACTTAAAAAATTGCCAATCCGATCTCCCGCTCGAGATCCGATTCGTGGTTTATGTGAAATTGGCCAACCCGATCTCATGCGCGAGATATGGTTCGTCGATTTGGGTATCAATATGGCTTGATTTGCTGTGATGTTACTTAAATTAGTTTTCTTTTAAAAAAAATCAAAAAATGTAGTTTTAGGGTTTGCATGTTCATAATAGGTATTTTATTTCGAATTTTCAAAAAATAAAAAAAAATAAAATCAATTAATTTAGGTAGCTAATTCATTTTTAACTTGGATTGCATGTTTAATTATTTGGCAATTATTAACTTAAAAAAAAAGGAAAAACACAAAAAAGGTCATTATGCATATGTTATGTAAAATTAGGGCATCATTGGCACGTCATTGCATATTAGATTGTTTGCACGTTTAAATTTTATTTAAATAGATATTTTTAGATAGATTGCATATTAGGTTAGAGATTACTTGATTAAGATAAGATTCTAGTTTAAATTAGGATTTGGCTCAACCTAATTCCTAATATAAATTAAATAGGATCTCAATCTAATTAGGTAATTTTCACGTTTCATTAAACTTCGAATTTCACGAAAAAATGTCGTAGGTGAAATTAGTTTTATTATTTAGCATAAAATGCATTCTTCTAAGAAAAAGATTGTCATATACACGTCATTAGGGTTAGATTCATTGAGATGCATGTCATTTAGTATTTTTTTGCTAGGCCCATTTAATTAGAAATTACATGTCATTAGGATTAGGTCATTTAGTTAATATCGCATTGCATATTGCATGATTTTCATTAATTAAGTGAAAACAAAAAAAAAAGAAATTGTGTGTTAATTAGAAACCATATCCAGGGTTGTTGATGTAGATTTTAATTTAACATTGCAGATGCTTTCGTTGCTTGGAGGTAAGTTTTTGCAATTTATTTATTGTTTATCTGAGTGTTAAATTGGTGGTTTGTGCACGCGCATGATAACCTCACTTGTTAGGGAAATAGATTTAAATTAAACCCAAGCTACTTGCAAAATTCATTTTTTCAAAATAAAAGAAATGATACCGAAAGGGCGTTAGAGAAATTTAGCGTAACCAAGTCTCCGTACCTATAGTCTCTGGTTCGTAGGAGTAAAATAATTCTCCCGTTATTTTACTTGGGTTTCTAATCAACCCACCAAAAATAGGTTAGTGGCGACTCCTAATTGAAAATCAATTGCATGTTAAGAACTTGAACCGAAAGTCACGAATTGGTATGGGCTAGGGAGAGCCCGAGTTAAGTCTAGGCTTAACAATCCATTAGCCAAACCCTAGGTGGTTCACACCCCGAAAAATTTGGTCGCGACAATACTCAAAGATAATGAAACACTCGGTTAGACACAAGGTTTTTTTTTTTTTTTTTTTTTGAAAATAAAGGTAGAGATATGCTTACATCATGATATCTTTGCTTTATGAAAGTATGTCTCATGCAATATGTCAGCATGTCGTTTGTCATTGAAAAGGAGTTCCTAAACAATGGTAGATACTCAAAGACAATGGGACACTTGGGCAATCGTCGGTACCTATATTCAGAGTGTAACTCGAATAGGTTGAATGTTGATAAGAGAGCACTTGGACAATGGCCGATACTCAAAGATAATGAAACACTTGGTCAGACACAAGGTTTTTTTTTTTTTTTTAATAAATGAAGGTAGAGATATGCTTACCTCATGATATATCTACTTTATGAATGTATGTCTCATGCAATATGTTAGCAGGTTGTAAATTTATGAGTTCAAATGGGGTTCATGCATGACAATTTTGTCAATTTTGCATCATCAAAGTTGCACTAGAGAAAATTTAGAAAGATAATGTTCAAATATAGACGACTTGAACATGTCAGATGAGAGCTTTCAATCTGAAATGACTTTTCACTCACTCTCATTAAAAAGACTATTTTATCCCAACCATTAATGCAAGATTTAGAAGAAGCACATCTTCTCACCGTCATCATGTTGGCAATGGTCCGAGTATTCTCGTAAGAAGTATAACTTTACCAATTTAAGTGGTCCTTATCAAAATCATAATACAGGCTTGATCAACAGCTTATCAAAGGAGACCATTAAGGTCAAGGCTTATGAAATAAATACAATACAATCATCTCCGGGTTTACAAGTTAAGAATGTTGCGAAAAGAGACAAAAATAATCTTGCTCGTACTTCTTCGAGCAATACTTATAAACATATGAAGTCCTACGTTAATTGAAGTGCTCTAGTCTAAAGAAACTTTTATAAATGGACGCAATGTAAGATCAACTCATGTGTAAAAGGGTGGGAGTTGGTGATTGTCTTGACATTGTCATTGGTCTTTCTTCTCACCGCCGAATATTATCTTCATGGAGGCTCTATTAATTGAACCACAATAGCAGCTTTGCTTGGGAGTACAAATGACTAAAATTTACTTTTTTGTCTGAGGGTCTGTCGTGACCTGATCTTGTCGCCCTCGAATGTCAAAGGGGAAAAAGGTCGGGTTTAGGGGTACTCGATCACAAGATCACGAGCTCTCCCAAGCTTGTACCCTGCGTGACAACAAGTTTATTTAAGGGTCTAGTTGTTTATGATAACCTAAAAATAGACAGGAGTCGCCACTAGCCTCATTTATTGGGGGTCGGATAGAAAACCCAATCGAAGGTCGGGAGAGTTCCTTCGATTCCTACGCAACTGGATATTTAGGTTCGGGAAATTTGGTTACACTAATATTTCTATTAACGTCATTTCGGTACCTAAATAGTATATTGTGTTTTTCCTAACATGTTCATCCATTTCTTTTTTTTTACATTTTCGAGATCATCATTTCTATACTAAGTGATCATGCATGGTGGATTACTTTCATTCTATTCTATTTCTAAGAAAAACAAGAAAAGGAACCACTCAAAGAAATTGAAATTACAAGACATGAAGTAAACAATCAAGAAAAGCAGTAAATCTATCATGCAATTCCAAAAATATCAAAAAAGAGAGAATGCAATTAAGAAAAATGAGAGAAAAGGAGAAAACCCGCAACTCATCAGGTTTTATACAACACAAGGAACCCTAGACATATGTCAGGAAAAAGGAATATTACATAATAACGGTCAGAGTGGACATCAACCTCCACCACCTTTTCCATCTTCAGAGCCCTAATCGAAACCTAATCTAAGAAACCTAGATGACTAGAAGCATACAAATGAAAGAAACAATCATCACATATCAAAACAATAAAAAACAAGACATCTTTTGTGTTCAAGAAGAGTAACCAAAGTCACAAAGTCTATAGGTCAAATTCTAGGTGATACCCCAAGGTTCAACATTATTGTATGTCATACCTAAATCATTCATCTAACATTTACATGTGAAACGTATAACATGACAAGCATTCAAGCCATACGACCTTATTGTCAGATTCAGAACACACAATTTTATAAAAATCGATGAACACACAAAAATCATTCTGGAAGAGCAGACTTTCAGATATGAGGAGCAGAATTCATGAAGACATTGACTTCTATTTTGCAACAAACATATGACATGGCAAATGGTGGCCAAATCGTACATATAATATGTCTATGGAAAGCTTGATAAGTCTATTATAAATATCTAGAAGACATTAAATCCTAATAACATCATCTACCAGCTCATTCCAGTTAAAACAGAAAACTGCAGTAAGTCAGAACAGCAAATCAATCTAAAAAAAAAAAAAAAAAACTACTGTAGAATTAACAGACTTTGTAGGTGTTTTTGAGCGACCAAACGACATTCATTATGGGCGTGTGACATATCAAATCGAAGCTCTAGAAGTGTATTTTTTACGTCTAGAAGGTCTCGAGGTCAAAAAAACCTCATCTAGCACCTCGTTTCAGCCAAAACAGTAAGTCCATCACAAAGATACGAAATTGCAGATTAATACAAATCAATCTCAATCAACCTCGAATTCATGATCATTGATCATCAAATTAAGATGCTTATCAATGTGCAAACACATACATCATTTGCATTATTCCTCACATAACAGAACATGTAATTCATATTCACTCTCGGTGGACAAAATCAGAACATGCTAAGCATCCATATCAACTCAATATACTCATTGGAGAAAAAAAGTCGCAATCAATTTCAGTTTTCATACATGCAATTCTTGATCACCACTTAAGATCAATTAATAAAAAATTGTTGTGGAATGAGGCCAATGAAATGGACTAAAATTAAGAATGAAAAATAAGCAGGGACCAAACAAGCAGTGCACAAACGGAGACTCGGCGGAGCAAAGCAATAGATCAATTCAAAGGCACAATGAGGAGAACGAACAAATACATCTTAGTTTGAATTGTCAAATCATCAACCAAATGCTAACATGCAGGAACTTTATTGAAATTCGTACTCTAGTTTCATTTAGAAAAATCATCGAACGTATGACAGACACTTTCATCCAATGATCCAAATGCTGGAATACATCAACAGATCATCTCCATATCATCACCTGAGGTCAAGTCACTAATAGCAACTCGATTACATAAGATCCAAACATGATCAATATCTAAAACTCTTGGCCTCTATTTGTTAAAGAAAAACATAGTGCACGTACTTGATTGGATATATCATACTCACAATAACCACCAATTCAGCAACTAGTAAACAAAAGTGGCTAAAGAAAGATCCACAAACAAAATCGCCCTGTTAGAGCATCGTCATTTCAGAATCTAGAGCTCGTCCGATTCAAATATCAAACTTAGGCAAGCTTTCCCACTATCGAAACTTCAAGAGAGGACAGACATCATCGGAAAGAGGAAGCAACGTATTGATGCCACTGGAGTCTATGGCGACAAGGACCAACTTAGAAGATGCTAAGGATAGGGCTTCGAAATCAGTGGCGAGCTCGGCAACGGGAGACTCGATCACCTCCTCTCCTTCACAGCGTTGACAACAGGTGTCGTGGCAGCTCTTCTGCCCAGGCTCGAAGTAGTAGCCTCGGAGGAGCTACAGCGGCGAGGGATACTCAGTGAAGAACGGACACAGACGGCGGATCTCTGAGAAAGAGCCTGAGAACGTTCGATCGAGAGCCTCCAAAGCCAGGTCTAGCGATAGAAAATCCAATCAAGAGACTCCGAGCCGAGAGGAAGAACCAATCCCCCTCGCGATCCTCAACCGCCGGCCTTGAATCTCCGATCCTCGCTAATGAGAGAAAACCCTAGCCTGCAACTCGAGCTCGACGAAGAAGCGCTAGAGACGGAGGCGGAAGCTCCCTCTGGTGGACGGCGAGTGAGGCGGAGATTTTCCCTCGAGAAATGACGGATTTCTACTAGAATTGCCCAAGGCTAGGGTTTCGAGCTTTGCCATGGAAGCTCCATCGAGCAGTTACAGAGAGAGAGAAAGAAAGAGAGAGAATGAGAGAGAATCCCGAAAGAATGCGAGAGTTCGAGAGAGAGTTCGTCTCTCAGAGAATGTCCCCCAAAGAGAGTATGTGAGTCGAGATGTTTTGAGAGAGAGAGCTCCTGAGAGATAATCCGCGCGAAAAAAAATGAGCCAGCCTTTATATATATTTTTTTCAGTGTTTTCCCCCTTTTCTTTTTTTTTTCTCTTTTTTTCTTGTTTTCTTTACATTTTTTTAATGTTTTCATTCTTTTGCATTCATTTTTTTGGCTCTTTACTTTTTTTTCTTGCAAAATGAACATTTAAAATGTCAACAAAAAATCGGGTGTCAACAGGGTGTCAGTCTTGCTTTTTACTAGGCACACTATTTTTTCATGCGCTTATTTTTTTTATCAAATTTTCTCATCTATAGGCATCAAACTTATTTTTACTAGGTATACTACTTTTTCACGCCCCTTGTTTTTCATTTTTGTTGTTTAAGGACTGGCCTAGTCAAGTTCAAACAAAACTTTGTTATTAGAGTCTTGGGTCTTTGTCTTCAGTCAATACTCCGGATCATGTTGTTTGAACGGTAATAACTCCTGCTTTGCCTCAATGTGAGGGAGAAATTTTATAAACTCAATTGGGCTATGCAACGAATACAAGTGTGTCAAGTAGAAAAAGAATTGCTCTTCGTCATTCTATGGTACTTAAATTATCATGAGTGTTCATTTGCAAATTAGATATCCAAAGATTAATGCAAGTGCAATCAAGAAAATTTCTATCCTCTTTCTCACCTTGTGATGCCGCCTCACCTTCGATCTGCCTTAGTTTAGGGTGGTTCTTGACAAGGGTAATATGAAAGAAACTTCACTAGTGTATAGGGTTCAAAAGGGATAAGCAATGGATAACTTGTAGTGTTTGGGTTAGAGAAATAAAATGCCCCTCATTACTTTGGTTATCGTACCATTCACGAGAGAACCCTTTACTCTGTAGACATGAAATTTCATATGCTTTTCACAAGTGTATAACAACAGATTGTATATGGGATATGGTTTGCTTTTCATCATTTTGATGCACCTCATTTTTCATGTTTAATCGTTCCCACATTATTCATTCAGCCGTCTACTTTGATAATCCTCAGTGGAATCAGTGACTTAGATAGACAAAATCATCATGCAAAATCAGTTTGGAAAAAGCATGGACCATTTTAAATATGAGGGATTTGGTACTCCTAAAACAAATAATTGATTTTACTCAAAAAAATTCATTAAAAGCATTTAACAAATTGCCTCTATAGATGTGTTAAATCCTGAACACAAAGGGAATTATTAAAAAAAAAAAAATTGAATGCTCATGAATTGCCCCTATTCAAAAGAAGAAATAACAGGATAAGTACACTAATGTGCCATAAGTTGTGTACGGCACTCACTTTGATGTCAAAATTTTCCGTCGGATCACTTAAGTGCCAAATCGAAGGAAAACTGATCACTTTGGTGCCACTGGTGAAAGATTCTGGCCACCGGCAAAAGATTCCGGCCAAAATTAATACGTGGCTTTTTTTAATAAAAAAAATCGATAGGCCTTTAAATGACGTTGTTTTCGGTCCTCCTTTAAGAAAACGACGTCGTTTTGCCGTCCTACATGGATGGCTTCACGGAAATGATGCCGTTTAGCTCACATGGGGATTGAAATTAGGGTTTCCACCGCTCGGCCACCGTCATTCGCCCGCCATCGCTCAGCCACCGTCGCTGCTCGGCCACTGTCGCTTAGCCACCATTGTAGTTGCTCGGTAGTTGCTCAACCAGGTGAGCGAGGAGAGACTGAGATTGTTGCAGGAAAAATTGAAGGCGAGGGCAGAGGAAGAGGAGGAAGAAGATGGGTCGAAGGTGCTACTGGTGCGCTGCTGCTGCTGTTGGTGCATTGCTGGTGTCGCTGCTGGTGTGCTGCCGGTGCTATTGCTGGTGCCGTTGCTGTTGCTAGTGTGGGTCTTTGAGGAAGAAGAAGATGCAAAGACAAGCCTCCATGCTCTCTCAATTTGGGGATTAGGGTTTCAAAGTTGGGGGAAAGATGCCAAACGGCGTCGTTTTGGTGTTTGGTTGCTGACTCAACTCTCTGACGAGCCACATCGACTTCAAAAATTAATAAAAAAAAGGCCACGTCAGATTTCTGGCCAATTTTGTCGGCGTTGGCACTAAAGTGAGCATTTTTCAAATTTTTTGACACTTAAGTGATCCGACGGAAACTTTTGGCATCAAAATGAGTGCCGTACACAACTTATGGCACAATTAGTGTAATTATCCCAAGAAATAACATATAAACAATTAATCAGGGTTGATCTTTGATTTGACGTATGTGTTTGCTTTTGCATCTACATACGAAAAGATATAGAAATAGATCAATGAGTAGGGCTGAAAGCATAGAAGCAAATTGAGGCTCACAATCTTCTTGGGATCTACTTTGGTGATATTCGAAATGTCATTTTGCTTGAGAGAGTTTACTAGAGTTTGACATGCCTCTCATTTATTTGTCATCCGTACCTTTGGTATTAACGTGATCCTATAATGAATAGGAAGGAATACATTAGTGTATGAATTCTCAAAAGTTGAATAACTTGGAGTGATACAACATTATCCTCTGTTGGTCAATTGAACATGCCCATAATCCTAGATGGCATAAAGATGGCATGAAGTCCTGCACTTTTGATCTCATTAAATTAAATACTTTTCCATTTTTGCAAAATCAAGAGGCGCAAAAGAAATTTTAGTAGGTTTTTTACATATGGCAACCTAGTTACCACTTCCGAGGATCAAAGCCTTATCGTTCTTGTATTGCTTCATCCCCCATAGGCTGAGGCGCTAGTAGTGTCCATGGAGCCATTCTCTTTTCATTTATCCAAACCGACTCTAGGATGATATGTCTTTTCACATCGAATTAAGTGAATTTGATACGAGGTACTCCCATACGCTTGTTTGGCCAATATCGATTTGCTCAAATTAACCCATTGAGTTTGTTCCTTAAATCCCGATACTTCCTGTCAACAGGGAAACTATGTCAAAAGCGAATTTAGAGAGGGGATATTGGAGACGATACCAAATTACCCTTTTTCAGAGTTTGTATTCAACGACTTTTCAGAATGTCTTGATAGTTGGTTATGCCTATTTTGTCTTATCATGGTTCAGCATCCCTTTTGATTAGCCCTTCTCACTCATGGTCATGTATGCGCGATCGACAGTGGTTGATCCATCTTCAAGGCCTTCCTTCTGTGGATTTTTTTTTTTTTTTTGTCATTGATCATATGAACATCGGTAGTATTTGGTAAAGTCATGTACCTTAGACTTCCATGAAATCTGAGATGAATAGTCAAAACCTCCAGTTTTCTAATGATAATCACTTCTCAGCAAAGTATGTGTTTGAAACAAGAAGTGAGGTTTCTAGACTTTATCCCTATTAACAGTAGCCAATTCAAAGGAAGAGGAGGAATTCCTTCTCTATGCTTCTTGGCTTGCCGAAACTAAACATCTCATTAATGAAACTGCAGTGTCTATAGTCTCCCATGGTATGTTGTGCAAAGTAAACATTGCTCAAACTTGAGGTAGAGTTGTGCAAGTATGAGGTGGAGCATACGGAGCTCCAAGGACAGCTCGTAAAATGAGGGAGGATTCCTAGGTTGCCTTATCCTAAGCTACCATGATATGCATACTTCGAGTTCAACCATGCTTGTGCCTATTATGTCCTATCTTTCGTCCTCGTAAGTAGGAAAAGAGAGAGTGTTACTCTCAAAATTATATTTAGGGAACAAAATGTATCTTTTTTTTTTTTTTTTAATGGGGTGATTTTTCTGTTTGCCCCTACTTTCTTGAAAAAGTGTTCTCAAATCCAACGAGTCCACGTGATGCGTCAATTTCAAATACCCCCTATCACACTAAGTCAAGGGGATGATGTTCTGAGACACGAAGTAAATAAGAAAAACAAACAAGGTTAAATTTGACATCTTCCTTTGAAAAAGTTTTTTTTTTAATGAAATGCTTTTTGTATTTTTTTTTTTTTGGAAGCATGAGGAAGCCTAGTCCTCAGAATTCTCCTTGGATGATATTTTATTTTCATGGTTGGATAGCATCATCGGGTCGGTTTGTGATACCCCCTCATGCTTTTGAAATGAAATATTAGAACTATTCATTCACTGAATGAAATAAATTATATTACTAGAATGAAAAATGCGATTATAACATATCCGATAGGATAGAAAATAGGAAATTATAAAAACAACTTAAACCCATGAAAACTCCTATAAAATGGAGCATTTTGATAGTTAACGGTTTTGGCCTCGGAGTTAAGCCCCTTTGAGTTCTTCGCCCTTAGTAAACTCGAAGTATTCGCATGAAATGACTACTTCGTTGAAGTTATGGAAACACATTCCATGCAACCAAGAGCACCCTTGCAGGGTAAGGCTTTTATGAATAGTTTCATTATTTCTTCCTCACCCAGTTGAGGGTTAGCTTGCATCATGAAAGCTTCCCACCTTTCTATATATGCTCCAAAATCCTCCATTGGTTTTCTTTTGATGTGACCAAATCTTCACCGGGCAATTCTATTCCAATCTTGGTTTGGTATTGATACAAAAACGTGGAAGACAGCTTACTCTAATCCCTCATGAAGTATATTATTGCCATGAAGAATCATTGCAATGCATACCCCATGAGACTCTCTTGTAAGGTCTGAGTTATGAATGGCGCCTGGTTACAATGCCAACTCATTTCAACCTAGAAATATTGCAAGTGGATCATAGGGCAAGTCGTGCCGCTATATTTACGGTGATTAAGTACTCCTATTTCTCTAGGAATTATATAATTCTATGGAGGCCAGATGGGCCCATCGTGTCTTAGTTAGGTCCTCCTATTGCATTGACATTCCATTCATTGCGATGGTGAATTCTACTACTTCAGGGAAGCTAGACTCTTTTGAGATCATTTCATTACTTTTTTCTAGGTTGAAATTTCCAACTGAAGATGAGGTATCTATGTTCCTCTCATGATCGAGTGACCAATTGAGCAGCCCATTGGGAGATAACCCCTAAAGAGCATGTTTCCCATTCTAATAGACTTTGGATCCTATTCGTGGGTGGAAGGTGGTCATTCAATGAATGACTGACCTCATCTATATAATATTGGTAGCTCTCAAGACTATACCATGGGTGATGTTCAAAGCCTTTATGTGGTAGCTTATTAGCTATTAGATTTTGCCTACGTTTAGTGTTAGGTGTTGGCTTAGATTGCTTATGCTTTCTTTTCTTAGCACCCAGTCCTGACTTCTTGAGTAAAACCCTTTGTTTTGCCAGTTTGAGCCTGTCAAAGGGACTGGAAGATGGTGGAATTTCACTTCTTAGGTTGATAGGTTAGTACTCTTTGGACCTTAGCTCTTGCAGTAAGCCTGGGGAGCTGTGTTGTCGTGCCTCGGCTTTGAATAGGTTTTATAGTGTTGACCTCGTCCGTGGGCTCATTGCCTTTCTTAGTAGGAAGCTTCTTAGTAATGGGATAATGCTCGATAGTCCCTTCATCATGCAAGGCTGCATCAATAGTTTCTTTAATTGATCCTTCTTCTATTGGTTGTGGGTCAAATTGGGCAGTCAGGCTCCTCCTTGATGCGGTATGTGCCCTTAAGAATTTACTATCCTTCGTCTCCATGCCTATCGGCTCTTCGTATGATGGGGTGATGTCAATGTTGATGTCAACATAATATTTTTTGGCGGAAACTATCAATCAATTCCTCCCAAGTCTTAAGGAGAATAATCTTCCTTACAATGTACCATTGCAAGGTGGGGCCAGTCAGATTTGATTGGTATAATAGAATAATCTTTCAGACTAGGTAGGCCTGCAAATAGGCCTCTGGGTAAGAGGCACTGCCGTATCCTTTGTATTTAAGTACTTTTAGCTCTTCTGGATTTTTAACAGTAACATAGTTAAACTAATCAATGGAATTTGGATCTTGCAATTGGCTCAACTTCTTCATGATCATTGCAAAGTGTTTATCATGTTAGTTAACATTTGGCAAGTTTGTAGGTGTCACGAGTGTGTTTAGAGCAGTTATTGGTTGAGTTTGGCCTAAACGGACTCCATTTGCCTCAAGAGTTGTTAAAGGACAATGGAGATCTGTCCTATGCCATCTTCAATATTAGCGAAGTGATTTTGTACATCACTTTGACCGGCCACTATTGCTTAAGGCCATGCGCTATCGAATGGTGATAGGCGATTCATAATCAACCGGTATCGCAAAAAAAAAAAAAATGAGCTCGAGGTAAAAAGATTGACCCATGGCAATGGTCTAGCTGATTTATTTATCAAAAAAGGATTTTATAGACAAGACACTTATAATATCCAAACTTGGAATAATGACAGAACGAAATACTAGACATTAAACAAAAGTCCCTAAACAATGGGACTAGGAACAAGACAAAACTTTCGAAACATTGACACCAGTGGGCATGTGATCACTATTTTATATGTGACAGGGAGCCTTTGCGAAGCTGTTTGCTGTTCGGATCTGGTGAGCCTCGCCTAGCTGTCCGGATAGTGACGAAAAGGTGCTTACAATTGCTTGACATATATGATGAGAAGTCACCTTTGGAACCTCATGTGAGTTTCCTTGTATTTTAATGCATATGGAAAATACTTATATGGTGACTCTGTAGTATGTTTATCAAATTAAAAAATGGAAAAGATCGGCTACGCATGCTCTCTCTCTCTCTCTCTCTCTCCCCCCCTTAATGATACGAGTAATAAAAATCTTAATAGTTTATTTTTTGCTTAAATTAAAATAAACTGAATGTGACTCATTTCATCTCACTAATACTTTTTTTTTTACATAGTTATGCACATTATATTCAAACACATGGCAATTAGAGGTATGCAACCGAACCAATTCTACTTGGGAACTGAACCAAACCACTCAAAAAATAGGCACAAGAACCAATTGAAACCGGTTTGGGAACAAGTTTCGAGTGAAAACCCACCAAAGAACCGAAGTAGATCGCTCTATTAAGCTACCTTTATAAGTTAAAAAGCAAAAACCCTAATTTATGTTGTCTCTAAATTCTAATCCAACTCTCCTTCGTCTTTGATCTTTCCTCAAAACTCCTCGCCGGTCTTTCCTCTTCCCTTAAATTTTTATGAATTAATGGGGAATGGAGTTTTTATAATTTATGTTTTATATTACACATTTGAATTTTCAATTATTTATAATTGTATGTGATTACATGTACATCTTGTGGATTGATGTTTTTGGTGAATAGAAAATTTCGTTGTTCCATCTTTTACTTTGAATCATTTGTTGCTCATAACATAATATGGTTTTGCTATGAAAAATGAACCAAAAAAGGGGGAAAACAAGTTATAGGGCATCTTAAAACCAAATAGGAAAAACTAGATAGGTTCCAAAACCCGTTCCAAGTAAATAGGGTAGGTCACAGAATCCAAAAACTGAGAAGTAGTTATGACATTGTAAGTTTTAGGTTTCAACTTTAGAACCTACCCACCTTTTAACCAATCACCTTAATTAGGGGTGTCAATGATTTGGTTCAATTCGGTCTTTTGGAAAACCAAACCAATAAAGACATTTATTGAATCGAACTGAAATTCAATCTAAATCGAAATCCTGGTTCACTTGAATTCGGTTTGGTTCAATTTTTCGGTTTTTACTCTTGTGTTTGTTTTTTTCACTACATACACCCCTTTCAATAAATTTTTATTTTTTAAAACAATTTTGTATTCTTTTGTATTCTTTTAAAGAGGGTCATCTCATCGGGAGGAGAAGCACCTGCAACGATCCCCTCGAGTTGACCTCTCTTCTTTTCATCCCCTCATGAGAAGGTAAAGCCTTAAGCCCAGAGAGCAAAGCAAAAGTGCTCGGCAGTTCGATCTATGATTTCTCATTCATGGACGTTGTCCTGGCCATCACTACTTCTCCCAATCCCAATTATCCTCTTACCTATTGGAATATAATATCTATATAGATTTCTTTTTTTCTTTTTCCTACCATTTCTTCTACTTTTTTTTTCTTTTTTTCTTCTTCTTCTTCTTCTTCGTCATATTCCAATGAGGTTGAGCCTCGCCATTCGAGCTTGTCATATTCCAATGAGGTTGAGCCTCGCCAGCCTATGGCGAGGTCAGCGAGCTCAAGCCCCACCAGATCAGGCGAGCTAGGCGAGGCTCAAGCCTCACCAAAAATCAATAGAGCCTCGCCAACGTCTAGCAACCTCCAGCGAGGCTCCAGCCCCGCCTAAGTGCTCGAATCTGGGCAAGGCGGAGCCTTGTTGGCCTGTGGCAAGGCTTGAGCTTGCTGGCGACCAACCAATGAAGAAAAAGAAGAAAAAGAGAAAAAAACAATTTTTTAAAAAAATAAAAGGAAAAATAAAAAAAAATTCAGATTTCATCGGAGTTGAAGTGCATATTAAAGTTCAGTAAGAAAGCAAAAATGTTAACTGCACCATCGAAATACATGGTCTACTTGTAGGGTGAGACCAAATAAATCTGTTCATCATTTTCATCTAAATCATCAGACTTCCCGAGATTTTCAGCTAACATATAGGCTATAGCTCGCCCTTTGACGGACTTATGTGCCATGCTTTGGATATCAAAGTCAGAGAGTAATATTTGCCATTTAGCAAGCCTTCCAACCAATGCAGACTTCTCCAAAAGGCATTTAATCGAGTCATTCTCAGTCACTAGTAGAATGTGGTAGTGAAGAGTATATTGCCTCGATCGGTGTAAAACCCAAATCAAGGCTACACAAGTCTTTTCCACTTCTTAACTGAGGTAGTATATGACACGTTCTATTTCATCCTTTGGTCCTTTTTGCACCAACATAGCTCCTAAAGACTCTTCGTGAATAATGAGATGCAAGGTTGGAGGCACGCCTTGGATAGGCGGTACGAGTATAGGAGATTGCAAAGATATCACTTAAGCTCGTCAAATGATTTCTGACATTCTTCATCCCAGTTAACCTTGGTGTTCTTTTTTACTAGCTTGAAGAACGGTTTAGCGGTTTCTAACAATCGAGAGATAAATCTCGCAACATAATTCAATCTTCCCAGTAGGCTTCGGACTTCCTTAACAGTAGAAGGAGATTTCAAGTCGCATATGGCCTTCACCTCAGAAGAATCTATCTCGAAACCCTTGTTATAAATCCAAGAAGCTTCCCGGACTTCGCCCCAAATATGCATTTTGTGTGGTTAAGCCTTAGCTTGAATTTGCTCAATCAATCAAATAGTTTTCTTAAGACTTTAACATGGTCTTCATCTTGTCTTGACTTTGCAATCATGTCATCAACATAGACTTCAATCTCCTTATGCATCATGTAAGGGAATAGCATTACCATGGCTCTTTGATATGTTGCCCCTGTGTTCTTCAAGCCAAATGGCATAACTTTGTAGAAAAATGTCCACCATGGGGTGATGAAAGAAGTTTTAGTCTTGTCTTCCTCTTTCATTTGAATTTGGTTATAACCGAAAAATCCATCCATGAAAGAGAATAGTTTGAATCTAGCAATACTGTCCACTAAGATATCAATGTGCATCAAAGGAAAATCATCCTTAGGGCTTGCCTTATTCAAGTCGCGGTAATCAACATAGACTCGAACTCGTCCATCCTTCTTCATAATTGGGACTATATTAGCAATCCAATCAGCATAATGGGTGACTTCAATGAAACTAACATTTAAGAGCTTAATAATTTCTTCTTCAATCTTTTTCGACAATTTAGATTTTTTCCTTATGAACTTTTAAAGTCTCCTTAGTAGGGTCAAGGGAACATGTCTTTTCAAAAAAATTCGGTGCATTTTCATTCCCCAACGGAGTGGCCAAGCTTGTTGCAACCCGATCTTGCCGCCCTCGAATCCCTCATCATCACAAGGAAAGGGAGGGGAAATGTCAAGTTTAGAGATACTTAATCACGAGAGTTCCCTCATGGCTTGCGTTCCAAAAGACGTCATCACCTCGCCTTTCGAATCAAGACTCTCATGAGTTCCCTCCACGAGATTGCGAGTTCTTCCAAACTTGTACCCCGCGTGATAGCAGAGTATCGCGAACCGTACCCACATGGGTGACACATCTCGAGAGAGGAGATCATATGTGAATATTGAATTTAAGGATACCTTTATCATGGTAGCTCTCTCTATAGTACCCTTCGCTCAAAAGGATGGCATCACTTCATCATTTGGGGTACTGCCACATTAAGTATGCTAAACCATAGTGAGTTTCTTCGAAACTCAAATCCCGTGCGATGGGTTTATTTATGCGATCTAGTTGTTTATGACAACCTAAAATTAAGACGAGTGTTACCACTAGCCTCGTTTTAGGGATCAACTAGAAAACTCAATCAAGGGTTGGGAGTGTTCCCTCGATTCCTACACAACTAAATATCTAAGTTTGGGGACTTGGGTTACGCTAATATTTCTTTTAGCGTCCTTTCGGTACCTAAACAGTATGTTGTGTTTTCCTAATGTATCCATGCATCTCTTCTTACATTTTCGGGATCATTAGTCTTAAACTAAGTAATCATGCGTGGTTGATCATTTTCATACTATTCTATTTCTAAAAAAAACAAGAAAAGAAAGCAATCAATGGAATTGAAATTATGAGACATTAGGTAAATAATCAAGAAAAGCAGTAAATCTACCATGCAATCCTAGAAAATATAAAAAGAGAAACACAATTAAAAAAGATGAGAGAGAGAGAAAACTCGCAACTCATCAAGCTTTATACAACAAATGAAACTCAAGACATATGTCGGGGGAATGAATAGTACATGATAATGGTTGGAATGTACATCGATCTCCACCGTCTTCGTGCTTTTTCCATCTTCGGGGTCCTAATTTAAACCTAATCTAGAAACCTATAACTAGGTGCATACAATGGAAAGAAACAAACATACATATCCAAACAATCAAAAATACAATACATCATGTCAAGATTGATCATTTAAAGAAAGTTAAATATGAAAACCAGATTGTGGGGCCTCAGGGTCAGCATTTGTCTTTCATGCGTAGGTCCCACTAAGACACCTACCCAATCAATTTTTGTGACTTATAGCAATTGTTGACCAATTGTGTTCTCGGATAGCCAATAACGCTTACAAGTCTCCTAATCAAGCGATCTATACAAATTTGATTATTTCGCCTCAGAGAATGAGGATAATCCTTAAGTTATTGAAAGGGAATGACTCAGACATGAAGAGTCCAATCCTCCTACTATTGAGCAACCAATCACTATGAATTTGGGAGATTCAAATAATCCTACAAAAACCAAGATTATGGCAGGCCTCTCTCAAGTGGATACCAATAGATTAATTGAACTTTTGAAAGAGTACCGAGATATTTTTGCTTGGTCATATGTTGATATGTCGGGTTTAGACCTCGAGATAGTAGAACATGCATTACCACTTGATCTTAGTATTCCGCCGAAGAAACAAAATACAAGCATTATACCTGTCCATAGGAGGTTCATATCACAAGTGCAAAATTTTCAAAAAGTGACAATCTTCTTTAGAGCTTAGAAGTGGCCCTACCTTTTAAAATGTCGAAATAGTTAGTTAGAACTCTAGAAGTGAATCCTTGTGCCAAACAAAGTTTGTTCTATCCACAAATTTTATTCAACCTTATTTCCAAGAGTCTCCCCAAAGGGTCAAGGGAACATGTCTTTAAAAAAAAAAAAAAATCGGTGCATTTTCATTCTCCAGCGGAGTCACCAAGCCTATCGCAACCCGATCTTGCCGCCCTTGAATCCCTCATCATCACAAGGAAAGGAATGGGAAAGGTCGAGTTTAGGGGTACTTGATCACGAGAGTTCCCTCACAGCTTGCATTCCAAAAGACATCATCACCTCGCCTTTCGAATCAAGCCTCTCATGAGTTCCCTCCACAAGATCACGAGTTCTCCCAAACTCGTACCCTGCGTGACAGTGGAGTGTCACGATCCGTATCAACATGAGTGACACCTCGAGAGAGGAGGTCAGATGTGAATATCATATTTAAGGGTACATTTACTATGGTAGCTCTCTCGATAGTACCATAGACACGTTAGGAAAACACAACATATTGTTTAAGTACCAAAATGGCACTAATAGAAATATTAGCATAACTCAAGTCCCCAAACCTAGATATTTGGTTGCGTAAGAATTGAGAGAATATTCCCAACTCTCGATTGGATTTTCTAGTTGACCCCCAAAACGAGGCTAGTGGTGACTCCCATCTTATTTTTAGGTTATCATAAACAACTAGACCGTATAAATAAACCCATCGTAAGGGGTACAAGTTTCGATGAAACTCACCATGGTTTAGCATACTTGACGTGGCAGTACCCCAAAGGATGAAGTAATGACATCCTTATGGGCGAAGGGTACTATCGAGAGAGCTACCATAGTAAAGGTACCTTTAAATTTGTATTCACATCTTACCTCCTCTCTTGAGGTGTGTCACATTTGTGGGTACGTGTCGCGATACTCCGCTGTCACATGGGGTATGAGTTTACAAGAACTCGTGATCTCCCCGAGGGAACTCACGAGTGCTTGATCCAAAAGGCGAGGTGATGATGTTTTTGGAATGCAACCCGTGAGGGAACTCTCATGATCAAGTACCCCAAAACCCGACCTTTCCCCTTCTTTTCCTTCTAATGATGAGGGACTCGAGGACGGCGAGATCAGATTGTGATAGGGAGCACGGGTCTTATTTGCAAAAAAAGAATGATGGATCATTGCGTCTATGCATCGACTACCAACAACTCAATCAAATGATGATCCAGAACAAGTATCCACTACCAAGGATTGATGACTTATTCGATCAACTTCAAGGAGTTTAGGTGTTCTCCAAGATAGACTTAGGATAGGCTATCATTAGCTAAGAATCAAGAAGGACTCTCAAAGATAGCACTTTGAACGCGATATGGCCACTACGAGTTTACATAATGTTATTTGGGTTAACCAATGCACCAACTACTTTCATGAACTCAGTGAACCAAGTGTTCAAGGTGTACTTGGACCAATTTGCCATTGTATTCATCGACGACATGCCGAAATACTCAAAACACTCAAAGGAGCATGAATATCATTTGAGGATGATATTGCTAACCTTCTGAGAAACGTACTTTAAGCCAAGTTTAGTAAGTGCGAGTTTTGACTCAATCAAGCAGCTAGTCTAGGCCATGTAATATCCGACGAAGGAATTTCTATAGATCAACAAAGATTGAGGCAGTCATGAACTAGCCAAGACCAATAATGGTGATCGAAGTTTGAAGTTTTTTAGGATTAGCTAGCTATTATCAGCGATTTGTGAAAAGTTTTTCTAGAATGGCTACACCCCTGACACGAATACTAAAGAATGAAGTAAAGTTTGAATAGACTGATAAGTGCCAAAAGAGTTTTCAAGAGCTCAAGCACAAGTTGACTACTAGCCCAGTATTGACAATATTGTCTGGTCTTGGAGGTTATGAGATTTATAGCGACGCTTCATATAAAAGACTAAGCTACCTCATGCAACATGGAAAAGTGGTAGCCTATACGTCTAGATAATTGAGGCCTCACGAGTATAATTATCTGACATGCGACTTGGAATTAGGAGCAATCATCTTCGCTTTGAAAATCTGGAGGCATTACTTTTGTAAAGAAAAGTTCACAATTTACACTGACCATCAAAGTCTGAAGTATTGGTTTTCTCTGAAGAAATTGAACATGAGACAACAATGTTGGATGGAACTTCTCAAAGACTACGACTACAACATTCTATATCTTCCTAGAAAGGCCAACAAGATAACGGATGCACTCAATCAAAAGTTAACAATTGCACAAATGATGGTTTGAGAATGGATCCTTCTCAAAGGAGTACGAGATTTGGATTTCAGATTCGAGGTAAGCCATCTTTTTAATCTTATAGTTACCCTCTGAATCAAACTCGAAGTGTAGACCAAGATTAAAGCACTGCAGTTGACGAATCCATCAATCCATAGAATTTTGCAAGAGAGTACGGAAAAGAGGAAACTGGATTTTCAAATAGTAGAGGATGGGATATTGAAATTTCAAGGACAATTATCCGTGCCCAATAATCCAAAACTCATGGAAGAAATTCTGGTAGAAGCTCATAGAAGCAACTATAGCATACATCTAAGAAGCACGAAGATTTAGAAAAATCTTCGACATTATTATAGGTGGAATGGCATGAAGCAAATGTTGCAAAGCACGTGGCCAAGTGCTTAACGTGCCAACAAATGAAAGCGCAACACTACAAACTTGGTGGACTACTGCAACCACTAGAAATTCCAGAATGAAAATGGGAGCACATCACTATGAATTTTGTGATGAGACTACTGAGAAGCCAAAGAGGTAATCATTCTATTTGGGTCATAGTTGATAGACTAACCAAGTCAACACATTTTAATGCAGTATGAAAGGACTTTGTCATCAACAAGTAAACCAAGCTATATGTGCGACAAATAATGTCTACATGAAGTGCTCGTCACAATCACTCCAGATTGAGACCCCTAGTTCACAACAACATTTTGGAAAAGTTTACAGACTGTCATGAGAACGAAACTACAATTTAGCATGGCCTATCATCCACAAACAAATGGTCATTCCAAGAAGAACATTCAAACACTTGAAGATATGTCGCGAGCTTGCATTGTAGATTGTAAAGGATGATGGGAATAAGAACTACACCTCATCAAGTTTGCATGCAACAAAAGCTATCAACAAAGCATCGAAATGGCACCGTTTGAGGTAGTATACGGTCGTGCTTATGAAACACCTATCTATTAGGATGAAGTTGGAGAAAGAAAGATTACTAGGTCTGAGCTAGTTAAGTACTATGTGGATGCAATTAAGATTATTAGGGACAGGCTAAGAACAGCCTAAAATCGCCAAAAAAGTTATGTAGATAAATGAAGAAAGTCTTTAGAATTCCAAGTAGGTGATCATGTATTCTTTAAGGTGTCGCTAATGAGAGGAACGTTACATTTTGACAAGAAATGAAAGCTAAGCTCCAGGTATGTCGGATCCTTCGATATTCTAGAATGAACAAGAACCTTAACATATTGATCACCATTACCGCCCATACTTACTTAGGTTCATAATGTGTTTCACGTATCCATGTTGAGAAAATATGAACCGAACCCGACACATGTGCTCAAGTTTTAGGAAATTGAGATCAACAACAGAGTGTTGTATGTTGAGAAACCGGTGCAGGTCGTCAACAGAAAAGAGCAAGTATTGCGCAACAAGGTCATTCCCTTAGTCAAGGTTATTTAGAAACACTATGGTATTGGAAGAGCAACTTAAGAAAGTGAGGATGGGATGAGACATCAATATCCTCATCTATTTAAAGGAACAAGTAATTTTAAAAATTTCTAAGATGAAATTTCTTTAAGGGAAAGGAGTTGTGACATCCTCAATTCGACTCCTATCTACCAAATAGAATTGCAACAGTATTCAATGAATCACAGAAAAACAAGGGATGGTCACCTTAGAATAAAAATTTAATTTTTCATTGGCGGACCGTGAATTTTCGAAAAAGTGGAAATGGGTCGCGAACGAGGAGCCACGAGGGCCCAAGCCATGGGCGGGCCCAAGGGGGCCTATCAAGCCATTTAAGCCCACACTTAGGCTTTTGGAAGCTTGTACATTAAAATTCCCATGTGTATGAATAATGTTTTAGACTATAGTCTAATTAAATCCCTAATTTGCCCCTTCTAGATGTTAGTTGGCCTAATGGGACAAAATTGTTGTCTCCCAAAGAAGAGGGGCGCCCACTTGAAGAAAGGAAAGGGAAAAGGCAAATTTGGTTAGTTCCCTTAGTTCAATTCCAATTATAACACATGCATGAAATTTTTCAATTAATGAAGCTTGGATAGGAAGATTTCAAGAGCCATTTGTGGCCATTCAAAGACTTGGCCAAGAGTGATTTACGAAAATTTGTACTAAGTTCTTTAATGCTTAGAGGGGAAACTTGGATGAGAAGTCCTCATCTCTCTCTCTCTCTCTCTCTCTCTCTCTCTCTCTCTCTCTCTCTCTCTCTCTCTCTCTCTCTCGGTTTGTTGTCCACCGTGAGCTGCCATCTTCACACCTAGCTCGATGTTGCCATGCCTAGCTACCCTCATTGCCGTGACACTATCGACGCATCATGAGCTGCCATTGCTGTGACGCCGTCCACCACCACCTACCGTGAGCCGCATGTTGTTGCCGTCACTATTACCACCACCCAAGGCCATGAACCACCGCACCCTCATAGCCATCACCATCATCCCCTTTGCCGTGTGCCCTCACCACAATCATCATCCAAAGTCGTGAGCCGCCACACCATCGTTGTCATTGCCGCTTACCCTCAAAGCTCAAAAACCGGTCCCGTGAGTGACTTCCTAACCTTTGATTAGGATGGTGGTTACGCTTGAGATTAAGGTTAGAATTAAGATTAATAATAATTAGATTAAAAGATAGATGGATTAGGTGATAGCTTCTCTCGATATGTGATAAGTAAGGGTGATAGCTTATCTCGATAAATGATAAATAAAGGGGATAGCTTATCTTGATAAGTGATAAGTAATGGTGATAGCCTATCTTGATAAGTGATAAGTAATAGCGATAGCTTATCTTAAATAGTGATAAGTGCCGGTGATAAAGTAATTTGAAAATTGACAAGCTATGTTGATAAGTAATCCATGGTATGATATTGTATGGAATGAATTATCATATGATTAATTTGGTGGATGATTAATCAATGGGTGATCACATGGGATTATTCCATGGTATTTTTGCGTGCAAAAATTGCTAGTGTATATGTGTGAGCACTAAACACTCTAGCATTGGTTAAATTGAAAGATAAAAATTGGCTTGAGTGATTGAAGTGCTTGTGTGATCACATAAATGATTATGTACTCGTATGACTATAAGGGACAATACTCAATGGATTTCGGATGCTTTCATGTCAATAGGATGCCGTTCGTGAATGGATTTCGGAACAATGGTCTTAATTAAATGGCGTCTTAAAGTGAGGTTGAGATGTTGTCATGTCCGATGGGGTGAGACGATGCCCGATTACACTAAAGACCACCGATGTGAGTGTCGGTTGTGGCCAAGATTGGTCATAATAATCGGGACTCTTGTGGATGCATTGTGCATGGAAATGATAATATTTATGTCTTGATTATTATTAATATTTATCATATGCCTGCTGAAATTGTGCACTCATGTGGAGAATTATTTGTGTAATAATTGGATATGTTGTTAGGGCATTATTTGGTGAGTTGCCCATTTCATGCTTATATATAATGCAAAGCAAAGGCTTTATGCTATCGACAATTAAGCTGCACATATAGGGCGTCTCCAAGGTGAAGTACTCTCTTATGTGAGGTTTAGGGAATTTACTTATTGAGTTTATCTCATTCATTGTTGTTTAAAGTTTTCTAGCCCTAATCATGAGTAGTCCTTTCTGCCACGTGCACTTTGGGGTGCCTATGGATCAGGACACCCAAGTGACCCCCTTCCCGATAGAGGGGACTGACGTGGTATATGAGAAGTACATGACCACCATATGGGTGGTCGAGAGACTGACTAACTCGGTGCTACGTCAGTTCATGGCATGGTACGTGTGGTTTGGAGGGGAGCTCTCTAGCCCTCTTCAAGGTTTTGATGGATTGCTTTGTGAGGGATTTGGAGGTGCCATTTGGGACCCCATAGTCGTGGACATTCTTGACGGCTCCATCACTAACCCGGAGACAGACACAAACTCAAAGTCCAATCCCGAGCCCAAGCCATGGTACTAGGACAAGCACACATACTAGGTGCATAGGGAGTACCACTTTTTGAGGTCACCCTCGTAGGATAGAGGAGTTAGGCTAACCACTAACCCCTTTTTAGTAATAGGAAAGAATCTCTATAGCGGATGTGTAATTATGAAACTTCTGATGTACTATGTATATGTGTATGTGTAAATGTATATGTGCACACATGCGCACACGCGCATGCGTGTATATATATAAGTATTTGTTGGTGTGTTTTCATGCTATCCTTATTAAGGCGTATGATCGGATGGAGTTAATTCTGCTTCCGCCTTCTAGGACATCGCAAATAATTGACCTTAGATGGTTGTTGCGCACTCGAGACTCGCCATTAGGGTGCAAGGCGTGAAACAAGTTGTGACACGTGTGATGTCTCCAAGCTTCCGTTGACGAGAAGATTTCAGTATGTTGCTATTCTAACAACTACAAATTTGTTTGTGGAATCGGCTTCTCAAAATGAGACTGAAAAGTTGAGAATCAAAGGCATTGGAGTTAAACAGCATGTGTCCTTTGCACTCAACTTTGCTGTCGGGACAATAACTTTATAAACATGGACAATACGGTTGGCGTGACCACAACAAGCAAATAAGCCAGGCACTCTTAAGATAATATCACTGTGCGAAGACAAGCGGGATGGATTTATTTTACTAGGGTTACAACAGGTGCAAAGCTAAGAATGGTAAAGCGAAAATATTGGGGAAATTTCAAGAGTGCATGAGGTGCAGTGGGTGCAATGCACTGGGTGCACCCACTGCACTAAGTTACCTCAGGAAAGGAGGCGCTAATATCATATTGATAAAAATGATTCGCGGAATATAGGAATATAGAATTTCTCTGTATTTTGATATATTATAATGAAAATTACATTAGCCTATATATCAATTATATAAAAAGGTTATTTAGTGTAATAGAAAAAACATGATAGTAAATATGATCAATCAAGTATATGCTCTATCAAAATAAGATATATGCATATTATTGGGAGATATGCGGAATCAACTGAATATCCTACTATTGCTAACACTCCACATGAAAAAATTGATCTCCGGATGGGTGTGGCGTTGCTAAATCATGTTCCAGACTTTTGGGAGGCGGGTAGGACAAGGAGGCCTGGTTTTTGTTGTTGTGGGTATCTGCTGAGTAAACTTTGTAGGATCCAGATTTATTCCGGTCCAAATTCGCTTGTCAGGCCTCATGATAGGGCTAAATGGGATGGCGAGTCTAAAACCTTTGTTTGCATTCCGAGAATCCCCTCTAGGGAAGTATATTCCTTTCACCAATTGAACCCATAAGGCTGAAAGGGCAATTAATGGGCTTTGGCTTGTTTGATGTATTTATGTTCTTATCATATCTCTAGTAATTTATTTACTACTTTGATTATTGATTATTAAATTCTTATCTATGCACTCGCATTATCACCTCTCGTGTGTTAGTGGCTTAAATTCAAATCAATCAAGACTACCTGCAAAATATTCTTTGAAAAATAAAGAAAATGATACTAAAAGGGCATTAGATTAAACTAGCATGATCAAGTCCCCAAATCTATTGAATCATTTGTTCATAGAAATAAATATACTCCCGCATTTTATTTGGGTGTCTAACTGACCCAAAATTAATTAGCGGCGCTTCCAAAATGTAAGAAAGTTGCGTATTAAATTGAGTACCAAGTTACGATTGGTAGAGCTTAGGAGAGTCCGTGCTAAACACAAATGATTACCTCATGAGAGGAACCTTTGTTCCCATTTAATAATCCATTAGCTTTCTATTTGGTGGTTCACCTATGGGAAGGTCGTGACATGGTCATATCAAATATGGTGCATTACATGAACCAATAATTTGGGAAGATTCTAGTAACCAGGCCACTATTTAGCTAGCAACCTCCAATTTGCATTATTTAAGGTGTTACAAACAAAGAAGAATGTACGCATATTTTTCAATATGATAGGCACTTCAACATATCATGACACCGAAAATAGCAATAGATGCTTGAGTTACACCACCTCATTTATTTCCACTTATAATAGAATAGTACACATGGAGTTCGTAATGCCAACTATTGCATGTCCCAAAATATATGCATCATGTCTCACTTGCGCTTGAAGGTTTTGACAACTTGAGGCAAATGAGTTCTCTTGAAATAATCCTCCCAATTGATACACCTTGGATCAAAGTAGAAGACACTTTCCAAGTTTACTCCATTGTTAAATGCCATGGCTCTCAAAGCCATCGTATTTATATCGTCAAAGCTGAGTTAATACCAAAAAAAAAAATTAAAAATGAAAAACAAGAATTAGAAATTGTGTAATTTTGTGAATCACTACTAACAATTTTAAAATTTTAAGTTAAGAGGTGAATGAATGGTAATATTTAATCATCATGATGCTCTTCATCCTATGTAAGCTTGACTTTAAATCATGGAAATATATAATTGATGAGGTAAATATAGGTTTATAAAGATTCAAATTTGAGATCTCATGTTCTAATATCATATGAAATCTGTAAAATCATAATTAATTATTATTAAGAAATTTAAATAAAAAAGGTGAATGCGTGATTTAACTTTAAAATGCTTGAATAGAGATTTCTTATAAGGGCAACAAGGAGATTGATTAGTGCACCCTGCAGGCACATTGGTCAGTGCATAGATGCTTACACGCCATTGAATAAAACATATGGTCCGTAGAGGTCTGCCAATCGCACGACAGCATTGACCTTTTTGTCCAAGTCAGCATGCAACCCTTGGAAATACCCGCCAAACATTGAGCTGGCTACTTTCAGCACCTTCACCCAAATAATAGAGTTAAGCTCACTTTATTTTACAAAAAAAAAATGAAATGAGATATTTTAAAAATATTCTTTTCGATGACTTTTCGGCTTTTACCACTAGCTTTTTTAACTCCTGTTAGGGCCCCGATGTTTTAAATTCAAAAAATTATGCGTTATAGTTTTTGCTGGAATGTAAAATATTGCTCAAATTTTTCATCATAGGTAATGTTTTGGGTGCTTATATTTAGGTATTACTAAAGGTTTCGACTATTTCCCATCTAACGTAAGTAAAAAAATGAGAGTTGTAAATGTTGAAACATATGAAAAGAAACTGTCACTTCAAACAAATTAGCTAATTATTTTGAAGATATTTATATTAATTTGTAGATTATTATCACTTATTCGTTAAAGAAAGAAATATGTAGAGTTGACTACTTAAATTTATATAACATGAAGATTTTCATTTATTTGGGATCTTCAATTTTGTATATATTTTAATTTATTGAATTAACATAAAGCCATTTTGAACTCACCTTTGACAAGAGGATGTAACGTCTCACGTGCTTGTGAAAGCTGGCCATGCTTCCCATAATTCTAGGCTCACGAACTTTGACCGGCTTCCCATCCTCGTTGATCCAAGGACTGTCCCTGAAGTAACTCACGATGATGTCTTGAAGATCTGAATAGGTCATGGGATGTTTCTTTGAGGAACCCACATGGTAAATCTTGTTTGAAATGGGCTGATTAGTATACACCACCATGGCCACAATCATAACGTTTACCACCATATCTGCTGGTATCTGCTCAAGATGAAATTCTATATTTAGGTTGAAATGCATTTGAATGTACTTGTATATGAATGAATGAATGTATATATGTACGTATGTATGTTCAAATGTGCACAATAAAGTGATGGTTGGAATATGTAATTACCAATAATGTTTGCTTGATGAATTATCATAAGCTAATTCTAAAAGAAGGAGCGCATAATCAATCAAGCGAGATACGGACACCTAGAGTGTCAAAACTTGGCATAGAGGAACACTTAAGTACCAAAAGTTTGGAAAGTGACATTTAAGTGCCAAAATCGGAGCAAAATTGATCATTTAAGTGTCAATCTAGCCAAAATTCGGCCAAAATACTAACGTGGCAATTTTCCAGCAACATTAATGTAAAACGACATTGTTTTGCAACTAATGTGGCTAGAAAATGCAAAACGACGTCGTTGTCTCTGACATGATAAAAAAATTTAATATAAAATTTAATTTAATTTAATTTAAAACTAAATTTATTTAAAACATTTTAAAATTAAAATACAAATATTAAAAAAAAAGGGGGAGGGGGTGGAGAGGGAGACAGCTGAGGGTTGAGCCCTCACTGCCGCCGTCAAGAAGGGGCAACGAAGGAGGGGGGAGGGTCGACTGGGGTCGCTGGCCCCCTACTGACCGGCGGTGAGAGCTCATGAGCCCTCACCCATATCTGGGGCGAGGGTTGCGGCCCTCGCTGCCGCCGGGAAGGGGCAGCAACGGAGGGGGGAGGGTGGGCCAAGGTCGCCGGCCCCTAATCGACCGGCGGCAAGGGCCCGCAAGCCCTCACCTAGATCCACGAGAGCTCGCGGGCCCTTTCCGCCTCTCTGCCGTAGCCGAGAAAGGGTAGTGATAGAGAGGGGAGGGTCGATTGAGGTCGCCAGCCAATCGGTAGCAAGAGCCCGGGAGCCCTTGCTGGATCTGAGCGAGGGCCTCGACCCTCGCCCCATATCTAGTCAGCTGGGCTCGCAGGCCCTCGCTATCGGTCAGCCGAGGCTAGGGGCCAGCAACCCCGGCCAACACTCCCCCCACCGTCATCGACCCTTCCCGGCGACGACAAGGAGGTAGCAGCAAGGGCTCAACCCTTAACCGCTACCTCCTCTCCCCCACTTTTTTTTTAATAAATTAAAATTATTATTATTATTTATTTTATACAATTAAATTAATTTTTATATTAACATTTGAATTAGCTCAAAAATAACGTCATTTTTTGTCTTTTTTTGTTGAGTCAGCATTATGGCAAGCCACGTAGATGAAAAAAATAATAATAAATTGTCAAGTAAGATTTCCGACGAGATTCACCAAATATGGCACTTAAGTGTCCCACTTTTCAAAAAAAGTGACACTTAAGTGTCATTTTCCTAACTTTTGACATTTAAGTATGCCTTCGTGCCAAGTTTTGGCATTTGGGCTATACTTTGTCCTCAATCAAGCTAATGCAAAATTTAGGATGCTTATGATCGTGGCATTTTGATGGTAGTTAACACTTGTCAAAATGATTAGATGTTACCATGTCCAGTATCGTATTAGGATCGCCCAGGAATATTCCAGCCTTCCTCTACCATAGTGTATGGCGATGCTGTCCATAGTTCTGTGCCATCATATGTTTCCAAGAAAGAAAAAGCTCATTAGACAATCCTTGCTTGTTAAGCAAAAAAAATAGTCGTTTAACATGTACTTGCTCTATACATTTGATGAATATAACTGTCACCGAGACGTTGATCTTTTACCTATTTAAGAAATTTCTTTTCAAATTCTCCTGTTAACCTCCCCATGGAGTAGACTTTTTTATGGCTCTTTATGAAAATTAAGGATCGCAAACGTCATTTTTCATTGTTTAGCCCCCTCTGAAGGTTTAACTTCCTCAAAAAGATGGGGCATTCATTAGTAGACGCGCCTGCGCAAGTCTATCTGATTTCTTTATGCCCTTGTATTGCTATTGAGCAACCAGACTAAGAAAACAGACGTAGGTATGTTTCTTGGTTTTCTTGCTCAATAAAACCTAGCATTTTGCGAAGAACCAAGAGGTAATACCTGAGTAATCCATTCACTTTTGTTCGGTGCTCAATAGAGTTCTTCCACTTTTTTTAATTCAATTTAGTCATTAGTTTGTTGAACACCATATAACAATTTACGGACGACATATAATATTAATCCCAAAAACAATGTCTCGGGTGATACTACAAATCTAAAGTGAGTGGTTCTGTAACATTGTATTGACCGAGAAAGATCTATTATAATTTTTTTTGGCTAAAAATAGGAAGTAACAGTCAGACAACATAGAGAGAGAGAGAGAGAGAGAGAGAGAGAGAGAGAGAGAGAGAGTTCTGTGAAGGATAACCTTGGAGGGAAACCCTCAATCCAACCAGCAAAAGGTTCTCGATAAGTACTTGTTATGATTGTGGGTCTTATAACAACTAGTGGAATATCTTGTTTGAGATGATGCTGCACCATCATTTCCCCCATTGCCTTCGTTAAAGTATACGTGTTTGGCCAACCATACAGCCTTGCCCTGCGCATCAATTATAATGAAAATTATAAGAATTGCTGAAGATTATAATATAATAGTACGCACATATACAAACGAATCGATTGATCAGACATATTTTAACTACATAACTCATTTTTTAGTTCTAAATATTATGGTCAAGCACCTTGTAAAAAGTTTATATCTAAAACTTCAAATATAATCAAAAACATTTTTTACGACCCAAATTTTCATGAAAAGACAATATGATACCATCAACTCTAAATATGATGATTAAGTAAGCCAAGCTTAAGGTAGCAGTCTAACCAAGGGCATGGGTTTGAGAGCCATAATTAAAGATGTACTTTTCAACTAACTAAATCATTAATTCCATTATTTAGAATTCAATTAAGAACAAGCAAACCTTTGCAATCCCAAATTCTTCAAAGCAACGTTGATTTCCTCTTGTGAAGCACTCTTTTCTCGAAGTTCATTCATCAATTCTTCAATCAAGAGCTTCTCTTTATTCACGTCCAACTTCCTTGACCCGTTGAGTGTCTCACCCATGCTAAATGCCTTTTCTCGTATAATTCCAGTCATATTACCACATACATATGCTAAAAATATAAGGTTCTATAAGATACATCGTCACTGTAAAATATTTTTCAAACAACCGGTACTGATATGGAACCTTTCATATACTAATTTAAATAGAAAAAAAATCAATAAAACAACGATTGACTATCACAAACCAGTCGATATGTGGAGTAGCATCTTTATGTTGACACATCTTGCAGCAAATTCAGCAACATGCTTCGCTCCAAATGCATTGACTGCTAGTGCAATGTCATATCTGCGGAAAAAAATGGCATTAAACTCAAAATAGCATGAAAAAAAAAAAAGCCACGAATTATTTGAACTAATTATAAATTGAGCAGGGAGGGCAAGGTTGCAATTACGTGCCTTTCGTCAAATTTGGTAGACGCGGCCGAACTAACAATTATGTCTATCTCTCTCCACATCTCCGACCTCGAATCAAAATCATGTACTCCCAAATTCTCGCAAGAAACGTCACCAGGAATTGGAGACAATTTCTCCACAATTGAGTTGAAATTCTCGGCCCATTCTTCCCTCAAAATGTCGAATAACTCCTTTTGTATGAGCTGTTCGCGATGTGAAAAGATTGAGAGTTGTTATGAAGGAAATTTTGTCTTTTATCTTAATTTTCGTATTATTTTTCTTCCTTTGCCTTTATTCTCCATGTTAAATAGAGTCGAAATTATTTGGAATTACATATCTAAGTGATTGTACCATATGTTGGATAGGCCATCATACGGTTACTCTTGCAATGATTCGAGCTCATTTCCTAAAATAGCACAAATCTCATAGTTTTCTTCTCCGCTTGTTCCACAAAACGTGTTTTGAAATATATATTTCTAAAAATGAGCACTTGTATAGCTTGAAATAATTAGTCTATAAAGATACACTTGTGAGTTATGTTTAAAAAAGTCCTTTATCGAATAATTTGTGGTGTGAAACAATAATATATCCTTGTTAGTCCAACTAAATATTTTGACAAGCTTGGACTTGAACACTCTTTAGACGCTAGACAACAATTTATGTCTAACATTTTCACAAAAGATGAAAATAAATTTCATAAATTCATTTTTGTAAGTGATAAAGAAATCATTTATAAGAAAATATTTTTTATATCATTTATTTTTCACGAAAAAACGGAGTATTAATAATTGTTTTTCGTTTTATTTTGTGCACACACATCTATGTGTGCCTTTTTTGGTAGTCAATTTAGAACAAAAGGTGGATCTAACTATGCAAGGATAATTCAAGATTTGAATCTCTACCTCTTCATGCAACCGTTGTGTCGCTGCCTGTTTGTCCATAGCTCTAATAAGAACGTACATTTTCTTGACATTTGGTTGAATCCGAAGCATCTTCTCCACAAAAACTAACCCATCATAATATAAAGAATCAAATAAATGTTAGTTAGCAGAAAGGCGGTCAATTGATGACGATTGACGACTAAGAATACTTCATACACGGAGAGAGAGAGAGAGAGAGAGAGAGAGAGAGAGAGAGAGTACTCTTTGCGAGAAAGCCAGTGGCTCCCGTGACTAAGATGGTCTTGTTTTCAAAAAATTGGACTATATCCAACCCCATATTAGAACCGAAATGGACGAGAGAGTCTGAACAAGAGTTAAATAGAACTTGAAGAGCGAATAAAGCATTGAGGCACAGAGGCTTCATATATAGCCACAATTTTATCATGCCTATTAAAGTCTTTTTTCACTGGTTGAAAAAAAAAAATACGATCTCTTTGATCCGACTACATCCATGACTGACTTTTTGGTACACAACATTAACATTGCGATATGGCAGAAAGAGAACTAGCTAACACGTTTTACATATGAGATTATCTAACGGGTACAATGTTATACACGTCACCATGTTCAAAGGTGCAATCCACCAACCAGGCAAAGCACCAGCACGATATCATCTGTCTTTATCATGATTGATCAAGTCTCTAATAGATGCAAGGTAGGAGTGCCAGGCCTAGGGCTGCGCATGATAAAATTTCTACTTCTTTATTTCTCTATTTCTCTATTCCCTGAAATAGGTTTGGAACAGAAATTCGTTCGGTAACGCAATTTAATTTTTCTATTTCTAGAATAGAATTCTATTCCAGAAATTGATTTAAAGAGAAAATCAAAAGCTAAAATTTTTCACTTCTCAATTTCTCAAATAGAAATCGAGAAATCAATTTTTGGCAAGAGATCAATTTCTGTTCCAGAAATTTTGTCATGCGCACCCTAGTTATGCTCATATGGAAAGAGATGCCTTTTATTACTGCGTTGGTGGGGTTGTCTCGATGATTGATGTAAACGTGCCCATATATTCAACGAGGTAGTTGGCTTTTCAATAAATTATATTTATGTTAAGGTCAATGGGATTTTAAATGGCGGAACATTGATGTGCAACCGCATTGCATTAATTAAAAGTACAAAGTCTCACTACTCTTTGCCTTGAGGAAACGTTGTCAAACGGAAGTCTGAAATAATCGATCTATGTTTCACTCAAGCAATTTATAAAATAATTAGAGTGACTCCATATCGTAATCATCTATTGGTTTCAAGAATTTCTTAGTCCTGTAATTTGCCATGTTAAGTTTCAATATTGTCAGTACTCTAGCTGTACTTCCAGTAGATTGAAGACATAGCAAGGGATGACGAACAACTGAATTGACAAACAATTCACTCCTTCTCCAGAGCCATTTGATGAGGGTGCTCCACTTTCCCTATATCTCTTCTATCCTCTCTAACGAAGAGAGCGGTAGATGGTTGCTATGTCAAAGGGACAAAACTGAGCACATTTTGTCTAATATTATCTCACACCTTCTTCGCAGAAAACTCTATTTTCTTCCTTAATAGAATGCTAAAAGAATTTCAGAATTAAGTTGCAGTTCTAAATCAATATTGTTTTTTTATTGGGTTTAGTAATCAATATTAACAGAACAGGAACGAACGAACAGCATGGGTTGCCCATAACATCCGAGATGAAATATGAATTATGAAGTGAGAGTCCCCAAGATCGAGAAGACGGGCAAAAATGCAAGTGTTTGCATAGATATTGGCAAGGATGAACATGAACCTAAAAAGGCCAAAAGGCAAACTGAAGTCCACAGCAAGAAAGGAAATTTTAATGGAAGATTTGGTGCCAACCTTGCACAGTATCAAATGACCATCTTTAAGATCTCGGTATCTATATAGCAGAAAATTGCGGCATTTTCATAGAATATTGCATAAAATACTGATTGCTGATTCTAATTTGTTGGTATGTTTCAATAAAATATATATAACTATGGTTCAAACTTTTAACCTGTAAGCCAATTTCAAATAGGAGTCACCACTTATCAATTTGGGATGGGTAGATTAGAAACCCAAATAAAATATTTGAAGGAATATTTTACTCATGCACAACCAGAGAAATTAGATCAAGGATTTGATTAAACTAGTTAATTAGCTAATGCTCTTCCGATATCTAATTTTGTTTAAATGGCCCATATATTCAATGAGGTAGTTGGCTTTTCAATAAATTATATTTATGTTAAGGTCAATGGGATTTTAAATGGCGGAACATTGATGTGCAACCGCATTGCATTAATTAAAAGTACAAAGTCTCACTACTCTTTTCCTTGAGGAAACGTTGTCGAACGGAAGTCTGAAATAATCGATCTATGTTTCACTCAAGCAATTTATAAAATAATTAGAGTGACTCCATATCGTAATCATCTATTGGTTTCAAGAATTTCTTATTCCTGTAATTTGCCATGTTAAGTTTGAGTTTTGTCAGTACTCTAGCTGTACTTCCAGTAGATTGAAGACATAGCAAGGGATGACGAACAACTGAATTGACAAACAATTCACTCTTTCTCCAGAGCCATTCGATGAGGGTGCTCCACTTTCCTTATGTCTCTTCTATCCTTTCTAAAGATGAGGGCGATCCACTTTCCCTATGTCTCTTCTATCCTTTCTAACAAAGAGAGCGGTAGATAGTTGCTATGTCAAAGGGACAAAACTGAGCACATTTTGTCTAATATTATCTCACAACTTCCTCGCAGATAACTCTATTTTCTTCCTTAAGCTGCAGTTCTAAATCCATATCGTTTTGTATTGGGTTTAGTAATCAATATTAAAAAAACAAGAACAAACGAACAGCATGGGTTGCCCATAACATCCGAGATGAAATATGAATTATGAAGTGAGAGTCCCCAATATCGAGAAGAAGGGCAAAAATGCAAGTGTTTGCATAGATATTTGCAAGGATGAACATGAAACTAAAAAGGCCGAAAGGCAAACTAAAGTCCACAGTAGGAAAGGAAATTTTAATGGAAGATTTGGTGCCAGCCTTGCACAGTATCCAATGACCATCTTTAAGATCTTGGTATCCATATAGCATAAAATTTCGGCATTTTCATAGAATATTGCATAAAATACTGATTGCTGATTCTAATTTGTTGGTATGTTTCAATAAAATATATATAACTCTGGTTCAAACTTTTAACCTGTAAGCCAATTTCAAATATGAGTCACCACTAATCAATTTGGGATGGGTAGATTAGGAACCCAAATAAAATATTTGAAGGAATATTTTACTCATGCACAACTAGAGAAAATAGATCGAGGATTTCATTAAACTAATTAATTAGCTAATGCTCTTCCCATTTCTAATTTTGTTTAAGCGTGCCCATATATTCTGTGAGGTAGTTGGCTTTTCAATAAATTATATTTATGTTAAGGTCAATGGGATTTTAAATGGCGGAAAATTGATCGGCAACCGCGTGGCATTAATTAAAAGTACAAAGTCTCACTACTCCTTTCCTTGAGGAAACGTTGTCGAATGGAAGTCTAAAATAATCGATCTATGTTTCACTCAAGCAATTTATAAAATAATTAAAGTGACTCCATATCGCAATCATCTATTGGTTTCAAGAATTTCTTGTTCCTGTAATTTGCCATGTTAAGTGTTAGTTTCCAGTAAATTGAAGACATAGCAAGGGATGACGAACAACTGAATTGACAAACAATTCACTCTTTCTCTAGAGCCATTCGATGAGGGTGCTCCACTTTCCCTATGTCTCTTCTATCCTCTCTAAAGAGGAGGGCGATCCACTTTCCCTATGTATCTTCTATCCATTCCAATGAAGAGAGTGGTAGATGGTTGCTATGTCAAAGGGACAAAACAGAGCACATTTTGTCTAATATTATCTCACACCTTCTTCGCAGATAACTCTATTTTCTTCATTAATAGAATGCTAATTTTAGAATTAAACTGCAATTCTAAATCAATATTCTTTTGTATTTGGTTTAGTAATCAATATGAACAAAACAAGAACGGACGAACGAACAGCATGGGTTTCCCATAACATCCGAGATGAAATATGAATTATGAAGTGAGAGTCCCCAAGATCGAGAAGACGGGCAAAAATGCAAGTGTTTGCATAGCTATTGGCAAGGATGAACATGAAACTAAAAAGGCCAAAAGGCAAACTGAAGTCCACAGCAGGAAAGGAAATTTTAATGGAAGATTTGGTGCCAGCCTTGCACAGTATCCAAATGACCATCTTTAAGATCTTGGTATCTATATAGCAAAAAATTGCGGCATTTTCATAGAATATTGCAAAAAATAGTGATTGCCGATTCTAATTTGTTGGTATGTTTCAATAAAATATATATAACTATGGTTCAAACTTTTAACATGTAAGTCAATTTCAAATAGGATTCACCACTTATCAATTTGGGATGGGTAGATTAGGAACCCAAATAAAATATTTGAAGGAATGTTTTACTCATGCACAACCAGAGAAATTAGATCAAGGATTTGATTAAACTAGTTAATTAGCTAATGCTCTTCCAATATCTAATTTTGTTTAAGTGTGGCCATATATTCAGTGAGGTAGTTGGTTTTTCAATAAATTATACTTATGTTAAGGTCGATGGGATTTTAAATGGCGGAAAATTGATGTGCAACCGCATTGCATTAATTAAAAGTACAAAGTCTCACTATAAAATAATTAGAGTGACTCCATATCGTAATCATCTATTGGTTTCAAGAATTTCTTATTCCTGTAATTTGCCATGTTAAGTTTGAGTTTTGTCAGTACTCTAGTTGTACTTCCAGTAGATTGAAGACATAGCAAGGGATGACGAACAACTAAATTGACAAACAATTCACTCTTTCTCCAGAGCCATTCGGTGAGGGTGCTCCACTTTCCCTATGTCTCTTCTATCCTTTCTAAAGATGAGGGCGATCCACTTTCCTTATGTCTCTTCTATCCTTTCTAACGAAGAGTGCAGTAGATGGTTGCTATGTCAAAGGGACAAAACTGAGCACATTTTGTCTAATATTATCTCACAGCTTCCTCGCAGATAACTCTATTTTCTTTCTTTATAGAATGCTAAAAGAGTTTCAGAATTAAGCTGCAATTCTAAATCAATATTGTTTTGTATTTGGTTTAGTAATCAATATTAACAAAACAAGAACGAACGAACAGCATGGATTGCCCATAACATCCAAGATGAAATATGAATTATGAAGTGAGTGTCCCCAAGATCGAGAAGAAGGGCAAAAATGCCAGTGTTTGCATAGATATTCACAAGGATGAACATGAAACTAAAAAAGCCGAAAGGCAAACTGAAGTACATAGTAGTAAAGGAAATTTTAATGGAAGATTTGGTGCCAGCCTTGCACAGTATCCAATGACCATCTTTAAGATCTTGGTATCGATATAGCATAAAATTGCGGCATTTTCATAGAATATTGTATAAAATACTGATTGCCGATTCTAATTTGTTGGTATGTTTCAATAAAAAATATATATATAACTATGGTTCAAACTTTTAACCTGTAAGTCAATTTCAAATAGGAGTCACCACTAATCAATTTGGGATAGATAAATTAGAAACCCAAATAAAATATTTGAAGGAATATTTTACTCATGCACAACCAGAGAAATTAGATCAAGGATTTGATTAAACTAGTTAATTATGTAATGCTCTTCCGATATCTAATTTTGTTTAAACGTGACCATATATTCAGTGAGGTAGTTGGCTTTTCAATAAATTATATTTATGTTAAGGTCGATGGGATTTTAAATGGCGGAAAATTGATGTGCAACCGCATTGCATTAATTAAAAGTACAAAGTCTCACTACTCTTTTCCTTGAGGAAACATTGTCGAACGGAAGTCTAAAATAATCGATCTATGTTTCACTCACGCAATTTATAAAATAATTAGAGTGACTCCATATTGTAATCATCTATTGGTTGCAAGAATTTCTTATTCCTGTAATTTGCCATGTTAAGTTTGAGTTTTGTCAGTACTCTAGCTATACTTCTAGTAGATTGAAGACATAGCAAGGGATGACGAACAACTGAATTGACAAACAATTCACTCTTTCTCCAGAGCCATTCGATGAGGGTGTTCCACTTTCCCTATGTCTCTTCTATCCTTTCTAAAGATGTGGGCAATCCACTTTCCCTATGTCTCTTCTATCCTTTCTAAAGATGCGGGCAATCCACTTTCCCTATGTCTCTTCTATCCTTTCTAACGAAGAGAGCGGTAGATGGTTGCTATGTCAAAAGGACAAAACAAAGCACATTTTGTCTAATATTATCTCACACCTTCTTCACAGATAACTCTATTTTCTTCCTTAATAGAATGCTAAAAGAGTTTCAGAATTAAGCTGCAATTCTAAATCAATATTGTTTTGTATTGGGTTTAGTAATCAATATGAACAAAACAGGAACGAAGGAACAGCATGGGTTGCCCATAACATCCGAGATGAAATATGAATTATGAAGTGAGAGTCCCCAAGATCGAGAAGACGGGCAAAAATTCAAGTGTTTGCATAGATATTGGCAAGGATGAACTTGAAACTAAAAAGGCCGAAAGGCAAACTGAAGTCCACACCAGGAAAGGAAATTTTAATGGAAGATTTGGTGCCAGCCTTGCACAATATCCAAATGACCATCTTTAAGATCTCGGTATCTATATAGCAGAAAATTGCAGCATTTTCATAGAATATTGCATAAAATAATGATTGCCGAATCTAATTTGTTGGTATGTTTCAATAAAATATATATTACTATGTTTCAAACTTTTAACCTATAAGTCAATTTCAAATAGGAGTCACCACTTATCAATTTGGGATGGGTAGATTAGAAACCCAAATAAAATATTTGAAGGAATATTTTACTCATGCACAACTAGAGAAATTAGATCAAGGATTTGATTAAACTAGTTAATTAGCTAATGCTCTTCCAATATCTAATTTTGTTTAAACGTGAGGCTTTTTGGATTTTCAAATATTTTCCATGCATTTGCAAGGAAAACTAATCAACAACAATATTTTTTGCTTTTTTTTTTTTTTGAGAAATATAAAATATTTTTTGAAAAGCACACGCAATAGTGAAAGAAAACTCTAATTGCCCAATAATATAAACTATTATACTTGGGCTTAAAGTATATCACAATTTGATCATCTTTCGTCACATTTTAGCTAGGCCATTTCAAAGCACAGAGTCTATGGACCATGCTATCTTAAATATATTCAACTAAGTAACATGATTTCTCTCTTTGCATGGATCTGCTATTTATCTATCAAATAGAGATCAAGACTTAATTCTCTCCTATTTTTTGTGACTATGCTTCTGCAGAGATTCAGGTCGAACTCACAGCATACAAAGTGCAACTCATGTCGATTTTATTATTCATCCAACATCACTTGAGATGCTCATTATATCACATAATCAACTTAACTGATCATTGGCTGTGATCTTTATTTAAGATGAGAAGCATTTCATTCGAATAGACACAAAGCAAATGGACTAACCCTACTACAAGCATATTATTATATCAATTAACTTGATTAAAACATCAGAATGTCTATACAGACTCCGACATTCTCGGTCAAAATATGACAATTCATTTTGGTCAAATGTACTCGTTGTAACAAATCAGAATGCCTCTGAACTGCAGCAGTAGGTAGGGAGCCAGTCCTTCAACCCAGTTGTTCCGTGTACTCTTCCCACATGCTTTACAAAACAATTTACAAGCCTCAGAAGCAACCATAGAAAGACAAAAAAGGCCTTATAAGTTTCATTATCATTTTGAGAAAAAGCGTGATACAAAAAATTTCATTTTCATTAACAAATTGCTCTTTGTTGAAGGCAAATTCTCAAGACCTCATGGTTTTCCATCAACAATATTCACTTCCCTACTCAATAATCTCCCTTGCAAGAATCAAATAGAAAAACTTGATTTTTCTTTACTGTAAAGGTTACGCAGGAAACACTATAACGACTATCACACGCTTGCAACTAAAACAATTCATCTCCACCTCAATGTAGCTCTCAATTCGTGAACTATCATTGCCTCAATTTTGGCCAAGTCATTATTAGGCAACACGACTTCACCAATGCTTGCACCAGAATTTTTCTGCAGAAAAAATGAATGCTAAATGGTCAAGTCCCCAAAACAGGGGTGGAACGATAGGTTCAATTAAAATACAATACCTTGACATGACTTCTGGTAGAACTAAGAACTGAAGCCACCAATCCTTTCAATTTGTTCCTTTTCTCACCAACTCAGGTGTCAACAAATTCGACACAACCCAGAATGTCGGAGTAGCCGCAAAGCTACAACATGCGAAAAAGTCAGCAACTTTTAAAGGAACCAGCAAGGCTTAGCATCACGAAGCAAAACCCAGGATTCAAAACTGCCGTCGCATTGTCACTTAGCAATCACTTTTGCTGAAGGACCAATCGAAGTGAAAAGGGTAGTCATTTGAAAAGAAAGACTATAAAATTCATGCTGGGTTCACACAAAAATGAGAGGTACCCGGACGAACTTCAAAGAAGGGGTGGCGAAACCCCTTGAACCCTAGTCGAAATGCTTGCCTCATGGATGAAAGAATGCACAGAGACACACTCAGAGAGAGAGAGAGAGGCAGTAAGGTGTTGTTGAGCAAGGAAGAAGAGACGTAGCACGAGGGCATACCTGAGACCTCACTGAACTGCGAAGGCGGAGGCAACTAGCTTGAGGAGCGTCGGAGTCGGGGGCTACAGATGCAACCGGCGGAGGGGCGTCTGTGACATCCAGAATTTTCGGTATTAATTTCAATTGAATTAATCAGGTCATTTCTATGCAATTGGAGCCGGGGATTAAAATGGAATACAAAATTGAGATGCGAGACGAGCTATTGGGTGAGGAGAATATTCAATTGAAGCATTGAATAAATTAATGTGGGTCAATTTGATTTAATTCAAGAGGAATTAAGGCCCAATTGGAAAGAAAACCTAGCAAATTCGTATGCCCATAGACCCAATATTTAGAATTACCTTAGAGCTTCTAGAAGGGCTATTTTTGGCAAGGAAAATGGAGTGGAAGACAGCTGGATTGGTGGGGCCAAAGAGAGAGAGAGAGAGAGAGAGAGAGAGAGAGAGAGTGTGAGGGAAAAGAGAAATTGATTTTCTCTTCCTCCTCTCTCTCCTCCGTCGACCAAAACCCCCTTCTTCCTCTTCGGTTGCTCGGCACCATGGAAGCTGAAGAAGCCGAAGCAGCTCCGCCCGTCACCACTTCTTGCCGCCTTCGTCGCACGCCACCGCACGTCGTCGGAGTTGCCGTCGCCGCCGCTGCTCCACGGTTGGCCGCATCTCACCGCACGCCTTCTGCCTCCGCCCCTTCTCCCTCTCAATCATTCGAATACAGCAGAGCAGAAGCAGAGACAACATCACCGAAGGGAAGACCGGAGCAGCTCGCCATCGCGTCGGGGCACCGTCGTCGCTCGCGAGCTCCGCCGAACACCGCTCACCCTCCGCCTTCCTCTTTCCCCTGCTACTGCCGTTAAATTCTTCTTCTTCTTCTTTGGGTTGTCCGAAACCCAGTAGATCTGGGAAGTCGAATGAGCAGCCAGCAGCGCCACTCATCGCCGTCGCACCGCCGCCCGCGTGACACCGTGCACTCCGCCGCTGCTCCGGTCAGCTCGGTCTCCCTCTCGCCCAGCTCGCTGTTCCAGAGCTGCTGTCCAAACCCTGTTCCGCCTCTGTTCGGCTCCGTTTTGGCCAACACAGGCCACGATTCGGCCGCTGCCCGACCTCCTCCGGCCACCGTGCGCCGTCACCTCGACCCACCGGAACTCCACCCGATCCTAGCTGCCCTTGTCCGGCTCGGATCAGCCCCGGAACCGCCTGTTCCAGCAGCGAACAGAGGTGCAGCGAACAAGGGCAAGGCACCTCTTGATTTGTTTTACAAACAAACTAACAACGATCCTTCACTTTGTTTGTGAAACAAATTTACAAAATAAAATTTTAAAAATATATGTCCAAAATTTTCCATGAGACTAATATAAATACATAAAAGTCTTTTTTAAGTTAAACCATTAATTAGTACAAGCATCTAAAAAAAAAAAAATCTATAAAATTTACAAGTACCCATACCTTTAAACTTGCTATTCTAATAAAATAATTGGATATACCACCACATATACTAATTTCTTGTTTCAACAAGAAGTTTTATAATTCACTTAGCACAATTATGGCCTTTTGTTTGTTTCTGTTTAGTGAGCTTTTTAGAAAGTAACCCTAACTTTTATAAGAAGTGACACTACTTCTAAGCTCATATAGACAAAGTCTCTACCATGTGTTTCTATTACTAATAAACACATTACCAATTTGTATTATCCTTCATTAAAAATATAATTCAACCTACAAAAATTGAAATAGACAAAACTGATTTCTCAAGTCCAGGATAATATTAGTATCAAACAATCACTTCCGGTGACTTATTTTTACCCATTAAAACTTATTACTAGTAATATATTATTATTAGGTTAAGTTATCATTACTATTGATTTTAGTTAAAGGGTTTCAACCCCATTTCTATTAAGGTCATCTTTACCACATCCTTGGTAAAGCCTTTGTAAAGGAATTGGCCAGACTCTTGCTTGACCTCGCATAAACAAATTGTTATGGTATCATCCTGACAATCAATTGTCTCGCTTACTCATATCTTCAATTGATATGGCTAGACTTGCCCTTATAAGTGTTACCATGAGCTCTTGTCAAAGTAGCTTGATTGCCATAACGGATAGAATTAGGAGGCATAGGACTAGACCATAATTTCAATCCAACAATAAATTCCTAATCCATTCAACATCTTTCCTAATTTTTGGGAAAGTAATGAATTCAATTCCATCATTGAGTGAGTTGCATGTTTATTTCTTGCTTGCACAATATACAACACATCCACAAATATGAAAATTCATCCAAAAGTGGAATGTCTATCACCCACACTTGTAATCCAACTAGCATTAGTGTTTTCCCTCTAATACAAAAAAAAGTCTCAAATTTTTAGTTCTCTTAAGATAATAGAAAATTCTAGTAACAGCATCCAATGTTGTGTACTTGGATTACTAGTATATCTACTAACCTTACACATGGAAAAAATAATATCAAATCTAGTACAATGCATTGTATACATTAAAGACCTCATGGAACTCGCATATTCAAGTCATGCTACAGCTCTACCAAGTATTAAATTTAATTAAATACTAAAATTAAATACTTATGCATTAAGCTTTTTTTTATAGTCTTTCCATCTTGGAAGCAATTTTGCAATAATTGCTCCAACTTGAAAGGGCACAAATTTTGTTGACAAGCACTTGCAATTCATGGACTTACTCCAACATGGTTTTTTATCAACAAATTTGAAATTGAAATATTTTGCAATCAAATATTTATTCCCACCTTGCTCCTTTGCCGCGTATTTGAATTCAAGTGCATTCTATATATCTCTAGTGGATTACATCTTAATGAATAAATCATACAAATGATTAGAGAGTGTGTTCAAATTTGCCCATGAAAAAGCAATTCATCATCTTCATGTTTTCTTCTCTTTACTAACCCTTTCAATTCACTTGGTTGTCCTTCTTCAATGGTTAGTTTTGGATCCTCTATAGGCATTGGATTGGCATATAGAATGAACGAAACCTTCAAGGTAGTGAGAAGAAATATCATCTTGTCCCTCCAATGAGCAAAATTGTTGCCAATAAATCAATCCAATTTTACCATGTCTTGATTCATGATTTTGTTTGACTTTGATCCCCTTGTTGAGCAAATAACTCCTTATATTGTTGGGAAAAAAATCAATAGGAAAGAACATAATCAGATTTTGAGACGTGAAAATATATTATTTTTATGGAATCATTTGCTCCACAATGTTGCTAACGGTTACTGACAACAATCTTTCAAGATACAATAGAGTCTCCAATGAAAATACCATATAGCAATTCTAGCATATTTTTGAGAACTCTTAAAAGGGAAACACTTGAAAATAAAGGTTGTAATATATATATATATATATATATAGAAAGATGAAAATTGTGAGAGGTTGTTATCAAACCAGCAATGTTGATAATAAAAAGTGAAATCATTTTGTGAAAAAATATATTGTTTCAAAGGACACAACTATTCATTTTTTTAAACTGTAAATTCAAATTTTCAAATAAATTCTAAAAATGACTGCAAAATGACCGGCACTCATATATTTTTGATTTGGGACAAGACACTTATTAGTTTGTAAAATAATTACCAGTCACATATTTTCGACGTGGGACAAGGACATAGGCACCTTCTAGTTTGTTTTACAAGTAAAGTACCAATAGTTTGGAAGTAAATGGAAGGACTTGATCAAGAAACAAAACTACTAATTAACCATGTTTATTTCTTAATCCTTTGTCCTCACTCTTCTGTCTTCAGATTCCAGATTTAAAGTTAATAGGCCTTAAACTTTGGAGGCAGTTTGACATATAACTTGAGGTTTTAATCATGTGAGAGCAGGAATAAATTTATCATAGTGAGAACCAGGAGGAGCCGTCACTAGTTGATGTAGCGTTACATAAGATAATAAATTAAAACTCGACCAACCCTTTGTTTCAACAATGGCATGCAACTCGTGAGACAAGTCGAAAAGTTAATACGATTGTATGATCGATGAATGATTAGATCATAGAGTCAACTCTCATGTGCTATACAATGAACTGCTTCACTGAAACATGGACCCATTATTTGAGATCTTCAATCAATCACGTTTCGTCAAGGAAAAAGGTAGTGGGACTTTTTACTGTTTAATTAGCAAGGAAAATTGTCCAAAAAGTCTTAAATATATTATATTTTTGCCAATTCAATCCTAAATCTTTTAATTTTGTCAATTGACTCTTAAATATTTTTACTTCTTGCCAATTGAGTCCATCCGACCAATTTTGGCAAGAATTCACTGACATGAACATCAACTACTCTATGTGGCACAGTCGACATTGATGTAGACAAAAATTATTAATTTTTAAAATATTTTTTCAAATTTTTAAAACATTTTTTATTGTTTATTTGTTTCTTTTTTTTTTTTCTCTTCTTCCTTTGGCCGGTCGTCAAGCCTCCGGCGACCGACCATAGGCTATGACTAGCAAAGGTCAGCCTTATTGGCCTCCAACAACGTTGCCCTCCCTAGGATCTAGCGAGGCGCGACCTCGCCAGCCTCACACGAGGTTGCCTTCATTGGGATTTGGTGAGGAATGACCTCGTGAGCCTTGGGTGAGGCTTGCCCTTATCGGATCTAGTCAGGGCAAGCTTTGCTCATGGCCGACACCCTCGCTCTCACTGGAAGTAGGAGAGGAGCAACCTCGCCAACCGCAAACGAGGCTCGTCCTTGCCAAATCTAGTGTGGGCGAGCCTTGCTCGCAACCGGTGAGGCTAAACCTCATCCTCATTGGAAGAGGCGAGGGGCGACCTCGCCAGCCTCACTCGCAATTGGCGAGGGCAACCTTACCGAATTTGGTGAGGGCAAGCCTTGCCCAAGGTCCCCCCTCACCAAATTCTGGCGAGGGCAACGTTGCCTAAGGCCAGCGAGGCCGACCCTCACTAGTCGTAGCCTTTGGCTGGTTGCCGTAGGCTAGGTGACCACCGAAGGAAGAAGAGAAAAGAAAATAAAAGGAAAAAATTTTAAATTTTTTTAAAAAAAATAGAAGAAAATATTTAAAAATTAATAAAGTTTGTCCACGTCGGCACCGACCATGTTACGTAGAATGGCAAGTGTCCACGTTAGCAAATTCTAGCCAAAATTGACCGGATGGACTAAATCGGTAAGAAGTGAAAAGGTTTAGGACTAAATTGGTAAAAATGCAATAGCTCTATGACTTTTTGGATAATTTTCCCTTAATTAGCGCAAATGTTCGACCACAAAAAGAGTTAGCGCAAATGACAATTGTGCACCAATTGTTTGCTAATTAAAATGCCATTAGTATCTCATCCCATCACCATTAGTTGAAAAACGCAACTACCTCACTCGCACAGGATAAATGATGACAAATACAAACAAGCTCATAGAATTAATTTTCGAGTTCCTTCATCTTGAAAATGCATTCATGGGATCATTTACCCAAAAGGAATAATTGGAGGGGACAACGGTCTTTATATTCATTAGAGTTGTGAACATGCATGTTCAAATGAATTCCTTTCTCTTCCATTGGCTAAGAAAGAAAAAGGGTAACCAAAGGAAAGCAATCCCCAGTTATGCAAGACGAAATTAAAGAAAGTTGGGCAAAGGAAAATAACTTACTAAGAAGTTTCCAAAATTGAAAGCTTTACATATATTTTCGTAATCAGTTAGGCTACCAATTACTTCTTTCAACAATAAGAGTCCAATAACTCTGGTCCCAAATAGGATGAACGAGTGCTCTTGATGTTATTCACGGGTAAAGAGACACTCAAATGATTACCGCTTTGAGTGGTCACATTTGAGTACTTCTTTTGGTCCACGTTATTTGATCAGGTTACTACATATTGTATCGGGATAGGACACTTTTCAGCAGATGTTTAGTTTGATCCATCATATGTGTGGTTTAGGAAGGGTCTAGGTTCTAAATTAGAATCGAAGGGGCAAACAATGATCAATAGAGCGAGTACGTGTGTAGCATGCGTACATATCAATGATCAAGTCTCTGTGTCAAGTTAGATTTGAGTGCCAACTATATCGTATGAGGAATGGACTCAAAACTAGTACCAAACATGATGTCCAACGGAACACATGTTGTTTTCCTCTTTTAATGCTTCCGCATCAGACATTACCTAATTATGGGATTTTGACTGGGTGATGATCAATTGATATAATTGTTTAAACATAAAAATTGATAATAATTGATACAAACACGGGCCTGAAGAGATTTTTGTACATGAAGAATTATCACACATGATTTGCCTATGAGATCTGTCTAATGCATGCAACTCATTTACCATTGCCTGTTTCCAAAGAGGATTAGTCGAGTTTCTCTATATGCGCAAGGCTCATGAAAAAAGTGGCTCATAAAAGAGCAATAATAGAATAATAATGGAAGTCATGAAGCCAAACAGAAGGTTAACTTGCACAAGTGGTGCGACGAACAAGAGAAGAGGTAATGATTGAGGGTGGAGAATCCGCAGATGGTACAAACAAGGGATCACTAGAGGTACCTGCATCAAGATTAGGAGAAGACAACACTAAAGAGAAAGATTCAATTATTGTATCTTTAGGAAATAGATCGACTAAAAGATTGGTAAAGAAGGTAGTAGCAGCTGGAGAGGAATCAAAAGGACGAACGATGATCTTGTGTTCCTAAGAGATAACATAACAAGACACGTGGAGACTATTAGAGATAGGATCTCTACAACGATATAATTTGTGCTCAATGTCATACCTATGGAAAGAACATAGACAAGCACAAGGTGTTAACTTCATGTGTTCATTTGGAGATGGATAAAGAAGCACTACCAAAAACTCAAAAATATCATAATTTGGACCACTATCAATTGCTTTAAAAATTGTTGTTGTTAAACAAATGCATGATTTAATATTTAAATATTATAACACCCCCTCATGTGTAGGATGGACTTGACCTAAGCCTAAAGCATGGAAATATGTAATTGGTGAGGTATATAAGGACTTGGAAAGATTTGAAATCAAGACATTTTGCTCTAATATCTTATGATATTTATTAGGACCACTGCTAACTTCACTAAAAGTTTAAATCATTGGATAAAAAAGTGGCTTAATATTTAAATATTCTAAGAGAGGGGATTGAAGTTTTTGGCTTCTTTGCCGTAAAATTCACCTCACACACTTATGCTTTGCGAATGCTCGGGTGATGTTTCCTGAATGGTGATGTACATTCTTTGCAAGTTCCGTCGATTTTTAGCAAGTTTTGAAGTTATGTCTAGTTTAACAATTGACCAATTGAAACAGAGTTATTTCCTTATAGGTTCATTTATTTCATGAAAAATGAATAATTTGAAAATTATTTTCCTAAAAAATGATTGTTATATATTGCTTGGATTAATTGGCCGACAAAAAAAATATTGTCATTATTGACAATAATTTATACATAAAAATTTTTGTTGACAATGAAAATATTTCTGTTCATTCATTTTTTAAGCAATACAAGCAACGGTTTAAAAATATATATATATATTTTCCAAAATGCGGGTTTTTCACTAAACAAATGGATCCTAAAATTTATAATGAAATACTTGGTCCCAAAAGGATTATATGACGGAATAATGCATGTGTTATGCTCTAATTTTGGTTTATCTATGCTCAAAGCTGCTTCTATTTGGGGTTTATGGCAAAATTGCGACAAACTTGAAGAATAAATCCTCCTGAACTCTACCTGTTCCAGCTAATGCTTCTTTTACCTGGAGAAGAATTCAACACTAAAAAAACATTTCCGGACTTCTCGTATATAAAGCAACTTGGTGTCGATGGAAATTTTTCCTCATGATCAATTGGCATCCATTCGTCGAAGAAATTCTCTAGTAGCACAACAAACTAGTCAATCTCTTTACTTTTAACTCAAAAGTGGTCATATTGCATAGAGTACATTTCAACAAGTCTATCTCCATAGGATCAAATATACATACATGCGACATTTGACCATCGTTGATTTTCTACTAGGGGTACAAAGAGTCATATTTTTAATGGTTCAACCTAGGGATATCAAACGGGCACGCAGCCCGGCCTGGGGATGATTTGGGCTGGGCCTGGCCCATTTGTTGTGGGCTGTGTCTGGCCTATACTGTTTTAAATTATTTTTTGCACAGAAAGGTTACTGATTTGGTCCCGCTAAACCACTAAGGATCAATAGTAGACATGTCATGGGTGAATCGAGTCGGATCGGGGTGAATCGAGTCATAAATTATTCAACCAAAATTGGCCCATTAACTCATTTATGACCTATTTATTAGCAATGTAAATTTTGTTAACCCGTACCCAATCCAACCCATATTCAATCCATACCCAATCCAATCCATATTGCTAAAACACCTCCATAGTTAACCAAATCTAAAAACTTATTTCCTATGATTTATATATATGTTGTTAGAAATTTTCCATAAAATTTAAAAATTTATGGATAAATTATTATAATTTTTTCGAAAAAATTGAGGCTTCATTTATTTCACAATAAAAGTAAAATTTTCAAAAATGATAATACCTTCAGTATTTTATTGAAACTTAAAAATGAATTAAAAAATATTTTCCACTTGGTATGAAAAATCTAATTTAATTTTCCGTGCATTCTTTTAAGTATTTTTATTTTTTTTAAAAATAAATTTTAATTATTTTCTTCTTTTTTCTTATTTTTCTTTTCCTCATTTTTCACCAGTAGCCCTTGGCTACAACGGCTATGGCCACTGACAAGCAAGCTCTAGCCTCACAATAAGCTAGCAAGGCTCGAGCCTCGACCTCACCAAGGCCAATGAGCTCGAGTCTCACCAAATCGAGGAGGTTTGAGTCACCAACACCGAGGTTGGCAAGCTCGACGCTGGCAAATCCAACCTCCCCAATCGATGAGCTCAAGGCTCACCAGTGCAATTGGGCAAGGGCCACGAACCTCGCCTGACGATCAGCAAGGGTCGGCTACTGGCCTTCTCAGTTAGCATGGACAGTGGGATAGCAAAATGAAATTCTTGGAAAAAGAGAACCTAGGGTTGATGCAATCGGCTGCAATATTTGAGAATTTCTAGTTCAAGAAGTCAAGATCATCCATTTACATCCCACCAATTACACACAAACTACACTTGGTCAAAGTTATCTTGTCGCCACCCTCCTAAGGGGTTTGGAATTATTCCCTGAAGGGGTTTAATGGATTACCAAGTAAGCACAAACTATTCCTCTCGAGAGGCGGTGTTTGCGCTTGACTGGGGTTGTTCCAAGCCCTGTGAATTGCAATGTTGGTTACTCACTTATATTATGCAAATTGCTTTTTCTTTGCAACCGCCACTAATCTATTATGAGTCAGCTAAGTAAAATGGGGGAATCCGTTTTGCTAATGTGAACCAGAGATTCTACGTAAGGAAACTTGGTTACATTGAATTATTATCTAAGACCCTATATCAATACCTTCTCTCTTTTATGAAAATGATTCGTGCGATCTTTCGCATGTTTAATTTTTTTTCTTAAATCGCGCAATCTAAGTTAGCATACAAAAAGTACATGTACAATCAAATTTAAACAAAATACTATATAATAACATCAACGTAAGTAAAGTATGATAAAAGAGTATCCAGATTGTATCAAGCAAATTAATACAAAGCCTTATTATTAAGTCTCTGAACATAATCCCCGTGAGTTATAGGATATATCATGTAATAGAATCAATGCTTGTCAATTGTAACTTGTTGAATAGATTATTAGTGCAATCCAACACAACTTATGATTAGTAGTTTGGAGAGTGGAAGTAGACTTAGAGATAAAGTCGAACCACTATATATCTACTTGCATATCTTTAATCTTTTTTATTATTTGCATTACCTTATCTTTATCTTCACTATCTATGCACACTTGATTTCTACAATCTATTTTTTCCAATGTTTGAAGTTTAACTTTTTATTTTCCGCACATGTTTTCATAGTTCTCATCCGCAAATGTTTTCATAGTTCTCAAATAACCTATTTACCCCCTCTAGATAGTATTGTTAGTCCCAACAAATAACATGTGGCATTCCTCGAGTGATCAAATTTTTATATTATGAACATGTAACTTATAAAGGAATAGGTTTAGCTTATGTTGTACTCTTGCCAAATAAGTGACTAGTATTTTCTGAATTATAGTGATTTCTCTAAGTGCTATGTGATAACTCATTTATTGAATTTAAATTCCTTACAAATTGGTCAAATTCGGTATTTCTCTTCCTTTCATTAGCTAAGAAAAGAAAGAGCGCAACCAAAGGGAAGCAATCCCTAAATTGTGCTAGAACAAGCAACACCAACACCGACACCCGACATACAACACGGCACGACATGACACACTAACAATTTGTTTATCAAAAAATAAAAAATTGCAACACGTTGCGACACATTGTGTATTAAATGTGTATTTTTATATGTTCATGAAAATATATTATTTTTATGATTATTCTAATTAATTCAATTTGATTCAAATTGACAAATAAATAAATAAATAAAAGAGCCTATAATAAATTTACACTAAAAACATTAATCCATCATTTGTTAATATCATTCATTATTTAAATTTGACAAATTCAACTCCATTCTAATAATACGTAAAATGGAATAAATAAAATAAAATAAAATAAAAAAGCAATCCAGATTCGGAACTCATATGTCAAAGCGTGTTAGAAGAGAAGGGGAAAAACTTAGGGATGAATTGTGTGTCACAAAAGTGAGAGTCGGAAAAGAAAATAAAACTAGGTTTTTCTTCTTTCTCACTTTATTATTTTTGTTATTTTTAAATTTTTATAGATTGATATTTTGATCCCTCATATATTAAAAATTTATAAAATTGGCCCATGTGTATCGAACTCACATGTCATGATTCTAAACTCACATGTTGAAATTCCAAACTCACGTGTCGGAAATATTAGGAGAATTAATTAGGTGTCGGATTGTCCAACACCTATTGACCGAGTGTTAAAGAGTGTCATAATGTCCAACATGATATAAAGGCTCTTAAAAAGTGTCTGTGCTTCCTAGGTGTTAGATTAAATTGAAGAAAGTTGTGTAAAGGAAGATAACTTACTATAATATTTCCAAACTGAAAAGCTCTAAATCCGTTTGGTAATCAATTAGGCTACCAATTACTTCTTTCAACGACAAGAGTCGGATACCTCAAGTTCCAAATAAGACAAAAGAAAGCTTTATCATATTCACAACCAACGACCCGCTTCAAATGGTTACCACCTTGAGTGGTCACATCCAAGTATTTATTTTGCTCCACATTATTCGGTCGGGTCACCATAGATAGTATGATAATGGAACAATTTTCAGTAGATGTTCGGTTCAATCCATCATATATGTGGTTTGAGGAAGAAGCACTAGGTCCTAGATGAGATTTAACGAAGGTAACAAATTATCAATGGAGCGAATATGGGTGGAACATGCATACGCACCACATGTGGCTATGTTAGGACATGCTTCTATGAATTTCAAAATTGCTTCAAGCTTAGTTGCACTCGTTGAGACATTCTTTTGACTCGATTGCACACCGTACAAAATGTTTGGAACATTTGGTGTGATTTTTCCAAATGATAAAAGCCATTTCATTGTACTTGTTTGATGCATACTTTTTTTTTTTCTTCGATTAGTTGTACATTGTGAGACTTTAGAAGTTCATAAATATATAAGTATATGAAGCAAGTCTCTTTTTCCTGAGTTGTTTTCTTAACTACACAGAGGCATCAATAACACTACATTGGTGATCTAGACACCGTATTCGACGTCATACTGCATTATTATCATAACAGTTATTCATGAGGCATCTTCGATTTCAATTTACTATCATTGATTAAAGTTTCTCCTTCAAACTATATCTCACATAATGGAAGATACTTAAAGGGGTGCATGACAACCTAAAATTTCTGTTCTAGAAATAGTTTTTCTGTTCCAGACCTGTTTCTGGAAGAGAAATCCATTTGATAAACCTATTCAGTTTTTCTATTTCTGGAATAGATTTCTATTCCAGAAATAAGTTTGGAAGATAAATCAAAAGCTAAAATTTTCTACTTCTAATTTCTGAAAGAGAAATCAAAAATAATTTCTCTCACTAAACCCTAATTTCGATAAATCCTCCCTCATCTCCTCTATGTCTCTGCCTCCTCCTCCTCCTCCTCCTCCTCCGCCTCTCCTCATTTTATTAAAAATAAAATAAATAAAAATAAATATATTCATTTTATTCATTTAAAAATAAAAATAAAAATAAATTTATTAAAATAAATAAATAAATTATTTATCATTTTATTTTTAGTTTATTAAAAATAAATTTATTTAATTTATTTAAAAATAAATTATGATAAATAAAAATAAATTTATTAAAAATAAAAATAAATTTAATAAATTTGTTTTTATTTGCCTTGAGTGTTTTGCCAAATAATTTTTTTTATTTTTTATTTTATTCGTTTTAAAATAAATTTATTCGTAAAATAAAATAAAATAGAATAAATAAAATAAATTTATTTTTAAGGATATTTTTATTTTATTTTATTCATTATTTTTTTTGTTACTAAATCATTTTTATTTTTATTTTTTATATTAAAGGTCGTCGGTCGTCCGCCACCACCGTCCGAAAGAAAGAAATTTTGTGTCGTTATCAAAGGAATTCCTATTTTTAGAGTAGAAATTTTGTGTCGTTATCAAACGGTTATTTTTGTTTAGAAACTCTTCTAGATATAGAAATAGAAAAATATATTTCTGTTCCGTAAACTATTTTAACAGAATGGTTGTCATGCACGCCCTTAATGTTTGCTTAGGGAATCTGAAAATTGACATGTGTGTGTTTTAGGAACATGACATAGCTAGGATTTTTCGTGTAAGAAGGCAAAGGCATAGTCAGTATATACATGTTAAATCATCCATCCCTGGTGGCCCTAATATACTAGGCGCAGGCAATGGTCTCTCCCTTTACGTAGCAAAGGGAAAATGATGGGAAAAAGACATGAATCCTTATTAATAATGTCCATGGCAATGGCGAGGTAACAATATCCCTATAAAAAATGGTAAATTGTACATTCTCAATTAAAGATAGTCATTGGACGGACAATCCGAAGGTTTAAGCCCAAATGGTCTACTGCTCAAACCCACACATATTACGCAGAGTTAATATAGAAATATTATAGCCTGACCTAGTTTTCTCATGTAAGCAAGTTACCCAAATCTGCCCATTTATCTGTCAAGCCAAGCTGTCCAAGGAAGACGTTTAGTTTCAAATGTGAGGTTTGACTCCCACACTATGCAAGAACCTCGAGCCATAACACTTGGATGGCTAGGTAATCTTTCTCAATGGTCATGTACATCCATTACAAGTTCCATCTATTTTCAGCGAGTTTTAAAGCTATGTCTAATAAGGATTAACCAATTAAAACAAAGCTATTTTTTTTAAATGATCCGATTGTTTCATTAAAGATGAATAATTTGGATAATATTTTCTCAAAAATAATTTTTTATATCGTTAGGAATAATTAGCCATCAAAAATATTTTCATTATTGATGCCTAAATATTTTCATAGATGATGAATTTTTGTTCATTAATTTTTGCAAGCAATACAAAAATTCATTTTTGAAAAAATATTTTCCAAAATGTAAGCTTTTCACAAAACAAATGGAACCCTAGATTTTTGGTGAGTTATATGATGGACTAAAGCTTATGTTATGCACGGTATTCGGTTGACCTATGCACAAGCCGCTTCCATTTGGGGTTTCCGGCTAAATTGTGACAATTTGAAAGAATAAATCCTCCTGGACTCTCCATCTAAGATTTAAAGAACATTGCCGGACATTTATTATATGATGTTCGTAGCCCATTCGTCGAAGAAATTCTCTAATAGAATGACAAACTATTTAACTGGTTTGCTTTTAACTCAAAAGTGGACATATTGCATAGAGTACATATCGACAAGCCTATTGCCATAGGATCAAGTATGCATACATGCGACGTTTGACCATCGATGGTTTTCTACTAGGGGTACAAAGAACCATGTTTTTAATTAGGGGTGTCAATGGTTTGGTTCGGTTCGGTTTTTCGGTTTTTGGTTTTCAGCTTTTAGTTTTCGATTGCATTTGTTTTTTTTTTTCCGTTTTTTTTTTCTGTAGTATATATTTTTCGTTTTCAAAAAATAAGCTCTTATCAGTTTGTCAGTTCGGTTCGGTTCGGTTCGGTTAACCGATAAAAAAAATTCGATTTTTAATGAGAACAACCGAAAAAAACTGAATTTTTCGGTTTGGTTTTCGTTAGAGTTTTGACACCCCTATTTTTAATAGCTCAAGCAAGGGGCATCAAACGGGCATGCAACCTGGGGATGATTTGGGTCGGGCTTGGCACAGCCCATTTTTTAGTGGGCTGTGCATGGCATATAATTTTTTAAGGGTTAATATCCTAAAAAACCCAAAATTGATACACTTGTGACAAATTTACCCCAAACTAATTTTTTAACCATAAAAAACCATAAACTAGTACACATGTAACAAATTTACCCCAACTAATCATAAAAAACCATAAACTTGTATATTTATGATAAATTTATTCCAAACTAATTTGTTCAACCACCAAAAATCCCAAAATGATACATTTGTGACAAATATATCATCCGTTAAATTAGATAATACCACAAAAAAATCACAAAAATTGTATAATTGTAACAAATTGAGAATAAAATCTCAAATTGGTACACCAGTCAACTGTCACATGTCATTCAATTTAGTAATTTAATGGTAAAATTTAACAGAAACTAATAAAGTGTAAATTTGTCACAAATATACTAATTTTGAGTAAATTTTTTGGGGTTTTTGGTAGTTAAAAAATTAGTTTGGGATAAATTTGTCGCAAATGTACCAATTTAGAGTTTTTCAGGATATTAACGCATTTTTAAATTATTTTTGGGCAGAAAGGCTACTAATTTGGTCAATAGCCGCTTAGCTACTAAGGATCAATAGCCTAAGAAACAGTAACTCAACTAATTGGTAGTGGTTGGCTACCCCTTAAAATGTTTATTTGGGGCAGCCACCGTTGCACACAAGCCTAGGTACGGCCCGATTCGTGCTCTTATCGAGCTGGGCTGGCACAAAGAATGGGAAGCTATGTGATATACGCATTTTATGCGAGCTGCCAAGCTGAGTCAAAAAGATATATACTCTTGAAAAGCTTACTTTCATCCATACACTTGCAAAAAAAAAAAACTATATTCAAGTCATACTTTTGATTTGTCTAATTAAGTCTTTCTAGTTTCACAAATCTTTTACTCAAGTCCCTCAAATATCAAATGCAAACAAATCAAGTTGACGTGGCCGTTGTAGTTTTAGCTAACATTTCTCATCGAGTCACTGCATTTTTAAGTTGGTCGAGTGTTGGCCGGACACTTCTCTCTCATTTAGAGTTTGCCTTTGGGTCCTTGAACGAGATGGTAACAACTAGCTTTTGCTGAAGTGATGACTCTCTACGGGCAATTGAGAATAGCTATGTGACTCGCTTGAAGTCCCGTGAATTGTTTCAGTCTCGTGGAGATGGGAATAGTGATTTTGAGTTAATATTGAGTAGTGTTTTATATTGGGCACGTCGTGATGAGAGAACAGTAATAATTCGAACAATATCGAATCAACGCGGTGGAATAAAATAATCTCCCATCTCGTGTAAACCTAATAGGAATCGATATAGTAGAGTAAAATAAATACCAAGCACGCGAACACAAGACGATTTTTTTACGTGGAAAACCTCCTCGATGTGAGGAGATAAAAAACCACGGGACCGAAGTCCACCTGAAAATCTTCACTATCAATAAAATTGTTCTTCTCTAGCAAATACTAGAGGTACATAGCAGTAAACACCTCAAGAACATGATTCTTGGCAATATACATGAACTTCACAAGAGATCAATGATAAATCTGACCAAAAACGCAGGTTTTGATCAATCCACAAAAAACCTGATGTATGGAGCTTCAAACGAAAATCAAACCGTTTAGATTCGATTAAATTGCGCCACAAACATGCTGACAAAATTTCAGCCTAATCGGACCACGAATCGACCTCCGACGCCAGCTTGATGTAAATCAGATATTGCCCAAAACCTCAGATTTTCTGCTTTCCCTTTTTCTCTTGTTACCGTTTCCTTTTCTGCTACTACCTCTTTATATAGATAGTGAGAAACCCTATTTCCTCATATAACTTATTATATGGGCTCAAGCCCTTTTTGGGCTTGCAACTCATTGGGCTTCCTCCACATAAGAGTGAACCCAGCTAACAAATCTCCCCCTCACAACAATGTGGAGGGATTCACCATCCCTGCTATCAAACGGCAATGTTCAAGCTTCTCTCTTGGTAGAGTCTTCGTCATCATATCGGAGCCATTATGATCCGTATGAATTTTCTCAAGTTTCAACAACTTTTCATCTAGAACATCCCTTATCCAATGATATCTAACATCAATATGTTTCGATCTAAAATGAAAAGATGAATTCTTACCAAGATGAATTGCGCTTTGATTATCACAAAATAGCACATACCTCTTTTGCTTGAACCCAAGTTCTTCTAAGAACTTCTTCATCCATAGCATCTCTTTACTAGCTTCAGTCACTACAATAAATTCAGCTTCGGTTGTAGAAAGTGCAACAAACTTTTGCAATCTTGACTTCCATGACAAAGCTCCACCCGCAAAAGAAATCAAATAACCAAAAGTAGATTTACGAGTATCAATATCTCATGCCAAGTCGGAATCTGTGTATTCAACTAACTCAAGTTTCCCGGTCCCGAAATTGAGTTTCAAATTTGAAGTTCCCCGAAGATACCTCATAATCCACTTCACTACATTCCAGTGCTCTCTACCTGGATTTGACAAATAGCGACTAATAACGCTAACTGCATGCGCCAAGTCTGGGCGTGTACATACCATTGCATACATTAAGCTTCCTACAGCTGAAGCATATGGAATACTTTCCATATCTTTCTTCTCTTTATCAATCGTAGGACTTTGCATCATATTTAACTTAAAGTGGGCAGCAAGAGGAGTACTAACCACTTTAACCTTGTCCATGTAAAATTTCTGAAGGATCTTCTCGATATATTTCTCTTGCGACAAAAATAACTTCTTAGCATCTCTGTCTCGGGTGATTCTAATGCCAAGAATCTGCTTCGCCGAGCCCAAGTCTTTCATGGCAAAAGACTTGCTCAACTGTTTCTTTAATAACTCAATTCTTGAAGCATTCCTGCCAACAATCAGCATATCATCAACATAAAGCAAGAGAATAATAAAGTCATCATCATAAAATTTTTGGACAAACACACAATTATCTGAGGAAGTCTTCTTATAGCAATGTTCTATCATAACTGACGCAAATTTCTTATACCACTGTCTCGGTGCTTGTTTTAGGCCATAGAGACTTTTTTTCAATTTGCACACATAATCCTCTTTCCCGTTCACTTTCAAACCCTTAAGTTGTTCCATGTATATCTCTTCCTCCAAGTTACCATGTAGGAAGGCTGTTTTAACATCCATTTGCTCAATATCTAAATCTAGGCTAGCTGCCAAGCCTAGTACCACACGGATAAAAGACATTTTTACTACCGGAGAAAATATATCATCAAAATCAATACCCGTTCTCTGACCGAATCCCTTAACAACCAATCTAGCTTTGTACCGTGGTTGTAAAGTATGTTCATCTTGCTTCAACCTATATACGCATTTGTTCTTCAAAACTCTTTTACCTTTAGGTAACTTCACCAAGTCAAAAGTATGATTATCATAAAGTGACTGCATCTCATCTCGCATAGCATCAAACCAATTGCTTTTGTACTCATCTTTAATTGCTTCTGCATAACACTCTGGTTCACCTGCATCAGTCAATAATACATACTCATCTTCAGAATACCTGGTGGAAGGTTGTCAGTCTCTAATGGATCTCCGGACTGGAACATCCAGTGGAACATCTAATTGAGCCTCTGGTTCAGGAATAGTATTATCTATTTCAACATGCCCAAGAACATGTTCGTTATTTGGAACATTGACTTCCTGCTGCTCTTCATCAACCTGTGTAGGGATATTTGTAAGAGGAACTGGATCTAAATCAACCAGATTATCACTAACCTATGGTGCTGAAATCATCTCCGCTTTCTCAATATCCTCTATTGTTTGATCTTCCATAAACACAACGTCTCTACTTCTTACAATTTTCTTTTCAAGTGGATCATAAAATTTGTAGCCAAGCATATCTTGTCCATAACCAATAAATATGCACTGTCGTGTTTTCACATCAAGTTTAGACCTCTCATCTTTGGGAATATGCACAAATGCTTTGCACCCAAATACACGCAAATAATCATAAGAAACTTCTTTGCTTGTCCAAACTCTATTATGAACATCAAACTCTAAAGGAACGCACGGAGTAAGATTTAATATATGCACAACTGTACTTAAAGCCTCACCCCAAAAGGATCCAGGTAGCTTTAACTGTGAAAGTAAGCATCTTACCCTTTCAACCAATGTTCTGTTCATTCTCTCAGCTAAGCCATTTAACTGAGGCGTCTTGGGAGGTGTCTTTTGATGTCGAATACCTTATTGTCTACAGTATTCATCAAAAGGTCTAATATACTCTCCCCCGTTATCAGTTCTGATGCATTTCAATTTCTTTCTAATCTGTCTCTCAACTGATGCAGTATTCATCAAAATAATAGTTTATTTTAGACCACAAAAAATCAAATAATAAATAATATTGCAGGGTCCATTCCTTCAAGAATTGATGACTTATAACAAATTGTTATTCTCACTGTAACCAAAAGACTATTATGGTAGCAAAGCCTCATTTTTGCCCATTGAGGACTAAAAGGGTCGGTGCAATATATTTATGTGAGGATCATGCTCGTGCATACAAAAGTTTGCTTTGTGGGCACGGTTGCTTATTTCTTAGGCTTACGCGATTCCTTTGGAAGGGAATCTCATGATATCATATCTGATTACAGCAAGACAACTGATAAAAAAATGTTCCTCGTATTCCACCATCACATGTTCCCTAGAAAGGACCAGATCTTATGCCCCCATATGTTACTCTAAACTGAGGTTATTGGTTGAGGATAGGAATGAATTAACAAACAATAGGCAACCTTATCTCAGTCTAGCCAGCTATCTCTGCATGCATTGATCTCCACCATTACCAGGCAATTACTAAACATAAATTTTGTAATCCATTTTGTTGCTTCCCACGATCTATCCAAGATATATTAAACTTGTGCCATTGGCAAGATTAACACCATATGAGGAACAGCATGCTTGGGAATTTTCGTGGAAGACACTAAGAGCTCGGCTTTTCAACATATTAGGGTTTTGTTCTTCATTTTGAGTGAGTGAAGGGAAAAAAAGGAAGAGATAATAATGATCGTGATGACAAGTGAGCCATATTCATTATTTTTAGGGTGTGTTCTAGGGTTTCTTGTGTTACTAGGAGGTTGTCATGGGGGAGTCTCGAGGAATTTCCACGGGAAAAAGCTGTACTTTGGCGGAGGAGATTGTGAGGAACGTGACGTGGAGGCACGTCTTGAGGACCTTATTAACTGATGGAGAGGTTCACTTGTAGCATGTATAAACAATTGGCAATCTACCATTGGATTTGAGAATGGTAAAACTGTTGTTGACCGAACCAATAAGTTGGCAATCATTTTATATTTATCAACGATATTTCAAACTCAGTGGATTATTCAAATAAACTATGTACGGAACAGATTTCCATGCCTAGCAATTGTACAAAATATATGGAAGGGGAGGAATGAAATATAGTGGTTCATGGGCAAGAACCTCCTCAAGGTGGTCAAGTTTTGGCTGAAATTTCTTTCTCATTAAGAGTCACTCCTTGAACAAGATGGGAAGATGTAGAGGTAATCGATTTCAAGATAAGTAGGTCCCAAATCAAAAACCCTAAACCTACCCTATTAAAGTCAGTTCCCGATTTTTTTTACACCAGGAACACACCTAGTTCCAAGTCGCCCCAGCAACCGAGCCTAACTTTGAGTTTTTTTAGATGAAAATACCACGTAAACAACCTGCGGCATAGTAGATGTAACCCATCTTCAACATATACAACTTCGACAATTCACAGTATAAAACCGGGAACGTACGTTTCCTAATCTTTCACGCAGGAATTTCTTCAATCCTTATGTGAACCATTCAAGCAAGGCCGGTTCACAATTGATTCTTCGACTGAACCAGACCCGTTGCTCATCCCTAAGAAGAAGCAGCTTTCTGCTGAAGTGATGGCTATATGCGAGCAGTTGAGAATACGCTGCATGACTTGCTTGATGTGTAGGAATTAGTTCAATTTCATAAAGATAGGAATGGTCATTCGACTTAAAAGTAAGTAGTCTTTTCTTTTGGGCATGAGGAGTTCACGTTGACCGTTGAGTTGGGCAGGCGCGCGCGTGATGACCTTATATAAATTGAGCCGGATTGATTTGTCTCTTCTTCTTTGTAATGCTAGCAATGGAGTTTTATTAAATTACTAAAAAGAAGACACGATTATCGCCTAAATGGAAGGGATGTACACTAGAGCCTCCATCGCAATTATCGCTCGAAAGCTTTGAGGAAGGTGATGAGCAAGCTCATCATCAGGTGATACCCAATGGAGTGTTTGTGTTCACTTTAATTAACATCCTCAACGAAGCGACTGATTTAAGCAACGCGAAATTAAGGACCGCATTGTTCAGTTCCATCTTCCCAAAGAATCACCTCCCACAAATTATGGAGCCACGCTGGTTTAACTCCTACATTAAGTATATTAGGTTTCAAGAGATAAGGCAGAAAATCATTTTTTTTTTGTTTCTCAATAAATAATATGAAACCACACTGCACCTCACTAAAGACACGTAAAGATCACCGTAGTTTGTTGTTTTATGCTTGATTCTACGGCCACATTTGCCGGTCTAGGACTTCATGAGTCTATGTGATTCTTGATGTCGTTGTTACTAAACGCTATGATTGTGGCCATGGTGCTGCATGCTAATCAGACCAATTCAAACAAGATTTACCATGTGGGTTCTTCAAGGAAACATCCTTTGACTTATTCAGATCTTCAAGACATCGTTTGGAGTTACTTCAAGGACAGTCCTTGGATCAACAAGGATGGGAAGCCGGTCAAAGTTCGTGAGCCTAAAGTCATGGGAAGCATGGCCAGCTTTCGCAAGCACGTGAGGTTTTACATTCTCATGTCAAAGGTTGGTTCAAAATGACTTAGAAAGTGAAGATCAAATGATCACTAAAAGTAAATTTAATAAATCAAAATATGTAGAAAATTGAAGATCCCAAATATCTGAAGATCTTTATGTTATATAAATTTTAAGTAGTCAAGTCTACATATTTCCTTCTTTAAATATATAAGTGATGATAATATATAAATTAATAAACATATCCTCAAAATAATTAGCTAATTTGTTTGAAGTGACAATTTCTTTCAATATGTTTCAACATTTACAGCTCTAATTTTTTATTTCCGTTAAACAGGAAATATCTGAAACCTTTAGAAATAAGTAAATGTAACACATAAAACATCACCTATTATGAAAAATTTAAAGTTTGAATAACATTTTACATTCCGGCGATCATGCATAATTTTTTGCTTTACAAATTCAACACATTGGGGCCCTAACAGAAGGGCAAAAAAAAAAAAAAAAAACGCTAGAGATAAAAAGCCGAAAAGTCATCGTCAAAAGTTATAGCCACCAAAAAAAAAAAAAATGTGCTTTCTCTATTCCCCAGGCTCTTGTGTTACATAAGAATCTCAGACATTTATCGAATTAATTGACATGCATATCCCATGATATTAAGAAAAGGGGAAGAGCATCTGTAGTTTTTGTTGGACAAACGGAACCTTAGGTATTTCTATTTCATGGAAAATTAATAATTTTTAAAATATTTTTCATTAAAATTATTGTTTATATCGCTTAAAAAAGAGAGTCAATGAATAATGTTTTCATTATCGATACTAATAGATGTTCAAATATTTTCATAGATAATGAAAATATTTTTTATTTAATCATTATTCGTAAGTGATATAAATGATTATTTTTATTTTTTTTTACATTATATATTTTTTTGCAATACAAATTGAGCCTAATTCTGAATTATTTTGGATGAAGGTGCTTAAAGTAGCTAGCTCGGTGTTTGGTGGGTACTTCCAAGGCTGGCATGCTGACTTGGACAAAAAGGTTAACCTTGCTGTGCGATTGGCTGAACTCTACGAACCCTATATTTTCTCCAATGGCGTGTAAGCTTCTATGCATTGGCCAATGTGCGTGCAGAGTGCATTAATTAATCACATCAGAATAGGAAGTCTTAGGTTTAAGTCTATGCTTACCTCCTCTACTATATATTTCCATGCCTCAAAGTCAAGCTTAAACTTGATGAAGAGCATCATAATGATTAGATATTGTCATGCATTCACCTCCTAGCGTAAAATTTTAAAATAATTGATAGTGATCCACAAAAATACACAATCTCTCACTCTTGCTTTTTTATTTTATTTTATTGGCTTAGCTTTGATGATACAAATACAATGACTTTGAGAGCCGCAGCCTTTAACATTGGAGTAAACTCAGAAAGTGTCTTCTACTTTGATCCGAGGTGTATGGATTGGGAGGACTATTTCAAGAGAAGTCATTTGCTTGGAGTTATCAAAGCCTTCAAGCGTAAGTGAAACATGATGCAATTAATAAATAGTTTGGGACATGTACTAGTTGGCATTATGAACTTCATGTGCTCTATTCCATTATATGTGGAAATAAATCAGGTGGTGTAACTCAAACATTTATTGATATTTTCGGTGTCATATAAGATTGGAATGCCAATCATATTGAAAAATACGTGTACGATGTCTATTCTCCCTCATTTGTAACACCTCAAATGTTGCAAAGTGAAGGTTGCCAGCTAAATAGCGGTTTGGTTACTAGAATCTTCCCAAATTCATGATTCATGTAACACATAATATTTTTCACGATAATGTTGCAATCTTCTTAAAGATGAACCACCAAAGAGAAAGCTAATGAACTACAAACGGGAACACAGGTTCCTCTCATGAGGTAATCATTAATGTATAGCACAGACTATTCCAAGCTCTACCAATCGCAACTTGGTATTCAAATTAATAATAATTTTCTTACATTTTGGAGCCATCACTAATCAATTATGGTCGATTAGACATATAAATAAAATGTGAGAGTGCATTTACTTCTACAAACAAGAGATTCAATGGATTTGGGGACTTGATTACACTATATTAGTCTAATGCCCTTTTGGCCCAATTTCTCTTTATTTTCCAAAGAATTTTTGCAAGCAGTCTTGATTAATTTTAACTTAAGCCACTAACATCTAAGAAAAGATTATACATGTTGACACCTAAATTATGCCTAACCATTTAGAATTAATTTTATTAAAGTAGGGACTAATCCGAAGCGCCTAAATAAAAACATTAGAATTAAATTGCATAGTATATAGGTTTTAGAAGCATATAGTTAATTGCATTTTAATTGGATTGGTGGTGATGAATGGACTTGAATTAGTCACGTGGATGGTGGCCCACAAGAAGTGAAATTAGACCAAGGCTAGGAGTGTTAGTGGTCGAAATTACAAGAGGAAAAGGAAGAGTCTTGAGCTTTAATTGTAGTGGTTCAACCCATTAAAATTAAAAGGCTTTGAGCTTAATTATAATAAGCCCATGGAGATTAATTGTAATCCGATCAAATATTTGAGTGACAATGCATATTTCAAAAGATATCGGAAATGCCCATTAATTAAGGATTTTCCTAATTTAACAACGTGCATGTGAGCGGCAATTGGAGTTCAACCGCAATATAAGAACCCTATTTGCACATGAAATCTTCCATCTTATCCATAACCACTTGGATAGGATTGTTGATTTTGTTCATTACTTAATTTCGATGAAATGGATGTGTTTTGGATGATTCGATTGTTTCTTGCTATTTTTTGTTGATTTGAGTTAATTTTTTTCCCCATTAAAAAAAATAAAAAGGTTACGTGGAAAATTTTATAGATCATGTTGCATGGTTATAATAGATTCTGATTGCTTTTCATTAAATAGATTAGTATATATTTGGATAGATATCATTTATGTCAACTCTAGAAGAATAGGGTAATTTTCCGATTTAAATTAGGATTAGAATAATTTATTTCCTAGTTTAAATAGATAGCATCATAATCTTTGTAGTTCATTTTGAGTAAATTTTAATTTTGAGTTTCCATGAAAAATACCAAATATATATCATGTACATGTCATATAAAATTAGGTTCATTCAATTGCACGTCACATGTATCAATTTAATTAGAGTGCACATTATGTTAGAATAAAATGCATATTAATTTTGCCCATCACTAGGGTTAGGTCGTTCTAATTAAAATCGCATGGATATAGCCTGCATGTTAGTTTATTTTAATAAAAGTTGCATGCCACGTTAAGGTAGTGCATATTAAATTTTCTTGTTTTTATAATTAGGACACCTAGTTAAGCATCAACATTTTTTCTACGACATCACATGAAGATTAAGTTCACGTTGCATAAATTGAATAAAGCATAGTTTTTTATTAAACAAGAGAAAAACCAATAAAAGTTTGGTTGAAATTGTGTGTCAATTAGAAACCTATAAAGGTTGGATATGCGATTTTTCTAATTAATGTTGCATGTGCTTACTTGCTTTGAGGTAAGTACCCTCCCTTTCCTTGCTATTTATTTACTGCTTTGTTTATTGAGTGTTTCAGAAATCTTTGCACACCCATATGATCATTTCATTTGTTAGAAGATAATAAATAAATCCAAACTACTTGCTAAATATTTTTTTATTAAAAAAAAAAAAGCACCAAAGGACATTAGTAAAATCTGGCATAACCAAATTTTCGTACCCGCAATCTCTTATTCATGTGAATAAAGTAATCATCTCGTTACTTTACTTAAGTTTCTAATCAACTCATAAAAAAAAAAATTAGTGGCGATTCCCAATTGAAAATCATTTACATGTCAATAATTTGAACCGAAGTTATGAATTGGTATAAGCTCGTGAGGGCCCAAACTAAGTTTAGATTTGGTAATTCATTAGCTGAATCCTTAGATGGTGCATTCAAGATAAGATCGTGATATTTGATTTTTTGCATTGGCAATGGACCTCATAGAAATCCAATAAATTAGAGAATGGAACTTCTTGGTTAGATCAAGTGACGGATGAAGAAGCGTGATGGGTGTAGCTAAAAACTTTTCACCCCTTTTATGAGGAGTTAGCTTGCCTCAATGAGCCTAGAAGAGGCAAGGAGTCCAATAAGGGAAAATTCCGAGAAATGAACACGTGGCCTAAAGTAGTGTCACAACCTCTTCTCTTGTGGCTTTAGGCTAATGGCCTACTAAGTTTAGGCTTAACACATGTTCTTCTAAGTCTACCAATTTGCAGCTTATGGTCCGGATTTTTAACTTGTAAGTCAATTTCATTTAGAAGTAGCTACTAATTAGTTTGTGGTAGGTCGATTAGAAATTCAAGTAAAATATTGAAAGAAATAGAAAATAGGATTGGGGGCTTAATTACATTAGGTAATCAACTAATACCCTTCCAATACCTAATTTTATTTAAACTTCAAGCCAAGTGTGTTTGTAGCATTTTATACCATTCATAAGTCCTAGGATTCAATTCCTAACTAGGCTAAGGAAATAGCAATCGGTGCATCACAAGGGTGCAATTGGAATACAGGAATATGCAAATAATAATCCAACATTTATTTCCAAGAACTTAAGCAAAGTTCTTTTTTTTTTTTTTGAGGATTTCCTTGCATTTTTCTTTGAAAACTACCAAAATATTACTTTTTAGCCTTTTTCCTAATTTTATATTTTTCTGAATTTTTGAATTTTTTAATAAAATAAAATTATGTTACATCACATAAATAAACGTACTCGGGTCAGGCCTCCGCACTCAACCTATGTCGAGACCACCCGAGGCCTGTCCTTGGCTAGAGTGGGCTCAACGAATGAGCCCAGTTTGGCAACACACGCGGCCCAAAATGAAATATAAAAGAAAAGAAAAGCCATGTGGAACTAAAACCTAAGCCTAAAACTAAACAGGGCCAGCCCATTAAAAATAAAAACCTGACCCAAAAAATCACCCGGCCCACTCATAACGAGTTCAGGCCAACTAGACCCGCGAGTCGGCCTAGCCTGACTCGGCTCCGGGCTGGCCGACCCGACTCGCTTCCTGCTGCTTCGCAGCAAGTTGGCTGCCATGAGGCAAGGTGGCAAAAGGCGTGCCACACCTGTCCATTTGGCTTAGGGGAAACGGCGGTGGCGCCGCCTTGGCCAAGCTGAGGCTAGTGCTTGGCCCACGTCCAGCTGGCGACGTCTTTGCGGCTGCCACGATTGTCGTCACTTGGGTGCTGGAACAAAAGAGAGATGCGGCCTCTGTGGGCCACCACGAGGACGACCACGGGTCTAGTGGTGTTATGCTGCGGGTCGAGGGCATTAATGGGTTGATGCCTAGACAATTTGGCTTTTGCTCGAAGCAGGGAAATGAAACTAGATCTAATTTCGGCATTTTATCGATATATGTGGGGGTCGTCAAATGAAAGATGACCAGAGACAAGAACGAAACCCAAAACCAAATCGAAAGTTGACTCAAATTAGCCAAGAATGCTCAACACCAATGGAGAATGGCACCAGTGAGCCCGGCGCGCATGCGAAGAGGCGCAATCAACTGCTCAGGCGAAAACATGGCACAAAACGAAGAGGAAAAACAGGGGTGGTTGGTGGGTGCCCCTTACTCAGCTCGCAACGTCGGACGAGCTCAAAGATCGGGCTACGTCTGTTTGCCTTGCGCACCTCCGCGCCAGGATCCTCGGGAAATCGACCCCAAATCGGATTAGCCGAGACATGCTCGAATGGGACCTACCATGGCTTTGACGTGAACAAGGACTGACGGCGAATAGTCGGCTATGGTTCGGACGGACGTAGTGGTCGACAGCGACTCTCGGTGGCGTCCTCCTCAACTCACGGTTTTTCCCCTCTATCTCTCTCTCTCTCTCTCTCTCTCTCTCGATCTCTCCATTTCACCCTCTCAACTTAAAGGCTTTATTGGTTTTTTGGGCTTAAGGCCCATCTGCCCAAGTTGGGCCCAGGAAGCCCGATCCACGGGAATATGGCCTGTGGAAGGGGAGAGGTATAAAAGGGAGGAGAGAGAGGGAAAAAGGCAGTGTTTTACAAAAAGACGTACGTTTTCCTTTTTCCTCTCAACGTACTCTCCCTTTCTCTCCCGTTTTCTTCAAAAGAAAAACAATGAAGCACGTGAAAGGATTTTGCTTCCTCGGATCGAACAGGACCGTTTCTCTTCCTCCATCGACAACCGGTGTTTAATCTGTGGCTAAAAGGTACGCTCGAATCCGTTGTGTGCTTTAGGATCGGTGATGCGTATTGTTTTCCCGGGCCTCGTCTTCCACTTGATTTAGGGGTTCGATTCGGTGTTGAATCTAGTTTTCGGGGATCCGTTATTCTCAACACAACTCGACACCCCCCCACTCGAGGAACCCACGCCCCAGAGGCTCTATTTATAAGCCAAGAAGGCCGGTTGATGGAGGTTGCTCGGCCGCCGGTCCTTGACGCACCGACCGGCCTACCCTTTGGTCGAACCAGGGTCACCTTGAGCCCGTCACCTCCGCGGTAGCTTTGCTCTGCAGGCAGCGGCCTGCCCAGCCGTCCTCTCCGTCACCGTCCGACTACGCCTCTTCTGCTCTGCTGTGCGCCTGTTCTGCCCTTGCATCGTCCTTGCTTCCGTGTGCGAAAGGAGGAAGAAGGGAAAGGTCGGGCTAGGGAGAAGTGAGCTGGGCAAGATAGGCCTGTGCCCGGGCAAAGGGGGAAGAAAAGAAAAAAAGGAATCAGGCGAAAGCCCGCACCCGAGCCCTTTCCTTTTTAAAAAATAAAATAAAAATAAAACCTAGTCAATGCAAATAATCTTAATGCCTATGTGATGTTTTGTTTAATGAAAATATTGTTTGTTAGGGCCGAATCGACCCTTAATTTTCTATATATTTTATCCCTAAATATTTAGCTAAAATTTATGTATCAACAAACAAGCAATGTGACTACTGCCCGCGGTGGCCTCGGTGGACTAGGACTTAGTACCCATCCGCCAGGAGAGGAGTTCGAACCTCGGGGTTGCAAAACGCGCGATTCACCTGTGACTGGGTCTGTGGTGGTGGCCTAGTTCACCCCAGGGTTTACTCTGCCGCGAAACGGCGCACGGAGGTTCCTTGGATCACCAAAAAACAAAAAAACAAAAAACAAGCAATGTGGTCTAATAATGCACATAGAGCAACGCAACATTTGGCCCACTCAATTTCCTCGCTTGTATATTGAAAACACATAATTAATTACAGATAATTAGCATGATACATATATATACTAAAAGACTATTTATAGTTTACTATCTACTTAATTCAAAACTAATATAAAATGAAAAAATGTGTCATAAAGTGAAGAGTACAAACAAATTAGCATAAATAAGTAGACTCACGTACATGAGATTCCGATATTTTTAATAATTATGGAATAATAATAATTTTAAAGTAGCAAAACTTATAATTGTCATGAAAACTCTTACAATTATACAACTTTCTTTATTGTACAAAATTATTTGAAATTTATTTCCCAAGTTGGGATACGGTGCTCCATGCCTTGCTAGGAAGCGCCCTCCCCACACAGCATGAGAGGGTGATCAAGCTAAGCTCCGTCTCATGGGGTGGGGACTTGGAATGCGATCCCTAGCCTTGGTTGGCTATGTGCCCATCTATACACACTAAGATAGGATAAAGTACACTCCCAAGTGCCAAAACTTGTCACGGAGGGACACTTAAGTACCAAAAGTTTGGAAAATGATACTTAAGTGCCAAAATCGGAGAAAAATAGATCACTTAATTGTCACTTTAGCCAAAATCTGGCAAAAATGCCGACGTGGCGATTTTCTGACGAAGGAAGTGCAAAACAATACTGTTTTGCACGTTGACGTGGCTAGTCAATATAAAAACGACGTCATTTTGATGTTGATGTGGTAAAAAAATTAATATAAAATCTAATTAAATTAAATTTAAAACGAAATTTATTTAAAAAATTTAAAATAACATAAAAAATATTTTAAAAACTATAAAAAAAAAAGGGGTAGGCGGTTGAGCCATCGTTGCTGACGCCTCCCCAACGTCGTCAAAAGGGCCAGCAGCGGAGGGGAGAGGGTCGGCCGAGGCCGTCGGGCCTTGGCCAGGGGGTGAGGGCCCACGACCCTTGCCCAGATTTGGGGCAAGGGCTCGCATGCCCTCACCCCCGGTCAGCCAAGGTCGTTAGCCCTTAGCTAGGGCCCATTGACCCCAGCTAACCCTCCCCCCCTCCGCTGCTGGCTCTTCTGGCAATGGCAATAAGGGCTCAACCCTTAGCCGCCCGCCCACCCCCTTTCTTTTTAAATATTTTTATTTTATTTTTAAATATTTTAAATAAGTTTAGTTTTCAATTTAATTTAATTAATTTTTATATTAATTCTTTTTCGATGTTAGCATAAAAACGACTTCATTTTTGTATTATTTAGCCACGTTAATGTGCGAAATTGTGTCGTTTTGCACTTCCTTCGCTAGAAAATTGTTATGTCGGCATTTTGGCCGAAGTGGCACTTAAGTGATTCATTTTACTCCAATTTTCGCACTTAAGTGTCGCTTTCCAAACTTTTGGCATTTAAGGGTGTGCATGACAAAATTTTTGGAATAAAAATTGATTTCTAGTTAGAAATTGAGACATTCAGAAATTGAGAAATTAAAAATTTTAACTTCTGATTTTTTCTTCAAATCTATTTCTAAAATAGAAATCATCAAATTGCGTTACCAAACGAATTTCTGTTACAAACCTATTCCGGGGAACAGAGAAACAGAGAAATAGAGAAGTAGAAATTTTATCATGCGTACTCTAAGGGCGCGCATGGTAAAATTTCTGAAACAGAAATTGATTTCGGCGTAAATCAATTTCTCAATTTCTATTCCCCGAACAAGTTTCGAGCAAAGAAACCCGTTTAATAACGACTAAAATTTCTATTTCTGAAACAAATCCGTTTGATAACAGAAAAAATTTCTATTTCTAGGAATAGAAATTGATTAGATAACAACATAGAAAATTCTCAAATATAAAATAATAGCCGAAATAATACTAAAATAATATAGAAAATCCTCAAATACAAAAAATAATCGAAATAATACTAATACATTAGAAAAGTTGAAAATACAATTTCATGGAATTTATATTACATGTGCTTACGTTTCCTATTACGTAATATTTTCTTTCGAAAAATAAACAACGTGGCAAAAAAAATTGAAATTCAATTGTAGTGAATATGTCGTTGTGTTTTTGCCGAAATTGATTTCACATTAATCAAATAAGTCTAATGATAGCCATGATTATAATAGTCTAATCTCCTTAAAAAATCCTAACTTCAAGTCTAATTCCAATTTCTTTCCAAATTTTGTTAAAAATATCCTCACCGTGTTCAAAAATCGTCACCAATTTTTTCAAAATTATCAACACTAGGATTATTTAAAAATTTATTATCAAAATCTATATTTTCATCAACACTCTTACAAGAACAACATATTTCTTATTAGATCTCTTTTCCTTATAAAAGAAAAATCGGATGAAACCCTAATGATTTGACCCATTTTTACCGCCTTAATGTGAAGTTTATGATTAAAAAAATAGTTAGCCAAATAGAGTCGTTGGCTGGCATGCACGGAAGAGTAGGTGAAGAAAGACTCATTAGATATGAATATGACCAATTGACTATTACCATGCATAAAATCTCTTACGTGCAACAAATGAAGCCTTGTTCATTCAATTCTCACCATCTAGCCCAATGGTTAAGATTTTCAATCAATATTGATTAGAATGATTACATTAAAAAATCATTAAAATATTTTGGACTAAATTAACTATTTCTATTTCTATTTCAATATTAGTGATCTAAAATATTTTGGACTAAATTGAAAAGTTGAGAAAAAAAAAATTTCTATTTCTATTTCAATTTCAAAACTGAGAAGCTAAAAATTCCAGCTTCTGATTTCTTCGATTTCTCTATTTCTGAAATAGAAATCTGTTTCAGAAATAGAGAAATCAAATTGCGTTACCAAACGGATTTCTGTTCCAAACCTGTTCCGGGGAACAGAGAAACAGAGAAATTGAGAAACAGAAATTTTATCATGCGCGCCCTAAGTATCCCTCCGTGCCAAATTTTGGCACTCTAGATGTTTGTACCTCCACTAAGATAGACTCTTTCCAAAAGTTCTTACCCTTATCACTTTATTTCTCATTTACCAACTCAACTATTGAAGGGTTCTCTTGGGACTAGGCCCATAAGGCTTCCTTTATTTGTGTTGTGTAGACCAAACTTGCTCACGAGAGGTTCAAGCCAGCTCAACCTAGACCTGGAAAAACTTCACATAAATAGTGTCAATACACAGTATATGGAACTTTCAACTACATCTTATCAATGACAACGTTATCGTAAATATCTCACACCAATTAAATGAAATTCTATATGAACAAGAACTACTCAACACAAATTGTCACACAAGGGTTCAATATTGACAAGGATATTGTCAAAGCCCAAACAACACAGCAATAAAATGCCTCTCTCTCCACACGAGCATAACTAGCACCTCCTCATAGACCGTCTATGAGACGACTCGAGTCTTGCATGGATTGAAAGAGGGATTATTGAGTGATACACAAGTGCGATCAACACCAATTGGCTACTAGGGTACATCTTGAAGACACTTGACCCATGTGAGTTGGAGTAAATTGTTATAAATTATTTTGAAAAACTTAGCAAATCTTGTAGAACTTAGCATAAGATCATACTCGCCTTTTGATTGAGTTTACTTACTTGTTTGATATAACTAAAGATATTTAGGGTCTAGTGTACAAATTTATCTGACGGTTTTAATTCGAAAATTTGGTCACTAGCTTTTAGAAGATTCTTTATCTTAGGTTTGATCAATACGGTGTTGATCGATCTAGTTTTGGTTGGAGTCTTGAAGATCACATGTATGACCACATTGCCTTTAAGCTAGCGTCTTGTTTGCTCCACGAATGAATCTTTTTAATCATGGCAACGTGACTTACGAGATAATGATTGATATGGGGGTCCATATGAGGATTGTAGCCAACTATGCAAACTGCCAAGCTATTTGCACACTCAAATTGTACAATGTATTGAATACTCAAATAAAAATGGTCTCATCAGATTTTTTTGGCGAGCGGTCGCATCAATATGGTTATATATTTAGTTAGGCATGAAACACTAAGATTCTCCCAAGCAATGTGGTATTCCCTTCAACATAGTTATTTGGGCCTCAAACACTAATGCTAGGTTCTCATATCTGAAAGAGCTCTTGTGCCTCGAAGGTTATATGCGGAGTGGGTTGGCTCCCTTCCACGAGAGCTTAACATACACCTCGATTTATTGAACTTGGCTCTAATAACAATTTTCTTAACACCAAAAGAGCTTTTGTGGGATGAGGGTGACCTTAGAGGTTATATGCAAAGTGGGTTGGCTTCTCCCAAGTGATGTGAGACTCCCAAGTGAATGAACAATGCCTTCCAGCCTTTTTAAGTCTTCCTTCAATTGTGCAACCTCCTCACCCTTAGTAGTAGCCTGAATCTGAAGAGAAAGGGCTTGGATCTGATCATTTAAGGAACCTGAAGAAGCTTGACCTGCATTATGCAAATTTTGAACTTCGCATCCCAAAGCATATATCTGATCTCGCATTTCCAAGAGAACATCCAGAATTCTGCAAAAATCTACTGAATTATCAGTCTGCGTACTGGCTTCGGCACGATCTAATGGAGTAAAGGCAAACGATGGCAGATCAGCATAATCACGCAGATTTGGCAATAAAACATCATGTCATTCCTTAGGAAATTGAGAGGCATAAATGTTCTCTGGATCTATTGGAGAGCGACTGACTCCCTCACTGGTAGCAGGATATGAGAACATTCTTCTTTTCTTTTGGTCTCCCCCTATTTCCATGCCTTCAGGTCGAGAAGAGTGTTCCTCATGTTCTCCTTCCTCTTGATCTCTTTTATCTTCTTCTTCTTTTTCAACTCTTTCCTTCTTAGCATCTCTTTCTTTAGCTTCTCTCTCCTCCGTTTCTTTCTCTTCTCTTTCTCTAGTCCTCTGTTTTGAGTCTTTCTCTAGAGCAGAACGGCTTAGATTCTTCAATGCCATTGTAGAAATGGTGATGTCTTCCTCATCATCTTCATCCTCAATGATGAGAGTTCTTCTTTTCTTGGATGGAGCAACCATGGGCTCCTTCTCTTTTCTTTTTGCTACAGAAGAGATTTGATGAGTTTTGACAGGAGTCTTCTCCTTGAATTTCTCCAACGCCTTGCTTAGTTCCTTCAAACGCATTTTATTCACCATTTTCAGTCCTACCACCATATGATCACACGATCGAACACAGAGAATTTGTGGAGGTTGAATATTCAGATGTCTGAATAACTTCGTCACAAGACTTGGATAAAAAAGTTGGCATCTGTCATTCACCACAGCTCTATACATGTGGAACATAACAGTGTGAGGAAGAGAAAAAATTTTCCCAGTGATGATGGCATACATCAGTTTTGCCTCTGAACTTGAAACATCAGTCTTGGAAGTTGATTTCGGTTTGAAGCAATTGATCACAATCTTGTAAAGCAGAATGTTAAACACACTCATCCTCAAGTAGGAAATATTTTCCTCTGTTCTTCTATCATTAACAAGTTCCAATGTGGCACGAGTAATAGAAACATTCATTGGTTGATATCTCCCTCTCTCAACCCCAATCACATCTGCCAGCATATCCATATCCACCACAAAATCTTGATCTCGGCCACTGAAAGAGATTCTATTCACATCCAAGAAGCTAAGATTCGAATAGAAATATGTAGTTAATTTAGCATGGGCTTCTGTGGTGTCATAACAGAACTTCTCAAGTTGAAGAAAACTAAACTTTTTCCTTAAATTGAGATTTACAGCATCAAGGAAATCAAAATCCATATTCCTAGGGTTTATCACCCCACGCTTCAACAATTTTGAGTATAGAACCTTCTGTTCCTTCGATCTAAACAACTCTGTCCTTTTTCCTCGAATTTTCGCTGCAACACCCATTCTCGTTTGAAATTGGTTGTACAATTTATCGTCATCATTCTCATCTATCGGATTAAATCCCCCAACACATGGATCACTTGGGATATCTGCAAGGGTTTCTTCAGCCAACCCTTTAGGAGCAATTCCCAAACATTCCATTTTTCGCAAAAAGATGTACTCATTTCCATATCCCTTGTCTTTGAGAAACTCATCGATGTAGTTCAATAGAGTACTAGTCCTCTTTAAGGCATGGCAAAGCTTATAAATAAAAGAGAGCCTTTGAATTCTTACAGGATCTGCGTCTTCAACGATTTCTTCCTCTTGTTGATGACCAACACCCTGTGGAGTAGTTGGTGGAGAATGACGCTACTGAGAATGTTGTGGGCTCTACTGCTGATTTGGAGACTCTTCTTCCTCACTGAGATCGAAGTGCGTAGGCCCCTCACTCATTCGCCATGGTCTCCTGCTTGCGATCCTCGAAAACTTTCTTGAAGATGACATCTTTCTCAATCTTTGAAAGATTCATTGCTTGACTTTCTCAAGAAAGATGACAAATTTATCGAAGATTAAACAAGGGAAGAAAACAGGAATGTAAGATCGATGCTTTCTTAGGGTTTTTGAAGAGTAAAGTGAAGAGGAAACAACAGTGCATAAACAAGGTTAAAAAGAATCATAAAAGAAAGTAAAAAGATGCCTTTCCAAAAAATAACTGCATTTTTCAAGAAAATAGTCATTTCAAAATAACTCCTTTTTTTGAAAAAAAAAAAAGGAAACGTTGCAATAATCACGTCAATTAAAGATAGCAATAATCAAACATGGTTAATAATCGTACCTTTTCAAGATGAGATTCGAGAGAGAGAATAACTTACAGTCAAAGTCTTGTTTATCTGAGTCTGAGAGTCTTTAGACTTTAACTTCTTCAAACCTAAAAATGTTGAGTCTGAAATGGATAATTTCAAATTGATTTTTCTCCAAAGGCTTTGTAAATATATCCACCAATTGGTTCTTTAAATTAACAAACTGAATCGAAACTTCTCCATTTTGAACATGATTTCTAATGATGTGATGTCGAATCTCTATATGATTTGCTCTTGAGTGAAGAATTGGATTTTTGGTAAGATTAATTGCACTAGTGTTGTCGCAGTTAATCTCCGTGCATGAATTTTCAATTCCAAAGTCTCTTAGTAGTTGTTTTATCCACAAAATTTGTGAACAACAACTTCCAAGAGCTACATACTCTGCTTCTACTATAGAAAGAGCTACTATGCTTTGCTTCCTTGAAAACCAAGACACTATCCTGCTTCCAAGTAACTGATAGGTACTCGAGGTGATCTTTCTATCAACTTTGCATCCGGCTAGGTCTGCGTCGGAGTATCTAAGAAGAGTAAAGTCTCCATTTTTAGGATATCAAAGGCCGATGCTTGAAGTTGAAGCAAAGTATTTGATCATACACTTTGCAGCACTTAAATGAGATTCTTTAGGGTCTGCTTAAAATCTGGCACAAATGCAAACACTAAACAAAGCGTCAGGTCTAGAAGCAGTAAAATAAAGAAGTGAGCCAATGATACTCCTTTATAGCTTTTGGTCGACTTTCTTTCCTCCTTCACCTTTGTCTATCTTTAAGGAACTTGACATTGGTATATCAGCCTTTTTGCAATTGTCCAGTTCAAACTTTTTGACAAGTTCATTAGCATATTTTTCTTGATGAATAAAAGTTCCTTCCTTTAGTTGTTTCACTTGAAGCCCGAGAAAAAAGGTTAACTCACCCATCATGCTCATTTCAAATTCATCATGCATAGTCTTAGAGGATTTCTTGTACAAACTTTCATTAGAAGATATCATCGACATATATTTGAACTAGCACAAAACTTTTGCCTTATCTTTTGATAAACAGAGTATTGTCTACTTTACCTTTTACAAAGCCATTTTGAATCAAGAACTTACTCAACCTATCGTACCAAGCTCGAGGTGCTTGTTTTAAACCATATAAGGCCTTTTTGAGTTTGAATATTGAGTCTGGTTTCCTTGAGTCTTCAAACCCAAGTGGTTGTTCCACATAGACCTCCTCATGGATAAATCCATTTAGGAAAGCACTTTTGACGTCTATTTGGAATAACCTAAAATTTTTATGACAAGCAAATGCAAGTAATAAACGAATTACTTCTAACATTGCTACTGGTGCGTAAGTCTCGTCATAGTCTATCCCTTCTTCTTGTGTATATCCCTTGGCCACGAGTCTTGCTTTGTTTCTTATGACTTTTCCTTTCTTGTCCATCTTGTTCCTGAAAACCCATTTAGCACCAATAATAGATTTACCCTTTGGTTTAGGAGTTAACTCCCAAACATCATTAATGCTAAATTGCCTAAGTTCTTCTTGTATAGCTTCAATCCAGCTTTCATCAGACAAAGCTTCTTCTATGGTTTTGGGTTTTATTTCAGAAATAAGAGCCAAAGCACTAGACTCTTCACACCTTTTGGATCTTATGCGAATTCCTTCATTAATGTCGCCAATAATAAGATCTTTGGGATGATTGGACTTATGCTTCCAATTGCTGGTTAATTTGTCAGGTTGATGATCACTTCCTTCACTTGAATTTTCAACAGTCATTTGTTGCTGGTCCTTCAAAGTCTGAGTTACTTCTTGCAATTTAGACTTTGTAGAGTCTGGAGCAGGTTCAGGCTCTTCAAGATGAGTCTGAATAGATTCATTTTGCATAGAATCCTGGAATTTGACATTCACTGATTCTTTCACAGTTTGAGTCTTCTTGTTGTAGACTCTGTAGGTTTTGCTTGAGGTTGAATATCTAAGAAAGATGCCTTCATCTGACTTTTCTTCAAACTTGCCAACTTGATCATTTGCATTTTTCAATATAAAACATTTGCATCCGAACACATGAAAATATGAAACAATAGGCTTCTTTTCTTTGGATAATTCATAGTGGGTTTTTTTTTTTTTTCTAGAATAGGCCTTAGAAAAACTCTATTGATAATATAACAAGTCAGTAAAAGCTGCTTTAGCCTAAAATCGTGAAGAGATGTTGCTTTCGATTAAAAGAGTTCTAACCATTTCTTGAAGCGATCTATTATTTCTTTCCACAACTCAATTTTGCTTTGGAGTATATGGAGAGGAGAACACATTCTGAAAACCAAATTCATCACAAAATTTTGTAAAATCTTGATTTTCAAATTCACCTCCATGGTCTATTCTTATACTTGAAATAACATACCATTTTCATTTTGAACATTTTTAGCAAATTTTTCAAAATAAGAAAAAGTTTCAGACTTACTTGCCAAGAAATATATCCAAGTAAATCGTGAGTAGTCATCCACAATTACTAGGCAATATTTCTTACCTCCAATACTCTGTGTTCTGGTTGGTCTAAAGAGATCCATATGCAAAAGCTGCAATACATGGTTAGTGGAAACTTGATTTATTGGTTTAAAGGAATTTCTTACTTGTTTTCCCAATATGCATGGTGTACATAGATCATACTTTTGGTATGATAAATTGGGTAGACCACGAACAAGCTTCTTTGCTGAGATTTTGGCTATCTGCTTCATATTAATGTGCCCAAGCTTTCTGTGCCATAAGCTTGCTTCGTCTTGGATTGAGATTAGACATTGCGATTTATCTGGTTTCACATCCAAGAGGTAGATATTTCCATATCTTCAACTCATGAATGACTGAGTAGAGTCTTTACTGGTTCCTGAACATATTCTCTCTTGAAAGTAGATTTTGAAACCGGTATCACACAGGTGACTGACACTGAACAGATTGTAGTTGAGTCCTTCAACTAAGGAAACATTGCTTATTATGAGGTTTCCAATCTTTACAGTTCCAAATCCCACTATTCTTCCTTTGCTATTTTCTCCAAATGAGACTTTTCCACCATTCACTTGAACAAGCTTTATGAAGCAATTTGAATCTCCTGTCATATGTCTTGAGCATCCACTATCCAGATACCATTTTACCTTTTTTCTTGATAGTGACCTACATTTAAAAAAGAAACTCAAACTTTCTTTCGTACCCATATTTTCTTGGGTCCATTGGTGTTAGTATGATATGCGGTTTTTGCCCATACTTTCTTAACAGGTTTCCAAACCATTGGACATTCTTTTTCAAAATAATCTGCACTATTGCATTTTGAACATCTGAGAGCATTGCAACCTACTGGTTTTACAGAGATTATTTTAAAATGATTTTTGTAAGTATCTATTGTGGGTCTTTGCTTAATTCTTTCTTTCACTTTTGGAAAATTAATTAAAGGAATGGTTTCCATTCCCAAAACAATTTGTTAAAATAAGGTCTTTGAACAAAAGAATTTTTTCAAGTTTCTCGCATCCTTTCTTTTAGAAATGTTTGAGATATTATTTTTCAAGTATGCATTTTCTTTTAAAAGATTATCTTTGCTTTCACTAAGAGAATAAACATTCATGTCTAAACATTTCACATTTTCTTTCAAAACATTTTCCTGTTGTTTTATAGCAAAATTTTCTCTTTTGAGTTCAGAAATCTTTTTAAGAGAAGTCTTAAGACTAAAACATAACTCATCAATATATCTAGAAACTTTAATAGGGATTTTGAAGTTACTCACTTCAAATTCACTGTCTGAATCAGATTCCGTCTCGGAGTTTGAATCTGAATCCGATTGTGCCATTAGACATATATTGGCATAATCATTATCACTTTCTTCACACTCTGTATCACTCCAGATTTCTACTTTAAGAACCTTTCGATACTTTTAAGCTTTTCCTTTCTTCTTCCTCAGAATAGGACAGTTGGGTCTGATGTGTCCATTTTTCTTACATTCAAAGCAAACTACATCTTTGTTTGATTCATCATCCTCAACAGACTTAGTCTGTTGCTTTTGAAAACTTTGTTTCTTTGGATTGAATCTTCTTATTTTTCTGTTCAGCTTTCTGAATCTTCTTATCATGAGAGCAAGCTCTTCATCATCCATATTGTCTTCTGAATCTGTAACATCAGAATCATCATTGGATTTTAATGCAATGGATTTCTTACCTTTAGGGTCTTCGTCTTCATTGATTTGTTCCACTTCATAAGACTGAAGAGTCCCAACCAACTCATTAACAAATAGTGGCATGATTCTTTGGGTCTCTCTGATTGAGGTCTTTATGTGATTCCAATCCTTGGAGAGTCCACGCAGTAGCTTGTTTACCTTGACGGGATCAGAAATTGGTTGACCTTGATTTTCAAGACCATTCACGATTTATGTAAAACGACTAAATATGTCAATTATAGATTCTCCTGATTTCATTTTGAAGGCTTCGTATTGACCGAGGAGAATGTTGATTCTAGTCTCTTTCACTCGATCGGTTCCTTCATAGGTAATATGTAATATATCCCAAACTTCTTTAGCTGTAACACAAGAAGATATTCTGTTATATTCAGTGGGAGATCAAGCAAAATATAAAGAATAAATTGCTTTTGCATCAAGTGCTTGTCTTTTGATTATCTCTTCCTGAGTCATTTCACTAGACTCAACAGTATCTTTTCCTCTCTCTGAGACAGGTGCAGCTTTAGGAATTATTCCTTTTTCTATAACGTCCCATTCCAAAGGATCCTTTGATCTTAGGAACACCTTCATCTTGTTTTTCCATATGTTGTAATCATTTCCATCAAAGTAAAGCGGTCTAGTATTGTTTTGCCCTTCTACCAACCCCCGGAGCCAACATACTAGCCATGGATCTTTAACTCAAGTAAAACACTTCAACAAAGTGAGTACATGAGCTCGATACCAATTAAGATAGCTAGTATAAGCACCTAGAGGGGGGTGAATAGGTGTAAAAACAATTTCTTGAGATACAAAAGCGATACTAGGTAGACGATAGAAAGGAAGTTCTATTTTGATTAACAAAATGAATTACGATCAAAGTAAAGCAAATAGTAGGGAAGAGAAAATTAAACACAAGGTTTATAGTGGTTCGGCTTATTCCAAGCCTACGTCCACTCTTCTGCACTGACAGCCCACCGGCTGGATTTCACTATGAACAAAAGAGATGTTACAGCAAAGTTCTCCATTGATTCCATAGTGTAGATATTCTACCACACTTCCTCAAGGTTTCTCACGAATATAGACTCTCTTTTGCGTACAAGATTTCGCTCAAATGAATTGACTAAGAACAATGAGCTTCAGACTTTGGAATTCTTCTATCGTACCCCTTTCGAACAACTAGAATGTCTTCCTTATATACTCCCTTATGCCATCATACTCATTAGCACTTACCAAAGGAATTCCTCCAATCTACCCTTAGACGGAATCAATTAGGAAGATCATTCGAGCTATTAAAGGAACATGTCGATAGCCCATCAATCATGTTCGCCCATATAATCAAGATCTCGGTTTCCATAAGTAAAACATTCCAAGTATACTTCGCCAATTATTGAATCCTTAATCTCCGAATCAATCATGATCAAATAAAGGATTTTGTTATGTCATATTCAGCCAAGAGATCTTCTCCAGTCGATAAGGTCACATCCTTAATGAAACATCCAATTATGGATAGCCTTTTTTCAACGAATTAGAAGTTGTTAATGAGAATAGACTTTAAGTCTTGAGTCTGGCTGTCTGCAGGTCTTCAGACTTTAAATAGCAGAGTCTGCAAATCTTCAGACTAGACTGGTTGAAACATTTTGTCAGCTTCAAAACACTTCACGAAGATTTCTCCAACACCATTAATTTCGCGGAAAATAAAGAAAATGAATAATTTAGAAAATATTTTCCTATAAATAATTACTTGTATTGCTTATAAGAATGAATAAATGAACAATATTTTCATCTTCTACAAAAATGTAAGATGAATTATTGTCAATAATGAATTTTTTTTCGTTGACTAATTATTTCAAACTATATAAATGATCATGTTTAGAAAAATATATTCCAAAATATTTGTTCTTCGTATAACAAACAGAGCCTAATAAAATGAAATGATGAGATTTACTTTCGGAAAAGAACTTGAATCGTTACAGGAGTAGCCATATTGTGGTCTATCTAACTGTTGGTACAATCACTTAAATGTGTAATTCCGAATTAATTATACTCTATTTAACATGGAAAATGAAGGCAAAGGAAGAAAAAGAATATGAAACCTAAGATAAAAGATAAATTTTCCTTCATAACAACTCTTAATCTTTTCGCATCGCAAACAGCTCATACAGAAGAAGTTATTCGACATTTTGAGGGAAGAATGGGCAGAGAATTTCAACTCAATTGTGGAGAAATTGTCTCCAATTCCTGGAGATGTTTTGAGAATTTGGGAGTACACGATTTTGATTTGAGGTCGGAGATGTGGAGAGAAATAGACATAATTGTCAGTTCGGCCGCGACTACCAAATTCGACGAAAGGTGCGTGATTACAATCTTGCCCTGCCCACCCAATTTATAATTAGTTCAGATAATTCGTGGCTTTTTCTTCATGTTATTTATGTGTTTACTGCCATCTTTCTCCCGCAGATATGACATTGCACTAGCCGTCAATACATTTGGAGCTAAGCATGTTGCTGAATTTGCTGTAAGATGTGTCAACATAAAGATGCTACTTCATATATCAACTGGTTTGCGTTTTTTCGATTGTGGTTGTTCTTGATATTTTTGCAATTTAAATTAGCAGATGATAGGTTCCATTTCACCACCTGCTCATTTAAAAAGTAGTTTGCACTGATGATGTATCTTATGGAACCCTTTATTTTCAGCATATGTATGTGGCAATATGACTCAGATTATACAAGAAAAGGCATTTAGTATGGGTGAGACACGCGACGGGTCAAGGAAGTTGGACGTGAAAGAAGAGAAACTCTTGATTGAAGAATTGATGAACGAACTTCGAGAAAAGAGAGAAATCACCATTGTTTTAAAGAATTTAGACTTGCAAAGGTTTGCTTGTTATTAATTGAATTCTAAACAATGGAATCGATGATTAAGTCATTTGAAAATTACATCTTCTATTGTGGCTCTCAAACCCAAGCATCAAGTTAGACCACTACCTCAAGTCAGCTTGCACTTTTATCATCTCTAAAGTTGATTGTATCATATGGGAAAATTATAACAAAATTCTGAAACCTATTGTAAAAGTGCTCATGCAGTTTTAATTTTTAACTTTTTTTATTAATTGAGTCTTAAGCTTTTTGTATTTGTGCAAATTCAATCAATCTACCCAATTTTGGCTAGAAATTATTGACATAGACGTTGGCTGTTCTATGTGGTATAGCCAATGCTAATGTAGATAATTTTTAATAATATTTTTCTTTTTTTTTTTATTTTCTTCCCTTCTTCCTTTAACTGATCACCAAGAAAGAAAGAGAAAAAAAGGATAAAGAAAATTAAAACAATTAAATAAATAAATTTTTTTGAAAGAATATCATTAAAATTGCCTATGTTAGTGCTGATTGCACCACGTAAGATAATCGACCTGTTAGCGATTTCGGTTAAAATTGGTCGGATGGACTAAATTGGCACAAGTATAAAAGGTTTGGATTCAATTAGTAAAAAAAAAAAAGTTTTAGTACTAAATTTGTACAATTGCAATAAGTTTAAGACTTTTTTTTTTTGGTAATTCTCTTGCATCACATTGATACTCTTTTCATGAAAATTTGGGTCGTAAGAAATGTTTTTGATTGTACTAGAAGTTCTAGTGATAAACTCTTTACAAGGTACTTTCTCCAAGGATGTGACCATAATATTCAGAGCTAAAACATGAGCTAGTTAGTTAAAATATGTCTGATCAATCAATTAATTTGTTTATGCACGTACCGGTATATAATAATCTTCAGCAGTTCTTATCATTTTCATTATAATTGATGCGCAGGGCAAGGCTGCATGGTTGGCCAAACACATATACTTTAAGGAAGGCAATGGGGGAAATGATGATGCAGCATCATCTCAAACAAAATATACCTCTTGCTGTTATGAGACCCACAATCATAACAAGTACTTACCAAGAACCTTTTACTGGTTGGATTGAGGGTTTCCTCCCAGGTTATCCTTCACAAAACTCTCTCTCTCTCTCTCTCTCTCTCTCTCTCTCTCTCTCTCTCTCTGAGGTTAGAACTTGACCATGCAAGTAGAACTGAGTCAAGTATCTGAGAGAATATTAACGCATTATTCATAAAAATCTCTTATTCTTTGTTTCCCTGCTGTGACTATTGACCCAGTTTTGACGATTCATTCGGAAGCTTTGAGAGCCACTGCCGCTAAGAGCGGAGTAGACTTGGAAAGCGTCATCTACTTTGATTCGAGATGGATCTATTTGGTCGACCATCGCAAGAAAACTCAATTTCCCGGAGTTGGCAATGCCTTCAAGCTCAGGTAAGCAATGATGCAGTTAATATAGTAGAATATTCTGGATGTGCACTAATCAGCATCGTGAACCGCGTGGATACTATTCTACTTTGTGGACATGGATCAAGTGGTGTAAGACACATTTGGCATTATTTTCTGCACCACGTTTAATTGAATAGCCAATGGTATCGGAAGTCAAATAGACTATTAATATATTGTAAAAAATGATGTGCAATCAACTCTTCCCCGTGGAGTCTCGCACCACGTAGACATGTACCATCCCTACATTTGGGTTGTGTTTGCTTTGCTGATAATAAATAATTTTAAAAATATTTTCCTAAAATAATTACCTGTATTGCTTTGGACAAACAATTTTTTTTATCGTTTACTAAAAAATTTAAACATAAATTACTAGAGATAATAAAAAAAATTCTTATTGGCTAATTATCTTGAGCAATATAAAAAATTACTTTTAGCAAAATGTTTTCTAAATATTTGTTTTTCACAAAATAAATGGAGCCTTAATAGTTTCAACTTTTCAAATAGTAGGATCTCTAACATGGTATAAATAGTCTTTAAACATATCAAAAATGATCTCCAATCAATTATTTCCATGCCACCTATACATGGTGCTTCAGCTGATCATATATACAAATATTGGAATAATTATGCAAACTTTTTAAATATATTCTATAATATGAATTTGATCTTAAAATTTTTAATTAGATCAATAAATTCTAAATCTTTTGACTATTTATTAATGTAGTACTATCAGTCAAGTTTAATAAAAAAAAATCATTGACATTGACAAATTTCGGAATTTTTAAAAAGTTTTCCTAGTGTTTTCTTTTGATGGTGCTGCATATGGTCATGATGTATTCGATAGCTATAGTTGGCACTATAAAAGCTATCTATGTGTATAATCCTTTAAAAATTCATTCATCAAGTTGCATTCGGTTGTTTGTATTTCTAGCTAGGATAAGGCTAAATAAGATATGACATGAAATATGAGGATTTTGTTATAATCTATCCACTATTTGGTGAATCGCAATTATAAAACTGGATATTTTAATATCCTATCATTTCATTATTTGATATGAACGATATATCATTATAAATAAATCTAAAAATATGTAATAGAGATTGTAAGAATTTCTCACAATACTCTTGCTTACTTCATTGTTATCTTATTTTCTATATTCTTCCCCTCTTTTTTTATTTCTTTCCATGTGTTTTAAATTTTTTTCCCTTCCATCATTCTTTAATAAAATATTATTAAACAGTGAACTATACTAATAAACCAAAAATATGCAATAAACATAAATACTGAATATAATATATTTAGGATAAAAAGAAATTTGAATATGGAAATAAAATAGAAAATTGTTGCTTTTGTGTTATTTTGAATGTTCTTTTTCTATATTAGAATCTAGTTATTATTTCAATTTTATTCATTTATGAAGTTTTTTATTTGAAAAAATAGCATTTTACAATAAATATTAGAAATTCAATTTATCTTTATCTCATCTCTCCATGAGATTAATTTATCCAAACTAGTTCCCTCTTGTATCTAACTTTGTTTTGTTTTAAGTAGGAGCCACATATAGGATAGACATCCTATCCTAAATTTTGTCTTGATTAGAAATTAGTTAATCTTTGGATAGCAAAATGATAGATCCATCTTTGCCATTGTTGACAAATTTTTTAAGTTTTAAATGTTTATGAACTTGCCATAAAACGCACGCAATCACAACGGGGCACGTCACATCAAGAAACCATAGAAGCCCCCACGAAAGCACTAATAGCAAATAGCAGCTATGGTCGAAAAGGACACCACGCCGATGGACATGTTGATTGATTTGACTCGAGTGTACCCGGGCAAGAAATCTTATAACTGTTCGTTTATTGTCGTTCTGCGTAAAACAAAAGGAGAAGACTGCATTGTGTTTAACCATACTCCTTCTGGATTTGAATTGCTTGAGACCATTCCGTCTGCAAGGCTATTCTGTTACTAATTTTTTTGAGGAAAGATAGTCACAACCCTTTTGGCGCGATGGGTTCTGTATTTTCTCCACCTCGTTCCGAATGGTTGTAAGTTAAAGTCTCACAGATGCTCCGATGGCTAGACTTTATGCTCAGTCCAGTTTATCCATAAAGCAAAAGGAACTATTGCGTGATAGAGAAGCTGTCATTGTGTTACGTTACGACCTTTTGGAGATCCTCTCCAAGATAACTTACCGAAGTTTTGCTGCATGCTTTTAACGAGTAATATCATAGTTAAAATAATTGATTATTTAGTGTACATCTTGAAGGAGTTTGAACATCTTCATAAGTAGTTGATTAGGATTGCCATCGTTATACGGTCAGGTTGAAAGATCATGGGTAAGGTAGACGCGGAGGTGTAAATAACAATTCCTGGATGTAGTTGCCATGCATCACAAGGTAGTCCATATGAGACTACAGGTAGGGTTGTCAATTCTTTATATTTTTGAGTCCTCTGCTTGGGTACGTTTGTGACATTACAAAATGTTTCAGTATGTTTATAAATGCTTTTCATTGAAAAATAATGAAAATATGTTAATTTGTGTCAGTTTTGAGGTAAGCTGTGCGGAGTCATGTTGTATTAAGATTTCTTGAGAAATTCATGTCCTATTTGTATCATGATCTTACATTGTGTCAGGAAGAGCCTCCTTTGTCTACAATTATTGTTGTCAGCAATAATGTGTATTGTGGGCTCCTTTGTCTACAATTATTGTTGTCGGCAATAATGTGTATTGCGGTGCAAAGGACGAAGGTGAAGACTCATGTTGAGATAAATTGAGCAAAAAAATGCTTCGATTAAAGGGGTCACAAATCTAAGAAAGGAGGCTCGCAAGTGGGGGGAAATATATTGAGGTGCATGTGTGTTATGGAGAGAGAATCCACATCAAAGTAGAAATTTAAATTTGTTAATGAGTCCGTTTGGGCTTTCACTAATAAATCTCCTGAGGATGAGGTGGTGACTATGAATTGATCCAGAAATCACTAAGAGACCTATGATCACACTTGTGGCCAAAGAAAGGAAATAAGATTACAAAGTAAACGAGTTCACCATGAGAGGGAAAGTTCAAGGTAATGCTGGGATTTTCTTTCAATACCATACTAGACTCATGCACGAAGTTTACTTTTTAGTTCTAACCAGTCGAACAAGCAATGAAACATATGTAAAAAAATTGTGTCTTTTTGCGTGATTACTTTATACCTAGCATCATCAATATCGATTCCTCAAATAAAAGTTGGCACTATACATTACACATTGTGCAACCAAAAAATATTCTTGAAATAAGTTAGTAGTATTTGAATCCTTATGAACTGATAAGTGTAGTTCAGGGCGTGCTGTAGTTTTTACCTATACAAATGTTTTATAGAAATAGGATGACCAAAGGTCTATTGATCAAAATTACACTTTCATGAGTGTTTTCATTATAACTATAGTTGTTTTACTGGCAGAGGTTTCGGGAAGCTCTCTTAGGGCCCAATACTTTTGTACTTCACCCACTTAACGAAAAATAATCTTACAAAGTGTTTAGACATATGGCGTGGCGTGTATTGTTCAATTAAGATCTACTTATTTAGCAATCGTCGCTTTTCCCAGATGAAGTTTTAACTACAACAGCCTGTTTTGTATGGATAAAAAATTCACGATATTTTCTGTTTATAGCAGGCCACCCACGCAGTTTCTCTTTTAATGAGATTTTCAAGAATGATGTTGACATATCAATGATTTAGGCAATTAAATAGCAATGATCCCTTAAGAGTTACATCAAACATCACATCATATTGACTTTTGCAGTCGAAAAATTGCATCGATTGCTACGGTGATCGCGGGTATAAATAATCGACCGGAAGATGGACCATTTGCCTCAGAAAGTACCACGTCCAAATTCTCTCTCAATTTCCAAGCTCGTGGGATCGAAAATTCATTTGCGATGGAGTCAGAAATAGTCCGATTTCTAGAAAACAAGACAATACTAGTTACTGGCGCCACCGGTTTCCTAGCCAAGGGTACTCTCTCTCTCTCTATATACACAGTATATTTATTTATATAAATCAATCCAGTACACTCATGGGCGAAGGCTTCCTTTGGAGACAGAAAAAAGAAATGGGATGCATGCGTAACGCATGCACACCACACGTCTGCGGGGGTTATGAGCATATTTTGTTATAATGTGTATTTCTCTTGTTATTACGATCTATTTTCTAAATAATAATTTATTTGAGATGCACATAAATATTAAAAATCTTCTTGTTCCCAATTGACATGTTCTTGTTTGTATTTACTGTTTTGACACAGTTTTTGTGGAGAAGATACTCCGAATTCAACCAAATGTGAAGAAAATGTTCCTCCTTATTAGAGCTACGGATAAACAATCAGCTGTACGTCGGTTACATGAAGAGGTAATAGGTTTCCAGATAAACCCTAAATTGGGATTGGCATGATAAAGTTGGTTCTTGTTTTATATTCGTCATAGCATTTGATTGAGCCGTTACTATTATCTCCCTAGATAGTGATAGAATGAGAAAAGTATCAAAAAAGTCATAAATATATTACACCGTACCAAATTAGTCATAAATCTTTCAATTGCACTAATTTAGTTCTAGACATTTTCGCATTAGTATAAGTTCAGTTCATGTAGTCAATTTATGTTGGAAATTACTAACATAAACTCTAGCAGTTCTACGTGGCATGATTAGTATTAATGTGAATTTTTTAAAATTTTTTAATATTCTTTTTCTTTTCTTCTTTTTCTTTACCTTCTTGGCCACTGAGGGCCTCTGCACTCTCATCGACCCTAGGCAAGGGAGCTGTGACCCTCGCTTGCCATGGGTGAAGGCCACGATGCCTTGCCTGACCAAGTGAGCGAATCACAAACCTCGCTTGGATCTAGGCAAGGGCCCCATGTCCTTGTCAAATGGCCTCACCCACTACAATCGAACGCCTCTGCTCCTCGACTTGTGGCCGACAAGGGCATAGAGGCACTCACTGGCCAATAGGTGACCCTTGTTTGAATCTAGGCGAGAGCCAATGACCTCGCCTACGGCCAATGAGGTTGTGTCATGTAGGATCGGCATCCACCTCAACAATTTTTTATTTAAATTGGCCGGATTGGCTGAATTGATATCAAATACGAAAGGATTTAAGATTAAATTGGTTCATTTGAAAGATTTATTACTAAATTAATACTAATATAATAGGTTTTGGACTTTTTTTTTATACTTTTCCCGTGATAGAATGGTGCTTACCATTCTTTAACATATACGATGAGAAGTTACTTTTGGAACCTCATGTGGGTTTCCTTATGTTTTAATGCATATAGAATGGTTTGCTATGGTAAACTTTCAAGTATGTTTATGGAGCTAAATAACGGAATATATCGGGTACACATTTTGTGTTTTTCTTTTTCCTCGCTATAACAGGGCGAAGAATAAAAATGTTCTCATTATTTTTGGCTTGAATAAAAATAAACCTCGAGATGTTATCGTTAAATCTCATTAACACTTCTTTTACCCAGGGATGCGTATTATATCCTGAGACACAACTACATGCTCTTACTACCTTTTGAATTTTATAAAGAGTATTTTGCACATTATACATATGTTCTAGATGAGGTCTTATATATTGAGCACATCGCGAACAGCTCCTACAGAAGAAGTTATTCGATGTATTGAGGGAAAAATGGGCAGAGAATTTCAATTCAATTGTGGAGAAATTGTCTCCAATTCCTGGTGACGTTTCTTGCGAGAACTTGGGAGTGCATAATTTTGATTTGAGGTCGGAGATGTGGAGAGAAATAGACATAATCGTTAACTCCGCCGCAACTACAAAATTTGACGAAAGGTACATAGCGATAATTTTGCCTTTGCAGCTCAATTTATAATAATTCAAATGGTTCGTTTCTTTTTCTTCATGTTATGTTGTGTTTACTGCCATTTTTTTTCCCGCAGATATGACGTTGCACTAGCTGTCAATGCATTTGGAGCGAAACATGTTGCTGAATTTGCTGTAAGATGTGCCAACATAAAGATGCTACTCCACATATCAACTGGTTTGTGATTGTCGATTGGGGTCCTTCTTGATACTGCAACTCAGCTCTCTACCGCACGTCATTGAGAACACCAAATCAAATTATCATCATCAGCAGCATCATCATCATCATCATTATCATTTTGTTTTAGTATACATCAAATTAAAGAAAATTTCAATAATGAAGCTTGATGGATAAATATTACATACAATCGCCAATGGGAGGAAACATTTAATCACTACTTCTGGTTGTCGTCAATTATAGTCCATGTTTATCCAGGAAAGCGGGATATGTAGAACCGAAACACCATGATTCGTTATCTTTCTTCCGGTTTTGTTTTTATACACTGACGGTGCAAAAGAAACCCTTATACATGATAAGCTCAAATGCTCACACGTATTCCCTTTTCATATTTTAGCAACTAAGTTTATTCCGTTAGCAAGTAAGACATTTCTTTTTTTTCCTTTTTTCTTTTTTTCCGAAAGTACTTTACACTGACAGTGTATCTTATAGAATCGTTTATTTTCAGCATATGTACGTGGCAATATGACCGGAATTATACAAGAAAAGACATTTAACATGGGTGAGACGCTCAACGGGTCAGGAGTATTGGACATGAATGAAGAGAAGCTCCTGGTTGAAGAATTAATGATCAAACTTCGAGAAAAGAATGCTTCAGAAAGAGAAATCACCATTGCTTTAAAGAATTTGGGTCTGCAAAGGTTTGCCTATTATTAATTGATTGCAATCAATGGAATTGATGATGAAGTTAATTGGAAATAATGTCTTTAATCGTGGGTGTCAAACTTTGAGCTATGAGTTAGACTACCACTTGGTTTGATAACCAGGCTCTACAAAGAGGCAGAATAAAAATGTGAGAGAAACATAGTTAGAGTAGGACAGATAAAAAGAAGAAGAAGAAGAAATGATTGACACCTCTAACTTGGCTTACCCAATGTTCATCTCTAAGGTTGATCGTATCATATCGATACCCTTTTCATGAAAGTTTGGGCTGTCAAAAAATGTTTTTGATTGTACTTTAAGTGAATTTTAACAAGTAAACTCTTGGTGAGGTACTTTATCCAAGGATGTGATGATAGTAGCAACAATCAAAACATGAGTTAAGTAGTTAAAAAATATGATCGATCAATCAATCCAATCATATACTTAGATAATAGTATATAGACCAGTATCCATGATTTCGATATTATTAATTCGCAGGGCAAGGCTCCATGGTTGGCCAAACACGTACACATTGACGAAGGCGGTGGGGGAAATGATATTGTGGCATCATTGCAACCAAATTACACCACTTGCTTTTATAAGACCCACAGTCATAACAAGCACTTATAGAGAACCTTTTGCCGGTTGGATTGAGGATTCTTCTTTCAGGTTATCCTTTAAAATCTGTCTCTCATAATGAGATCCATCAATCGAGCTGTGGAATGAAAACGTAGTTTAATATATAAGAATATTGCAAATCAAACTTGTATTTGTAGCAATAACTTCCAAGTATAATAATACACTCATCGTTGGTATAATTTTCTCAATATCACTCACTTTAGATCTCTAGTATTACTCGTGACATTGTGTCTTGAAAGTTATATCATTGTCATCCCTGAATTGTTATATGTTGGATTTAACTTTAGTAACTAAAGTGAACTAAAAAGAAAGTTCATGGATAATTCATCGAATAAAAGTTAAGAGACTATTCATGATATTACTTATTGTCTCTTTGCAAAATGCAAGCTATTAATTGACAAGAAAACCCAGAAACCGTATTTCTATTTTGTTGTTCCAATTGCTAGTTAGCAATACATGGTCATTGAGAAATTGTGGGACAAGAACATCACAAATAGCGTAACTTTCTTACATGCTCATTTTGTGTTATAACTTTTTAATCGATCGCTTAAATAGCATAACTCTTTTATGATTACTTGAGTGTCATAACTTTCAAAAGATATTCACTTCAAGTGCTATAAGTTTTTATGCAACGTTGGATTTTCCAATTAGGAAAATTGCCAACGTCACTCAAATGAATGTTTTTCAAAAGTTATGTCATTCAAGTGATTGATTGAAAACTTATGATACCAAAGTGAGTGTCATATCAAAGTTATGACACTTGTGATGTCATTTTCCCAAGAAATCATATAGTCTTGAACAAGTGTATCAACAAATGGATGCACCATCTTTTTTAGGGAATCAACTCCATTTTGAGGTTAAGAGGAGAATTGCAAAGAGATTTCTAGAATTTCAAATATCAGCGTCTCATTTAGAGTAATCTTCATCAAAAGAGTAGAGGAAGTTGGTAAGAACGCACGAACGGGCACATCTTTTGCTGCTTAAACTTGGGTTTTATTTGATCAATTATAAAGTAAGACCTTAGTCGTTGACAAGTAACCGCGGTACGTGTCTTGTTAATATAGTATTTTGTTGCTTAACAAGCGAGGCTTTTTTCTCATGTACTTTTTATTTCTTTGGAAACATATGATGATGCAGAACAATCGACAGCATTGCCATCAATTATGGTAGAGGAAGACTGAAATTCTTCCTGGGCAATCCTGATACAATAATCGACACGGTAATATCCGAGCATTAACCGCCATCAAAATGCCAGGATTATAAGCATCCCAAATGTTGCATTAGCTATAAATAATTGATTGTGTACTCCTCCTTTTATGAATTGGTATGTGAAAATTAATCGGAAAATATTGATAGTTATTGACACCAACTACCACTATATTGTGCAAATTGCACATACATACACATATAGAATTGTTCATATATAAATATGTTTTGACGAATTTCGATATCAATATGGAATTTCATCTCATGCAGATTCCAGTAGATATGGTGGTAAACGCTATTATTGTGGCCATAGCGGTGCATGCTAATAAGCCTAATTCAAACAAGATTTACCAAGTGGGTTCCTCAAGGAAGCATCCTTTGACCTATTTAGATATTACAGACATCGCATGGAGTTACTTCAAGGATAGCCCTTGGATCGATGAGAATGGGGAGCCGGTCCAAGTTCATAAGCTTGGAATTATGGAAAGCATGGCCAGCTTCCGCAAGCACTTGAGACGTTACATTCTCTTAACGACGGTCAGTCCCAAATGGCTTAAAAAGTGAAGATCAAATTGGTCACGGAAACTTAATGCAATAATTTTAAAACACGTAGAAAATTGAATATTACCCAAATATCTGTAAGTCTTTATCTTATAATAAGTCTACATATTTAAGTCTACATATTTCGTTCTTTTATGATATAAGTGACAAATTAATGAACATATCCCCAAAATAATCAGCTGATTTGTTTCAAGCGAGAATATCTTTTAATATGTTCTCAAGATTTACAGCTCTAATTATTTTACTTTCATTAAATGGGAAATAGTTGAAAATTTTCAAAACATTATGTATTATAACAAATATAAAGTTTGAATAATTTTTTTAATAATCGTGAAAACGTTAATGCATAGATTCTTTGTTGATAAATTGAAAACTGTGGGGGCCTAAGTAGTAAGAGTTACAACATACAAATCAATCGACATGCGTATTCCAAATATATATTTTAAAAAGGGACTAGCATCTAAAAGTAGCTACTCAATGTTATTTCGACTTCTTATTTTGTATTGTCTTGGATGAAGGTGCTGAAAGTAGCTAGCTCCATGTTTGGCGGGCGTCTCCAAGGCCTGCATGCTGATCTGCACAAAAAGGTCAACGCTGCTGTGCGATTGGCAGAACTCTATGAACCTTATGTATTCTTCAACGGCATGTAAGCTTCAATGCATTGACCAGTTCGCATGCGGAGGACACTAATTAATAACCTTGTTGCCGTCATAAAAAATTTCCAATGAAGCATATAAATATGAAAACATGCAGTCACCTTTTAGCTTAACCATTTAGAATAAATAGTTATGATCTTATAAAATTTCTGACATCAAGGTAAATGTTTTAAGTCCTTCAAGGTTCATATATACTTTCCCATTTATATATTTTCACACCACAATCTTAACGTAAAAGTCCAATATAAAGGTGTGAGGAGTATTAAAATGGTTTAAATATTACCACACTTCATCTATTAGCTTAAATTTTGAAAACAATTGTTGTTATTTACAAAATTTCATAATATATTTTTCTATTTATTTTTTTTACCCAGCTTTGATGACACAAATACGGAAGCTTTGAGAGCCACAATCTCTAACAATGGAGTAAACTTGGAAAGGGTATTCTACTTTGATCCGAGATGTATCGATTGGGAGGACTATTTCAAGAGAATTCATTTCCCTGGACTGGTCGATGCCTTCAATCGCAAGTGAGCAATGATGCAATTAATATGTTGTTTGGGACATGTAATATTTAACATTATGAAATGCGTGTGGTCTATTCTATTATGTATGGAAATAACTCACGGTGGTGTAACACACGCACCTGTTGTTATTTCTGATGTCATGGATTGAAGTGCCAATCCTGTTGAAAAAGAAATAAACTTCAAAGTTTAAACGTATAGTTAAAGATGATGTCCATATCCAGAAAAGCTTTCGACGAAGAGCGTCGCACCACCTAGACACGGGATTTTCGATCGATCAAGTATGTGCATGTGTCACAAGGGATTGGGGTTTTGATGTGGTTCTCATGTCTCTGATGAATTATTTATGGACACCGTTTGTCTAATTTGACATGCCTTATAATGTTCCTCCATCTAGCTTGCAAATGAGACAGAATATTAACTATCTTAGATCACATAATCTGTTCCAAATGACGATTTGTTCTAGCGGCAACTCCATTCTGCTATGAGGTGTTTGGAGAAGAAAACTGTTGATGTATCTTGGATTGGAGAAGAATTTTAGACAACTTGTATGGGGTGTGCCATTTCTCGATTGTAGCACCTGAATTTTGCAAATCTCAATTCTTATGATCTTCGCAATACTAGGGTCATGAAATCTACAATATTGATATGATCGAAACCTTAAAACTAGACTAGAATCGCCACTAATCTATGTAGAAAAAACCTAGGTCAATTGGCCTCCTAAAGCCTCCGATAGTGTCGAGAAAGTCAAGCTACCTAATTGCACATGCAAAGGAAACTCTCCGGCACATAAATTCTAATGACCCATTTAGGTACTCTTTGGTAACGTTTTGGGGAACATCCATTTGTGTTTTTTTGTTCCCAGAACATAAATAGAATAGAAACGCATTTGGTAATATTTTTTGTTCCCGAGAACAAATTGTTCTAGGGAATAAATTTAAAATAGAAACAAGAATAAAAAAGTTATTTTTTGTTCCTAGGGACAACTCAAGAAACAAGGCTTTTTTCTTTTCTTTTCTTCCTTTTCTTTTCTTTCCTTTTCTCTTACTCTCTTCCTCCTTAGTTGGTCGCCGGCCCAGCGACCTACCAAACGAGGCCCGGTGACCATGCCGAAGCCTCATCATGGCTGGGCAAGCAAAACCTCACCTGACCACCGCGAGGTAGGCGTTGCCTAGGTTGGCGTTGCCTGGCCTTGCAGTGGCCAAGCGAGGCCCAACCTCATGGTGGCTAGGCAAGGTCAAGCCTCACTAGTGGTCGGGCAAGGCTCGGCCTCACCAAATTGGGGCAAGGTCACCTCGCCAAGCCACGGTGAGGCTCCCTCGAGGTCAACGACCTCACCGGCCCTCGTCTGGCCAGTCACCAGCTAGCCATGGCCAAGCCAATGACCGGCTAAGAGGAAGGAGAAGAAAAAAGAAAAAAAGTAATAAAATCATTAATATATTAAAAGAAATTCTAAGTCACAAAAAATTTTGGGGTTATACCAAATGTATTTCTGTTCTCAGAACATAGATTTTTTATAATTACCAAATGCCTTAAAATGTTCAGAAACTGTTCTTGAGAACAGAAATAGAAAAAAAAAAATGTTTCTAAAAAGAAACTATTCCTAGGAACAAAAATGTTACCATACACACCCTTAAGCATTCATTACATAGAATTACATACAAATATTATGAGCATTTTTGTTAAGCCTACATAATATTGAATTAGGGTTGATGGACCAAAGCAAGGGGGGTTATGAGTTTAATTGAATTATCATAACTATGGTCAGGACAACAAAATTTAGTTGAGCCCATTGGAAATCGATAAGATTGCATATGCACGGCACATGGGGAATTATAAAATTGGGAAGATTGCTTTATCTGATTGAATTAGGAGGAGATTAAAGATATCATCATTGGAATTATATGCAAGATATCTTATTGATACAAACTAGGAAAGGTGAGGGGGTCTTCTCCTTAAAAGAAAGCTTAGACTTACTCCTATATATACAAACGTTAGAAAAGAAAAAAGACACAAGAGAGCAAGAGAGAGGAGTATCAAAATGGTATAATATTACCACGCTGCGCTCACAATATTTTATTCTAGTTTTTTTTTTTTTAACCAGGTTTGAGGATGCAAATACGGAAGCTTTGAGAGCCACAACCTCTAACAATGGAGTGAACTTGGGAAGTGTCTTTTGCTTTGATCCGACAAGTATCGACTGGGAAGACTATTTCGAAAGAATTCATTTGCCTGGAGTTGTCAATACCTTCAAGAGCAAGTGAGCAATGATGCAATTGATATATTGTTTGCGACATGTAACAGTTGAGAATATGAACTACAGTGGTCTATTCTATTATATGTATACATGGATCATGGTGGGGGTAACGCATGCATCTGCTGTTATTTTTGGTGTCATGTTAGATTGAAGCGCCGATGATTTTGAAAAATAAATAGACTTAAGGACTAAACACATAGTCAAAGACGAGGTCCATGTCCATAAAAGCTTGTGATGAAGAATGTCACGCCAACTAGGCAGGGGGTTTTTAGATCGATCAATATGTCAATGTGATATCCCTTCACTTGATAGTTTAAACTCTAGTGGTTAGTACTCTTCAACAAGGCATCGGGTGTTGATTTGGTTTTATGTCTCTGACGAATCATCATCCAAGCTTTCTTTCTAGATTGACATGTCTTAAGGTTTAGTCTCGTCTTGCTTCATCCGGCTTGTAGATTAGAGGCAATGATAACATTCTTGGATCGTTTAATCTCTGTCAAATGCCAATTTGTTTTTTCAGGAACTCCATTCTGTTTTGGGATGTTTGGACAAGTAAACTATTGTCGCATCTTTGATTAGCGTAGAATTCTAGATAATAAATACCCATGCGTGTTCTATCTCCTTCTTTTTTTTTTTTTTTTGGTCGAAAGAGGTAATATATATAACTCTAAGGTGGAAAGAACATACCACCCTTTACAAGGTCATTAGTACAAATGATATCCAGCATCGCTTGAGGAGGAAATAAAGCCCAGTTGGATAGAAGAAGGCCTTGTTCGTGGGCTTTTGTGGCCCAATCGGCTAGGGCATTTACCTCGCGTCGAAGATGCTGCACAGAGAGATTGGGAAAACAGGGGATTAGGGCTTCACATTCAGCGAGCAGGGTACGGCACTCCCAGGGTGGCAAACGATTCCAATTGATGGTCTGGACGAGGACAAGGTTGTCTGATTTGATCTGCAGGTAGGCATCTGTGTTGTCCTTATTCACGAAATCCTTCAGTGTATGTAATAGTTCCTGGATCTCCATCTCTAGCGCTATTGAAGCATGAACGCTTCGCATGAAACTGTCGGTCATTCGACCTGCGTGATCGCGTGTGATGCTTGCAATTGCCCCTATCTGATTTGGGCTGTGAAAAGCACCATTCGGATTCACTTTTATAACTCCTTTCGCCGGTGGTTGCCAGATGCTGTTAGGGTTTTTCCGTATGAGGGGCGTCTACTGCTAGTGAGATTGGAGACATGGTTTAGCTAGATTCAGTGCTGAGTCGATGAGAATATCCGGATGGGTTCGTTGACGGCGAAAGAGGAAATGATTTCGAGCCTTCCACAGTTCCATAGCAGAGCAGCGATGACCTCAAAACCTGGTATGTTTCCCTTCTGTTCTATGATGTGTGTAAGCCAGATCTCTATTCGATGTGTTGTTTGACTAGAAATTTTAATCTGAACTTTAGAGTGATGCCAAATAGGATGTGTTGATGGGCAAAGGAGAAATAATGTTCTGGGGTTTTAGGGGTATTGGATGAGCAGAGTTTGCAAAAAGGATCTTGGACAATACTTAGACAGTTGAAGGATTTGCAATAAATAATAATCAACGTAAGACTGAATAAAGGAAAGAGAGAATTGAACACGTGGTTTATAGTGGTTCAGCTTGATTCAAGCCTACGTCAACTCTTCTGCACTGACAGCCAATTGGCTGGATTCCACTATGAACAAAGAGATATTACAGCATTGATCTTCCTTGATTTCTAGGTGTAGATGATCTACCACACTTGCTCAAGGTATCACCAAGTATAGACACTCTCTGTGTATACAATTTCGCTCAGAATGAATCGACTAATAATCAAGATGTTTCGACTGAATTTCTCTATCGATCACGTTACTAACACAACTAGAACGTCTTCCTTTTTATACTCCTTTATGCCATCATACCGTTGGCACTTACCAAAGGAATTCCTCAAATCTACCCATTGGATAGAATTAATCAAGAAGATTATTCGAGCTATAAAAGGAACCTGACGATAGCCCATCAATCCTGTTCGCCCATATAATCAAGATATTGATTTCCAAGAATAGAACATTCCAAGAATATTTCGTCGACCACCGGATCTTCAATTGATCTAGATAAAAGAATCTGATATATTTATCCAACTAAGAGATCTTCTCCAGAGGATAGGATTGAATCCTCAACTATATACTTCGGCTCTGGATTTCCTTCGTCACTGGATCAGAAATACTGTCAATGAGAATAGTCTTGAGTCTTAAGTCTTGAGTCTTGAGTACTGAGTCTGGTGATCAAAACGTCTTCAGACTTTAAACAAACGATCTGCAAATATCCAGACTAGACTGATAGAAACGTTTTGTCAGCTTCAAAATATTTTGGAAAGATTTCTCCAACAATCTCCCCATTTTTGATGGTGACAAAACTTTCCTGTAGATTTGAACAACTTTGACTTGCAAAAACATTTCTCAAGCAATATGGCTATCTCATAAAGATTAATAAAACAACCAGACTCTGCATCCATAGAAAATTGGTTAGTCTTTCATGAGTAATACCATATGACAACACTTGATATAAATGCAAATAGTCAAGCATCAAAATCCACAGCCAATTCAGTAAAATTCAAGTTCACTCAAGTCAAGTTATACTAAAAAACAAACATAACCACAAAAACAAATTTAAAGTCAAGGTTTAAAGTTGGTTGGTTCAAATTGCTTCTCCCCCTTTTTGTCATTATTAAAAAAGGTGAGAAAGGAGTCAGGTTTGCTTGGGAATGCGCACGATCTGGAAATCTCCCATGGACTGGACTATGCCTTCTAGCCTCTTCAAGTCTTCCCTTAGATGAGCTACCTCCTCTCCTTTGGCATTGGCTTGAAGTTGTAGAGCTAGGTCTTTCATTTTGTCCTCTAGGGTAACTGAAGATACTTGTCCAGCATTCTTCATGGCTTGAATTTCACAGTCCAGAGCATAGATTTGGCCCCATATTTCCATAAGAACCTCAAGAATACGACGAAAATCTGCAAAATTGTCCGTTTGCTTACTTGCATTTGCTTTCTCAGATGAGGTAAATGCAGACGATGGCGCTTCTGTATAATCTTGCAGATTTGGTGTTGATGTATCGTGTCCTTCTTCAGGCAATTGAGAAGCCTGAAACTCATCTGGATCTGCTGGAGATTGTCTTAGACCTTCACTAATGGCAGCATGAGGTGTGGACCTTTCTTGCTCACCAACTCCCCCTGTCTCTAGGACATTAAAAGGGGAAGAGTGATGATCATGCTCTTCTGTATCTTGATTCCCCTTCTCTCCAGATTCAGTTGCAGACTTTTCTTTCTCTTCCTCTCCTCCTTCTTCAGCTTCTTTCTCCTTCTCTCTCTGCTCTTCTTCTTCTCTGTTCTTGGCTTGCTCCTCTTCTTCTCTCTATTTCTTTTGAAGTTCTGTCGAGTGAGGTACAGAATGTCTGGTCCTTATCAAGGCAGTGATTGTGAGATCTTCCTCCTCATCTTCATCCTCCAAGATGAGTGTTTTCTTCTTTTTGGATGGGGCACCAATGGCCTCCTTCCCTTTTCTCTTTGAAGCAGACGGTACTGGAGTCTTCACTACGAATTTCTCCATTGCCTTGGAAAGTTCTTTCAGACGCATCTTCGTCAACATCTTTAAACCTATCACCTTCTTATCGCACGGTCGAACACAAAGTGAATGTGGTGGTTCAATATTCATGTGTCTGAAGATCTTGGTCACCAGACCTGGATAATTGTTATCTTTTCCCACCAGATTAAGAGGGAAAACTGAAAAAATCTACGACAAAAAATCAAACTGATAACATCAACTTATACTTTATTAACCAAAAAAATAAGTTCACATAACTTGGCTCGAAACCCACGTTTTTATGCTTTCAAGAAGCAACTTTTCAGTTACAGTGAATAAATAGCAATTCATCATTCAGTTTCTCCCTTTTGGCGATCTTTTTGTGAGGATCTTCATCGACTGAATATATTTTACAAGAAGAAAAAAACTCGAAGTAAATGCTAGCAAAAACCCTTTCACAACTACTAAATTAATCAAGTATTCATTATGTTATGCTAATTTTAACGTATAGAGTTACATTAATAATTAATTGTTCATCTAGTTCGAATTTAGCATTTGACTATTTTCTCTCTATCTCTCTCTTGGAAATCCAACAGTATTTATAATTCCCATGCAATACATGTTCAATATAGAACATATACAGGTTACTAGAAAACGTTATAAATGATATTGTGATAATAAAATGCTTGTAGGCTACATTTAATCATTGAGAGAAAAATCAAGATGGGAGAGGATAAAGTAGGATAAAAAAAAAAATTCAGGTAGTAAATGCGCACATATGTTTATACTTAAGATAAGATTGAAAAGCAGATAAAAAATCAATTAAATAAAAAAACTGAAAATTAGAAAAAAAAAATTGTAATCCATAATAAAATAATAATAAAGCATTTTGGAAGACGGACTTAGGATCCACAGTTGCGGATGGGGAATGGACGAAGAATTGGGTAGCGGAGGTGCGGCCACACAGCCACTGGTGAGGCTTTTAATTCCGATGGTGATCTCATCGCCAAGTTCAAGATGATCTCCCTGCGGCCCTACACAAAGATCCCATCTCCAACGGTGCTCTGCGAAGTTTCCATTTCCTCCAAAAATCTTATCGCCAAGCTTGAACCGCAACCAAAACACACAAGATCGAGGAATCTATAAATGTGTAATTTAATATTATGATGACTTTCTATAATTATGTTTCTATCTCTATCTTGACTGTAATTAATCACTTCTATGAATACATATACAATCCTAATTGGGGTTGAGCCACTATAAATATTTTATCTTTATTTTGTATCTGACTCTAAAAATTAACAAAATTATGGTGGCGGTGGTGGTGAATTGGGAAGATTGAGACGTTGCTGGGGAAGAGTGACCCATTGTAGATATGAGACCAGAATAGTGAGATTGATCCTGTCGAGATACAAATAATTGCACTGTCATTGTCACGGTGGTCTAGCACTATAAAATCAAAGTGATTGCTAAACCAACACCGAGATTGATCCTGTCGAGAGATTCAAATCTGAGTACCCTAACAACAGCCGACGTAGGACTTTCCCTACCTCTGGTTTGGATTATAAATCAATGGTCGCAATGCAGTCCGATGAGCTGGAGCTAGACGAGCTCTTCCACAGGCGCAACTCGCTTGCTAGTGACATTGCGTTGTGCCACCATGGTTGTCAATGGTGGTAACGGTCATCTCAGGAGAAAGCAACAGCTTGTTATTGTCTTTCTTCTTGAATATTTTAAAATTATTTTTCTTATTCAATCCAGGTCTATCTCATCCCTTATTTTGGATTTCTTATTCGTCATTTTATGCTAACGTATCCTAATTAATCTGGTCTGGAGGGTGTTCCCAAACATCAGAGTGTTTATTAATTACTTATTACAGTTCAATGTTTGGAAGTAAAGGAAGGATTTGATCAAGAACCAAAGCTACAAAGTAACCATGCATTGTCCTCATTCGTTTGTCTTTAGATTCTCAGATTTAGGGTTAACTCAATAAGCCTTAAACTTTGGGGGCACTTTCCACATGTAACTTGAGCTTTTTATCAGGTAAGAATAGGAACAAGTTTATTACAGTGGGGTCAATATATATAATCTAAGGGGGGTGGGGGTCAATTGACCCTGATGAGAACAATAGAGAGTCATCCTTGAAATTTTCTGAGATTACTGTCCACTGTTATAAAAGTTCAAACTAATAGATGAATTCACAATTTAATAACTAATTATCCTAACACTATCATTACTTGATGTAGCAAGGAGTAGAGTTAGATAGATTCTTGTTCCAATCATGATGTAGATGCCATATTAGTACAAATAACAAATCTAGGGAAAATTATTCAATCGATCATAAACCTATTGCACATATGTCAATTCAATCTTAAAATTTTTAATTTCGTTAATTTAATCCTAAAACATCACGTAGAATGCCAACATAGTCATTTCAATCAATTTTTATTAGAAATCACTGACGTGACAATCACATTTATAGATTGATTATGTGAGAACTTCAATCAGCCACGATTTCCTCAAGGAAAAAAGTAGTAAGACTTTGCAGTGTTTAAGTAATGCAATGTGTTTGTGCGTCAATTGTTTGCTTTACCAAAATTCCATCAACCTCCGATCCTATCCTCCTCAAAGGGTGGGTCCTTAAAATAATGCTAAACTAACCAATAAATCTAATGAAATTAATTGAAAATCCAACTGCCTCACTAAATGAATGATGACAAATATGAAACAACTAATTGACATTACATTTTGGAGTTCCATCATCTTGAAAATGCATTCACGGGGTCATTTACCGAAAAAAAAAAAAAAAGAGGACTATATATTTATGGTCAAAGCCTATAAAAAAGTTAGAAATAAAATGCTTTTTTGGACTCGCATGCGTAGAGATGTGACACGAGGCACCCATCCCCACTTCTAGCGGGACATATTTTACTCATGAAAAATGCATCACCAAACAAATGGCGGGCATGGGTGGGGTCAGTATTAAGGGTGAGTGGTTCTCACTTCCAATTCGATTCCGTTTGGAATCTGAAACCTATCATTGGGTACAGGTTCCTCATTTTTTGGAACTTGAAACATATCCGTCATAATTAAAAACCTAGAACTTACCCTATTACAGGTTTCAGAGTCAATTCCAGGTTCCAACATGTTCTTTTTTTCTTTTTCTTTTTTCATTTTTAGATTTGAAAAGTCAAACAACTAACAGTTAGGCTCACAACATTAGAACAGAACGACAACATGCATCATCAAACACTATTCAAAAAACTCTGGGTTGATACCCACAGGGCTCACATGATTAGGACAACGCGACAACATCCATCATCAACAGTCAATCTTACAAGACTTCTACCATTCATGCATTTAAAAACCATAAGGCCTGCATAAGCACACCAATCTTAATCCAACAATAAGATAATCGCTTAGAGTTATTGACCCCTATTCTATACAAATCCATCCAAGTACAGGTTGCAAGGCACTTTAGTAAATCACTAGCCCTTTTAGCGTGCAGATTCCTAACACGGCCTATTTACAAGTAAAGAAAAAACAGTTATATCACCTACATAAGGAACTTTGTCAGTAGCTCTGTTTCAGCAACTCTCTGCAGCCAAAATAAATAAAAGAGAAAATAGTAAGATCGAAATCTAACATAGTGCTCATTATTCTTCAAGTTGATGTGAAGCATATGTCATCTAGATATTAAGCAATTGAATCCAGCCTATAGATTTGGCATTGCACTTAGAAAGCATTTACTCATATCTGACTAAACTTGCACTTGAAAAAAGCTTCATCAAAAAGCATTAGAGCAATTTATGGATAATAAAAATGCCTCCCAATAATTGAAGCTTTAACTACCAAATTATGTACACTTGACAAGATGTAAATTTTATAGACAATACCTTTCCCTCTTAATTTCCCCGGAGTAAATAATTCACGACACCAAAGTCAACTACAGAGATGTATACGAATCTTTTTACACCCGCAAGAGATATAGGTCACAACTATATCTAGCCATACCATCTTATACAAATACAATTCCCTGAAGGAATATCATGAATGAACCAAATCAATTTCAAACAATACCTCAACAATAGTGCCGACTAATTAAGGGAGTTGCTTATTGAGCTTAATCTTCTCTTGATTCTCCTTTATCTTCTCCTTATACGACTCCAGCTCCAAATTCGTCCTCTATAGCTCCTCTTGCCATCACAAAACAAAAAAACAAATGAAATCCCATCAAAGCCCCCATCGATGCACGGACCTCAAATTAAGATTCAAAAGAAACCCTCGCACACGAGCCAAAGCATAGGAGCCCCCAACGACAAGTAAACCCGTGCCACGAGCCCTAGCAAATCCAACAGAAGCCATCGACATCCAAAGAGGGGGACAAACCTTGAGGATGCGAATCTCATTGTCGAGGAGGCAAAAGCCAGTGCAAGCTTCAAAGCCTCGCGCTTTCGAATTGAGCAAAGAGAATACAACACAAATGCTCAAGAGCTAAAAAAGAACGATGTAGAGAGAGAGAGAGAGAGAGAGAGAGCGCTTATGGTCTCCACCGCCGCAAATGCCACCTCTAGTGGGATGATACATGGTTCTGGTGAGGTCCTCCAAGCCAACGAAGATGGGGATGCGGTCGTCTTCTTCGCCGGCTTCTCATAGATGAGCTTTATCTGGAGATGTAGGTCTTGCCGGAGAGGAACTCGTCGAGGGACTTGAGGCCTGACTCCATGTGGAGAATTGTCAAGGAACTCGTCGAGGGCGAGCACTAAGCATAGTGAGTAGCGTCGAGCAGAGACAGAGAATTGTGAAGCGTGAAGTGAAAGTGAGAATGAGACTAGGGTAAATTAATTTAGGGCTTTTCTTTTAACCTAACCAGTTCCAATTCCAGAACCTAGAACTAGAACCGGTCTCTTAAGAACTGGAAACCGAACCGAACCCTCCAGTTCAGCTCTCCAGTTCCCGATTCTACCCGGGAACCGCGCTCACCCCTAGTCAGTACTAGTCCCAATCTATTAATCCCCCGGCATGTTTATGATACAAATACATATTGCTATATATTAATTACAAGCAATATATTAAAGTGTAGATTGTTATATTATATAACCCATTATATTTTATTATGCACTCAATTCATGACTAAAGTAAAATAAACAAGACATGTCATAAAGCAAAGAATACAAACAAGTTAATATAAATAAGTTGACTCGCCTAGCATGATATTGGTTTTTTTTTTATATATAATTACCAAATATTAATAAATTGAAAGTAGCATATTTCATATCTGTTATAAAAAAAACTCTTACAATTATTTAATTCTATTAACTTATTTTATGAAATTTGTTGAACTTTTTCCCATGAGGGTTGCAAACTTGCAAGGCTCAAAAGAGCAAGGACGAGCCGTGAGCGAGCAAGAAAGAAGTTGAGTTGAGAGAGAGAGAGAGAGAGAGAGGGGCAGAGTCGTAAGGTGTCTGAGCAAGACTGTTGAGAATTGAGAACAGAGAAAAGATAAATAAAGAAAAAGATGCCAAGAAAAAAAAATTAGGGCTTCTAGGTTTTATGAAACCGGTTCCTAGGTACTTTTTCACTTGGAACCAGGAGCTAGACCAATTCTAAAAATTTGGGATTGAGAACTAGACCAAATCCAATGGAACCAAGAACTTGAGCTGTTTTAGGGCAATTCTGTCTATTTCCAAATAGAACTAATTCTCTTACACAACCTTACTATTTATTGTTAGTACTCTCACCACTCCGCAACTATTTATGTCACTCATGGATACAATTCTATTTTGTGGACACGAATCAGGGTGGTGTAACACGTATCTATCATTATTTTCTACATCAAGTTCAATTAAATTGCTAGTGATATCTAAAGTCAAGTAGACTATTAAAATATTGTAAAAAATAATGTCCAGTCAAAACTTCCCCATGGAGAGTCTTAGACATTTAGCATCCCCACGTTGCGTTTGTTTAGTAGATAATGAATAATTTAAAAAGTAACTTTTCAAAAATAATTATTTGTATTACTTATAAAATGAACGAACAAAAAGATTTTCATTGGTAAAATATGTTTAGACGAAAATTGTTATAAATAATGTAATATTTTTCATTAACTAATTATTTCAAGTGATACAAGTAATTATTTTTAGCAAAATGTTTCCGAAATGTCTATTTTTCACGAAAAAATGGAGCCTTGGTAGTTTTAACTTTTTAGATAGTAAAACCTCTAACAGTGAGTTCAAACATATCAAAAATGATCTCCAATCAAATCTTTCCATACCACCTAGACATGGTGTTTTAGTGGATCAAATATGCTCATATCGAGATAATTCTGCAAATATTTCTAATCTGCTCTATATTGTCAATTTAATTTTAAACTTTTTAATTTGACCAATTCAATTATAAATTGTGTGACGATTTACCAATGTAGTCTTTATATTCAATTTTAGCCAATAAGTGTTGATGTGAATATCAGCCATTTTCTGTAGTACAATCGATGTTAATGTATACAAATTTTGAAAATTTTCTAATTTTTTTTTCTTTTGATAGTGTTGCATATGGTCATGATGCATTTGATTTATAGAAGCTATGGTACATCTATAATCATTTAACAATTCATTCCTCAAGCTATGTTTGTTTGTTTGAATTTCTAACCATGATAATGATAGATATGATATGACATGAAATATAGGGATTTTGCTATAATACATACATTGTTTTGTGAATGGTGATAATAAAACTAGATATTTTCATATCGTATCATTCCACTGTTTGGTATGAACTATATATTAGTGTAAATGAACCTAAAAATATATAAATGAAGAGGGTAAAAATTTCTCATAACACTTTTGCCTACTTCATTTTTGTTTTATTTTCTATAATATTCCCTCTTTTTTTTTCTTTCCTTTTTTATTCCTTTTTCCCCATCCATCATGCTTTAATAAAATTTTACTAAATAGTGAACTATACTAATATACCAAAAATATGTAATAAAAATAATTACTAAATATACATATCAAATATATATTATAGGATAAAAATAAATTCGAATATATAAATAAAAAATAAAATTGTTGTATTATGTTAGTTTGAACTTTTTTATAATAGAATCTAAATTTCATTTCAATTTTATTTTTTCAAGACGTTTTTCATTCGAGAAAATAGCTTTATACAATTAATATTAGAAATCATATCTAACATTATTCCACCTCCCTTATAGAAAGTTTTATCCGGGTCAATTTCCTTTTATATCTAACTTTATCTTGTCTTGGGTAAGAGCTGAATATAAGATGCAATGGATTTCATTATATCCTGAATTTTTGTCCTAATTAGAGGTTAGTTAATCTTTGGATAGCAAAATAACAAACCCATCTTTGTCATTGTTGACATACTTTTTAAGTTTTTATAATTGTTTATGAACCTGCTATAAAACACACGAAATCACGACGGGGTCATGATCTGAGCATGGCACATGAAGAAGCTATAGAAGTCCCCATGAAAGCAATAATGTCAAATTGCAGCTAATGGTCGAAAGAACTCCACGCCAATGACCATGTTGATTGATTTGATTCCAGCGTACCCGGGCCAGAAAACTTATTACTGTTCCTCTGTTGTCGTTTTGCCTAGAACAAAAGTAGGACAACCGCACCGTGTCTAACTATGCGCCTTCTGAATTTTAATTGCTTGAGACCATTGCGTTAATCTCAGCAATAATCGTGGAAACTGTAGCCGTTGTTGGTGGGGGTAGAAAGGTATCTGCGAGGCTATAGTCTCCCCTGAACTAATTTTTTTTAAAGAAAGATAGTCACAAAGTGCATGTCTTTATTCTCAGTCGAGTTTATCCTTAGAGAAAAAATGAACCGGTGCATGATAGAGCAGGTGTCTTTGTGTTGGGTTTCGACCTCTAGGAGATTTTCTCCAAAATAACTTACCGAAGTTCTGCCGCATGTTTTGGACAATTAATGTCAAAGTTAAAATAATATTGCCCGACACACGATATGCATAGATGTTTAGTTTATATCTAGCAAAGGAATTTGAACATCTTCATAAATAACCGATAAGGATTGCCATCGTTATCCGGTACGATTGAAAAGATCATGGATAAGGGAGACATGGAGGTGTAAGTAACACATCCTGGATGTAGTTGCCACGCATCACAAGTTAGCCCTTTTGAGACTACTAGTAGGGTTGCCAATTCTTTATATTTTTGGGTCTATTGCTTGTGTAAGTTTGTGTTATTACAAAATGTTTCAATATGCTTATAAGTGCATTTCATAAAAAATGAACAAAAATATGTTGATTTGTCGGTTTCGAGTTCAGTTGTGCCATGTTGCGTTGTATTAGGATTTCTTGATAAATTCATGTCTCATTCGTGCCATGTTCTTATATTGTGTTAGGAATGGCCCCTTTGACTACAAATATTATCAGTAACAACAATGTGTATTGCAGTGCAAAGGATGAAAATGGAGAATCAAATAAATTGAGTAGAGGGGTACAAATCTAAGAAAAGAAGCTTACGACAAGGGGAAATGCATTGAGTTGCATGTGTCGATGAGTCATGGATAGAGAATCCACATCAAAGTGAAAAATTATATATATGAATGAGTCCGTTTGGGTTTTCATTGAGATATCTTATAAGGATAAGGTGGTGATGATTTATTAGCTGAGATATCACTAAGTAAACTATGATCACACTTGTCGCCAAGTAAAAAACTATGATTACAAAGTGAACAAGTTCACCATTAGAGGGAAAGTTCAAGGTAATGCTCGGGTTTTCTTTCAAGACCATACTAAGCTCATGCATTGGGTTTATTTATTTAATATACAATGTGTACTAATGTGTCGAAATTCTTTATTTTTTTAGGAACGACATGTCGGCATGTCATGTCGTGTTATATTGTGTTGCATGTCACATGTCAGTGTCGATGCTACTTAAATTATAGAATAAAAAGAAATTCAAAAAAAAAAATATATATATATATAAGAAAAAAATTGTTGTTTTGCGTTATTTGGAACTTTCTTTATATGAGAATCTAAATTTCATTTCAAATTTATTTTTTAAGAAGGTTTTTATTTGAGAAAAAAATGTATACAATTGATATTAAAAATTTTATCTACCTTTATCTCACCTCTTTCATAGAAATTTTTATCCAAGCCAATTCCTTTTGGCTATGTTTGGTAAACTAAATTTTTAATCATGATAGGATTGTATAAGATATGATATAAAATCCATGGAATTTTGTTATATCCTATTAATTGTTTGGTGATTGTAGCAATAAAGTCAATTATACACATCATATATATATATATATATTGATGTTAATGGTATATTAATATAAATGAATGACAAAATTTACAAACAGATATAGTAAAAAGCTCTTGCGACTCTTTTGTCTACTTTATTAATATTTTATTTTCCTTTCTTAATTTATTATTTATTTATTTATTTATTTCCCTTCCATCGTTCTCTAATAAAACTTTATTAAATAGAAAACTATACTAATAGACCTAAAATACTAAAACACCTAAAATATGTAATAGATATATATTTATATATTATTTATATTATAAGATAACATTAAATTCAAATATATAAATAAAAATAAGATTAAATTAAAAACTAAATTGTTATTTTGAACTTCTTATATTAAAATTCAAATATTATTTATATCGAAATATAATTTTAAATTTGTTAATTTAAGAAGTTTGTTATTTGAGAAAAATAGCTTTCTTATTTTGGATATTAAAAATCATATCCACATTTATTCTACATATTACGTGAGATAATTTTATTCGGCATATATCCTATTTATATACAACTTTATCCTATCTTGAACAGGTACTAAAAGCGGGATATGATAAATTTTATCATATTTTGAATTTTATTCTTACCATTAAATACAACCTTTTAGATTTAACTTAATTTTGTCTTGGGTGAGAGCCGGATACAAGATGGAATGAATTTCATTATATCTTGAATTTTGTCTTGATTAGAGGGTAGTTAATCGTTGAATAGCAAAATAACGAATCCATCTTTGTCATTGTTGACAGATTTTTTAAGTTTTTAATTGTTTATGAACCTGCCATAAAACGTACGAAATCATGACGGGGTCATGATCTGAGCATGGCACATGAAGAAGCTATAGAAGCCCCCCATGAAAGCACAAATGGCAAATTGCATTTATGGTTGAAAGAACTCCACGCCAATGGGCATGTTGACTGATTTGATTTGAGCGCACCCGGGCCAGAAAGCTGATCACTGTTCGTTTATTGTCGTTTTTCTCTGAACAAAAGTGGGACAGCTGGACTGTGTTTAACTGTGCTCCTTCTGAATTTTAATTTTTCGAGACCATTGCGTTAATCTCGGCAATAATCGTGGAAACTGTAGAGGGGGGGGTGGGATCTGCAAGGCTATAGTCTGCCGTGCACTAATTTTTTTGAAGAAAGATAGTCACAAAGTGCATAACTTTATTCTCAATCGAGTTTTTCCATAGAGAGAGAGAGAAAAAAAAAGAACTAGTGCATGATAGAGCGTCGACCTCTTAAAGATTTTCTCGAAGATAACTTACCGAAGTTCTGCTGCATGTTTTCTGTGATAGCTCAAGCGACGGTGCGCGAGGAGGAGAGATGGCGGTGCATTTGCACCTCTGTCCCCGGACATACGCAAGGAAGAGAAAGGGGAAGGGGTCTCTCTCCAATTTTACATCGCTTGAAAGGAATCCTGAGCTAATTTATAAAAGTTTGAGTCTCCCTACTCTATATAACACGTTTTAAAACTGTGAAGATTTAATGTTTAATGAGAATAATATTACACAGTGAAGTTTGAATCGTTACAAATGATATCAAAGTCAACTTCCGACCACGTGTTCAATCGCATGTGAAGCCACTCACTTTCCACCCCAAGTGATAGTGCGCGGGGAAGAGGAGTCCCACGTCGCTTAGGGAAAGCGGACAATATGGATAGATATTTAGTTTATATCTAAAAAGGAATTTGAACATCTTCATAAATGATCGATTAAAATTGTCATCATTATCCGGTACGGATGAAAAGATCATAGATGAGGGAGACGTGGAGGTGTAAGTAACACGTCCTGGATGTAGTTGCCGCGCGTCACAAGTTAGTTCATGTGAGACTACTAGTAGGTTTGCCTATTCTTTATATTTTTGGGTCCATTGCTTGTGTAATTTCATGTTATTACAAAATATTTCAATATGCTTATAAGTGCTTTTCATAAATAAAAAAATAATAATAATATGTTGATTTGTGTCGGTTTCAAGCTCAGTTGTGCCTTGTCATGTTGTATTAAGATTTCTCGATAAATTCATGTCCCATTCGTGCCATGTTCCTATATTGCATTAGGAATTGCCACCTTTGACTACAAATATTGTCATCAACAATAATGTGTTTTGCAGTGCAAACGATGAAGATGGAGACTCGGGTTGAGATAAATTGAGCAGAATGCTTAGATTAGAGGAGTACAAACCTAAGAAAAGAAGCTCCCGAGTGAGGGGAAATATAATGAGGTGCATGTGTCGGTGAGTCATGGATAGAGAATCCACATCAAAGTAAAATATTAGTTATGTTAATCAGTCCGTTTGGATTTTCACTAAGATATCTTATAAGGATGAAGTGATGACGATATATTAATTGAAAAATCACTAAGTGAACTATGATCACACTCGCGGCCAAATAAAAAACTATGATTGCAAAGTAAAAAGTTCACCATTAGAGGGAAAGTTCAAGGCAAGGCTGCGGTTTTCTTTCAAGACCATACGCTCATGCCCTTTTTTTTTTTTTTTTTTACCACCGAATTAGCAATGAAATATATTTAAAAATTTTGGGTATGTTTGCATGATTATTTATATCCAGCATCATCAATATCGATTCCTCACATAAAAATTTGGCGCTTTACACATCATGCAACCAAAAAGTTAGCCTTGAAATAAGTTAGTAAGGTTGGAATCCTTATGAACCAATAAATACCTACAAGGGAACAATATTGAAAAAGTCCTAAACTTATTACATTAGTAACAATTCTATTATAAGCCTCTTGAATTTGGAGAAATTTAATTTTAAACTTTTTCATATTTATACAAATCAGTCATCCGGTCAATTTAGGCTAAAAATCAATGCAGTGAATGCCAGCTATTCTACTTGATTGATGTTAATGTAGACATTTTATAATGATATTTTAATAATTTTTGCATTTTTTTCTTTTCTTTCATTTTTATTTTTTTTTATTTCATTTTGGCTGGTGTAGTGACAATGGCCTCACCTAGAGCCATCGTGGCCTCGCCATTTGTGATCAAGGTTGTAAAGGCCCTTGCCTAGGGTCTTCGTGGCCCGACTGGCTTTGGGCAAGGCAACCCTTAAGGCCCTCGCTTGCTAAAATGAAGGAAAAGAGAAAGAAAAAATAATAAATAATAACACAAAATTATTAAAATATATATATATATATATATATATATATATATATTAAAAAAAATGCCTATATTGGCACTAACCATGCCATGTAGGAGGATCGACATCCCAATTAGCAATTTTCAACCTAAATTAGCGGGATGGATTGAATTGATAACAATGTGAAAGGATTTGAGAATAAATTTGTCTAATTTAAAGGTTTAAAGCTATATTGGGATCAATTTAAATGGTGTGTTTGGTAACGAATCTATTCCAATGAATAATATTTGAATAGAAATAGTTTTTTCTATTTTTGTTCCCGGGACCAATTTTTGAGCATAAGAACGCCCTTTGTAACTACGAAAAAAAAAATATTATTTTAGGAATAGCAATGCGTTTGGTAAACTTGTATAATTTTGTTGTTTCTTTTAATTTTTTTTCTTTTTTCTTTTTTTGTTTTTTTTTCCTTCTTTCTCCTTTGTGGCTAGTCATTGACCACGGCGACGGCCAGCAACCAGTTGGGTGAGGTCTGATGAGCTTGCCAGACCCTCACCATGCCACCGCGAGGGCCGACAAGCTCGTTGGAGCCTCACCAAGCCATCGCAAGGCTCGGCCTTGCTAGATCTGGGCGAGGCCGAGCCTCGCCAGGCCACCTACGAGGCTCGACCTCGCCTAGACAACGCAAGGTCGACCTCACCCAGATAACGTGAGGTCGGCCTCGCCTTGGCTGGGCGAACTTAAGCTACCCAGATTTGGCAAGGCCGAACCTTGCGCCTGCTGACAAGGCGAGGTCGAGCCTCACCCAGCCATGGCGAGGCTTGGCATCGTTGGGGGCGGCGACATTCCGGCGAGGTCCCCGGCCAAAAGGAAAAAGAATGAAATAAAAAAGAAGAGAGAGAAAAATTGTTTCTCGGAATTATTCCCAGAAATAAGAAGTAACTTTTTTCTACTTCTTGTTTCTATTCCAAATTTGTTCTCGGGAACAAAAGTTTTACTAAACACATTTTTGTTCTTTTTTTGTTCTCCGAAATAAAAGAACGGAAATTTTTGTTTCGGGAAACATAAACATTTTTGGCCAAACATGGCCTAAAATGATTAGGACTAAATTGATCTAATTGAAATGTGTAGGACTAAATTGATACCAAAGTAAGAGGGATATAACTTTTTGAGTACGTCTCCTTTTGCCTATACATATATTTTATGGACATAAGACGACGAAGGTTTATTGATCAGAATTACACCTTCATGATTGTTTTTCACTATAACTATAGCTATTTTACTGACAGAGGTTTCGGCAAGCCATCTTAGGGTCCAATAATTCTTGAATTGTACATCATCCACTTAACGAAAAATAATCTTAGAAAGTGTTTAAACATGTGGCATGGTGTGTATTTTCCAACTAAGGTCTGCTTATTTGGCGATCATCAATTTTCCTAGATCAGATTTTAGCCACAGCAGTCATTCTTATTATAGATAAGAAATTCACGACATTTTCTGGTTATAGTGGGCCACATATTCACTTTCTCTTTTGATGAGATTTTCCAGAATAATGTTGACATATCAATGAGTTAGGTGACTGAATGGCAACCACCCCGCGAGGGTCAGATCAAACATTACATCCTATTGACTCATGCAATTGATAGCCACGGTGACCGCAAGTATAAATAATGCACCAGAAAATGGACTACTCGCCTCAGAAAGTATCACTTCCAAATTCTCTCTCAATTTTCGAGCTCGTTCAATCAAAAATTCGTTTGCAATGGGGTTAGATATAGTCCAATTTCTAGAAAACAAGACAATACTAGTTACTGGCGCCACCGGTTTCCTAGCCAAGAGTACTCTCTCTCTCTCTCTCTCTCTCCATACCCACACGCACACAGAGCATATATATATATATACGCGCGCACGTAGATATGTAAGTATAGCATGCCCACATGTATGGGAGTTATAAACATACTTCGTTTTCTGTTACTCTTGTAACGCCATTGATGCCGACAAGTTTCCATCTTCAATCACCTCGACTGGTGCCTCACGTTCTGCGTGTTGTGTATGTGCTGTCTACTGTCTGCGTACATACAGATTTCAAAGGTGAATGTCTTGATGGAATTCATCGATCGGAAGCTAATAGGAGAATTTCTTCAAACCCGGCCATGCAGGAGGGACAGCGTTGAGAGCATTGTTGATGCTCTTGTACTCGAATCTCCACCATATTATTAGAAGGCTTTGTTTGGAAAGAGGGTAACAGGACATTAAAAGTTTCAAACAAAAGGAAAAAGATTATAAGAAGTGGGGGGGGGGGGGGGGGGTGAGGGTGGGTGGGGGAATTGAAGTTCAAAATATGGATATGCAGTTACTTAGACATACTCAATACTCAATATTCCTAGTTGCAGTCACTATTAGAAATCATCTTGTTTTCAATTGACATGTTTTTGTCTGTATTTATTGTTTTGACATAGTTTTTGTGGAGAAGATACTTCGAATTCAACCAAATGTGAAGAAAATATTCCTCCTTATTAGAGCTACGGATAAACAGTCAGCCACACATCGGTTACATGAAGAGGTAACAGATTTATGGATAAACGCCAAATTTATGATTGGCATGATAGATTTAGTTATTGTTCTCTATATCTTCGATGGTACTTTACTATAACATCCATCGCTAGTGACAAAACGGTGCTTACCATTTTTAACATGTGTGATGAGAAGTCATCTTATTATTTTTATTTTTATTTTTCTGTTTTGCTTGAATAATAGTACTCTGCTACATGTAATTTTATAAAATTTCACTGAGATTTCTTTTACCTAGCAATGAAATAATATTCTGAAACAGGATTACATGCTTTTACTCACTTTTAAAGTTTATAAAGAGTATTTTGACAGGAGAAGTCTCTTTCTAGAGATAATAGAACTTTTTATTCAAAATTAAGAACACAAATAAAATTAGGGAAATAATAAGTCAAATAAATGTTAATAATGCAAAATTAGTGAATAACTTGATGGGAAAAGATTTTATAAGTTCTTATCTTCACCAAAAAAAAAAAAAAAAGATTTGGTAAGTAAGGCAAATAAAAGTGGTAAATCGTTAGACTAGTTGGTAAGTATAATTGGAGAAAGTAAGTCATACGAAAATGCTATTAATTTCATGGAATAATTGATAAATTTAAGGCATCGATAACAAAATAGGGAATGAAAGTTGGTAAAAGAAAGAAGGAGTTTTTTTTATTGTTGGAGCTAAAAGAAATTGTTAAATCTGAAAAGAAACAAATAGGCGTTGGTAACTAACTCGAATAAGAGATGGTGATGCAAACGAGTTGATAACTTCGGCGGAACAAAGTTGGTTATCAATCTTACTGGGGTTGATCATTTCTAAAAAGTCAGTAAGCAGGGCAAATAAAATTGGTGAATCAATAGAAAATTTGGTATAAATATGAAAAAAATGTATAAACATTAGTGACTAACTAAAGTATGAGTTGTATTTCTTAGCTGGTTAGTAACTTAATGGAAGAAAATTTGGTAAGTCACACAAAAAGAAATGGTGGTATTTCATGTAATAGTTGGTAAACTTAAGCCGTTAATAAGGAATGTAAGTAAACGTTGGGAGACGATAGGAAAAACTTTTTTGGTCAAAGATAAGAGAAGTTAGTAATTTCCAAAAAAAAATCATCGGTAACTAACTCAAATAATAGTTGTTAATGCAAAACTAATTGATAACTAGTTTAATCAAAGAAAAATTGGTTATTTATCATGATTGAGTTCGGTACATTCTAAAAACAATCGGTAAAGTTAGTGAGCAGTAACTCTTTTTCCAATATTTGCTTGATACTTATAGACTCTTTTTACAAATTTATCAGTATGGAGAAAAATTTATATTTTTAGGTTCAATTTGTTTTGAAAAAAAAAATAGCTGATTTGAAAAATATCTTATTAAAAATGGTTGCTTGTATTGTCTACAAAATGAATGAATGATTTTTTTTTTCATAATTCATGAAAACATTTAGACATAAAATGTTGTTGATAGTGATAATATTTTCCATTAACTAATTATTTAAGGCAATACAAGCAATCATTTTTAGAAAAATATTTTTCAAATCATTTATTTTCTGCGAAATAAGTAAAGCCTTAGAGACAGAACAATAGAATAGTCCTCTTCATATACAAATTTATTCACGTCGTCCTCGACCAATACTATTGTAGAAACTTTCAAGGTTTAATTTGAGTTACTTGAAAGATAACTTTTCTTTACATATATAAAACAAAATCTCCACTGTCCATCATCTTAGATTTCTCGCACGATCGGTTTTGTGATACAAGTTGTGCATGTGTTCTAATTTTTGCGTTCAATCTCAAACAGCTCATAGAGAAGAAGTTATTCACTGTTTTGAAGCAAAGATGGGCACCAAACTTAAGCTCCATTCTCAAGAAGTTACATGCAATTCCGGGTGACGTTTCAAGTGAGAATTTGGGAGTGAATGACTCCAATTTGAGGTCTGAGATGTGGAGAGAAATTGATGTCATCATCCATTCGGCTGCAACTGTCACATTTGATGATCGGTACCTTGTCAATCTGCTCAATTTTTTCCGCAATTAATGATTTATATTTAACCACTTTTGTATGCTTTTTTTCTTGCAGGTACGACACTGCATTGGCCATCAATACGTATGGAGCTAAGCATGTCGCAGAATTTGCAACAAGATGCGTCAATATAAAGATGCTACTACATGTATCGACTGGTAAGTGATTTTCCCATTGCGGTTTTTCTCTATAATTTCCTCATTCTACTACGTTTCGCTCAATATAATTATGTCACAGCAGTTCGTAAACTGATTCAGCGGCCTGGTCATATTAGTGTGTATCGCATTGACCATATTTTATTGATGATAATCGTACACCTTTCTTTTTCAGCATATGTACGTGGCAAAAACCGCGAAGTTATACCAGAAAAGGCATTTAGCATGGGCGAGACAATAAGTGGGTGGAAAAAACTGGACATTAATGAAGAAAAGTTCTTGTGTGAAGAATTAATTGGTGAGCTTCGAAAAAGGAATGCTTCAGAGGAAGAAATCACCATCGCTTTGAGGAATTTGGGCTTGCACAGGTTTGCTTTGTTTAGATTTTTAAGGTGAATAATTAGGTTGATGATCATGCAACTTGACACTGTTATTAAAACCGGATTCTTATTCTTCTATTTTGGAAAGATCTAATAGTTTTAACCAAAATCAAAGTTATTTGGTAATATGTATGAATCTATTTATCAATGAGATATTGGCTTAGAGGACAAGGAAAATAACTGATGAGTAAAATCCTAAATGCACTTGGCGGATGGGGAAAAATACGTCTTTAAGATTGCCCGGGAGATGGACTTGTCGAGGTGAGCGAAAATTGATCCTGACACCACTTGGCTGTCAAACCAAATAAATTTTAAAATGAATTTTCATAAACATAGGAAAATATAATCCTCCTTTCTTATGCCAGAAGTGCAAAAAGGCATATTCACAGTGATAGACCTAATGTTTGCATCATATGCCTATCGATATGAATGAGTTTGTTAACATTTATTATTTATTGTTGTAGGAACAAAATGGTTTCCAAAGCTTGCATGCTGATTTGAAAAGGAATATCGACAACGCAATGCGAGCGGCAGAAATCTGTAAACCTTACGCATTTTTCAAGGGCATGTAAGCCTCAGTCTTGCAATCGACTCACTAATTTCTACTTAAAATCATGGCATCCAAATAAAGCAGCGACCATACAAAACGAAATTTTAATCTTTAATGAATTCTTGTTTTTTGTTTTCTCTTTCCTTTTTCTGAACCGACCAGCTTCGACGACACAAATACAAAATCCTTGAGAGCCACGGCCGTGGAGAATGGAGTAGACTTGGAAAGCGCCTTCCGCTTTGATCCACGGTATATCAATTGGGAGGACTACTTCCAAAGAATTCATTTGCCAGGAATCAGCGGTGCCTTCAAGCTTAAGCGAGCAAGGCTCTAAAATATAGTAGCTTGGATATGCAACAGTCGATTCTATTGAAATATGACAATCTAGTGCTCTGTAATTATGTGGAAATGGAACACAACAACGCAACATGTATGCGTTAGTAGTTTTCCTTTCATGTCAGATACCAATGGCATCAATAATTGGAAGCTCATTCTTATTAATTTTTCATGCCATTTAAGCTCCTCATCAATTCTCTTGGAAAAAGCGAATAGTGAGTTAGTCAGTAATTCTATTGGAAAAAGAGAACCCTAGCGTTGGCACAACTAGTTTGAGTCAGAACCATCTGCGCAACCAAAGGACTGGACTTAACTGTTGGAGCATGAAGGGTATTTTATGGGCCTGGACTTAACCAGGGGAGTCCTTGAGATGCTTTGAGGCTGATGGGTGTTGGAATTTCGTGGTCTTAGACTAATTTGATTTAACTTTGCATCCACAAATGATTGTTTATATCTCTTGGTTACCTATGCATAACAGATTAGCCACCAAAGATAGGCTAATGGAACAGGGCCGATCAATTCTGCATATTTGGCGTTTCTGTTACTCTACAGCTGAATATGAAAGCCATTTTCCCTTTTTGTTGTGCTCTACTTCTACAGGGTGTGATTTGCTGCTCTGAAGCTCCTCCTATTTTCTCAAAGTCCTTGGTGATTGGCGCTTTGAAACTAGGTGGCGAGCCCGTCATCGGGGATCCGTGATTGAGTTTTTGTCTTCACTTTGATTAACATCTTAAATGAGGCAAGTAACAGATCAAGTGACGTGAGATACGGACTGCATTTTGCCGTCCCATCTACCTCAAGAATCAACTCCCACAAATTTTTTGGCCCGCAGGTTTAAATCTTGTATTATATAAGGGATGAAGCGGAAAGTTCCGATAAACAACATGAAACCACACTGTGTAGCTCACTAAAAGGGACCTAGAGACCACATATTTCCTTATTTTGTGTTTGATTCTACTGTGACGTGACCTCCCTTTTCGGGCGTCCTTACGTGTGGGCATGCATGGAGGCTAATGGTTCGCCAAGCATAAAGGTTAGCCTAGGTTCTCCCAAATCCACCAATTCATGACTTATAATTTGAGTTTTTAACTTACAAGTCAATTTTAAATAGAAGTCGTCACTAATTGATTTAGGTAAGCCAATTGGAAACCCAAGAGAAATATTTGGAGAAATAATTTATTATTGTGCAACCAGAAAAATTAAGTCCACACTAATTAATTACCAATACTCTTCTGATATCTAATATTATTTAAACTCTAAAGCTTTTTGGGATTCTCAAGGATTTTTCATACATTTGTGGAAAATAAAACTATCTTTTAGGTATTTTCTGTCTTTTTGAAAAATTAAGACTTTTGGGGATTTTTCTGATGTTTAGAAAACATAATTTTTTATTTTATTTTTCAATCAAAATAATAATAAAACAAATAGCTAACCCGGGTGGGTGAGACCCATGAGCCAGCCCGACTTGGATCTGGCCCGACCAACCCGGGTCGCACCTCCGGAGACTAGACGCGAGGCCCCCCCCTGTCTCCTTTTTTCCTTTACTCTTTCTTTGATTTTTTTCCTTTTATCTCTCTCTCACTTGTCTTGTCTTTTCTTCCCTCTGTACACGCCAGACTAGTGAAAAAGAGAGCGAGAGAGACCCATTTTGTCTTTGTCCACTTTGTCTTTATTATTTATAGACTTTTCTTTCTTTTCTCTCTTTATTTCTCTCTCTCTCTCTCTCTCTATTTGCACTTTGTCAGAAAATAAGGGGGCTGCATGGAAACGTTTTTGTTATTTTTCTGTTTTCAGAAATAAAAATAGAAAAAAGTGTTTCTGTTTTAAGGAATAATTTTTTAATAAAAAAACACATTTGGTAAACTTGATCCGGGAATAAAAATTAAACAGAAACACATTTGATAAATTTTATTCTTTTTTTTGTTTCTTTTAATTTTTTAATTTTATTTTTCATTTTTTCTTTTATTTTTTATTTTTTCATTTTTCGTCGTGGCTGGGCGAGGCTTCGGCGAGGTCGCCGACCCTTGACGGTGTCGCCGACCCTTGACGGCCGATCGCCGGCCATGGCGAGGCCGGCGACCGACGAAAAGAAAAAAAGAAAAAAGAATAAGAAAAGAAGAAGAAGAGAAGAAGAAGAGAGAGGAGAAAAAACGTTTCTTCAAAATTATTTCTGAAACAAGAAGTAAGTTTTTTTTGTTTCTTTTTTTTTTTTATTCTTTTTGTGTTCCGGGAACAAAAGAACAAAAAAAGAATAGAAACGCAACCAAATGCGTTTCTTTTTTTTTTTCCCGGGAACAAAAAACAAAAAAGTGTTCCTTGAACCATCAGACAATAGATAAACCCTTTCTGTTTAAAAAAATTATTTCCCCTCCTCCACTTGTTTTTCTTTTCATTTTTTCCTATTTTCTGTCTCTTTTACTCTTCACCTCCCTCTCCCAGCGTCTCTCGGGTGTCTCATTCCTTTGCACGAAATGGCCAAAATGCTGCCGACCTCACCTATCCCGATGACCACCAGTTCAAACGTAAAAATAATACTCAAACTTAACTAACTAAAAAAAGAAAAAAAAGAAAAAGGACTCAAGAACGAGGGAGCCGCACCTAACTACCATCGCTACACTCCAACCTTGCCAGGCAAGAATCAATCGCTTGTGGAACCATGATACATGCCGATAATAACCATGGAATGAGGCAGACTGAGCAAAAGATGTCGTTGAAATCTACCAAAACGTATTCGACAAACCACGAACACTAAAAACGGACAAGAAACCAAGAATGAATGCATAAATCTCAACCGGGCATTTCAACAAGCACATAGGGTGCGTCAGTAGGGGGTTGGAGACGAGGATAATGTGCTCGAATTCAAGCCATGATTCAAAGCCAATGACACCTGAGACCTTGCGACCGTGGTTCGTAACTAAATGAGGTCAAAGACTCACCTGACCCGAAGGACGGTGGCTTGACCGATGGGCCTGAAATAGAGTACGAAAACAAGGTACTACAGGCGTTCGGTTGAGGGAGCCCTACCCGGCTCGGTGGCATCGGACAATGAACGATCTCGACATATTGGGCTATGTCTACCCGCCAAGTCAATGTATCTATATATGGATATCTATAAGAGATCATATAAAATAGATATTCTTATTTTATACCTAACCAATGGAATGATGGGAAAAAAACAGCATGTCGTATCAATAGAGAATTATGAAAATATTTCATTCTTACTGGATCAGTCCCTGAGTCAAGATCCTTGGGAAATCGACCCTAAACCTAGAAAAAAGAAAAGAAAAGGGAAAAGACAAACCCGAATGGAAACTACCGCGACTTTGACACGAACAAAGCATGATGACGGCCGATGACGCTCCCCTTCAGTCCACCCTTATTTGCGATGTTTTAGCTCACCCTCATGATCTCTCAAGTATTTCTCACCTTTTCTACCTCTCCTCGATCTGGCATTTCTCTCTTTCTCTGGCTTGCTTACTCTCGAGCCTTCCCTGATATCTCTCAAGGGAAATTCTCTAAGCTTGCTACATGCTTCAACTAAGCTCATGATAAAGTTCTTAGTCAACAATCTTATCTCTTGTATCTAATTTAAGATATTGTTGATATTGTTCTCATAATTCTCTGCTTACCTTAAGCATCCTCAATCATCCCTAATTTAGGGCTCTTGTAATATCTTTATATACAATCTATACAAGAGAGATCGGAATACAATAAATAGAAACTACGATTTCTTCATGGTATCAAAGCTGCATTTGGCATAATCCACCTTACGATCCTCAAATCTTTTTCTCCTCTCATTCTTCATCAACTTTCTTCTTCCTAAAGAAAATGTCGATAGGCTCTAATCCATCATCTCAGTCATCTTCATCTATCGCATCTCCCTCACTCGTTATCTCAAACATATCCAACTTGATATCCATCAAACTGAACAGCTCGAACTATCTTCTTTGGCGTTCTCTTTTTGAACCGATTCTCAAAGATCGCAATCTCATGTCTTACATTGATGGAACCTCCCAAGCGCTTGCTTCAATTGACGAAAATTACAAGACATGGATCGAAAAAGATCAGATGCTACTCTCTTGGATCGATGCTACTTTGTTTGAATTTGCACTTCCATATGTAGTTGGCGCTACACCTGCAAAAGTCGTGTGGGATGTCCTTGCTCGTCGCTATGCCTCTCTCACTCCTGCTCATGTAATGTCTCTGAAAAGACAATTACATCACCTCAAGAAGAGCAACCTCACCATGCAAGAATATCTCCAACATTTCAAAACTTTAGCTGATAAACTCGCAGTTTGTGGATTTCCAGTAAGTGATGATGATCTCATAATTTGCATTCTCGATGGATTGCTTGCTGCTTACCGCTCCTTTGCATCCTCTATTTGTGTTCGCACTCATCAAACTTCCATCACTATTGAAGATTTACACAATCTCCTACTCTCTGAAGAACTGAGCATCACTAATAATTCATTATCCAAAACTACTATCGCCTTCATTGCAAACCGGCAACCTCAAACTTTTTCTCCTAGGCAGCACTCATTCACACCTCGTCTTTATAGGGGTGGCACTAGTTATAGGGGACGCAACAAGAGTCATTCCAATCAAGCCGAACTTCTCCCTACTCCATCATTTCGACCTCAAGGTCGTCAATTGATTACTGGTCGGATGATCTATTAGATCTACAACAAACATGGCCATAGTGCCATTGACTGCTATCATCGCATGAACTATGCATACCACGATCGCAATTCTCCTAAAGAACTTGCTGCCATGACTATTGCACCACCTACTGATGATGGCACTTGGTAGATTGATACTGGTGCCATCCATCATATTGCAGCCGATCTGGGTAATCTCTCAATCTCTGCTCCCTATAATGGTTCTGATGAAGTTCAGGTTGGAAATGGCCAAGGTTTGTCTATTACTCATGTTGGTTCCAATATTCTCTCACATCCCATTTCTTCCGTCCATTTAACTAATATACTTTGTTGTCCTCTAGCATCTACCAATTTAATTTTAATTAGTCATTTTGCTAAAGACAATAATTGCTATTTTCTATTTGATGATTCTCAATTTTTTGTGAAGGACAAGTTAACGAAGTAAATTCTACACCACAGCTTAGACCGTGAATGGGCTTTATCTTAAACTTTGCTTCAAACCTCAAGTTTCTTTTTCTTCTTGCATCAACTCCTTCACCTGGCATCATCGTCTTGACCACCCTTCTACAGCTATTTAAAATCTTATTTTTAAACAGCTTCAAATATCAAATAAGTGTGACAACTCTCTCTGTTCTGCATGTCAATTAGGCAAAAGTTGCAAGTTACCTTTTTCGTTGTCTCACGCGCACACTTAATTTCTACTTGAACTGATTCATTGTGATGTATAGGGACTAGCCCTAGTGTCTTCTATTTCAAAATTCTCTTATTATGTACTATTTGTTGATGATTTCTCTCGTTACAGCTGGATATTTCCTATGCGCCATAAAACTGATTTTTACAAAATTTTTGTGGCTTTTAAACCCGCAAGTTGAAAATCAATTTAACCATCAAATTAAATTTTTCCGCTCTGATGCTGGTGGCGAATTCACTAGTGATGCACATGAATCTTATTTTCATAATCATGGTATTCGTCATCAATTTTCCTGCCCACATACACCTTAACAAAATGGTGTCGTTGAGCGGAAATACCGTCATGTGGTTAAAAATGGTCTCACCCTTCTAGCTCAAGCCAGTATGCCCTTTTGCTTTTGGTTTGAAGCCTTCAATACAACTGTATATCTCATCAACCGCATGCCTATTATTTCTCAAATTTCTCCATATCAACAATGGTTTCAACAAATTCCTGATTATTCTCATTTACTAGCCTTTGGATGCCTTTGTTATCCCTGGCTTCGTCCCTATTGTTATAACAAATTGGAGTTCTGCTCTTCTTCATGTTGTTTTCTAGGCTATAGTACCTCTCATAAAGGGTATTGCTACTATGACATACAAAGTCACCGAGTTTATATATCTCGTCACATCAAATTTAATGAATCTACTTACCCGTTTATCACAAACTCCAACTCTCCAAAATCTCCTACAACTTTACCCTCACTTGGTCCTATCTCCATATGTCTACCATCAACCTCCGCCCCACAGATACCGCATGGGGTGAGCCCACCATTAGCCCCACCGATAGTTTTGCCTCTGCTTCGCTAACTATAGATGAACCTCAATCTCCTCCTTTACCTTCCTTTATACCACCTACCCCCATACCACCCCTCCCCCACCACCTCTCACCCGCACTCATCCCATGATCACACATTCTCAATATTGTATTTTCAAACCAAAAACCTTTACTTCTCGTTATCCTATCGCTTTTTCTTCTTCTTTTCCCTTGGAGCCGACATACTACACTCAAGCTTTCAAATCACCTGAATGGCGAAAAGCTATGGATGAAGAATTTAATTCCTTACAAGAACAACACACTTGGTCCCTTGTGCCATTTAATTCAACCATGAACGTTGTCGGCTACAAATGGGTTTATCGGATAAAACAAAACTCAGAGGGCACCATCAGTCGCTACAAAGCTCGCCTCGTAGCGAAAGGATTTCACCAACAACCTGGTATTGACTTTGTGGACACTTTTAGTCATGTTGTAAAGCATATTACTATTGGGTCATTCTCACGTTGGCGGTCACTTATGGATGGGCGATTCAACAACTTGATGTCGAATGTGTATTTTTACATGGTGATCTCCATGAAATTGTATATATGGCTCAACCACCAAGCTATGTTGATCCTGCTGCTCCTCATTTTGTTTGCTTAATGCACAAATCCTTCGATGGTTTACGGCAAGCACCTCGTGCTTGGTTTGAAAAATTCACAGCTCGGCTTGAAGACATTGGTTTTTCAACCACTATCTTGGATCCATCCCTCTTCATTTACAATCATGGCTCTACTATTATCTATCTCTTATCATATGTTAACAACATTATTTTAATAGGAAATGATTCCAAATCTATGTTTGCTATCATTGAGGAAATTTGCCACTCATTCAAGACGAAGGACTTAGGCCCTTTGACTTATTTCTTGGGCATTAAGCTTGTTCGACGAAGCCCCCATCATATTTTCCTTAATTAGGCAAAGTATATTCATGACCTCTTATACTGCACCAATATGCTAGACTGCAAGCCTGTTTCCAACCTGGCTACCTTGAATAAACTCGGTCATTCAAGCAGTGACCCTATCTCAAATTCTACACTATATAAGAGTGTTGTTGGAGCACTTCAATATGTTACTCTCGCCGTCCCGATGTTAGCTATGCTGTTAACCAAGCTTGTCAATTTCTCAAAGCACTCGAAGAACACCATTGGCATGTTGTAAAGCGTATCCTTCGTTATTTGAAAGGCACAATTTCTTATGGCATGCAGATTCAACCTAGTCCTATTTCTTTACATGCCTATTATGACACTGACTAGGCTAGCAGTCCCAATGATTGTCACTCTATTAGTGGCTATTGTTTCTTTCTTGGGGCCAACCTTGTTTCCTAGAGTGCAAAAAAGCAACCTACTATTGCACACTCTTCTACAAAGGCTGTGTGACATCCTGAAATTCGACCCCATTTCGATAAAGTGAAATAAGCATTTTGTCGACATGCCTATGGCCCTTTTTCTCTGAGCCGATCACTCACGAGTTAACTAACCTATTAGGTAAAGCCGTTAAGGGATGTATCAGCTGTAAAATCCTGAAAAGCTACCTAATTCATTGGATTGGGCTAAAATCACGTCTAATCGATTTTTAACCATGAAATTGAACTCGATTTCAGGAATCAAATTTTAAGCGCGTCATAATTCTTATTTTTAGGATCCTGTCTCATTGTCCCTCAAATTGTTGACGAGTCCGAAATTTCAATAAGAAAATTGTCGGAAGAAAAATTGAAGCCTAAAAGGAAATAGAAAGGGAAAGAGAAAAGAAAAAAAAAAAGATTAAGGCTATTTCTTTTCTCTCTCTCCCTCTCTTTTCTTTTCTTTCTTTTTCTTTCTTTTCTCTCTCTCTCTCTCTCTCTCCCTTTCCCTCCCCCCCTTTGTGCGAATCCCCCACCGCCTACCTTCTCTCTCTCTCTCTCTTTTACTTTTAACTAGTCAATCCTCATCTTCTTCTTCTTCTTCTTTTTCTCCTTTGCACACTCGAGTAAGCGAACCAGAACCAGAAGCTTGGACCAGAGGCTGCAGCTCGTCGTCGCCACTGTCCCGCTACCCGTGCTCGCACGCTCACACACGCTGCGTCCGCCGTTCGCCGCCCGTGCGTCGCTTGTGCCCACCACCCCTCCCCCGCGCGATCTAGCTCTGCTCCAACCGGAGCAGCCCCAGCCATTTTGGCCACCGGAGCAGCCCCAGCCAGCCCCAACCAACAACCCACGAAGTGGGTTTCCAGCGACTTCGGGCCGGCTTTTGGGCCGTTTTCGGGCCCCAGATCCGTGAGTCGCTTTGGGAAGAATCGTTCCTTGCATCGCCCCCGTCGGATTGATCCGATTTGCGTGCGATTTGGTGAGTAATCTCACTAATCTAGGATTAGTTGGCTAATTATGCTTAAGGTTGGTTTATTTTTAATTTATTATGTTTAGGTTGTTAGATTAGAATAAATTAGCAATTATTAGTCAATTGTGATGCAATTTAGATAAATTGATTGCGCAATTAGCAAGTAGACATGGTCTACCAATTATTGGAAGTGCCTCGGCATTTTTCCCAACCCTTAGTGGGCTTCAATTAGGCTTTTCGGGCCTAAGTGGAATTTTTAGTATTTAAATATTAATTTTCGGAATTAAATTAAATAATTATTTATTTTATGAAAATTCAACTGAGATGGCCCAGAACCGAAAATTATGTTGATGACCGTGGTAAATTCCTTTTATTTAATCGGGCTTTATTTTGAGCTAAATTGAATTTTTAATATTAATTTATTAATTTTCAAAATTAATTAATTAATTAATTATTTTTCGGAAATTAAGATTTTGATGGCCGACGACCAAAATCTCGTGTTGATCATCGTGGCGTAGTCCTTTATTTATTTGAGCTCCACGTTGTATGGAATTGAATAAATCGTGATATTTTAGGGATTTACCATAAATTGATTGAAATTGATTGAGATTGAATTGTTGATTGGTAAATGGCCAAGTATGTTATTCAGCATTTATAATGCTTTGTTGAGTTTATTTAATTATTTGATTGAGAAATTGTTGGGCATTGGTTGTCGGTATTGAAAGTAGATTGGTAACCACTTGAAAGAGGACACGTGGGCTCGGTGAATTGGAATATCACCTGGAGAATGCACGTGAATTCAGTGGTTGAACATGTCACCTTGGCGAAAAGGTCGCCTGAGAGAAAGCACGTGGCTCGGAGACTCGATATGTCATCCTGGAGAATGCACGTGGCTCGGTGACAAAGTTTGGCATCTAAAAGGGCACGTGGGCTCGGTGAATTGATGCATCACTTTGGTGAGATAGCACCTAAGAGAATGCACGTGGGCCCAGGCATCTAAAAGGGCACGTGGGCTCGGTGAGTTGATACATCACTTCGGTGAGATAGCAGCTAAGAGAAGGCACGTGGGCCTAGGCATCGTAAAAAGGACACGTGGCTCGGTGATCTGATGCGTCACCTTGGCAATTGTGTGCGTTAGAGAATGCACATGGGTCCAGTATTCGGAAATAACATCTAAAAGGGCACGTGGCTCGGTGACTTGATGTATCACTTTGGCGAAGAGGTCGCCTTAGAGAATGCACGTGGGCCCAAGGTTCGAGGCACGTGAACTCGGAGACTTGGAATGTCGTCCTGGAGAATGCACGTGGCCTAGCCTTTAGATACTCCTCCATGAAAATGATTTGTATGACATGTAATCGACTGGTTCGATTTGTTTGGAGTAAATGGGTGCATATTGTGAATTGTACTGACTTGCAGGTGGGATCCGAGGCCAAGGTAAGTCCTCTACCCTGTGCGTGATTAGGCAGCCTATAGTATAATGGTTTACTAATCGGGCTTAGTGGGGTAGAACTCGCTGAGACGTAGTCTCATCCTAGTTTGGGGAAATCATTTCAGGACTCCGCTAAGGAGCTAAGAAGGAGGAGTCTGAGAATGATTTTTTGAAGAAGAGAAGATAATCCCGAGATGACCCTTGAGTACGACCTAGATGGATTGAGATCATATCTTCTTTTGAGATCTCTATTTTGATGTAAATAGAGTTTAGAGTAAAAGTAAGAGAAGTGCTCTGGTTTGTGTTCTGTATAAAAGTTTGATTATAAGTTTCAATATGAAAAATATGGCCTGCTTTTCTATCACATCGTTTTATTGTCTGGGATTTCAACTACTTCTGCATGTGCTTAATAAAAGAAATGGTCGGCGATACATTGTCCTGAGATATCGCATTATAAAATCGACTAAGTTTGAAGGATGTGCGCGTGCCCGAGGATCGGGGCGTGACAGGCCGAGTATTGTTGTCTTGCTCAAACAGTTGCTAAAATTCAATGGCTCCTCTCTCTTCTCTGAGAATTACGAAGCTCGCTCCCACGCGCTCTCATATTGTGGTGCGATAATATCTCTGCCATTGCTCTAGCTTGAAATCCAGTTTTCCATAGTCACACTAAACACATTAAAATAGATTATTACTATGTTCGTGAATTGGTGGGTCGCCAGTTACTTGACATCTGTTACATCAACACCAATGATAAAATTGCAGACATCTTCACCAAAGGACTGTCATCAGCACAGGTTTGTCTTTTACGGACCGAGCTTCACAATGTTGACAATGTTTCACTTGCGGGAGGGTGATAACATTCCTAGTTAGCAATCTTATATCTTGTATCTAATTTAAGATGTTGATATTGTTCCCGTAATTTCTCTGCTTACCTTAAGCATTCTCAATCATCCCTAATTTAAGGCTCTTGTAATGTCTTTATATACAGTCTGTACAAGAGAGATCATAATACAATAAACAGAAATTATGATTTCTTCAACTCACAACCTGCCTATTTATAGGCAAGGAAGGTCTGGTCGACGGAAGAGCTTTGGCCTCCGATCCTTGGCTCACCGATTGGACTCTCTCTTGGTCGAACCAGTGTGCCATCCCTTCTTCTTTGCGAAGGCCTACCTAGCATTGAAGGCAGGCATTGATGGCACCTACGAGGTATTCCCTTTGTCACTTGTCTATCCTTCTCTCTCTATTGTAATTAGCTTGCACTTGTTGTGACATCCAAATTTTCGGGTTCGGATTTCGATTAGATAAATTGGGCATTTCATTGACGCGACTACAGTGTTTTTCTCTAAGTTGGCCACTCACGAGATAACTAGACTAGCTGGGTAGGCTATTGAGGACTTTAAGGCAGATAGACTGAGAATTCGACCATGAATCGATTTCCCGACCGTGCTAATCTTTAGAGATCATTACAACACAGTTAAAAATCGAATTAAGATCATAAATAGGTCGGTTTGACTGAGATGAATGACCGATCGTGGGTGACTCCACTAAATTGGAAAACTCTCGTCGACCAGCACTAATTTGATTTTCCTGTCGTTTTGGTACCCTGTGTCCGTACTTGAATCCTCGAGATTCTCACGATAATCGAAAGTCGTCAATGTGTCGAGTGGGTTTATCGTGGCTCGAAGAAAATCGATCACGGGTCATTTGTCCTAAAAAGTTCTGAAAACTACCCGGTAACCGGTAACCAATTATTACCTTCACAAAAAAAAAAAAAAAAAAAAAAAAAAAAAAAAAAACCCAGTAACCTAGGTCACACTAAAAACACATCGGAGTGAAATTAACCGTCAATCGAATCCGATTTTAGAAATTGAAGATTCTGTAGTGTCACGAGCTATTCTAGGAACGTCGACTCAGTCTCAGAAGATTTTTCGGAGATTCCGAGATTTTTACGAAAAATCGTTGCGGACTATTTGGAAAATGAACGGAAATTCAGATTGGTCGATTTGAAGAGACTTTTGATATCTGGTTTAAGTGAATCGGTGAATGAAAGTTGTTTAGGCTTTTTCTGATTTCAAATTGGACCTCAACCGAATTTATTTATTCGGAAAATCGGATACCGAGAAAAGTGAAATAGAATTCGGATTTGAGAGAAATTTGTGGGTTAGAGGGATTGTCTTATCCTGCACTTCAATTGTGCAAACCGAGGTCGAGATTGGCCTTGGGTGACCAATTATTTTCATGTTGAAGTTGAGTAGATTTTTAACTAAGGTTTTATTTTATTTCCTTGAACCCACCTTCTCAACACACGCACAGCCCCTCTCTCTCGGCCACACAAATTCCTTTTCTCTCTCTCTCTTCGTCGAAGACGCACGCACGAACCACCCTCACATCCGTGCCTCTCATTTTCTCTCTCGTGCGTTTTTCTTTCTCCAGCCGACAGCCTCTACAAGATTAATTTTCTTTAGCTTTATTTCATTGACTTGAGTCAATGTTTATCCCCTCATTCAGCCGACATCCCCTAGCTATCTTCCCTTTTCTTTATTTTCTCTACTTTTCGCTGGTTCAACGGACGAAGCAGCTTCTTCATTTCTCTCTTGCGGCCACCTCCACCGAACGGAGCATCCACCGGAGCTCCAATTTTTCCCCTCATCTCCAAGCTACCACACGTCTGTGTAGGACTCCTACTCGGTCAACACTCCATGGAGATCTCTTAAGTTGCTGACCGTGTCTGCATCTCCGCAACACAGCCGCCCCACGTTCTCTCTTCCCCACGCGAACGAAACCGCGAAGCAGCCCATCTCCTTGCCGCGAGCCGTCCGTCTCTCTGCCCCGTCTTTGACCGCCATCTCGCCTCCCCTCAGTCGGTTTGTTGACTGTTGCATCAACTCCAGCTACTCCGCCGAAGAAGCCAGCCGCGATCGCCTCCTCCTTCGTCTGCAAGATCGCCCCCATCTCCACGGAAGCAACGGCCGTCCTCTGCTTTGCTCGAAGCCTTGTCCTCAGCCTGTGTTTTTAGCCCATCTCGGCACCACTTCGAGCAACCCGCGAAGTCAGTTTAGCCCCCGTGACAGCCCTAGAACTCTTGATCAGCAGCTATTTTACAGCAAGGGTATGAAGGTCCCGTGGCCCCTTTTTTAGCCATCTCAATTCCGGTTGGCAGAACCGCTTTGAAGGGAACTGAGCTTTGTTGCGTGCTCGTCGATTTGATCCGAGCAAATCTTTAATCAAGTGAGTTTTACTCACTAATGCTTTATTAGTTTTCTAATTATGCTTAAGGTTGATTAGATTTAATTATTTGCAATTAGGTGGATAGATTAGATTAAAGTAATTAAATTAAAGACTCATCGATGCATGTTAATTAAATTGATTGTGCATTTAGCTAGTAAACATGTTCTATTATTTATTGGATGCTTCTTGGGATTTTTCCTGTCCCTTATCAGGTGTTAATTAGGCAAATCGGGCCTAGGTGGAATTTTTAGGAATTAAATATTAATTTTCGAAATTAATTATTTAATTATTTATTTCCCGGAAATTCAACTGGGATGGCCAGTGACCGGGATTTTATGCTGATGATCATGGCGCAGTCCGTTTATTTAATTGAGCTTTATATTGGGATAAATTGAATTTATTGTATTTATTTAATTCATTTTCGAAATTAATTATTTAATTATTTATTTTCCGGAAATTTAACCAGGATGGCTGGTGACCAGAATTTCGTGCTGATTGTTGTGGAGCAGTCCATTTATTTATTTGAGCTTTAATTCGTGTCGAATTGATTTAATGGTGCATTTTTTAGTTATGTTATTGAATAATGAAATTTTGGCCTTGTGATTGAGAATTGGTCGGGTATCAGTTGTTAGTATCGAAAGTGAGTTGGTAAATCACCTGGAGAATGCACGTGGCCCAATGAATTGGAATGTTACTCGGGAAAGACATGTGGCTCGGTGATTAGATATGTCATCTTGGCGAAAAGGTAGCCTTAGAGAATGCACGTGGCTCGGAGACTCGGTATGTCTTCCTGGAGAATACACGTGGCTCGGTGACATAGTACGGCATCTTGAAAAGGTCGGGTGGGACCATAAAGCCACTAAATCTTGGAAAGGTCGGGTGGGACTGTAAAGCCACTAGATCATGAGAGGGTCGGGTGGGACCATAAAGCCACTAAATCTCGAGAGGGTCGGGTGGGACCGTAAAGCCATTAAATCTTGGGAAAGGTCGGGTGGGACCATAAAGCCACTAGATCTTGAGAGGGTCGGGTGGGACCGTAAAGCCACTAAATCTAAGGAATTGCTTGGTGTGGGGTGAATGACCAAGAAATGATTCGACTGGCTTGTAATCGACTAAGTCGATTGATCGATGATTCGATTTGAGTGTGGCTTGATGTGATTCATTGCCTTAGTTTGATGTTGTGAATTGAATTATTGAAGGGAGATAATTGTGAGTGGTCTTCTTGATGTGAAATCGACTAGGTCGATTAGATCGATGCTTCGATCTATAATATGATTTCTTGGGTCCCTATTTGATCTATACTAATATGCAAGTGGAATATGAGGCTAAGGTAAGTCCTCTGACTCATGTTGTGCATAGGCAGCCCTAAGGTGTATTAGTTTACTAATCGGGTCTTAAGGGGTAGAACTTGCTGAGACGTTGTCTCAGTGGTTATTGAATAACCATTCCAGGACCCAGATGAGGAGCTTAAGGAGGAGGAATCTGACGAGGAAAACCCTGATGAGGAAACCGAAGAGGAGTACGTGGAGGAGGACCCCGAGGATAACCCCGAGTACGACCCGGATGAAAAATGAGATCCCGTCCTGTCCTGTCAGACCTTGTTTGCCTGTGAATAGACGTTAGACCAAAGTTGCGTATATATAGTATTGTAGAATACTATGAGATGCATATAAAAATATGTAGTTGTGAATTTTCAGTAAGAAAAATATATGGCTTGCTTTTCTATCCCATTACTTTATTGTCTGGGGAATTATAACTGCTTCCACATGTGCATATATAAATGAAAGGGTCGGCGATACATAGTTCTGGGATATCGCAATTTTTTAAATCGACCAAAAGTAAGGGATGTGTGCGTGCCTAAGGGTCGGGGCGTGACACTTGTCTCCTCTTCTGTGCACGTCGTGTCCATACCACAAAAGGAAGGAGGAGGAAAAGGAGAGGGTCGGGCCGTCAAGTCAGCAAGGTAAGGGAAAGATGGGCCCTAGGCTTGTACGAAAAAGAGAAAAGGGGCAGGGATCAAGCCTAGCCCCTAAAGCCAATGTTTATTTTTTTAAAAATATAAATATCCAAAAATAGGGTAAAATAAGGGAAAATAAAAATAGAAAATAAAACTTAGTAAATGCAAATAATAACTAATACCTAGGCAATGCGAAAATCATTTTTGTTAGGCTCAAATTGGTCCTTAATTTTCTATGCAATTTTGATCATAAATATTTAGCCAAAATTTAGGCGTTAATAATTGTCTTTCTTTGAAGGTGAGCTTGCAAATGTTGCATTCAAAGACAAACTGATACCTAAATTTTATCGATACGTATGCAATGGATAAATCTTGCTTGGGACTAGGTGTTCTATGCAGAAAGGGTAATAATAGATATTAAGACGAATAAGAAGATACATGTATTTACTTACCAGGAATGAGTAATGCGGGTGTGAGACCGAGTTTTTTGGCAAATATCAAGATATTATCTTACCTGATGACATGGGAAAGCTTCTTTTCTAGGGCCCGAACCATTTTTCAATTATCTAACTTCGGGCTACAGAAGCACATCATGTCTATGGAAGCATGCCGGGTTGATGAAGAGGGGATTCTAGGCTACAGAAGCAAGCTGGATCGATGAAGATGGACTCTGGGCTATGGAAGCATGATGGGTCGTTGAAGGAGGACCACGAGCTACGGAAGCATGCTGAGTCAATGAAGATGGATTTCAGGCTACGAAAGCACGACGAGTCAATGAAGATCCACTCTAGGCTACGAAAGCATACTGAGTCGATGAAGGTGGACTTCGGGTTACAAAAACACGCTAGGTCGATGAAGGTGGATTCCAAGTTACGAAAGCACACCGGGTCGATGAAGGTTGACTCCGAGCCACGGAGACATGCCGAGTTGATGAAGTGAGACTCTTGACTACAGAAGCACAACGAGTCAATGAAGGTGGACTTTGAGCTACAAAAGTATGTTAGGTCAATGAAGTGGGACTCCAAGCTATAGAAGTGCGCCAAGTTGATGATGTGGGGGCTTCAAGCTACAGAAGCATGCCAAGTAGATGAAGGGAGGCTCCGGGCTACAAAAGCATGCATAGTTCATGTAAATGGACTTCAGGCGATAAAAGCACATCAGATTGATGTAAGGGGACACCAAGCTACAAAAGCATGCGGAGTCGATGAAGAGGGACTCCATGCTATGGAAGCACACCAGGTTGATGTAAGGGGACAATAGGCTATGGAAGCACGCCAAGTCAATAAAATGAGCATTTCAAGCTACGAAAGCATGCTGAGTCGATGTAAAGGGATATCGAGCTACGAGAGCATGTCGTGTCGATGTAGGGGGACTCCAAGTTACGAAAGCACGCCGTATCAATTCCCTAGTGATATTTCCTAGAAAATATCTTGAAGGATACTTAGACATTCGCAGGCATCGAAAGAGTACTTGCAACTACTTACCTTAAACACTTAGGAAGGTCTCTCACCTTTTGGTAAAGAGAACTTGGCAATAACTAAGACGAACCAGGGATATTCATGAAGGTCTCTTACCTCCACATAGAAAGAAGTTGGGATATCGAGGACGCACCTTGGATATTCGTGAAGGTCTCCCATCTCCATAGACATTTGTGAAGGTCGCCCACTTTCTGGTAAAAGGAATATTGATGACACATCTCAAATATTCGTGAAGAGGCTTTGTAAGGTGTCCCACCTCTTAATGATTGGAATATCGACGATGCATCTCAGATATTTGTGGAGGTCTCTGACCTCTTGGTAAAAAGATGTTAGGGATATAGCACATGGTTTATCCGATTAAGTAGATGACTTTTTCTCGAGTGCACCATAGAGCAATACAACTTTGCGAATACTTGGATGACCATAGGCACTCAAAGGGGCTGGAAAACCTAGGTAGCCGCAAACACACCAAGCAATGGAATACTTGAATAGTTGCAAATATTCAATGATATAATTTGAGGACAACTCGAGCAAGTCGTGTGTCATTGAAAAGGAGTTCCTAAAAAATGGTAGATACTCAAAGACAATGGGACACTTGGGCAATCGTCAGTACCTATATTCAGAGCGTATCTTGAATAGGTTGAATGTCGATAAGAGAGCACTTGGACAATGGCCGATACTCAAATATAATGAAACACTCGGTTAGACACAAGGTTTTTTTTTTTTTTTTTTTTTTTGAAAATAAAGGTAGAGATATGCTTACCTCATGATATCTCTACTTTATGAAAGTATGTCTCATGCAATATGTCAGCATGTCGTGTGTCATTGAAAAGGAGTTCCTAAACAATGGTAGATACTCGAAGACAATGGAACACTTGGGCAATCGCCGGTACCTATATTCAGAGTGTAATTCGAATAGGTCGAATGTCGATAAGAGAGCACTTGGACAATGGTCGATACTCAAAGATAATGAAACACTTGGTCAGACACAAGGTTTTTTTTTTTTTTTTTAAATGAAGGTAGAGATATGCTTACCTCATGATATATCTACTTTATGAATGTATGTCTCATGCAATATGTCAGCATGTTGTAAATTTATGAGTTCAAATGAGGTTTATGCATGACAATTTTGTCAATTTTGCATCATCAAAGTTGCATTAGAGAAAATTTAGAAAGATAATCTTCAAATATAGACGACTTGAACATGTCAGATGAGGGCTTTCAATCTGAAATGACTTTTCACTCACTCTCATTAAAAAGACTATTTTATCCCAACCATTAATGCAAGATTTACAAGAAGCACATCTTCTCACCGTCATCATGTTGGCAATGGTCCGAGTATTCTCGTAAGAAGTATAACTTTACCAATCTAAGTGGTCTTTATCAAAATTGTAATATAGGCTTGATCAACGGCTTATCAAAGGAGACCATTAAGATCAAGGCTTATGAAATAAATACAGTACAATCATCTCCGAGTTTACAAGTCAAGAATGTTGCGAAAAGAGACAAAAATAATATTGCTTGTACTTCTTCAAGCAATACTTATAAACATATGAAGTCCTACGTTAATTGAAGTGCTCTAGTCTAAAGAAACTTTTATAAATGGACGCAACATAAGCTCAACTCATGTGTAAAAGGGTGGGAGTTGGTGATTGTCTTGACATTGTCATTGGTCTTTCTTCTCACAGCCGAATATTATCTTCATGGAGGCTCTATTAATTGAACCACAATAGCAGCTTTGCTTGGGAGTACAAATGACTAAAATTTACTTTTTTTTCTGAGGGCCTGTCGTGACTTGATCTTGTCGCCCTCGAATGTCAAAGGGGAAAAAGGTTGGGTTTAGGGGTACTTGATCACAAGATCACGAACTCTCCCAAGCTCGTACCTTGCGCAACAGCAAGTTTATTTAAGGGTCTAGTTGTTTATGATAACCTAAAAATAGACAGGAGTCACCACTAGCCTCATTTATTGGGGGTCGGCTAGAAAACCTAATTGAAGGTCGGGAGAGTTCCTTCGATTCCTACGCAATCGGATATTTAGGTTCGGGAATTTGGGTTACACTAATATTTCTATTAACGTCATTTCGGTACCTAAACAATATATTGTGTTTTTTCTAACATGTCCATCCATTTCTTTTCTTTTTCTTTTTTTTTTACATTTTCGAGACCATCATTTCTATACTAAGTGATCATGCGTGGTGGATTACTTTCATTCTATTCTATTTCTAAGAAAAACAAGAAAAGGAACAACTCAAAGAAATTGAAATTACAAGACATGAAGTAAACAATCAAGAAAAACAGTTTATCTATCATGCAATTCCAAAAAATATCAAAAAAGGAGAAAACCCGCAACTCATCAGGTTTTATACAACACAAGAAACCCTAGACATATGTCGGGAAAAACGAATATTACATAATAACGGTCGGAGTGGACATCGACCTCCACCACCTTCTCCATCTTCAGAGCCCTAATCTAAACCTAATCTAAGAAACCTAGATGACTAGAAGCATACAAATGAAAGAAACAATCATCACGTATCAAAACAATCAAAAACAAGACATCTTTTGTGTTCAAGAAGAGTAACCAAAGTCACAAAGTCTATAGGTCAAATTCTAGGTGATACCCCAAGGTTCAACATTATTGTATGTCATACCTAAATCATTCATCTAACATTTACATGTGAAACGTATAACATGACAAGCATTCAAGCCATACGACCTTATTGTCAGATTCTGAACACACAATTTTATAAAAATTGATGAACACACAAAAATCATTATGGAAGAGCAGACTTTCAGATATGAGGAGCAGAATTCATGAAGACATCGACTTCTATTTTGCAACAAACATATGATAGGGCAAATGGTGGCCTATGTCTATGGAAAGCTTGAGAAGTCTATTATAAATCTCTAGAAGACATTAAGTCCTAATAACATCATCTACCAGCTCATTCCAATTAAAACAGAAAATTGCAGTAAGTCAAAACAACAAATCAATCTAAAAAAAAAAAACTAATGCAGAATCAACAGACTTTGTAGGTGTTTTTGAGCGACCAAACGACATTCATTATGGGTGTGTGACATATCAAATTGAAGCTCTAGAAGTGTATTTTTTATGTCTAGAAGGGCTCGAGGTCAAAAAAACCTCATCTAGCACCTCGTTTCAGCCAAAACAGTAAGTCCATCACAAAGATACGAAATTGCAGATTAATACAAATCAAGCTCAATCAATCTCGAATTCATGATCATTGATCATCAAATTAAGGTGCTTATCAATGTGCACACACATACAGCATTTGCATTATTCCTCACATAACAGAACATGTAGTTCATATTCACTCTCGGTGGACAAAATCAAAACATGCTAAGCATCCATATCAACTCAATATACTCATTGGAGAAAAAATGTCACAATCAATTTCAGTTTTCATACATGCAATTCTTGATCACCACTTAAGATCAATTAACAAATAATTATTGTGGAATGAGGCCAATGAAATGGACTAAAATTAAGAATGAAAAATCAGCAGGGACAAAACAAGCAGTGCACAAACGGAGACTCGGCGGAGCAAAGCAATAGATCAATTCAAAGGCACAATGAGGAGAACGAACAAATACATCTTAGTTTGAATTGTCAAATCATCAACCAAATGCTAACATGCAGGAACTTTACTAAAATTCGTACTCTAGTTTCATTTAGAAAAATCATCGAACGTATGACAGACACTTTCATCCAATGATCCAAATGCAGGAATACGTCAACAGTTCATCTCCATATCATCACCTGAGGTCAAGTCACTGATAGCAACTCGATTACATAAGATCCAGACATGATCAATATCTAAAACTCTTGGCCTCTATTTGTTAAAGAAAAACATAGCGCACGTACTTGATTGGATATATCATACTCACAATAACCACCAGTTCACCAACTAGTAAACAAAAGTGGCTAAAGAAAGATCCGCAAACAAAATCACCTTGTCAGAGCATCGTCATTTCAGAATCTAGAGCTCGTCCGATTCAAATATCAAACCTAGACAAGCTTTTCCACTAATGAAACTTCAAGAGAGGACAAAGATCACCAGAAAGAGGAAGCAACGTACTAATGCCACTGGAGTCTTTGGCGACAAGGACCAGCTTAGAAGATGCTGAGGATAGGGCTTCGGAATCGGCAGTGAGCTCGGCAATGGGAGACTTGATCACCTCCTCTTTCATAGCGCTGATGACAGGTGCCGCAGTGGCTCCTCTGCTCGGGCTCGAAGTAGTAGCCTCAGAGGAGCTACACCGGCGAGGGATACTTATCGAAGAACGGACGAAGACGGCGGATCTCCAAGAAAGAGCTGGAGAATGTCCGATCGAGAGCCTCCAGAGCCAAGTCTAGCGAGAGAAAATTCGATCAAGAGACTCCGAGCCGAGAGGAAGAACCAATCCCCCTCGCGATCCTCAACCGCCAGCCTTGAATCTTCAATCCTCGCTAATGAGAGAAAACCCTAGCCTGCAACTCGAGCTCGACGGAGAAGCGCTAGAGACGGAGGCGGAAGCTTCCTCCGGTGGACGGCAAGTGAGGCGGAGATTTTCCCCCGAGAAATGACGGATTTCTACTAGAATTGCCCAAGGCTAGGGTTTGAGCTCTGCCATGGAAGCTCCATCAAGCAGTTACAGAGAGAGAGAGAATGAGAGAGAATGAGAGAGAATCCCGAAAGAATGCGAGAGTTCGAGAGAGAGAGTTCGTCTCTTAGAGAATGTCCCCTAGAGAGAGTATGTGAGTCGAGAGGTTTTGAGAGAGAGAGAGTGCTCCTGAGAGAGAATCCGCGCGCAAAAAAAATGAGCCAGCCTTTATATATATATTTAGCGTTTTTCCCCTTTTTCTTTTTCTTTTTCTCTTTTTTTCTTGTTTTCTTTACATTTTTTTAATGTTTTCATTCTTTTTCATTCATTTTTTTGGCTCTTTGTTTTTTTTTTCTTGCTAAATGAACGTTTAAAATGTCGACAAAAAATCGGGTGTCAACAGGGTGTCAGTCTTGCTTTTTACTAGGCACACTATTTTTTCATGCGCTTATTTTTTATCAAATTTTCTCATCTATAGGCATCAACCTTATTTTTACTAGGTATACTACTTTTTCACACCCCTTGTTTTTCATTTTTGTTGTTTAAGGACTAGCCTAGTCAAGTTCAAACAAAACTTTGTTATTAGAGTCTTGGGTCTTTGTCTTCAGTCAATACTCCGGATCATGTTGTTTGAACGGTAATAACTCCTGCTTTGCCTTAATGTGAGGGAGAAATTTTATAAACTCAATTGGGCTATGCAACGAATACAAGTGTGTCAAGTAGAAAAAGAATTGCTCTTCGTCATTCGATGGTACTTAAATTATCATGAGTGTTCATATGCAAAATAGATATCCAAAGATTAATGCGAGAGCAATCAAGAAAATTTCTATCCTCTTTCTCACCTTGTGATGCCGCCTCACCTTCAATCTACCGTAGTTTAGGGTGGTTCTTGACAAGGGTAATATGAAAGAAACTTCACTAGTGTATAGGGCTCAAAGGGGATAAGCAATGGATAACTTGTAGTGTTTGTGTTAGAGAAATAAAATGCCCCTCATTACTTTGGTTATCGTACCATTCACGAGAGAACCCTTTACTCTGTAGACATGAAATTTCATATGCTTTTCTCACAAGTGTATAAACAACAGATTGTATATGGGATATGGTTTGCTTTTCATCATTTTGATGCACCTCATTTTTCATGTTTAATTGTTCCCACATTATTCATTCAGCCGTCTACTTTGATAATCCTCAGTGGAATCAGTGACTTAGATAGAAAAAATCATCATGCAAAATCAGTTTGGAAAGAGCATGGAGCATTTTAAATATGAGGGATTTGGTACTCCTAAAACAAATAATTGATTTTACTCAAAAAAATTCATTAAAAGCATTTAACAAATTGCCTCTATATATGTGTTAGATCCTGAACACAAACAGAATTATTAAAAAAAAAAATTGAATGCTCATGAATTGCCCCTATTCAAAAGAAGAAATAACGAGACAAGTACACTAATTGTGCCATACTTTGGTGCCAAAATTTTCCGTCGGATCACTTAAGTGCCAAATCGGAGGAAAACCGATCACTTTGGTGCCACTAGCGAAAGATTCCGGCCAAAATTAATACGTGGCTTTTTTTAATAAAAAAAAATCGATAGGCCTTTAAATGACGTCGTTTTCGGTCCTCCTTTAAGAAAACGAAGTTGTTTTGCCGTCCTACATGGATGACTTCATGGAAACGATGTCGTTTAACTCACATGGGGATTGAAATTAGGGTTTCCGCCGCTCGGCCACTGTCATTCGCCCACCATCGCTCGGCCACCCTTGCTACTCGGCCACTGTCGCTTAGCCACCATTGTAGTTGCTCGGTAGTTGCTCGACCAGGTGAGTGAGGAGAGACTGAGATTGTTGCAGGAAAAATTGAAGGCGAGGGCAGAGGAAGAGGAGGAAGAAGATGGGTCGAAGGTGCTGCTGGTGCGCTGCTGCTGCTGGTGCATTGTTGGTGTCGCTGCTGGTGTGCTGCTGGTGCTGTTGCTGGTGCTGTTGCTGTTGCTAGTGTGGGTCTTCGAGGAAGAAGAAGACATGAAGACAAGCCTCCATACTCTCTCAATTTGTGGATTAGCGTTTCAAAGTTGGGGGAAAGATGCCAAACGGCGTCGTTTTGGTGTTTGGTTGCTGACTCAACTCTCCGACGAGCCACGTCAGCTTCAAAAATTAATATAAAAAAAAAGGCCACATTAGATTTCCGGCCAATTTCGTCGGCGTTGGCACCAAAGTGAGCGTTTTTCAAATTTTTTGGCACTTAAGTGATCCGACGGAAACTTTTGGCACCAAAGTGAGCGCCGTACACAACTTATGGCACCATTAGTGTAATTATCCCAAGAAATAACATATAAACAATTAATCAGGGTTGATCTTTGATTTGACGGATGTGTTTGCTTTTGCATCTACATACGAAAAGATATAGAAATAGATCAATGAGTAAGGCTGAAAGCAAAGAAGCAAATTGAGGCTCACAATCTTCTTGGGATCTACTTTGGCGATATTTGAAATGTCATTTTGCTTGAGAGAGTTTACTAGAGTTTGACATGCCTCTCATTTATTTGTCATTCGTACCTTTGGTAGTAACGTGATCCTACAATGAATAGGAAGGAATACATTAGTGTATGAATTCTCAAAAGTTGAATAACTTGGAGCGATACAACATTATCCTCTGTTGGTCAATTGAATATGCCCATAATCCTAGATGGCATAAAGATGGCATGAAGTCCTACACTTTTGATCTCATTAAGTTAAATACTTTTCCATTTTTGCAAAATCAAGAGACGCAAAAGAAATTTTAATAGGTTTTTTACATATGGCAACCTAGTTACCACTTCCGAGGATCAAAGCCTTATTGTTCTTGTATTGCTTCATCCCCCATAGGCTGAGGCGCTAGTAGTGTCCATGGAGCCATTCTCTTTTCATTTATCCAAACCGACTCTAGGATGATATGTCTTTTCACATCGAATTAAGTGAATTTGATACGAGGTACTCCCATACGCTTGTTTGGCCAATATCGATTTGCTCAAATTAACCCATTGAGTTTGTTCCTTAAATCCCGATACTTCCTGTCAACAGGGAAACTATGTCAAAAGTGAATTTAGAGAGGGGATATTGGAGACGATACCAAATAACCCTTTCTCAAAGTTTGTATTCAACGACTTTTCAGAATGTCTTGATAGTTGGTTATGCCTATTTTGTCTTATCATGGTTCAGCATCCCTTTTGATTGGCCCTTCTCACTCATGGTCATGTATGCACGATCGACAGTGGTTGATCCATCTTCAAGGCCTTCCTTCTGTGGACTTTTTTTTTTTTTTTGTCATTGATCATATGAACATCGTTAGTATAAAGTCATGTACCTTAGACTTCCATGAAATATGAGATGGACAGTCAAAACCTCCAGTTTTCTAATGATAATCACTTCTCAGCAAAGTATGTGTTTGAAATAAGAAGTGAGGTTTCTAGACTTTATCCCTATTAATAGTAGCCAATTCAAAGGAAGAGGAGGAATTCCTTCTCTATGCTTCTTGGCTTGCCGAAACTAAACATCTCATCAATGAAACTGCAGTGTCTAGTCTCCCAAGGTATGTTGTGCAAAGTAAACACTGCTCAAACTTGAGGTAGAGTTGTGCAAGTATGAGGTGGAGCATACAAAGCTCCAGGGACAGCTCGTAAAATGAGGGAGGCTGAGAGCAGCATAGAGGAGGATTCCTAGGTTGCCTTATCCTAAGCTACCATGATATGCATACTTCAAGTTCAACCATGCCTGTGCCTATTATGTCTTATCTTTCGTCCTCGTAAGTGGGAAAAGAGAGAGTGTTACTCTCAAAATTATATTTAGGGAACAAAATGTATCTTTTTTTTTTTTTTAATGGGGTGATTTTTCTATTTGCCCCTACTTTCTTGAAAAAGTGTTCTCGAATCCAACGAGTCCATGTGATGTGTCAATTTCAAATACCCCCTATCACACTAAGTCAAGGGGATGATGTTCTGAGACACGAAGTAAATCAGAAAAACAAATAGGGTTCAATTTGACATCTTCCTTTGAAAAATGTTTTTCGTATTTTTTTTTTTTTTGAAGCATGAGGAAGCCTAGTCCTCAGAATTCTCCTTGGATGATATTTTATTTTCATGGTTGGATAGCATCATCGGGTCAGTTTGTGATACCCCCTCATGCTTTTGAAATGAAATATTAGAACTATTCATTCACTAAATGAAATAAATTATATTACTAGAATGACAAATGCGATTATAACATATCCGATAGGATAGAAAATAGGAAATTATAAAAATAACTTAAACCCATGAAAACTCCTATAAAATGGAGCATTTTGATAGTTAACGGTTTTGGCCTCGGAGTTAAGCCCCTTTGAGTTCTTCGCCCTTAGTAAACTTGAAGTATTCGCATGAAACGACTACTTTGTTGAAGTTATGGAAACACATTCCATGCAACCAAGAGCACCCTTGTAGGGTAAGGCTTTTATGAACAGTTTCATTATTTCTTCCTCACCCAGTTGAGGGTTAGCTTGCATCATGAAAGCTTCTCACCTTTCTATATATGCTCCAAAATCCTCCATTGGTTTTCTTTTGATGTGACCAAATCTTCACTGGGCAATTCTAGTCCAATCTTGGTTTGGTATTGATACAAAAACGTGGAAGACAGCTCACTCCAATGCGTACCCCATGAGACTCTCTTGTAAGGTCTGAGTTATGAATGGCGCCCGGTTACAATGCCAACTCATTTCAACCTAGAAATATTGCAAGTGGATCATAGGGCAAGTCGTGCCGCTATATTTATGGTGATTAAGTACTCCTATTTCTCTAGGAATTATATAATTCTATGGAGGCCAGATGGGCCCATCGTGTCTTAGTTAGGTCCTCCTATTGCATTGACATTCCATTCATTGCGATGGTGAATTCTACTACTTCAGGGAAGCTAGACTCTTTTGAGATCATTTCATTACTTTTTTCTAGGTTGAAATTTCCAACTGAAGATGAGGTATCTATGTTCCTCTCATGATCGAGTGACCAATTGAGCAGCCCATTGGGAGATAACCCCTAAAGAGCATGTTTCACATTCTAATAGACTTTGGATCCTATGCGTGGGTGGAAGGTGGTCATTCGATGAATGACTGACCTCATCTATATAATATTAGTAGCTCTCAAGACTATACCATGGGTGATGTTCAAAGCCTTTATGTGGTAGCTTATTAGCTATTAGATTTTGCCTATGTTCAGTGTTAAGTGTTGGCTTAGATTGCTTATGCTTTCTTTTCTTAACACCCAGTCCTGACTTCTTGAGTAAAACCCTTTGTTTTGCCAGTTTGAGCCTGTCAAAGGGACTAGAAGATGGTGGAATTTCACTTCTTAGGTTGATAGGTTGGTACTCTTTGGACCCTAGCTCTTGCAGTAAGCCTGGGGAGCTGTGTTGTGCTCCGGCTTTGAATAGGTTTTATAGTGTTGACCTCGTCTGCGGGCTCATTGCCTTTCTTAGTAGGAAGCTTCTTAGTAATGGGATAATGCTCGATAGTCCCTTCATCATGCAAGGCTGCATCAATAGTTTCTTTAATTGATCCTTCTTCCATTGGTTGTGGGTCAAATTGGGCAATCGGGCTCCTCCTTGATGCAGTATGTGCCCTTAAGAATTTACTATCCTTCGTCTCCATGCCTATCGGCTCTTCGTATGATGGGGTGATGTCAATGTTGATGTCAACATAATATTTTTTTGGCGGAAACTATCAATCAATTCCTCCCAAGTCTTGAGGAAAATAATCTTCCCTACAATGTACCATTGCAAGGTGGGGCCAGTCGAATTTGATTGGTATAATAGAATCATCTTGCAGACTAGGTAGGCCTGCAAATAGGCCTCTGGGTAAGAGGCACTGCCGTATCCTTCGTATTTAAGTACTTTTAGCTCCTCTGGATTTTTAACAGTAACATAGTTAAACTGATCAATGGAATTTGGATCCTGCAATTGGCTCAACTTCTTCATGATCCTTGCAAAGTGTTTGTCATGTTAGTTAACATTTGGCAAGTTCGTAGGTGTCACGAGTGTGTTTAAAGCAGTTATTGGTTGAGTTTGGCCTAAACGGACTCCATTTGCCTCAAGAGTTGTTAAAGGACAATGGATATCTGTCCTATGCCATCTTCAATATTAGCAAAGTGATTTTGTACACCACTTTGACCTGCCACTATTGCTTAAGGCCATGCGCTATTGAATGGTGATAGGCGATTCATAATCAACTGGTATCGCAAAAAAACAAAAAAATGAGCTCGAGGTAAAAAGATTGACCCATGGCAATGGTCTAGCTGATTTATTTATCAAAAAAGGATTTTATAGACAAGACACTTATAATATCCAAACTTGGAATAATGACAGAACGAAATACTAGACATTAAACAAAAGTCCCTAAACAATGGGACTAGGAACAAGACAAAACTTTCGAAACATTGACACTAGTGGGCATGTGATCACTATTTTATATGTGACAGGGAGCCTTTGCGAAGCTGTTTGCTGTTCGGATCTGGTGAGCCTCGCCTAGCTTTTCGGATAGTGACGAAAAGGTACTTACAATTGCTTGACATATATGATGAGAAGTCACCTTTGGAACCTCATGTGAGTTTCCTTGTATTTTAATGCATATGGAAAATACTTATATGGTGACTCTGTAGTATGTTTATCAAATTAAAAAAATGGAAAAGATCGGCTACGCATGCTCTCTCTCTCTCTCTCTCTCTCTCTCTCTCTCTCTCTCTCTCTCTCTCTCTCTCTCTCTCTCTCTCTCCCCCTTAATGATACGAGTAATAAAAATCTTAATAATTTATTTTTTGCTTAAATTAAAATAAACTGAATGTGACTCGTTTCATCTCACTAATACTTTTTTTACACAGTTATGCACATTATATTCAAACACGTGGCAATTAGAGGTATGCAACCGAACCAATTCTACTTGGGAACTAAACCAAACCGCTCATAAAATAGGCACAAGAACCAATTGAAACCGGTTTGGGAACAAGTTTCGAGTGAAAACCCACCAAAGAACCGAAGTAGATCGCTCTATTAAGCTAGCTTTATAAGTTAAAAAGCGAAAACCCTAATTTATGTGTCTCTAAATTCTAATCCAACTCTCCTTCGTCTTTGATCTTTCCTCAAAACTCCTCGCCGGTCTTTCCTCTTCCCTTAAATTTTTATGAATTAATGGGGAATGGAGTTTTATCATTTATGTTTTATATTACACATTTGAATTTTCAATTATTTATAATTGTATGCGATTACATGTACATCTTGTGGATTGATGTTTTTGGTGAATAGAAAATTTCGTTGTTCCATCTTTTACTTTGAATCATTTGTTGCTCATAACATAATATGGTTTTGCTATGAAAAATGAACCAAAAAAGGGGGAAAAACAAGTTATAGGGCATCTTAAAACCAAATAGGAAAAACTAGATAGGTTCCAAAACCCGTTCCAAGTAAATAGGGTAGGTCACAGAATCCAAAAACTAAGAAGTAGTTATGACATTGTAAGTTTTAGGTTTCAACTTTAGAACCTACCCACCTTTTAACCAATCACCTTAATTAGGGGTGTCAATGATTTGGTTCAATTCTATCTTTTGGAAAACCAAACCAATAAAGACATTTATTGAATCGAACCGAAATTCAATCTAAACCGAAATCCCGGTTCACTTGAATTCGGTTTGGTTCAATTTTTCGGTTTTTACTCTTGTGTTTGTTTTTTTCCCTACATACACCCCTTTCAATAAATTTTTTATTTTTTTAAAAACAAATTTGTATTCTTTTGTATTCTTTTAACGAGGGTCATCTCATCGGGAGGAGAAGCACCTGCAACGACCCACTCCAGTTGACCTCTCTTCTTTTCATCACCTCACGAGAAGGTAAAGCCTTAAGCCCAGAGAGCAAAGCGAAAGTGCTCGGCAGTTCGATCTATGATTTCTCATTCATGGACGTTGTCCTGGCCATCACTACTTCTCCCAATCCCAATTATCCTCTTACCTATTGGAATATAATATCTATATAGATTTCTTTTTTTTCTTTTTCTTACCTTTTCTTCTACTTTTCTTTTTCTTTTTTTCTTTCTTTTTCTTCTTCTTCTTCTTCGAGCTTGTTATATTCCAATGAGGCTGAGCCTCACCAGCCTATGGCGAGGTCAGCGAGCTCAAGCCCCACAAATCAGGCGAGCTAGGCGAGGCTCAAGCCTCACCAAAAATCACTAGAGCCTCGCCAACGTCTAGCAACCTCCAGCGAGGCTCCAGCCCCGCCTAAGTGCTCGAATCTGGCAAGGCGGAGCCTTGTTGGCCTGTGGCAAGGCTTGAGCTTGCTGGTGACCAACCAATGAAGAAAAATAAGAAAAAGAAAAAAAAATTATTTTTTAAAAAATAAAAGGAAAATTAAATAAAAAATTCAGATTTCATCGGAGTTGAAGTGCATATTAAAGTTCAGTAAGCAAGCAAAAATGTTAACTGCACCATCAAAATACATGGTCTAGTTGTAGGGTGAGACCAAATAAATCTGTTCATCATTTTCATCCAAATCATCAGACTTCCCGAGATTTTCAACTAACATATCGGCTATAGCTCGCCCTTTGACGGACTTATGTGCCATGCTTTGGATATCAAAGTCAGAGAGTAATATTTTCCATTTAGCAAGCCTTCCAACCAATGTAGACTTCTCCAAAAGGTATTTAATCGAGTCATTCTCAGTCACTAGTAGAATGCGGTAGTGAAGAGTATATTGCCTCAATCGGTGTAAAACCCAAATCAAGGCTACACAAGTCTTTTCCACTTCAAGATATCAAACCTCAAAAGTAGTAAACTTCTTACTGAGGTAGTATATGACACGTTCTATTTCATCCTTTGGTCCTTTTTGCACCAACATAGCTCCTAAAGACTCTTCGTGAATAATGAGATGCAAGGTTAGAGGCACACCTTGGATAGGCGGTACGAGTATAGGAGATTGCAAAGATATCACTTAAGCTCTTCAAATGATTTCTGACATTCTTCATCCCAGTTAACCTTGGTGTTCTTTTTTAATAGCTTGAAGAACGGTTTAGTGGTTTCTAACAATTGAGAGATAAATCTCGCAACATAATTCAATCTTCCCAGTAGGCTTCGGACTTCCTTAATAGTAGAAGGAGATTTCAAGTCGCATATGGCCTTCACCTCAGAAGAATCTATCTCGAAACCCTTGTTATAAATCCAAGAAGCTTCCCAGACTTTGCCCCAAATATGCATTTTGTGTGGTTAAGCCTTAGCTTGAATTTCCTCAATCAATCAAATAGTTTTCTTAAGACTTTAACATGGTCTTCATCTTGTCTTGACTTTGCAATCATGTCATCAACATAGACTTCAATCTCCTTATGCATCATGTCATGGAATAGCATTACCATGCTTCTTTGATATGTTGCCCCTGTGTTCTTCAAGCCAAAGGGCATAACTTTGTAGAAAAATGTCCACCATGGGGTGATGAAAGAAGTTTTAGTCTTGTCTTCCTCTTTCATCCGAATTTGGTTATAACCGAAAAATCCATCCATGAAAGAGAATAGTTTGAATCTAGCAGTACTGTCAACTAAGATATTAATGTGCATCAAAGGAAAATCATCCTTAGGGCTTGCCTTATTCAAGTCGTGGTAATCAACATAGACTCGGACTCATCCATCCTTCTTCATAATTGGGACTATATTAGCAATCCAATCAGCATAATGGGTGACTTCAATGAAACTAACATTTAAGAGCTTGATAATTTCTTCTTCAATCTTTTTCGACAATTTATATTTTTTCCTTATGAACTTTTAAAGTCTCCCTAGTAGGATCAAGGGAACATGTCTTTTCAAAAAAATTCGGTGCATTTTCATTCCCCAACAGAGTGGCCAAGCTTGTCGCAACCCAATCTTGCCGCCCTCGAATCCCTCATCATCACAAGGAAAGGAAGGGGAAAGGTCAAGTTTAGAGGTACTTAATCACGAGAGTTCCCTCATGGCTTGCGTTCCAAAAGATGTCATCACCTCGCCTTTCGAATCAAGACTCTCATGAGTTCCCTCCACGAGATCGCGAGTTCTTCCAAACTTGTACCCCGCGTGATAGCAGAGTATCGCGAACCGTACCCACATGGGTGACACATCTCGATAAAGGAGATTAGATGTGAATATTGAATTTAAAGATACCTTTATCATGGTAGCTCTCTCTATAGTACCCTTCACCCAAAAGGATGGCATCACTTCATCATTTGGGGGTACTACCACATTAAGTATGCTAAACCATAGTGAGTTTCTTCGAAACTCAAATCCCGTGCAATGGGTTTATTTATGCGATCTAGTTGTTTATGACAACCTGAAATTAAGACGAGAGTTACCACTAGCCTCATTTTAGGGATCAACTAGAAAACTCAATCAAGGGTTGGGAGTGTTCCCTCGATTCCTACACAACTAAATATCTAAGTTTGGGGTTACGCTAATATTTCTTTTAGCGTCCTTTCGGTACCTAAATAGTATGTTGTGTTTTCCTAATGTATCCATGCATCTCTTCTTACATTTTTTGGATCATTAGTCTTAAACTAAGTAATCATGCATGGTTGATCATTTTCATACTATTCTATTTCTAAAAAAACAAGAAAAGAAAGCAATCAATGGAATTGAAATTATGTGACATTAGGTAAATAATCAAGAAAAGCAGTAAATCTACCATGCAATCCTAGAAAATATAAAAGAGAAACACAATTAAAAAAGATGAGAGAGAGAGAGAGAAAACTCGCAACTTGTCAAGCTTTATACAACAAATAAAACTCAAGACATATGTCGAGGGAATGAATAGTACATGATAATGGTTGGAATGTACATCGATCTCCACCGTCTTTGTGCTTTTTCCATCTCCGGGGTCCTAATTTAAACCTAATCTAGAAACCTATAACTAGGTGCATACAATGGAAAGAAACAAACATACATATCCAAACAATAAAAAATACAATACATCATGTCAAGATCGATCATTTAAAGAAAGTTAAATATGAAAACCAGATTGTGGGGCCTCAGGGTTGGCATTTTTCTTTCATGCGTAGGTCCAACTAAGACACCTACCCAATCAATTTTTGTGACTTATAGCAATTGTTGACCAATTGTGTTCTCGCATAACCAATAACGCTTATAAGTCTCCTAATCAAGCGATCTATACAAACCTGATTATTTCGACTCAGAGAATGAGGATAATCCTTAAGTTATTGAAAGGGAATGACTCAGACATGAAGAGTCCAATCCTCCTACTATTGAGCAACCAATCACTATGAATTTGGGAGATTCAAATAATCCTACAAAAACCAAGATTATGGCAGGTCTCTCTCAAGTGGATACCAATAGATTAATTGAACTTTTGAAAGAGTACCGAGATATTTTTGCTTGGTCATATGTTGATATGCTGGGTTTAGACCCCAAGATAGTAGAACATGCATTACCACTTGATCTTAGTATTCCACCGAAGAAACAAAACACAAGCATTATACCTGTCCATAGGAGGTTCATATCACAAATGCAAAATTTTCAAAAAGTGACAATCTTCTTTAGAGCTTAGAAGTGGCCCTACCTTTTAGAATGTCGAAATAGTTAGTTAGAAATCTAGAAGTGAATCCTTGTGCTAAACAAAGTCTGTTCTATCCACAAATTTTATTCAACCTTATTTCCAAGAGTCTCCCCAAAGGGTCAAGGGAACATGTCTTTAAAAAAAAAAAAAAATCGGTGCATTTTCATTCTCCAGCGAAGTCACCAAGCCTATCGCAACCCGATCTTGCCGCCCTTGAATCCCTCATCATCACAAGGAAAGGAATGGGAAAGGTCGAGTTTAGGGGTACTTGATCACGAGAGTTCCCTCACAGCTTGCGTTCCAAAAGACATCATCACCTCGCCTTTCGAATCAAGCCTCTCATGAGTTCCCTCCACAAGATCACGAGTTCTCCCAAACTCGTACCCTACGTGATAGTGGAGTGTCACAATCCGTATCAACATGAGTGACACCTCGAGAGAGGAAGTTAGATGTGAATATCGGATTTAAGGGTACATTTACTATGGTAGCTCTCTCGATAGTACCATAGACATGTTAGGAAAACATAACATATTGTTTAAGTACCAAAATGGCACTAATAGAAATATTAGCATAACTCAAGTCCCCAAACCTAGATATTTGGTTGCGTAAGAATTGAGAGAATATTCCCAACTCTCGATTGGATTTTCTAGTTGACCCCTAAAATGAGGCTAGTGGTGACTCCCGTCTTATTTTTAGGTTGTCATAAACAACTAGACCGTATAAATAAACCCATCGTAAGGGGTACAAGTTTCGATGAAACTCACCATGGTTTAGCATACTTGATGTGGCAGTACCCCAAAGGATGAAGTAATGACATCCTTATGGGCGAAGGGTACTATCGAGAGAGCTACCATAGTAAAGGTACCTTTAGATTTGTATTCACATCCTACCTCCTCTCTCGAGGTGTGTCACATGTGTGGGTACGGGTCGCGATACTCCGCTGTCACATGGGGTATGAGTTTACAAGAACTTGTGATCTCCCCGAGGGAACTCACGAGTGCTTGATCCAAAAGGCAAGGTGATGATGTTTTTGGAACGCAAGCCGTGAGGGAACTCTCATGATCAAGTACCCCAAAACCCGACCTTTCCCCTTCTTTTCCTTCTAATGATGAGGGATTCGAGGACGGCGAGATCAGATTGCGATAAGGAGCACTGGTCCTATTCGCAAAAAAAAAAAGAATGATGGATCGTTGCGTCTATGCATCGACTACCAACAACTCAATCAAATGATGATCCAGAACAAGTATCCACTACCAAGGATTGATGACTTATTCGATCAACTTCAAGGAGTTTGGGTGTTCTCCAAGATAGACTTAGGACAAGCTATCATTAGCTAAGAATCAAGAAGGACTCTCAAAGATAGCATTTTGAATGCGATATGGCCACTACGAGTTTACATAATGTTATTTGGGTTAACCAATGCACCAACTACTTTCATGAACTCAGTGAACCAAGTGTACAAGGTGTACTTGGACCAATTTTCCATTGTATTCATCAACAACATGCCGATATACTCAAAACACTCAAAGGAGCATGAATAGCATTTGAGGATGATATTGCTAACCTTCTGAGAAACGTACTTTAAGCCAAGTTTAGTAAGTGCGAGTTTTGACTCAAACAAGTAGCTAGTCTAGGCCATGTAATATCCGACGAAGGAATTTCTATAGATCAACAAAGATTGAGGCAGTCATGAACTAGCCAAGACCAATAATGGTGATCGAAGTTTGAAGTTTTCTAGAATTAGCTAGCTATTATCAGCGATTTGTGAAAAAAATTTCTAGAATGGCTACACCCCTAACACGAATACTAAAGAATGAAGTAAAGTTTGAATAGACTGATAAGTGCCAAAAGAGTTTTCAAGAGCTCAAGCACAAGTTGACTACTGGCCCAGTATTGACAATACTGTCTGGTCTTGGAGGTTATGAGATTTATAGCGACGCTTCATATAAAAGACTAAGCTACCTAATGCGACATGGAAAAGTGGTAGCCTATGCATCTAGATAATTGAGGCCTCACGAGTAGAATTATCTGACACGCGACTTGGAATTAGGAGCAATCATCTTCGCTTTGAAAATCTGGAGGCATTACTTTTGTAAAGAAAAGTTCACAATTTACGTCGACCATCAAAGTCTGAAGTATTGGTTTTCCCTAAAGAAATTGAACATGAGACAACAACGTTGGATGGAACTTCTCAAAGACTACGACTACAACATTCTATATCTTCCTAGAAAGGCCAACAAGATAACGGATGCACTCAATCAAAAGTTAACAATTGCACAAATGATGGTTTGAGAATGGATCCTTCTCAAAGGAGTACGAGATTTGGATTTCAGATTCGAGGTAAGCCATCTTTTTAATCTTATAGTTACCCTCTGAATCAAACTCGAAGTGTAGACCAAGATTAAAGCACTGCAATCGACGAATCCATCAATCCATAGAATTTTGCAAGAGAGTACGGAAAAGATGAAACTAGATTTTCAAATAGTAGAGGATGGGATATTGAAATTTCAAGGACAATTATCTGTGCCCAATAATCCAAAATCATGGAAGAAATTCTGGTAGAAGCTCATAGAAGCAACTATAGCATACATCTAAGAAGCACGCAGATTTAGAAAAATCTTCAACATTATTATAGTTGGAATGGCATGAAGCAAAGGTTGCTAAGCACGTGGCCAAGTGCTTAACGTGCCAACAAATGAAAGCGCAACACTACAAACTTGGTGGACTACTGCAACCACTAGAAATTCCAGAATGAAAATGGGAGCACATCACTATGAATTTTGTGATGAGACTACCAAGAAGCCAAAGAGGTAATCATTCTATTTGGGTCATAGTTGATAGACTAACCAAGTCAACACATTTTAATGCAGTATGAAAGGACTTTGTCATCAACAAGTAAACCAAGCTATATGTGCGACAAATAATGTCTACATGAAGTGCTCGTCACAATCACTCCAGATTGAGACCCCTAGTTCACAACAGCATTTTGGAAAAGTTTACAGACTGTCATGAGAACGAAACTACAGTTTAGCATAGCCTATCATCCGCAAACAAATGGTCATTCCAAGAAGAACATTCAAACACTTGAAGATGTGTCGCGAGCTTGCATTGTAGATTGTAAAGGATGATGGGAATAAGAACTACACCTCATCAAGTTCGCGTGCAACAAAAGCTATCAACAAAGCATCGAAATGGCACCGTTTGAGGTAGTATACGGTCGTGCTTGCAAAACCCCTGTCTATTAGGATGAAGTTGGAGAAAGAAAGATTACTAGGTCTGAGTTAGTTAAGTACTATGTGGATGCAATTAAGATTATTAGGGACAGGCTAAGAACAGCCTAAAATCGCCAAAAAAGTTATGTAGATAAACGAAGAAAGTCTTTAGAATTCCAAGTAGGTGATCATGTATTCTTCAAGGTGTCGCTAATGAGAGGAACGTTACATTTTGACAAGAAATGAAAGATAAGCTCCAGGTATGTCGGATACTTCGAAATTTTAGAATGAACAAGAACCTTAACATATTGATCACCATTACCGCCCATACTTACTTAGGTTCATAATGTGTTTCACGTATCCATGTTGAGAAAATATGAACCGAACCCGACACATGTGCTCAATTTTTAGGAAATTGAGATCAACAACAGAGTGTTGTATGTTGAGAAACTGGTGCAGGTCGTCAACAGAAAAGAGCAAGTATTGCGCAACAAGGTCATTCCCTTAGTCAAGGTTATTTGGAAACACTATGGTATTGGAAGAGCGACCTAAGAAAGTGAGGATGGGATGAGACATCAATATCCTCATCTATTTAAAGGGACGAGTAATTTTACAAATTTCTAAGATGAAATTTCTTTAAGGGAGAAGGAGTTGTGACATCCTCAATTCGACTCCTATCTACCAAATAGAATTGCAACAGTATTCAATGAATCACAGAAAAACAAGGGATGGTCACCTTAGAATAAAAATTCAATTTTTCATTGGCAGACCGTGAATTTTCGGAAAAGTGGAAATGGGTCGCGAACGAGGAGCCACGAGGGCCCAAGCCATGGGTGGGCCCAAGGGGGCCTATCAAGTCATTTAAGCCCACACTTAGGCTTTTGGAAGCTTGTACATTAAAATTCCCATGTGTATGAATAATGTTTTAGACTATAGTCTAATTAAATCCCTAATTTGCCCCTTCTAGATGTTAGTTGGCCTAATGGGACAAAATTGTTGTCTCCCAAAGAAGAGGGGCGCCCACTTGAAGAAAGGAAAGGGAAAAGGCAAATTTGGTTAGTTCCCTTAGTTCAATTCCAATTATAACACATGCATGAAATTTTTCAATTAATGAAACTTGGATAGGAAGATTTCAAGAGCCATTTGTGGCCAGTCAAAGACTTGGCCAAGAGTGATTTACTTAAAATTTGTACTAAGTTCTTTAATGCTTAGAGGGGAAACTTGGATGAGAAGTCCTCATCTCTCTCTCTCTCTCTCTCTCTCTCTCTCTCTCTCTCTCTCTCTCTCTCTCTCTCTCTCTCTCTCTCTCTCTCTCTCTCTCTCTCTCTCTCTCTCTCTCTCATCTCATCTCTCTCTCTTTCTCTCTCGGTTTGTTGTCCACAGTGAGCTGCCATCTTCACACCTAGCTCGCTGTTGCCATGCCTAGCTACCCTCATCGCCGTGACACTATCAACGCATCATGAGCTGCCATTGCTGTGACGCCGTCCACCACCACCTACCGTGAGCCACATGTTGTCGTTGTCACTATTGCCACCACCCAAGGCCATGAACCACTGCACCCTCATAGCCATCACCATCATCCCCTTTGCCGTGTGCCCTCACCACAATCATCATCCAAAATCGTGAGCCGCCATGCCATCGTTGTCATCGCCGCTCACCCTCAAAGCTCAAAAACCGGTCCCGTGAGTGACTTCCTAACCTTTGATTAGGATGGTGGTTACGCTTGAGATTAAGGTTAGAATTAAGATTAATAATAATTAGATTAAAAGATAGATGGATTAGGTGATAGCTTCTCTCGATAAGTGATAAGTAAGGGTGATAGCTTATCTCGATAAATGATAAATAAAGGGGATAGCTTATCTTGATAAGTGATAAGTAATGGTGATAGCCTATCTTGAAAGTGATAAGTAATAGCGATAGCTTATCTTAAATAGTGATAATTACTTGTGAACTTATCTTAAATAGTGATAAGTGCTGGTGATAACTTATTTTGAAAATTGACAAGCTATGTTGATAAGTAATCCATGGTACAATATTGTATGGAATGAAGTTATCATATGATTAATTTGGTGGATAATTAATCAATGGGTGATCACATGGGATTATTTCATGGTTTTTTGCGTGCAAAAATTGCTAGTGTATTATGTGTGAGCACTAAACACTCTAGCATTGGTTAAATTGGAAGATAAAAATTGGCTTGAGTGATTGAAGTGCTTGTGTGATCACATAAATGATTTTGTACTCGTATGACTATAAGGGACGATACTCAATGGATTTCGGATGCTTTCATGTCAATAGGATGCCGTTCGTGAATGGATTTTGAAACAATGGTCTTAATTAAATGACGTCTTAAAGTGAGGTTGAGATGTTGTCATGTCCGATGGGGTGAGACGATGCGCGATTACACTAAAGACCACCGATGCAAGTGTCGGTCGTGGCCAAGATTGGTCATAATAATCTGGACTCTTGTGGATGCATTGTGCATGGAAATGATAATATTTATGTCTTGATTATTATTAATATTTATCATATGCCTGCTGAAATTGTGCACTCATGTGGAGAATTATTTGTGTAATAATTGGATATGTTGTTAAGGCATTATTTGGTGAGTTGCCCATTGCATGCTTATATATAATGCAAAGCAAAGGCTTTACTATTCATTTGCCATCAACAATTAAGCTGCACATATAGGGCATCTCCAAGGCTAAGTACTCTTTTACGTGAGGTTTAGGGAATTTACTTATTGAGTTTATCTCATTCATTGTTGTTTAAAGTTTTCTAGCCCTAATCACGAGTAGTTCTTTCTGCCACATGCACTTTGGGGTGCCTATGGATCAGGACACCCAAGTGACCCCCTTCCCGATAGAGGGGACTGACGTGGTATATGAGAAGTACATGACCACCATATGGGTGGTCGAGAGACTGACTATCTTGGTGCTGCGTCGGTTTATGGCATGGTACGTGTGGTTTGGAGGGGAGCTCTCTAGCCCTCTTCAAGGTTTTGATGGATTGCTTTGTGGGGGATTTGGAGGTGCCATTTGGGACCCCATAGTCGTGGACATTCTTGACGGCTCCATCACTAACCCGGAGACAGACACAAACTCAAAGTCCAATCCCGAGCCCAAGCCATGGTACTAGGACAAGCACACATACTAGGTGCATAGGGAGTACCACTTTTTGAGGTCGCCCTCGTAGGATAGAGGAGTTAGACTAACCACTAACCCCTTTTTAGTAATAGGAAAGAATCTCTATAGTGGATGTGTAATTATGAAACTTCTGATGTACTATGTATATGTGTATGTGTAAATGTATATGTGCACACATGCGCACACGTGCGTGCGTGTATATATATAAGTATTTGTTGGTGTGTTTTCATGCTATCCTTATTAAGGCATATGATCGGATGGAGTTAATTCTGCTTCCGCCTTCTAGGACATCGCAAATAATTGACCTTAGAGGATTGTTGCGCACTCGAGACTCGCCATTAGGGTGCAAGGCGTGAAACAAGTTGTGACACGTGTGATGTCTCCAAGCTTCCGTTGACGAGAAGATTTCAGTATGTTGCTATTCTAACAAATACAAATTTGGTTGTGGAATCGGCTTCTCAAAATGAGACTGAAAAGTTGAGAATCAAAGGCATTGGAGCTAAACAGCATGTGTCCTTTGCACTCGACTTTGCTGTCGGGACAATAACTTCATAAACATGGACAATACGGTTGGCGTGACCACAACAAGCAAATAAGCCAGGCACTCTTAAGATAATATCACTGTGCGAAGACAAGCGGGATGGATTTATTTTACTAGGGTTACAACAGGTGCAAAGCTAAGAATGGTAAAGCGAAAAGATTGGGGAAATTTCGAGAGTGCATGAGGTGCACTGGGTGCGAATTGCACCCAATGCACTAAGTTACCTCAGGAAAGGAGGCGCTAATATCATATTGATAAAAATGATTCGCGGAATATAGGAATATAGAATTTCTCTGTATTTTGATATATTATAATGAAAATTACATTAGCCTATATATCAATTATATAAAAAGGTTATTTAGTGTAATAGAAAAAACATGATAGTAAATATTATCAATCAAGTATATGCTCTATCAAAATAAGATATATGCATATTATTGGGAGATATGCGGAATCAATTGAATATCCTAATATTGCTAACACTCAATGAAAAAATTGATCTCCGGATGGGTGTGGTGTTGCTAAATCATGTTCCAGACTTTTGGGAGGCGGGTAGGACAAGGAGGCCTGGTTTTTGTTGTTGTGGGTATCTGCTGAGTAAACTTTGTAGGATCCAGATTTATTCCGGTCCAAATTCGCTTGTCAGGCCTCATGATAGGGCTAAATGGGATGGCGAGTCTAAAACCTGTGTTTGCATTCCGAGAATCCCCTCTAGGGAAGTATATTCCTTTCACCAATTGAACCCATAAGGCTGAAAGCGCAATTAATGGGCTTTGGCTTGTTTGATGTATTTATGTTCTTATCATATCTCTAGTAATTTATTTACTACTTTGATTATTGATTATTAAATTCTTATCTATGCACTCGCATTATCACCTCTCGTGTGTTAGTGGCTTAAATTAAAATCAATCAAGACTACCTGCAAAATATTCTTTGAAAAATAAAGAGAAATGATACTAAAAGGGCATTAGATTAAACTAGCATGATCAAGTCCCCAAATCTATTGAATCATTGGTTCATAGAAATAAATATACTCCCACATTTCATTTGGGTGTCTAACTGACCCAAAATTAATTAGCGGCGCTTCCAAAATGTAAGAAAGTTGCGTATTAAATTGAGTACCAAGTTACGATTGGTAGAGCTTAGGAGAGTCCGTGCTAAACACAAATGATCACCTCATGAGAGGAACCTTTGTTCCCATTTAATAATCCATTAGCTTTCTATTTGGTGGTTCGCCTATGGAAAGGTCGTGACATGGTCATATCAAATATGGTGCATTACATGAACCAATAATTTGGGAAGATTCTAGTAACCAGGCAACCTCCAATTTGCATTATTTAAGGTGTTACAAACAAAGAAGAATGTACGCATATTTTTCAATATGATAGGCACTTCAACATATCATTACACCGAAAATAGCAATAGATGCTTGAGTTACACCACCTCATTTATTTCCACTTATAATAGAATAGTACACATGGAGTTCGTAATGCCAACTATTGCATGTCCCAAAATTTATGCATCATGTCTCACTTGCGCTTGAAGGTTTTGACAACTTGAGGCAAATGAGTTCTCTTGAAATAATCCTCCCAATTGATACATCTTGGATCAAAGTAGAAGACACTTTCCAAGTTTACTCCATTGTTAAATGCCATGGCTCTCAAAGCCATCGTATTTGTATCGTCAAAGCTGAGTCAATACCAAATAAAAAATAAAAAATAAAAAACAAGAATTAGAAATTGTGTAATTTTGTGAATCACTACTAACAATTTTAAAATTTTAAGTTAAGAGGTGAATGAATGGTAGTATTTAATCATCATGATGCTCTTCGTCATGTGTAAGCTCAACTTTAAATCATGGAAATATATAATTGATGAGGTAAATATAGGTTTATAAAGATTCAAATTTGAGATCTCATGTTCTAATATCATATGAAATTTGTAAAATCATAATTAATTATTATTAAAAAATTTAAATAAAAAAGCTGAATGCGTGATTTAACTTTAAAATGCTTGAATAGAGATTTCTTATAAGGGCAACAAGGAGATTGATTAGTGCACCCTGCAGGCACATTGGTCAGTGCATAGATGCTTACACGCCATTGAATAAAACATATGGTCCGTAGAGGTCTGCCAATCGCACGACAGCATTGACCTTTTTGTCCAAGTCAGCATGCAACCCTTGGAAATACCCGCCAAACATTGAGCTAGCTACTTTCAGCACCTTCACCCAAATAATAGAGTTAAGCTCACTTTATTTTACAAAAAAAAAATTAAATTAAATTAAATTAAATATTTTAAAAATATTCTTTTCGATGACTTTTCGGCTTTTACCACTAGCTTTTTTTAACTTCTGTTAGGGCCCCGATGTTTTAAATTCAAAAAATTATCCGTTATAGTTTTTGCTGGAATGTAAAATATTGCTCAAATTTTTCATCATAGGTAATGTTTTGGGTGCTTATATTTAGGTATTACTAAAGGTTTCGACTATTTCCCATCTAACGTAAGTAAAAAAATGAGAGTTGTAAATGTTGAAACATATGAAAAGAAACTGTCACTTCAAACAAATTAGCTAATTATTTTGAAGATATTTATATTAATTTGTAGATTATTATCACTTATTCGTTAAAGAAAGAAATATGTAGAGTTGACTACTTAAATTTATATAACATGAAGATTTTCATTTATTTGGGATCTTCAATTTTGTATATATTTTAATTTATTGAATTAACATAAAGCCATTTTGAACTCACCTTTGACAAGAGGATGTAACGTCTCACGTGCTTGTGAAAGCTGGCCATGCTTCCCATAATTCTAGGCTCACGAACTTTGACCGGCTTCCCATCCTCGTTGATCCAAGGACTGTCCCTGAAGTAACTCACGATGATGTCTAGAAGATCTGAATAGGTCATGGGATGTTTCTTTGAGGAACCCACATGGTAAATCTTGTTTGAAATGGGCTGATTAGCATGCACCACCGTGGCCACAATCATAACGTTTACCACCATATCTGCTGGTATCTGCTCAAGACGAAATTCTATATTTAGGTTGAAATGCATCGAATGTACTTGTATATGAATGATGTATGTCTGTATGTATGTTCAAATGTGCACAATAAAATGATTGTTGGAATATGTAATTACCAATAATGTTTGCCTGATGAATTATCATAAGCTAATTCCAAAAGGAGCACATAATCAATCAAGCAAGATACGGACACCTAGAGTGTCAAAACTTGGCATGGAGGGACACTTAAGTACCAAAAGTTTGGAAAGTGATATTTAAGTGCCAAAATCAGAGCAAAATGGATCATTTAAGTGTCAATCCAAATCAAAATTCGGCCAAAATACTAACGTGGCAATTTTCCAGCAACATTAATGTAAAACGACGTTGTTTTGCAACGATGTGGCTAGAAAATGCAAAAATGACGTCGTTGTCTCGACATGATAAAAAATTAATATAAAAATTAATTTAATTTAATTTAAAACTAAATTTATTTAAAACATTTAAAAATTAAAATACAAATATTTAAAAAAAAAAGGGGGGAGGAGGTGGTGAGGGAGACAGCTGAGGGTTGAGCCCTCGCTGCCGCCGTCGAGAATGGGCAACGAAGGAGGGGGGAGGGTCGACCGAGGTCGCTGGCCCCTAGCCGACCGGCGGCAAGAGCTCATGAGCCCTCACCCATATCTGGGGCGAGGGTCGCGGCCCTCACTGCCGCCAGGAAGGGGCGGCAACGGAGGAGGGAGGGTGGGCCGAGGTCGCCGACCCCTAATCGACCGGTGGCGAGGGCCCACAAGCCCTCACCTAGATCCGCGAGAGCTTACGAGCCCTTGCCGCCTCTCTGCCGCAGCTGAGAAAGGACAGTGACAGAGAGGGGAGGGTCGATTGAGGTCGCCAGCCAATCGATAGCGGGAGCCCGGGAGCCCTTGCTAGATCTGGGCGAGGGCCTCGACCCTCGCCCCATATCTAGTCAGCTGGGCTCGCAGGCCCTCGCTATCGATCGGCCGAGGCTAGGGGCCAACAACCCTGGCCAACACTCCCCCCACCGTCACCGACCATTCCCGGCAACAGCGAGGAGGTAGCAGCAAGGGCTCAACCCTTAACCGCTGCCTCCTCTCCCCCACTTTTTTTTTAATAAATTAAAATAATTATTATTTATTTTTATACAATTAAATTAATTTTTATATTGACATTTGAATTCGCTCATTTTTGTCTTTTTTTTGTTGAGTCAGCATTATGGCATGCCACGTAGATGAAAAAAATAATAAAAAATTGTCAAGTAAGATTTCCGACGAGATTCACTAAAGATGGCACTTAAGTGTCCCACTTTTCAAAAAAGTGACACTTAAGTGTCATTTTCCTAACTTTTGACATTTAAGTATGTCTTCGTGCCAAATTTTGGCATTTGGGCTATACTTTGTCCTCAATCAAGCTAATGCAAAATTGAGGATGCTTATGATCGTGGCATTTTGATGGTAGTTAACACTTGTCAAAATGATTAGATGTTACCATGTCCAGTATCGTATTAGGATCGCCCAGGAAATATTCCAGCCTTCCTCTACCATAGTGTATGGCGATGCTGTCCATAGTTCTGTGCCATCATATGTTTCCAAGAAAGAAAAAGCTCATTAGACAATCCTTGCTTGTTAAGCAAAAAAATAGTCGCTTAACAAGATACTTATCGCCAATATTTGTCAAGGACTAAGGTCTCACAACATAATCAATCAAATAAAACCAACATCTAACCAGCAAAAGATGTGCCCATGAGTTTGTTCTTTAACACGTACTTGCTCTATACATTTGATGAATATAACTGTCACCGAGACGTTGATCTTTTACCTATTTAAGAAATTTCTTTTCAAATTCTCCTGTTAACCTCCCCATGGAGTAGACTTTTTTATGGCTCTTTATGAAAATTAAGGATCGCAAACGTCATTTTTCATTGTTGAGCCCCATCTGAAGGTTTAACTTCCTCAAAAAGATGGGGCATTCATTAGTAGACGCGCCTGCACAAGTCTATCTGATTTCTTTATGCCCTTGTATTGCTATTGAGCAACCAGACTAAGAAAACAGACGTAGGTATGTTTCTTGGTTTTCTTGCTCAATAAAAACTAGCATTTTGCGAAGAACCAAGAGGTAATACCTGAGTAATCCATTCACTTTTGTTCGGTGCTCAATAGAGTTCTTCCACTTTTTTTAATTCAATTTAGTCATTAAACTGAAGTTTGTTGAACACTAAATAACAATTTATGGACGACATATAATTTTAATCCCAAAAAACTATGTCTCAGGTGATACTACAAATCTAAAGTGAGTGGTTCTGAAACATTGTATTGACCGAGAAAGATCTATTATAATTTTTTTGCTAAAAATAGGAAGTAACTGTCAGACAACATATAGAGAGAAAGAGAGAGATTTTTGTGAAGGATAACCTTGGAGGGAAACCCTCAATCCAACCAGCAAAAGGTTCTCGATAAGTACTTGTTATGATTGTGGGTCTTATAACAACTAGTGGAATATCTTGTTTGAGATGATGCTGCACCATCATTTCCCCCATTGCCTTCGTTAAAGTATACGTGTTTGGCCAACCATACAGCCTTGCCCTGCACATCAATTATAATGAAAATTATAAGAATTGCTGAAGATTATAATATAATAGTACGCAATGAATCGATTGGTCAGACATATTTTAACTACATAAGTCATGTTTAGCTCTAAATATTATGGTCAAGCACCTTGTAAAAAGTTTATATCTAAAACTTCAAATATAACCAAAAACATTATTTACGAACCAAATTTTCATGAAAAGACAATATGATACAATCAACTCTAAATATGATGATTAAGTAAGCCAAGCTTAAGGTAGCAGTCTAACCAAGGGCATGGGTTTGAGAGCCATAATTAAAGATGTACTTTTCAACTAACTAAATCATTAATTCCATTATTTAGAATTCAATTAAGAACAAGCAAACCTTTGCAATCCCAAATTCTTCAAAGTGACGTTGATTTCCTCTTGTGAAGCACTTTTTTCTCGAAATTCATTCATCAATTCTTCGACCAAGAGCTTCTCTTTATTCACGTCCAACTTCCTTGACCCGTTGAGCGTCTCACCCATGCTAAATGCCTTTTCTCGTATAATTCCAGTCATATTACCACATACATATGCTAAAAATATAAGGTTCTATAAGATACATCGTCGCTGTAAAATACTTTTCAAACAACCGGTACTGAAATGGAACCTTTCATATACTAATTTAAATAGCAAAAAATCGATAAAACCACGATTGACTATCGCAAACCAGTCGATATGTGGAGTAGCATCTTTATGTTGACACATCTTGCAGCAAATTCAGCAACATGCTTCGCTCCAAATGCATTGACTGCTAGTGCAATGTCATATCTGCGGGAAAAAATGGCATTAAACTCAAAATAGCATGAAAAAAAAAAAAAAAGCCACGAATTATTTGAACTAATTATAAATTGAGCAGGGAGGGCAAGGTTGCAATTACGTGCCTTTCGTCAAATTTGGTAGACGCGGCCGAACTAACAATTATGTCTATCTCTCTCCACATCTCCGACCTCAAATCAAAATCATGTACTCCCAAATTCTCGCAAGAAACGTCACCAGGAATTGGAGACAATTTCTCCACAATTGAGTTGAAATTCTCGGCCCATTCTTCCCTCAAAATGTCGAATAACTCCTTTTGTATGAGCTGTTCGCGATGTGAAAAGATTGAGAGTTGTTATGAAGGAAATTTTGTCTTTTATCTTAATTTCCGTATTCTTTTTCTTCCTTTGCCTTTATTCTCCATGTTAAATAGAGTAGAAATTATTTGAAATTATATATTTAAGTGATTGTACCATATGTTGGATAGGCCATCATACGGTTACTCTTGCAATGATTCGAGCTCATTTCCTAAAATAGCACAAATCTCATAGTTTTCTTCTCCGCTTGTTCCACAAAACATGTTTTGAAATATATATTTATAAAAATGAGCACTTGTATAGCTTGAAATAATTAGTCTATTGAGATACACATGTGAGTTATGTTTAAAAAAAGTCCTTTATGGAATTATTTGTGTGTGTGAAACAATAATATATCCTTGTTAGTCCAACTAAATATTTTGACAAGCTTGGACTTAAACACTCTTTAGACGCTAGACAACAATTTATGTCTAACATTTTCGCACAAGATGAAAATAAATTTCATAAATTCATTTTTGTAAGCGATAAAGCAATCATTTATAAGAAAATATTTTTTATATCATTTATTTTCCACGAAACAATAGGTCTTAATAATTTTTTTTCATTTTATTTTGTGTACACACATCTATGTGTGCCTTTTTTGGCTAGTCAATTTAGAACAAAAGGTGGATCTAACTATGCAAGGATAATTCAGGATTTGAATCTCTACCTCTTCATGCAACCGTTGTGTCGCTGCCTGTTTGTCCATAGCTCTAATAAGAACGTACATTTTCTTGACATTTGGTTGAATCCGAAGCATCTTCTCCACAAAAACTAACCCATCATAATATATAGAATCAAATAAATGTTAGTTAGCAGAAAGTCAGTCAATTGACGGCAATTGGCGACTAAGAATACTTCATACGAGAGAGAGAGAGAGTACTCTTTGCGAGAAAGCCAGTGGCTCCTGTGACTAAGATGGTCTTGTTTTCAAAAAATTGGACTATATCCGTCCCCATATTTGAACCGAAATGGACGAGAGAGTCTGAACAAGGGTTAGGTAGAACTTGAAGAGTGAATAAAGCATTGAGGCACAGAGGCTTCATATATAGCCACAATTTTATCATGCCTATCAACGTCTTTTTTCACTGGTTGGAAAAAAAAAAAAAAACGATCTCTTTGATCCACCTACATCCATGACTTTTTGGTACGCAACATTAACATTGCGATATGGCAGAAAGAGAACTAGCTACCACGTTTTACATATGAGATTATCTAACGGGTACAATGTTATACACGTCACCATGTTCAAAGGTGCAATCCACCAACCAGGCAAAGCACCAGCACGATATCGTCTGTCTTTATCATGATCGATCAAGTCTTTAATAGATGTCCCTTGGTAGCCGACTGCCGTTGATGGCACTTGTGTATTACTCAAAAATCCCGCTTAATCGATGCAAGGTAGGAGTTTTCTCAAGGACGATTCACAAGAAGTGCTAGGGCTACGCAGTGATAAAATTTCTACTTTTTTATTTCTCTGTTTCTCTATTCCCGAAATAGGTTTAGAATAAAAATTCATTTTATAACGTAATTTGATTTTTCTATTTTTAAACAGATTTTTATTACATAAATTGATTTGAAGAAAAAATCATAAGCTAAAATTTCTAACTTCTCAATTTCTAAAATAGAAATCGAGAAATCAATTTCTGATCATAAATCAATTTTTATTTCCAGAAAGTTTCATCATGCGCACCCCAAGTTGTGCTCATGTGAAAAGAGATACATTTTATTACTGCGTTGGTGGGGTTGCATCAATGATTGATGTAACCCAAGGTCGGTGACTCAAACAATAGGACTAGGAGAATAACTCACATGTCCGTAGACTTAGTCACAAAATCAAGCAAAAATTTCTGTTCTACATAAGATCGGGAAATGGGTATAATTTTATTGATTCAGATCAAAATGACCTGATTCCAAAGCCAAAAGAACCGAAAACTTAAACATCTACAACTTTCGTGTTTTGAGTTTTCTCAGATAAGTATTGTAGGCTAGATGAAATGAAGAAAATGATAGAAACTTCAATGGTTGCTCTTCTAGGCCTCCAAGGAAGTTGAAATGGCATCAACTTTTCGAGATTGATAGTTGCGACTCTAAAAGGACGTAGGCTTTAAATACCCTGATTCTTTGAGGACAAAGTGAAAACTCTTTTAGGTTTTCAAAGGGTTTGAACTCCTCAAGGTTCAAGATCATTGCACTAAGCAACTTTTCATTAATCAAATTCAATCCCCCATACAAAGATTTGATGACTTCTTATAGTGAAAACAAGAAAAGACTAGATGCAAACCTAGAAACTAGTAATCATTCATCTACATAGAAACTAAAATCTATTAAATGTATAATATCTCCAACGCTTGTGGTTCTCCAAGAGAGTCTTGATGCAAGCTTCAATGCATTGGAAATGATAAATCTTTATGAAAAAATCTAAGATGGGGTCATATTGATTAGGGACTTTTCGATGAGAGTGCTGTCGATTTTGAATGCACGCCAATCTTCTTGATTGAATGAGTTGGTCCTGAATACGGCCCACATCAATGAACTTGTCAATTTTAAGCCTTTAAGGGATGAGGGGGTTTGCCACATAATGTCATTGTCAAATATTTTGTCGATATTTGTCCCCATATATTCAGTGAGGTAGTTGGCTTTTCAATAAATTATATCTATGTTAAGGTCAATGGGATTTTAAATGGTAGAAAATTGATGTGCAACTACATTGCATTAATTAAAAATAGAAAGTCTAACTACTCTTTTCCTTGAGGAAACGTTGTCGAACGGAAGTCTGAAATAATCGATCTATGTTTCACTCAAGCAATTTATAAAATAATTAGAGTGACTCCATATCATAATCATCTATTGGTTCCAAGAATTTCTTATTCCTGTAATTTGCCATGTTAAGTTTGAGTTTTGTCAGTATTCTAGGTGTACTTCCAGTAGATTGAAGACATAGCAAGGGATGACGAACAACTGGATTGACAAACAATTTACTCTTTCTCCAGAGCCATTCGATGAGGGTGCTCCACTTTCCCATGTCTCTTCTATCCTTTCTAACGAAGATAGCGGTAGATGGTTGCTATGTCAAAGGGACAAAACTGAGCACATTTTATCTAATATTATCTTGCATCTTGTTTGCAGATGACTTTATTTTCTTCCTTAATAGAATGCTAAAAAATTTCAGAATTGAGCTGCTGTTCTAAATCAATATTGTTTTGTATTGGGTTTAGTAATCAATATGAACAAAACAGGAACTAACGAACAGCATGGGTTGCCCATAACATCCGAGATGAAATATGAATTATGAAGTGAGAGTCCCCAAGATCGAAAGACTGGCAAAAATGCCAACGTTTGCATAGATATTGGCAAGGATGAACATGAAACTGAAAAGGTCGGAAGGCAGGCAAACTGAAGTCCACAGCAGGAAAGGAAATTTTAATGGAAGATTTGGTGCCAGCCTTGCACAGTATCCAATGACCATCTTTAAGATCTCGGTATCTATATAGAAGAAAATTGCGGCATTTTCATAGAATATTGCATAAAATGCTGATTGCCGATTCTAATTTGTTGGTATGTTTCAATAAAATATATATAAGTATGGCGAAATAAGCTTCTAGAACACCTATCTATTATCTACAAAATTTCACAATATCTTATTCTTGGTTTTTTCTATTGACCCAGCTTTGATGATAGAAATACGGAAGCTTTGAGAGCCAAACCTTTAACAATGGAGTAAACTTGGACAGTGTCTTCTACTTTGATCCAAGATGTATCGATTGGGAGGACTATTTCAAAAGCACACATTTTCCTCGAGTTGTCAACGCCTTAAGTGAGCAATGATGCAATTCATTTTTAGCTTGAGACATGTAGAAGTTGACATTATGAACTATAATATTCTATTTTATTGTCGCAACCTCTCTTTTCAACGCCCTCTTACGCATGGATGCATGTGGAGGCTAATGGCTCACTAAATCTATTAGGCTTAGCCTGATTTCTCTTAAGCCTAGCAATTCAAGACTTATGGTTCAAACTTTTAACTTGCAAGTCAATTTCAAATAGGAATCGCCATTAATCAATTTAAGATGAATAGATTAGAAACCCAAGTAAAATATTGGGAGAAATATTTTACTCCTATATAACCAGAGAAATTAGGATTAGGGATTTGATTAAACTAGTTAATTAGCTAATGCTCTTCCAATACCTAATTTTGTTTAAAATGTGAGGCTTTTTGGATTTTCAAATATTTTCCATGCATTTGTGGGGAAAACTAATCAAAAACTATATTTTTGGCTTTTTTTTTATTTTTGGGAAATATAAAATATTTTTGGATTTTTCTGATTTTTGGAAAATATAAAATACTTTTGGATTCTTCTGATTTTTTATTTTTTAAAAAAAGTAAATAAAATGAAAATATACTGACCCGGATGGGTCAGACCCGGGCGCTGGCCCGATTAGATCCGGCCCGTCCAACCCGAGTGGCGCTTCCCCAACCCGAACGACGCACACGCCTTTTGCCCCCATTTTCAATTTTTCTTCCTCCTTTTTTTTTTTTTTTTTTTTGGTCTTTTCCTCACTTCTCTCTTCTTGCTCTTTTTTGGGCGTTTTAATCACCTTTTTGATTTTTTTTCATTTTTTATTTTTCTACTTTCCTTTTTCCTTATGCAACCCAAGCACTTATGTCCCTTCTCCTTGCGGAGTCGACGGGGATGGCCGAGACGGACACGCACCCTCCGATTTTGTCTCCGCAAGCCCATGCCGAGGGCTCGGCCTCTGCCTGTGTTCTTGTTCCCCGGCCAAATCCGACACCGCCGGTCGAGGGGCTCCTCCCTCTTCAACCAAGCGTGAGAACGGTAGTAGAGGGGGAGCGATGGGGACGTGTCGACACGGTCAAACGGCCGACGTCCGCGAGCGTCGAGCGTCGCCGAGATCGACCGAGATGGTGTCCTCCGAATAACTCAAAATCGTTCAAAATGAACATGTAAAAAATAGATCTGGCTCAAGCATTCCGTCGAACGGGTAGAACACACTGCTGAAACGTCGGACCTTGCCTCCATCGAGACTCAAACCAAAGTCGAAGCCTTCGCTGGACAAACAACAACACCATAGCAGCCGAAAATAACAGAGCACGGGCCCGAGTTCCCGCATCCGGCGGCCGCCAGCAGCGAGCTTCGGCCCGGCGTGCCCAAAACAAGGCAAAAATAGTGGTTGGAGGGCTCATGGTTCGGCTCAGTCGGTACTACGGCCACTCGTCGGCGTGGTTCCGGTGCGATGGTCACCGACGGCCTCTCTCTCGCTCACTCTCGGGCCTACCCTGATGTCTCTTAGGGGAAATCCTGTGAGCTCGCTGCTTCTATGCGTGTCTTCTTAGCTCGCAGACGGCCTATTTATAGGTCGAGTAGGCCGGTCGACGGAGGCTCCGACCATCGGTCCTTGGCGCGTCGACCGGCGTCCACTTCGGCCGAATCGGCATCGAATCCCTTCTCCTCCACAGTAGGTTTAGCCCAGGCCTGCTCGACATTGAAGACACGTCCTATCTGTCACCAGCCTACTCCTCCTTCTCCGCCGTAGGCTGTCCTCGCGCGCGTCGTCATCGCCGCACGTGAGTTGCAGAGACAAAGAGGGAAGGAAGAAGAAGAAGAAGAAGAAGAAGAAGGAAGGGGGTCGGGCCAAACAAGAAAAAAGGGAAATGGGCCTCGGGCCTCGGGCCTACGTAGGGGAGAAAGGACAAGAAGGAAGGGCTGGGCGTGCAAGCCCAGCCCCTGCGGGCACTCTCCTTTTTAAAAAAAATAATTGTTTTGTCCAAAAAAAAGTGTAAAATAAAGGGAATGAAATAGAAAATAAAACTTAATGGATGCAAATAGAAACTAAGGCCTAGGTGATGCGAAAATCATCTTTTGTTAGGGCCAAATTGGTCCCTAATTTTCTAATGCAATTCAATCTTAAATATTTAGTCAAAATTTAGGTATCAACATCTATGATACATGGAGATGGATCATGGTGGTGTAACGCATGCAATTGGTGTTATCTTTGGTGTCATGTTAGATTGAAGTTCCAATGATATTGAAAATGATTTAAGCGAGTGCATTTGTTTCCCTATAAATATGTATAAGTTGAAAAATATTTTTTTCTAAAATGATTACTTGTAGCACTTGCAGAAATGGACAAGTGAAATACATTTTTATCGTCCATAAAAATGTTTAGACATAAATTACTGTCAATAATGAAAACATCATTCATTGACTTATTATTAATGTTTAGACATAAATGCTAGTGCAAACCATTTCACAACTACTAAAATTAATTAAATATTCACGGTGTTATGCTAATTTCAACTTATAAAATAAAGTTAACTATTAGTTGGTCATCTAATGTAAATGTAGCCTCATTTTTTCTTATCTTCTCTCTTGAAAATCCTAGATTTTTATAATTTTCATGAAATACTAATTCAATATACAATATACGCAAGTCACAGAATAACATTACACGAGTATGTGCAATATCAAATGCCTATAATGTTTAGTTATTGCCTTATAACAATTCAAAGTTTGTGTTGGGAAAAAAAAGTCAATCGGGAAGAATGGAATTAGACATTGCGATGTGAAGAGACATTGTTTTTAAGAAATTATTTATCCCACAAAATTACTAATAATTACTAGCAAAAATCCTCAAAAATACAACAAAATTTCAAACAAGTTTCTCCAAGAACTCTCAAAAAGGAAACAATTGGAAACAATAGTTGTATTTTTTTTTAATATTTTATTTAGATTGAGACGAAAAACTGAGAGAGGTTGTTATCAAACCAAAAAAAAAAAATTGATAATAACTAGCAAAACCCTTTTGTGACCTATACCATTTCAAAAGGACACAACTATTCATTTTTTAACTATAAATTTGAAATTTAAAATAAATAACTATCACACACATCTCTTTGATGTGGGACAAGGGCAAGGCACCTCTTGATTTGTTTTACAAACAAACTAACAACAATCTTTTACTTTGTTTGTGAAACAAATCTACAAAATAAAATTTTAAAAATATGTGTCCAAAGTTTTCCATGAGACTAATATACATACATAAAAGTCTTTTTTAAGTTAAACCATTAATTAGTACAAGTATCTCAAAATTCTATAAAATTTACAAGTACCCATACCTTTAAATTTGCCATTCTAATAAAAGAATCGGATATACCGCCATATATACTAATCTCTTGTTTCAACAAGAAGTTCCATAATTCACTTAGAACAATTATGGCATTGTGTTTGTTTTTGTTTAGTGAGCTTTTTATAAAGTAACCCTAACTTTTATAAGAAGTGACACTACTTCTAAGCTCATATAGTGTGACAGCCTGAATTTTCAAATTTCGTTTTCAATTAAATAAATCGGGTCTTTCATCGACGCGCCGATAGTATTATTCTTTGATCTGATCACTCATGAGATAACTGGACTATCTAGGGAAGCAATTAAGGAATCTAAATGCAATGAACTTGAGAATTTGATTAGGAATCGACTACTTGACCATGTTGATTAGCAAAGGTCATTAGGACATTGTCAAAATCGATCATAGATCAAAGATGGGTCAATTTGACTGAGATATGTGATCAAAGTATGGGTAATTTCACCTGATTGCAAAATTCTCATCAATTGGCACTAAATTGATTTTGTCGTTTTGGGTACCCTATGTTTGCAATTGAAATCTTGAAATTTTTACAATAACCGAGAGTCATCAATGAGTCGAAGATGTACATTGCGACTTGAGATAAATCGATCACAGGTCAATTGCACTAAAAATTCCTAAAAATTACTCGGTAAATTAGGTTACATTAAAAGATAAATTAATTGATCAACCCGATTTCAGAAATTGAAACTCAATGATGTCACTATTTTAAACGTCGATTCCTCCGAAAATTTTTAGAGATTTCGACGGAAAATCGATTTGACGGTTAATGAAGATTAGGTTAAAGGAAATTTCAACTTAAAGTTACTAGGTGATGAGAATTTGTGGAAATGTTTAGACATATTGTGTATTAAATGTATATTTTTATATGTTCATGAAAATTTATTATTTTTATGATTATTCTAATCAAATCAATTTGATTCAAATTGACAAATAAATAAATAAAAGAGCCTTGTCGCAACCTATTTTTTTGAGCCAAATTAAAGGAAATTTCAACTTCTAAGCCGAGTTACTAGGTGATGGGAATTTGTGGAAATGTTGGGACACATTGTGTATTAAATGTATATTTTTATATGTTCATGAAAATTTATTATTTTTATGATTATTCTAATCAAATCAATTTGATTCAAATTGACAAATAAATAAATAAAAGAGCCTATAATAAATTTACACTAAAAACATTAATCCATCATTTGTTAATATCATTCATTATTTAAATTTGACAAATTCAACTCCATTCTAATAATACATAAAATGGGACAAAAAAAATAAGCAATCCAAATTCTAAACTCGCATGTCAAAGTGTGTCAGAAGAGAAAGGAGAAAAACTTGGGGGTGAGTCGTGTATCACAAGAAGTGAGAGTCAGAAAATAAAATAAAACTAGGTTTTTCTTCTTTCCCACTTTATTATTTTTGTTATTTTTAAATTTTTTATATATTGATATTTTGACCCCTCATATATTAAAAATTTATAAAATTGGCCCATGTGTATCGAACTCACATGTCATAATTCCAAACTCACATGTAGGAATTCCAAACTCACGTGTCGGAAATATTAGGAAAGTTAATCAGGTGTCGGATTGTCCAGCACCTATTGACCGAGTGTTGAAAAGTGTCAGAATGTCCAACATGATATAAAGGCTCTTAAAAAGTGTCTGTGCTTCCTAGATGTTAGATTAAATTGAAGAAAGTTTTGTAAAGGAAGATAACTTACTATAATATTTCCAAATTGAAAAGCTCTAAATCCGTTTGGTAATCAATTAGGCTACCAGTTACTTCTTTCAACGACAAGAGTCGGATACCTCAAGTTCCAAATAAGACAAAAAGAAAGCTTTATCATATTCACAACCAACGACCCGCTTCAAATGGTTACCACCTTGAGTGGTCACATCCAAGTATTTATTTTGCTCCACATTATTTGGTTGGGTCACCATAGATAGTATGATAATGGAACAATTTTCAGTAGATGTTTGGTTCAATCCATCATATGTGTGGTTTGAGGAAGAAGCACTAGGTCCTAGATGAGATTTGACGAAGGTAACAATTATCAACGGAGCGAATACGGGTGGAACATGCACATGCACCATATGTGGCTATGTTAGGACATGCTTCTATGAAATTCAAAAGGCTTCGAGCTTAGTTGCACTCATTGAGACATTCTTTTGACTCGATTGCACACCATACAAAATGTTTGGAACGTTTGGTGTGATTTTCCCAAATGATAAAAGCCATTTCATTGTACTTGTTTGATGCATACTTTTTTTTCTTCGATTAGTTGTAAATTGTGAGACTTTAGAAATTCATAAATATATTAGTATATGAAGCAAGTCTCTTTTTCCTGAGTTGTTTTCTTAACTACACAGAGGCAACGATAACACTACATTGGTGATTTAGACACTGTATTCGACGTCGTACTGCCTTATTATCATAACAGTAATTCATATGGCATCTTCAATTTCAATTTACCATCAATGATTAAAGTTTCTCCTTCATGACTATATCTCACAGAATGGAAGATACTTAATTTTGGCTTAGGGAATCTGAGAATTGACATGTGTGTGTTTTAGGAACATGACATAGCTAGGATTTTTCCTGTAAGAAGGCAAACATCATATAACACTTGGTTCTTGAATAGTGGGCAGTCAAAAGCTTAGGAGTTTCGGAGTTTAGGCATAGTCAGTATATACAGGTTAAATCATCCATCCCTGGTGGCCCTACTAGACTAGGCGCAGGCGATGGTCTCTCCCTTTACGTAGCAAAGGGAAAATGATGGGAAAAAGACATGAATCCTTATTAATAATGTCCATGGCGATGGCGAGGTCACGATATCCCTATAAAAAATGGTAAATCGTACATTCTCAATTAAAGATAATCATTGGCCAGGCAATCCGAAGGTTTGAGCACAAATGGTCTACTGCTCAAACCCACACATATTGCGCAGAATTAATATATAAATATTATAGCCGACCTGGTTTTCTCATGTAAGCAAGTTACCCAAATTTACCCATTTATCAGTCAACCTAAGCTGTCCAAGGGGGACATTTAATTTCAGGGTTCGACTCCCACACTATGCAAGAACCTCAAGCTGTGACACTTGGATGGCCAGGCAATCTTTCTCAATGGTCATGTACATCCATTACAAGTTTCATCTATTTTTAGCGAGTTTTAAAGCTATGTCTTGTAAGGATTAACCAATTAAAACAAAGCTATTTTTTTTAATGATCCGTTTGTTTCATGGAATATGAATAATTTGGATAATATCTTCTCAAAAATAATTTTTTATATCATTAGGAATAACTAGCCATCAAAAATATTTTCATTATTGACACCTAAATATTTTCATAGATGATGAACTTTTGTTCATTAATTTTTGCAAGCGATACAAAAAATTATTTTTGGGAAAATATTTTCCAAAATGTAAGCCTTTCACAAAACAAATGGAACCCAAGATTTGGTGAGTTATATGATGGAATAAAGCTTATGTTATGCACGGTATTCGGTTGACCTATGCACAAGCCGCTTCCATTTGGGGTTTCTGGCTAAATTGTGACAATTTAAAAGAATAAATCCTCCTGGACTCTCCATTTAAGATTTAAAGAACATTGCCGGACATTTAGTATATGCAGTTCGTAGCCCATTCGTCGAAGAAATTCTCTAATAGAATGACCAACTATTTAACTCGTTTGCTTTTAACTCAAAAATGGACATATTGCATAGAGTATATATCAACAAGCCTATTGCCATAGGATCAAGTATGCAACCATGCGACATTTGACCATCGATGGCTTTCTACTACGGGTACAAAGAACCATGTTTTTAATAGCTCAAGCAAGGGGCATCAGACGGGCATGCAACCCAACCTGGGGATGATTTGGGTCGGGCTTGGCATAGCCCAACTAATAGTGGGCTGTGCTTGGCATATAATTTTTTTAATGGTTAATACCCTGAAAAATCACAAACCTGGTACTCATGTGATAAATTTACCACAAACTAATTTTTTAACCATAAAAAATCCTAAGCTAATACACTTATAACAAATTTACCCCAACTGATCATAAAAAAAAAAAAAACTGTAAACTGGTATATTTATTATAGATTTACCCCCAAAATAATTTATTTGATTGCCAAAAAGCCCAAACCGATATATTTGTGACAAATATATCATTCGTTAAATTAGATAATACCACAAAAAATCACAAAAATTGTATAACTGTAACAAATGGAGAATAAAATCCCAAATTAGTACATCAGTCAACTGTCACGTGTCATTTAATTTAGTAATTTGATCGTAAAATTTAACAAAAACTAATATAGGGTAAATTGTCACAAGTATATTAGTTTAGGGTAAATTTGTCAAAGGTATATTAGTTTGAGATTTTTGGTAATCAAAAAATTAGTTTGGGATAAATTTGTTATAAGTGTACCAATTTAGAGTTTTTCAAAATATTAACCCCTTTTTAAATTATTTTTGGGCAGAAAGGCTACTAATTTGGTCAATAGCCGCTACTAAGGATCAATAGCCTAAGAAACAGTAACTCAACTAATTGGCGGTCGTTGGCTACCCCCTAAAAAGTTGATTTGGGGCAGCCACCATTGCACACAAGCCCAGGTACAGCCCGGTTCGTGCTCTTATCGAGCCGGGCCGGCACAAAGAATGGGAAGCGATGTGATATACGCATTTTATGCGAGCTGCCAAGCTGAGTCAAAAAGATATATACTCTTGAAAAGCTTACTCTCATCCATACACTTGCAATATATATATTCAAGCCATACTTTTAATTTGTCTAATTAAGTCTTTCTAGTTTCACAAATCTTTTACTCAAGTCCCTCAAATATCAAATGCAGACAAATCAAGTTGACATGGCCGTTGTAGTTTCAGCTAACATTTCTCATCGAGTCACTGCACTTTTAAGTTGGTCGAGTGTTGGCCGGACACTTCTCTCTCATTTAGAGTTTGCCTTTGGGTCCTTGAACGAGATGGTAACAATTAGCTTTTGCTGAAGTGATGACTCTCTACGGGCAATTGAGAATAGCTATGTGACTCGCTTGATGTCTCGTGAATTGTTCAGTCTCGTGGAGATGGGCATAGTGATTTTGAGTTAATATTGAGTAGTGTTTTCTATTGGGCACGTCGGTCGTTGAATTGGGAAGGCAGGCGCGACGTGGTGATGGCCTTGAATGATTTGAGTCGTTGATATGGGCACGCGACGCATGCGGCACTCCCTCTTTTTCTTTGGAACTGCTAGCAATAAAACTTACTGAATTACCCAAGAAAATCACACGATTAAACCCTAATGGGGAGAGACGTTGCAGATCAAGCTTTTGACTGATTAACATCGCCATCGAAGCAAGTAGCAGATAAAGTAACATAAAGTCAGGGCTTGCAATTTTCAGTTCTCCCTACCCCAGGAATCACCTCCCCCAAATTTTGGATCCCCGCAGCTTCAACTCCTATATTAAATATTTTAGGCTTCAAGAGATGAGGCAAAAAATTGAATTTTCTTCTTTTTTTTCCCACGAGAGATTATATAAATTTATATGCCTCGCTAAAACAACATTAAGACCAGCTTCTTCTTCTTTTCTATTTTATGTTCTATTCTATAGCCATTTTCGAGAGAAATGATTATGTGATAGTTTTTAATCTACAGTTAATAAAATAATTTATTTTAGACCACAAAAAATTAAATAATAAATAATTTAAAACTATTGCAGGGTCCATTCCTTCAAGAATTGATGACTTATAACAAATTGTTATTCTCACTGTAACCAAAAGACTATTATAGTAGCAAAGCCTCATTTTTGCCCATTGAGGACTAAAAGGGTCGGTGCAATATATTTATGTGAGCATCATGCTCATGCATACAAAAGTTTGCTTTGTGGGCACGGTTGCTTATTTCTTAGGCTTACGCGATTCCTTTGGAAGGGAATCTCATGATCATATCTAATTACAGCAAGACAACTGATAAAAAATGTTCCTCGTATACCACCATCACATGTTCTCTAGAAAGGACCAGATCTTCTGCCCCCATATGTTACTCTAAACTGAGGTTATTGGTTGAGGATAGGAATGAATTAACAAACAATAGGCAACCTTATCTCAGTCTAGCCAGCTATCTCTGCATGCATTGATCTCCACCATTACAGGCAATTACTAAACATAAATTTTGTAATCCATTTTGTTGCTTCCCACGATCTATCCAAGATATATTAAACTTGTGCCATTGGCAAGATTAACACCATATGAGGAACAGCATGCTTGGGAAGTTTCGTGGAAGACGCTAAGAGCTCGGCTTTTCAACATATTAGGGTTTTGTTCTTCATTTTGAGTGAGTGAAGGGAAAAAAAAGGAAGAGATAATAATGATCGTGATGACAAGTGAGCCATATTCATTATTTTTAGGGTGTGTTCTAGGGTTTCTTGTGTTACTAGGAGGTTGTCATGGGGGAGTCTCGAGGAATTTCCACGGGAAAAAGCTGTACTTTGGCGGAGGAGATTGTGAGGAACGTGACGTGGAGGCACGTCTTGAGGACCTTATTAACTGATGGAGAGGTTCACTTGTAGCATGTATAAACAATTGGCAATCTACCATTGGATTTGAGAATGGTAAAACTGTTGTTGACCGAACCAATAAGTTGGCAATCATTTTATATTTATCAACGATATTTCAAACTCAGTGGATTATTCAAATAAACCATGTACGAAACAGATTTCCATGCCTAGCAATTGTACAAAATAAATGGAAGGGGAGGAATGAAATATAGTGGTTCATGGGCAAGAACCTCCTCAAGGTGGTCAAGTTTTGGCTGAAATTTCTTTCTCATTGAGAGTCACCTATGAGTCCTTGAACAAGATGGGAAGATGTAGAGGTAATCGATTTCAAGATAAGTAGGTCCCAAATCAAAAACCCTAAACCTACCCTATTAAAGTCAGTTCCCGATATTTTTTACACTGGGAACCCCCTAGTTCCAATTCGCCCCAGCAACCGAGCCTAACTTTTTGTTTTTTTAGATGAAAATACCACGTAAACAACCTGCGGCATAGTAGATGTAACCCATCTTCAACATATACAACTTCGACAATTCACAGTATAAAACCGGGAACGTACGTTTCCTAATCTTTCACGCAGGAATTTCTGCAATCCTTATGTGAACCATTCAAGCAAGGCCGGTTCACAATTGATTCTTCGACTGAACCAGACCCGTTGCTCATCCCTAAGAAGAAGCAGCTTTCTGCTGAAGTGATGGCTATATGCGAGCAGTTGAGAATACGCTGCATGACTTGCTTGATGTGTAGGAATTAGTTCAATTTCATAAAGATAGGAATGGTCATTCGACTTAAAGTAAGTAGTCTTTTCTTTTGGGCATGAGGAGTTCACGTTAACTGTTGAGTTGGGCAGGCGCGCGCGCGATGACCTTATATAAATTGAGCCGGATTGATTTGTCTCTTCTTCTTTGTAATGCTAGCAATGGAGTTTTATTAAATTACTAAAAAGAAGACACGATTATCGCCTAAATGGAAGGGATGTACACTAGAGCCTCCATCGCAATTATCGCTCGAAAGCTTTGAGGAAGGTGATGAGCAAGCTCATCATCAGGTGATACCCAATGGAGTGTTTGTGTTCACTTTAATTAACATCCTCAACGAAACGACTGATTTAAGCAACGCGAAATTAAGGACCGCATTGTTCAGTTCCATCTTCCCAAAGAATCACCTCCCACAAATTATGGAGCCACGCTGGTTTAACTCCTACATTAAGTATACTAGGTTTCAAGAGATAAGGCGGAAAATCTTTTTTTTTTTTTTTTTTTTCTCTATAAATAATATGAAACCACACTGCACCTCACTAAAGAGACGTAAAGATCACCGTAGTTTGTTGTTTTATGCTTGATTCTATGGCCACATTTGCCGGTCTAGGATTTCATGAGTAATGTGATTCTTGATGTCGTTGTTACGTTACGCACATACGAAAGCTTGCTTCGTGGCACGATTGGTTATTACCCCCTGGTAGAGGCTACGTCTTAAATCCTTTGGAAGGGAGATCTCGCGATTTCAAATCTGGCCAATGGTAAAACAAGCTCATAAAAGAACAGATCCCTCGTATACCAGGCATTAATATCCACCATTGTCGGTCAATTTAATAATCACATGTTCACTCCAAAGGAACAAATCCTCTGCCCTCATATTTTACTCCAAATGAGGTTAATGGTGGAAGATTGGAATGAATTAACAAAAACAATAGGCAACCTTATGCCAGTCTATCTGGCTTATCTCTGCAGGCATTAATCTCCACCATTGTCGGTCAATTTAATAATCAAATGTCGGTAATCTATCTCGTTGTTTCCCAAGATCTATCCAAGAAATGAGGTCTAGAAGTCTGAAGGTGATTCTGGTGCAGCTAGCTTGGATTTTTTTTCAACGTGTAGAGTATGTGGACAATTCTGAATCAAACAATTTGTTCTGCGGATTCATTGGCGTAGCTGTCCACCTGAACCAGAGAGGGAAAACGAAACAGTGTGCCACTAAATATAGTAAACATGTAACACTATTAGCAAAATATAGATCCTATTAGTAAATTGTGCAACTAGCAACCCATCGATTACATATTTTAATGCAATTTACGATGTGAACAACTTATGGTCATCAATATAATGGTAAGTTACTAAATCTTAGCAATGTAAATTGTAAGGCTTTGTTTATTTCACAAAAAATTAACTTTGCTGGAAAATATTTTGAAAAGAACTTACTTTTAAGAAAATAGTTTCATTTTCCTTTATTTCGCCATATTATGCAAATAATCTGGAAGGCTTTTTTGTTATGTTTGTTATAGGAAAATTATGAAAAAAAAAAAAGAAAATTCTCGACTACAACCTGATCCCGAGTTCAAACATCGGGGACCTGAGCCTATCCTCAAGCAACCCTAGCCCACCCGCCACATGCTAGGGCATAGGCACTAGGGTCCCAATCCAGCCTCTGGGATTTGGGATCAATTACCTAGGGTGAAGGCTCAAGCACTTAGGACTTCAGGCCAAGCACCAAGAGATTCGAGCTTGGCCTTGGAGGACCTAAGCTCGAGTGCAGCTAGGCTTGGCCTCCAAGGACCAACTATTGGCAAGATGTTTAAGCCACTTGTGAATTACTAGTAAAGAGTACACATTCACTTGTAAAAAAGAACAACTTATCGTAATATCTGTAAGGATATATTAGCTTGGTGAATCAATTATCCATAAGTATGTTATGACACAATAAAATGTGACTGCTCGAAAAACCAAAACAATGTTAATAATATGCTAAGGACTTATGGTGGCAAAATATAGTGCTGGTAACTCATTACTAATGAAGAGGTCCTATTGTAAAATATAAAAGCAATTGGTGATCTATCGTTAGGACTGAGGACGGAAAAGTTGCTATTCCATTGGTAACTTAGCACCAGTTGATAAGACTGCTAAGTTGGCAACCAGTTTTTACTTACTAATGCTATATCAAACTTAATATCAGTTTTTCAAACATACCATGGACGGAAAGATTTCCTTCTTTGTAGCGGGCTTTTAGAAATGTGGAGAATATGTGAAAAGAGAAGAATGTGTAGAATAGTATTGGGCTAATTCCTCCGCAAGTTAGTCGAGTTTTGGCAGATAGCTTCTTCTCATTGAGAGAATTGACTTTGAGTCCTCCAATAAGGTGGGAAGAAGCAGCTTCCTGCTGAAGTAATGATCATAAGACCTTACTTGAAGTGTCGGGAGTTGTTCGATCTCATGGAGATAGGAATCGTGATTTGAGTTATGACGAGGATTCTATTCCTTCGGGTGAAATTCATATTGTTAGACTCTGTTTGTTTTATGAAACATAACTTTTAGTTAAAGATTTTCCGTTAATGAAAAGAATACTTTTAAAAGTCAGGAAAATGATTTCCTCTTCCTTCCTCTTCACGTTCTCCTTACACTATTTTTAATTATTTTTTTATTTTTCTGTCCTTTTTTTCTTTTTTTTTTTCTTTTTTCTTTTATTTTTTTTAAAAAATTTGAATCTTTAATTATGCTCTTTTCTTTTCTTTTCTTTTCTTTATTTTTCTTTTATCTCTCTTATTTTATTTCTTCTTCGGTCGTTAACCAGTTGGCAACCCACCACAACCTCATTAGATCTAGTGAGGTGAAACCTCGCTCGAGGCTAGCTAGGCTCGGCTTACCGAAATCAAGTGAGCTCCAACCTCGCCAACCTGTGACAAGGTTCACACTTGCCAACCTCAAGCACCTTCAACCTCACTAGATCTAGAGATGTGGGGCCTCACCTAAGGCTAGAAAGATAGGCGAGGATCGAGTTGCCAATCAAGGAAGAAAGAAAAAGAAAAAAAAATTAAAAATTCAAATATTTTGGTAATTATCTTCAAGAAAATCAAATCAAATTTTCCATACTAGGAAATTATTTTCTAGTTACTAAACACCAAAAAATATTATCATTTTCCTTGAAAATTAGTTTCTGAAGAACATTTTCCAAAAATGTCAAATTTTCTGCAAAATAAGCAAAGCCTTAAATGCAATTGTTAAAGAAGTAACCATCAACATAGTAGAACAAACCACCGGCCACAAGCTAAAGGCTCGATCTTCAACGAAGAGATGAAGAGTTCAAAACCCAAGGGAGGTGCTAGGTGTATTAAGTGTGACTCAGGGGTGGCGGGTCCTCCTGCTTAAGTGTCACTTGGGGGTTTACGGCACGGCTGTCGGCTGCAAGCCGGTTCCTCCAAAAAAAAAAAAAAACATAGTAGAAAACCGTCAAGATAGTGGAGCTGATGTAACCGTTTAATAACCGCTTGTAACCTCAATCTGTAGCCGCCGTTGATAATCACAGATTATAGACTTTAAATAGACTTTAAAGAGACCCTAGGCACACAAAAATGTTATCTTTCTATTCCTACAATGTAGTTATAGTTTCTAAATTTGCATCGTCAATTAAATTTCAGCATGCATCTTAGCCATAATTTCCAAATCCACGTGATACGGCTACCTAGTCTAATACCTAAACCACTCTAGTAGAAAACCAAGCCAAGGGGGCAATGTCAAAATTCAGTGACAATTTACAAAGAAGCATATGAGAGAGTAGCACAAACCCCACTTTGGTGACTAAAATGAAGAGGCTATTTGAGAAATAGCATAATAAGATGGCGAATCACATAGTGAAACACATCTCTAATGTAATCCGGCAAATTGTCGTCAATGCCATCAATTATGTCATCTCCAAGCTCAAGACATCAAATCAATCCATACCAATCCAACCCAATATGGCTGTTTCTGAGTATGTGCCTCCAATTCTTAGTCAATTAAACGATGGAAATAATATAGGCCAAGTGATCCCCATCACCAATGAAGATTTTGACAAGGCCTAAAAATCCCATTTACCCTAAACCTAAGGAGTAGGAAGGTCTAAGTCTATCGACTTATTTACCTTAAACTTAGTGGGTAGGAAGGGCAAGTTTATCAACATGCGAATCCTAATTAAGTGGCTGAACTTGTATTACAACAATTAAGTGCCAGTATCTAGGAACAGTGATTTCAGTTTCAGTTATATTTAGTAGTCCTTTTACCTTGGGCTTGGGAAATTGATGTTGGCTGTTGAGTTGGGCAGGTTAGTGCGTGATATGACCTTGAGAAATCGAGCTGGGTTGATTTGGGCTTGTAAAGGACGCAGCACTGTCTCTTCTTCTTTGGTATTGCTAGCTGCAAGATTTTATTGAATTGCCCAGAAGAAGGCATGATGATCCCCTAACAGGGAAGAGACGTACACAAGAGCCTCCACCACAATAATCGCTCAAGAGTTTTTAAGGAAAATGATGACCTCATCATCAGGTGATACCTGATGGAGCGATTGTGTTCACTTTAATTAACATACTCAACGAAGCAAGTCAACAGATCTAAGTAACTTCAAATAAGGACTGCATTTTTCAGTTCCACCTACCCCAAGAATCACCTCCCACTAATCATGGAGCCTCGCTGGTCTAACTCCTATACTAAGCATATTAGGTTTCAAGAGATGAATTGATCTCTTTTCTCGAGAAACACAATACGAAACTACACTACGTATCCCCCTGAAGAGACGTAAAGACTGTATATTTTCTTGTTTTGTGATCGATTCTATGGCCTTCTTCCGGCGCTCTGGGACTAAAATGAGCGTATGCGATTTTTTTGTCTGCCGTCAATATACAAAAGATCACTCCACGGGCGCGATTGCTTATTACTCTCTGGTGAAGGAGGCTACATCTTGACTCCTTTGGAAGGCAAATCCTATGTTGTTGAATCTGACCAAGCAACAAGGGAAATAAGAAAGACAAGTCCCTTGAAAGTCAGCATCCCATGTTCACTCCATAGGACCACATCCTCTACCCTTATAATTTACTCTAAATGAGGACGATGAGGGAGGATTAGAATGAATTAACAAATAATAGACAACCTTATTTAATTTAGCTGGCTTATCTCTTCATGCATTAATAATCTCCACCATTGCCGGGCAATAAATCGTCACGAGCTTGGAATCTTTTGTTCCATCGCTTCCCTAGATCTGACCAAGAAAATTCAACTCGTGACATTGACAAGATTAATGCTATATAAGGAAGAGCTTCCTCGGCGAATATCATAGCATGCAAGACACAAAGAGCTAGGCTTCCATCACATTAGGGTTTTGTTCTTCATTTTGATGATGGTGATGAGGAGTGATCGACACTCATTGATTTTAGGGTGTGTTTTAGGGTTCCTTGTGTTGTTAGGAGGCTGCCATGGGGGGGCCTGAAGAAGAACTTCTACAGGAAAAGCTGTCCCTTGGCGGAGGAGATCGTCAGGAACGCGACGAGGAGGCATGTCGCGGCGAACAACACACTGCCGGCGAAGTTCTTGAGGATGCATTTCCATGACTGCTTTGTTAGGGTAAGTTTCCTTGTTAATTACTCTTGACTTGTGTGATGACATAGATGCTTCGTTAGACTGCTCAGTTAGAGCAAGCGCAGTCCATGTAACAACATAACCTTGGTCGATATTCGCCAGGACTCAGGCGTCATGGTAGACCAATAGAGTTAAATCATGTAATATCACATATCATATAAGAGCATACCCTAGAGCGTCATTTAGGATTCGTGTTCTAATAATCATCATACTCAAGGTTCACAATGCACTCATAACAATACTAAAATTAGTCTCTCTTCCTCTCGATAGTCTTAATTTATAGATTAAAAATCATGTGAATTTGACATTGCGAGCCATGTGTAAATACCAACGAAAAAAAAAAGCACTTCTTAGCAATGTGACCTGCATTGTTAGTGAATTTTTCTCGCAAAACGAGGAGATGAGGCCAACATGCATTTGATCTCCACTAAATTGTGATTACCCTGTCGCGAAATCGAAATCACATATCCATTTAATTTTATCAATCCGTACATGAACGTGAGAATTAGAAAGTATACAAAACACCATCATTTATCGGACATGAGCCAAATAGTAGTCTTTACGTAAAATTATCAACACTACCTCTTTTAGCCCAACCCACTTGTAATGTCGCTCATAAGGTCAAGACTGGTTGCTCATTATCATTATTTAACCAAAGATCAGTAAATGAGAGCATGTCGTCATGTACCTGCGTTGACCAATTTATCAAAAGTGCACATTAGATCTACAAGAATGAATCGAGAAAAGGCAAATGAACAATGGCAATTTCATGGTTCCATGCAATTTCCAGGGATGTGACGGCTCAGTCTTGCTGAACTCGACCAAGAATAATACGGCGGAGAAGGAGGCAATCCCGAACCTCACGTTGGCGGGGTTTGATATTATCGACGACATCAAAGCGGAGGTCGAGAAGAAGTGCCCGGGCGTCGTATCCTGCGCCGACATTCTGGCTCTGGCCGCAAGGGACTCCGTTTCGTTCCAAGTAAGTGCAAAAACATGTGAAGAAAGGAGCAAAGACAAATTCTTCTTTTCTAATCTAGAAGGATATGTCAGAATTGACCATGCTAGGCACATATGAACACTTCTTCTTCTTTTTACACTTGGTATATATAATGAACATAGATGAACATATGCATATCGACATATGGATCGATTTTAGCGTTCAGTCTAGGATCTGGATCCTCTCCGATAATTAACTAATGAGTGAATAATCTCCAGTCTCTTATTACATGATACCCTAACACAAGGCAAAGAAGAGATCCAACGGCCAAAAAACTTGCTTTCCCAATTTCTCTCTTTCTTTTCCCTGATTTCACACCGAGCAACCTCCGACCACTGCCATCCACCATGGCATCGGCCCCACTCTGTTGCCTCCATGGCCCTCCACCTCCCTCCGTTTTCTCTGATTTTGTGCTCGATTTTTCATAAGAAGGGGGGCATTTCGTTACTCCTAAATCAAATAGACATGGCCGAGTTATGGACATAATTGACAGGAGCCTAATCATAGTACCGGACATACATGCACCTGTCCGACAACGCCATGCAACGTCAAAAACTTACATCTTTCTTGATCACGAGAGAAGCTACTTAAGCACGTAAACTCCATATCACAAATATCTCCCGCCAAACTCATTAGACTTTTTCTTCATTCTCTTCTTTCATACTTTTGCAGTTCAAAAGGTCAATGTGGAAAGTGCTGACCGGAAGAAGAGACGGCACGGTGTCGCTAGCCTCCGAAGCCTTGGCCAACATACCATCCCCTTTCCTCAACTTCACCGCCCTCCAACAGAATTTCGCCAATAAAGGGCTAAGCGTGCGCGACCTTGTTGTTTTATCAGGTAACGTAATTTCCTTACTAGCTCTCATGGGAAAAAGTTGCTCTCAAAAACATTCCCAATCGAACCCAAAGTTGGGCCTTACACATGGATCGCGATAGCTGTAAGCAAATACTTGCATCGAATCGACAACCAGATCGGAGAACAAAGACACGATAACGAGAAAAGAGAGAATCTCTCACATCGGAGCTCATCAATTGACTCTGCCACTATGTTAGAAAGCCGCTAGCTTATGCCGAGAGCTTAAATTGCCCCAAAAAAAAGAGGCTAATCACGTACATATTGAGCGTATTTGCGCGTTCTCTTAGTTATTTGTTCTGGACGAAAAATAATGCTTTTCGAGTGGTGTTTAAAGGTGCGCACACAATAGGAGTAGGGCACTGCAACGCCTTCAGCGTAAGGCTCTACAACTTCACCGGAAAAGGCGACCAAGACCCATCCTTGAACTCCGCCTACGCCGCCTCATTGAAGACCCAGTGCAAAAACCTTACCGACAACACCACCTTCGTGCCGATGGACCCAATCACCCCTCTCAGCTTCGACACTCGCTACTTCACCGTCCTCAGACAGCGCAGGGGCCTCTTCGAATCCGACGCCGCGCTGCTCACGAACTCCACCTCGGCCAGGATCACGCGGGAGATGCTCAGCTCGCGCAGGTTCTTCAAAAGTTTCAGGACGTCCATCAAGAGGATGGGGGCGATCTCCGTCCTCACAGGGAAATCTGGGGAGATTAGGAAGGTCTGTAGTAAGATCAACTAAGTCCTCAATGTGCAAGGAAGCAATCCTTCATGGATCAATAAGGGTTAAGTCTGTCATGAAGTGATTCCTCAGTCGTTGCTAATTGAAGTTGTTGTAGCTAAGGTAGTGATCAAGACAATAAAGGGAATGTACTCTAATTCCTACGTCGTCGGTGCCGTTGCGAACGTGGAGAAGGCGCAACTGGGTTGCCTCGTCGCTGTGACGGCTTAATAATATGCAGTGGTTCCGTTCGTTCAATTCGCTAAATAGATCAGTTCTTGTTAAAAGTAAAGAACGTCGGATTCGCGGCGCATATGCATCAAACACCCCAATCAAGGGAAAAAAAAACTAGCTTCTCCGATCTGCCTCCTCTCCTCTCTCGACTGCACGAACAGCACACGTACAGACCAGACCAGATCACCCAGCCCACCTTCGCTTTTCGAATGAAACTTCATAAAAGGAAGAGAGAAACAAACTCGAACTCATACGCAAAATTTGTGAAAAATTGAGTGTAATCCACCCTTGTTTTTTCTTACTTGCTCACCAGAAATTAGACAGATACATGCCACGTCAAGAGCTCTCAACTATACGAATCTTCCAGCACGGAAAGCTACTATAGTGTTACAAAAAACTTCTATACATTCCATATTATGAGACAATCAAAACCAACTAAACAAAAATATCGACATCAAATACCAGAAGACAATCGTCATTTAAAGAATTCAAATATATACACAAATATAAGATATATATATGAGGGGAAAATGGGTAAATTGAAATTACGATGCTAGGCAGGCCTCCCAAAACAACCTACTCTTCTCCATCTCACTTAGATGCACTTCGCTTGGCGCAATCCCACTAGGCTTCTTGTTAATCTCCTTGCCGTCGTCGAAACTATTGACTTCCTCCGAAACGCACGGCTCCTCGACTTCCGACCACCATTGCTGCTCGACACGTTCACTATTCCCCGTTCCGCGCTTCCACCGCTGTCGATCGCTCCAGTCCGCTCCGTCGCATGCTTCGGCGTCGCCGCCGTCTAAATCTCGAACATCTTGGTCATTATACGACTTGTAAGAAGACCACTCGCTGCAGCAAGATTCCGCGTCCTCGTCCTCGTCGCCGCCGCCATCGCCATCACCTCCGCGGTATGCCTTGCTACCAGTGAGGCTGGGATCTCGCATTATGGCGGGATCGGAGACGGCCTCCTCCGAATCGCCGGTGGCTTCCATGAGCAAGAAAGGCGAGACGTCGACGGCCCCGTTCCTTCTCTCCATTCTGCAGCGCCTCTCTCTCTCTCTCTCTCTCTCTCTCTCTTTTGAAAGTGGTCTTGTGGACAAGTTTTTTATTGACTTGGCTTTTTACTTTGGAGGGGAATGTCTCGTGTTTGTCAATGGAAGTTCGTATTTGTAGTGTCGGATTTTTTGCGTGTTTATAAAACGTGGGGCTGTCTTCGTTTTCTTGTTTCACACTTCGCATTACGTGGTCGGCGGCTTACGATGCAAAGAACAAACTGCCTATTCTAAGCTCCAATCTTTTCTAGAAAAATCACCAACTATGTCGCTTATGCAAGTGTGACAATCGAAATTTTTTTAAGATATAAGAGATCGAACCCTGTAAAATATATAAAAAGGAGTCTCGTGACATGAATTTTTAACTCGATTTATCCGCACAGACCCGCGTGAACTGGGACAAGACTCTACCCACGAAATGTCCAGCACAAATTCCGAATGGTCGAACCTAGAATCGGCCCTCCAAATCGAACGCTTGGCGACAGCCAGCTTGAGGGTCAAGGAACAATTTCGTTCGTGATTTTCCATGTACTCCATTACGAGAATCAGATGTTGGCGGGGAGAGAGAGATAGAGATCATGCAAGGTTGAGCCCACCAACCTTCTAGATGAAAACATCCAACTGGAGGCTTCTGATGAATGCGTACGCGAGAAGGATTTCGACCCACGAAGCCAAAGTCTTCTAGAAGAGAAAGAGGGGCAAAGCTATCGATGCGACGTGACCCTAGCCTGCCTGCCTTCCCTGTACGTGGACACTTTAGGACGTCCTTTTTCCTTTTTATCCTTTTTGGCCCTCCCACTCTTTTCTCCTTTTCCCCAACATCTGTCCTGCAAAAGTCCCAAAGTTGTCATTATGGACCCTCCATTTTATTAATCGACAAATTCCAAAAACATCCTTATTTCCCGAACTTTTCCCACCCTTCAAAAATTTTCCTATCGTTTCCTTCCTTTTTTTTTTTTTTGGTCTAGCGTCAGAGCCACTCCGATTGACCTTTTGACTCGGATTTTCCACATTATATCTTCTCTAATTCTTACCTTTTTTTTTTTTTTTTAATCTCTGATGGATTCCTCTCAATCACAGCAAGCAGATGGGAGCACTGTTGTAGATGAGGATGTGCACTGTGGACGTTTGAATGGATGCTGGTGTGGCCAATCCCATTATAGATTTTGAACTAAAGTCGACAGTGTAAGTGAAGAGGAGGCTGGTCCTCATACCCTCTAAAGCAAAAACATCTAGGCCATAAGATAAAAAGACGAGCCATGGCTACAAATGTGAGATTCGATTTTTTACCTGAGATTATCTAGCTATCTATCGTGAGTAAATCTCACTACATCAAGTCCACGTATATTACTGTAATATTTCGGATCTCCACTATACACATGTTATTCGCTTTGGACACTAACTCCTCACGATTTTATTCCTCTCGGAGCAGTTCATATTATCCAAAAAAAGCGCATATATAATTAGAGGGACCCAAGTCTTATAAGCTAGTTCATGACTCTCTCCCTAGGCGATGTAAAACAAGAGATGCACGCCCCCTTTCTGTGCACGTCCAAGGACCGAGGCCCCAAGACATCGCCATCCCTTCTCCCTATACACCATCGCCTAGGCCGTCACAATTACATAATGGGAAAAATAGTGAGCCATCTATTCAACTTCTGTCAGGATGTTACAGAACTGGGGACTTCGAATATAAAGAGCATAGAGGTTAATTTCACCAAATTGGAAGTACTGGGTTCCCGCTTTTTTTTCCTGAGATAAGATACAAATTCTTTTGGGGCCAAAAGAGAGAAGGAAAAAGATAAGATTTGGTATGGAAGTAAAACTGTGGGTGCTGTGAAGTTGCAAGGCTTTGGGATTAAGATATACAGGTGTAGTAAACGTGCACGGAAATCAGGGCAGGACCCACCTATGGCTCGGGGATTAGATTGGATTAGATTGCCTTTTTTTTTTTTTTTTTTTCCTTTTAATTGCCGGAGCGTGCCATGATCGACCACGTCTCTATCTGAAATATGCCAGAATTCCTCAGGCGCATCTGGTCCGTTCATTGACGAGATCGTTGTTTTTTATTTTTTTATGTTTTGCCCTTCTAGAAGAGAAGCCCACCGTACCCAGGTGTTAGCCTGATTTCATTCGTCATTTGATCTTTTGCTTTGCCAATAGGATTGGCACTGATCTCACAAGCAGTCCCCCGTCCTCATCAGTGTTTGTTCGACGCGTCGAAGCCTTGTGTAAGTGAGCAATGACCTCATTTGAGGCGCCGACTAACGATGAAACCAATCAGGTCATCGAAGATAATATCAAAACAAACATCTTTTCAAATTGAAAAATTATCAAAACAGTTATAAATTTATCACAATTTTTCCAATGCGGTCAATCCTTTGTCCTCACTAGTGTTTGCTCGACGCCTGGATGCCTTGTATAAGTAAGCAATGACCTCATTTGAGGCATAACAAATCGGATTGTCGAAAATTATATTGAAAAAAATATCTTTTTAAATGGAAAAATTATCAAAAAAAAATTAATTTAGTTCTAAATTTTTTTAGCCAATTCAAACATAAATGTTTTATAATTGTGTTAATTCAATACATTTGGCCAAATTTGGTTAAGCAACACTAACATGGACACTAGGTAGCACATCGACATGTCAATTTTTTAATATTTTTTTATTTTTCTGATTATACTCTCTCTCTCTCTCTCTCTCTCTCTCTCTCTCCAATGGCCTCGCCCTTGCAAGATGAGGTTGGCCTCAACCAGCATCTCTCTCTCTCCCCCCGTGGCCTCACCCTTGCAAGATGAGGTCGGCCTCAACCAACAATAGTGATGCTTAGCCTCACCATGGTTGGGCGAGCCTTGCCGACTAATGCCTCTACTTGTTTGCCAAGATCCAATTTGGGTGAGCCTGACCTCACCGTCAACTTGGCAAGACTCACCCTTGCTAGTGGCTAACTCCTCTAGCCGATCGCTAAGGTTTGGCAATTGGCATAGGGAAGAAGGAAGTTGAAAAAATTACAAATTAAAATATTGACACATCAATGCCAGCTAGTCAAATTAGGTCAAATAGATTGAATTGGCACAATCACAAAATGTTTAAAACTAAATTAGCAAAAAATATGTATTTATAATTAAATTGAAAAAATTACAATAGATTTAGAATTGTTTTAGTAATTTTTCCCTTTTTAAATAGATGTACGATGAGAGAAAACTGGACTCTTATCATATCAAACATGGGCAAGTGGAGCGATGCCTACGATGAGAGGGCTCAGGCAAAGTGTGGCTTCCGTTAACCTTCTAGAATGGCGAGGAGAGTAAAGATAGATTGGATCATCTATTAAAATAGAAGGAATATCGCTGAGCATACAACCCAAAAGCAACGGTGGAGCCAATTCTTTTGAGCAAGAGAATTCGTAACATCCAAAAATTTCACATCGAATGGAAGAGTTTTTTCCACGTAAATGATATCGAACTCTGACAACAAGATTTGCTACCTAGCAATTCGGCCTGAAACAACCGGCTTTTCGAAGAGATACCTGAGCGGGTCAATGCGCGCAAGAAGCAATCTGGACTCCCTCAACAATAAAGCAATTTCTCATATTAAAAGAAAAAGAGATTTTCCAGACTAAGTGAGCCTATTCGACCTACCTGCCTCATAGAAAAGGAGGGGTTTGATTCATAAAATAAAGCTCCCGACCGAATAAGGAGTGAAGATAAACTCCAAGTGGGTAAACTCAAACATGAAAATCTTTATACCGGGCAACATAATAAATAAAACGACAACCTGTCAGCCACTAAGCTAGTCCGAGGGTCTGCCACACGTACTCGGCGCTTAACATACAGAACGGACAAAGGAAATGGCGTACATCAAACCACATGCAGTAACCCAAAACGAAATGATCCTCTTTGACCAACCTATCGGGTAGCCAATCCCATTTTTCCCCATTTCGTCTCCAATACCCACCAACACATGGCTTGAGTTTTCCAATTTGTGGACGAACGTCAATAGCTTGTGCATAAGGACTATCAAATAACCTAAGATGCCTACACCTGTCGACGCGAATTAAGATAAAGTCACATTTCCACAAACATGATGGGGTCCTTCGAGATGTGACGATGCATTGCTGTTCGGTCCTACTCAGTACTCATGTCGATTTTCTCACGCTTTCACGCCGTCTTACATTGAATCTCAAACAAGAAAGACATGATGTGCCACGGTGCTCCGACTTCCAGAACCAGAACATTGAATCTCAAACAAGAAAGACATTGATGCGCCACGGTGCTCCGAATCCCAGAACCGGAATGAGATCTCTTGTAAACCAAGGGAGGTGGGACACGCCATGAGAACAATCTACGTCGAGGTGTCCATCGCAGCAATGGACCTCCCATGTCGGCTGATCAATGCTCTTCTGTTTCCTTCTATTGTCTTCAGACAGGGAGTTGATCCGAGCTTCCTTTCTACTTTACTTCATTCTGGTTGATTTTTAGCAATGGTTACAGTTATTGACGCGAACAAGGAAAGGCCTCACGGGCTCAAAGCAAGGAAATTCCACTGTATACAATTTCCGAGAGAAAAACGATGAATATACACGAGTACGCATCTCAAGCTATTTAGGAAAAAGATAATATACCCAAATCATACTAAACCAAGGTCGACTGAAGACCAACCAGGCTAAGCAAATACACATGGACCCCAAAGAAGATAATCTCATATCGATACAGATAGCTGATTGCACAGCAAATCAAAACCGTATATTCCATCAAAATGATCGGAGAAAGAAAATCGACCTAAGACTCACTTTAAGCTTCACCTCCAAGTCCTAGACCTCAAATTATATGATGGGCTCATGACTTCAGGTTCGTTTGCATATGATGTTCCGGGATTTTATGAGGTACAACAGGCTGATCTTGTAGCTTGGGTTTCGCGTATGAACTGCATGTATGCCACTCAAGAATTGAAATTTGAAAGGCATAAATTAGCAAGTTCCAAAAATGAAAAGTAACAAACACATATGACGAAAGATTCAACGGTTGCCACTTCAATAGGACATGGGGAGCCATTGTACATGCACAACTAGAAATGCCAAAATCAAAAATCAGCAGCTCACAATGTGGAAAAGAATTGATTCCATCCATTTTTTTTCAAGAGGCCAAATTTCCCCAAAAAAAGGAAAGAAAAATCTAAAGCTAACTTCTTAACAAAAAAACAAATCTAAAGCTAGCTTCACCATTTGTTCATCTACAATTCTAAAGCAGTAAACAGTACACTCTTAACAATATGAAGTAGAACCTTACAAAGACAAACTGAATTAGGCTGACAAGTTTCCCATATTTGTGACTACGCAAGGAACTTAGCAGACTAATTAAAGATGCAAAGTCCACACCCTGTCTACATTTATCACCTCCAGAAAACTAGTGTACATGATTATTCTCATCAAATCCTCTTTTTCTTGAAACCTAGTTTTACCAGATGAAGCAGAATCAGTAAATGGAATAATCACAACCTAAGATCAGATTTCCAAAACCAGAGCATCGCAGCAACAGTCCTGCATGTTGATATACGATTACGATAAGCACACAGGGAAGAATGATCATTCTACTAAAAGATAACTAACGTACCTGAATAAGAAACCAAATAGGTTGTTCTGGGAATGGCATATGCACTTCCAACAGCTGAAATCAGTGCACTAGCACTAAGAAAAAGATTAATATGTCAATGTATAACATGCAATCAAACAATCAGATATCGTCAAAAAAATCCTCCATCACTGAGTAAAAGTTACTGAAAAAAGGGCAAGAAGATACCCAAAGAAACAGGTTCCCACTGAAATTCCAATCTTTAACTGAAAGTGGCGTTTAGTCATATTGCTATTAAGCAATTGCCAAAGTAGTCGAGTACAAAATGACCACTCACTGAGAAGGGCATACCTCAAAAACTAGTAGGTCAGCAATACCTGTCTTCCTTCAAACTTGACAATGGCAAGCACATCGTGTAACTTGGTACCAGACTAAATATTTGCCCAAGAGAGAGTAAGTTCACAGGACGGTGAGGATGGATTTGCAAGCATTGTCAAATGCCACGAGATAATTTGTTGTACGATAAACTCCAGATGCAACGTCACTGCTTAAAGTATATTATCCACATGAAAAGCAGAAAATGAAGCAGCGACAAAGAACATAGCAAAAGTTGCAGGGACCAAAAAGAAAAGGCCATTGGAGAGTTGGAAGAAAGTCAATGGTAACAGATGTTTCATTGAACTATACAACTAAAAGTCAAGAGATAAATCAACAAATCAATCATTAATGTCTAAATGAGCTTCCATGATACAAAGGTTTACAAATCATGTTGGCACAGAATATGTACCATGAATTACAAGTTTGTAGTCTAATCCCGCCAGACAATTACAAGTAGGATGGAGAACCATATGAGGTGAAGATTATTCCAATCCATCCCACAAATCTGTACTGCAGAGAACCCCGTGTTATCTAGGTTGGAGCACGTGCACATAAAGGAGAAAATTCAGCTTCCTTGAATGACTCACCTTAATATCAATAAGGTTTACTTTGTCTATTGTCTCTTTTGAGCTGAACTTTCAATTTCTTACCACCTAATTGACGTCCATTCATTGCACTAATAGCAGATTCGGCAGCTTCAGGCGAGTCATAACTAACAAAACCTGAAAATATAATAGCAAGATCAAATTTGCAAACCCTTGATAAAGAATTTAACTCGGAGATATTCTGAGTAGTCTCTTACCAAAACATTTGCTAATACCGGTTGCTTTATCAACATATACTTTAGCACTCAAACCCTACCAAATGCCTTAAAAGCATTGGCAAGCTCTTGATCACTAAATTCTTGTGGTATGTGATAAATGAATAAATTAGCACCAGCTGGTCCTACATCACAAAAGAGGTGAAGAGAAATTAAATTGCCTGCACAACACCAATAGAAATAGCAAGCAGAAGCCGAAAGGCAACAAATTTGGGTGAGAACCTTCAAGTTGACCTCCACCACTAGGACTGGCAACTGAAGATGATGCAGAGTCACCATCCAGAGACACAGGAGCAGCAACACTGGCAGAAACACTTATAGGTCGGTGACTCATCATTCCTCCAGCGTACGCAAGAGGATACTGAACACCGGGCACTGCATGGTACGGAGAACTCATATAACTTGCAGGAGGCAATGCATAATTTCTGGCCGATACTTCAGGTGAAACTGCACGCAAAGCGTTTCCCCGGTTGGCAGGAGGAATCATGTTATGGAATTGATTCTGCACTGGTGGCAATTGGTACTGCATGAGCCCATAAGTTCCAGGACCCTAAAGAGAATGAGATCACAATCACAATCATCACCCACTGGATCATAAAGTTGATGAAAAAAGTAGGCAGAAAAAACAAGTGTTGCTAAAAGTCTGTTCCTAATTTGTTATCTCTGTGAAGACAAAACTAAAGGAGCATAAGAATATCAATACAAATATGAATTACTCATGGCACATATAACAGTGGCAAGGGGTGGATAGATGTCTGGTCATAGGTATGATAATGGCCAAGACAAAATCTCCAAAAATTACTGGCTTTCAACAAGGCACCGGAAGACAGAGTTTCGATGAAGAGGTTAAGAAATTACAAGGAGAAAAAAATGCTTGAACTGCTCATGATGGTGCCTAAGCATGGCGAACAAATTTCAGTAGGAACAGAGAAATGACCATATGAAAGGTGCTAAGGCTGCGCATGATAAAATTTCTACTTCTCTATTTTTCTGTTTCTCTATTCCCCGAAACAGGTTTGGAACAAAAATCCGTTTGGTAATGCAAATTAATTTTTCTATTTCTGGAACATATTTCTATTCCTGAAATTGATTTGAAGAAGAAATCAAAAGCTAAAATTTTTAAGTGCGTTTGTTTGTGTTTCTGTTTAAAAATTGTTCCAGGGAACGAAATAAAAAAAAGTGTTTCGTTCCGAGGAACAATTTTTGAACAAAAAAACGCGTTTGGTAAACTTGTTCCGGGAATAAAAAATAAACAAAAACATGTTTGGTAAATTTGGATAATTTTTTTATTTCTTTTATTTTTTCTATTTTTTTCTTTTTTTTTTTTTTTTCTGTTTTCTTTTTCCTTTTTTTTTTTTTTCTTTTTTGGCCGGTCGCCGGCCATGGCTGGCGAGGCCGAGCTCGCCCAACGGCGGGCGAGGAGCGACCTCGCCGGGCCACCTCCGAGACGCCAACTCGCCCGATCCGGCGAGGCCGAGGCCGCCGGCCAAAAGAAAAAAGAACAAGAAAATAAGAGAAAAAAGAAATAAAAAAAAAGTGTTTCTCATTTGTGTTTCAGAAACAAGAAACACAAAATTTGTGTTTCTTGTTTCTGTTTCTTTTTTGTTCCTGGGAACAAAAGAACAAAAAAACAGAAAAAGTGTTTAAAAACAAAAAAAAGAAATACAAACAAACGCGGCCTTAACTTCTTAATTTCTGAAATAAAAATTGAGAAATCAATTTCTGGATAGAAATCAATTTCCGTTCCAGAAATTTTATCATCTGCACCCTAATACAGTGGAAAACCTAAGCCTGCAGACAGTGTAGTTAGCAAAATATGCACTGGGAGGAAAAGAGGTTCCAAAACCAACCTGATAGCCATATCCATTATATGGAGGCATGTAACCCATAGGCAGTGCCCCAAACAATGATGGATGTTGTGAATCAGTATTTTGCATACTAGCAGCATTCTGAAATTGAGCTTTCTGAGCTCTTCGAGCTTGCCTTTCCTTTTCAGTATCCGCCCATTTGACAACAAGGGGAACACTTGAACCCTAAAAAAGCAAGAAAGAGATGTCAGCAGCCCGTTAATTATCTCCCCAGTCTAATGCACATTTAGCACAGATCATCCATAGACAAGAAGGAAGATGGATATAGGTGGGCATACAAGTCTTCCATTTGCAGATTGCAAATTCAAGTAACAGTACTCTATAGCAAAGACCTACTAAACTTAAAGATAACAGAAAAAGAAGATCATGCAGACAAATCTACAGCTTCTAGGCTAGGAAGAAAGTAATGTCTAACTGAAGGTAAAATCTTCAGCTGGTACACATATTAGTCTGAATTTATTTACTATCAATTCCCCCACATCTTGATGTTTTTGGCCAGAGTCCTACCCAAGTACACTATTCTACAATGGATTTGATTTAATTTATTGCTTGACCAAAAAAAGAGATGCGCTAAACACATTGCTTGCACCAGAAATCAGCTTTGGCCCAAATAAGCAAAAAGAACCACAGAGACAATGCATGACATATCATATAGCATTCACATCAGAGTAAGATTAGTCCAGCTAGCATCACATAAACTGATTCCAAAAATCAAATCTCATGCTTACAGTCATGAAAAACCTGGCTATAAACATTCTCTTTCCAGGTCAGCACTGTCATTGCAGCAAATGTCATTAGTCTTTATATTCTGAATTCACTCCATCAGCAAAATATGTTGGAGTTCCAAAAGAAACAAAACAAATGACGGTGTAGTTAATTTGCTTTTCCACTTTTCAGCTCTGCTAGTTCACATAAAGATTGTTACAGCACTGCATCCAGCTGTACTTTACTAGCTATGCATTGACCTAATCAAGGTCAAAAATGCCCGTCAAATCACAGAAGACAAGGCAAAAATCAGAATCCTATTGTTCCAGGAACAAAGTGAAGGAGTTGCCAACAGGTGAAGGAAGGGGGTCAATGGATGGTCTGGACTCCTCCAACACTGGTGATAAATGTGCCCAAGGTCTAAGATGAATGTGACTACCGTGGTCAGAACATTAGTGATGTGAAAAAAAAAATTCATTTTTAAAGCAATGTGACAATTCAAAACTCTTGGGCTGGTCAATGACTCAAAACATCACTTTTGTCAATCTTGATCAAGTCTGGTGACTCCATTTAATTACCTCCAGCGACATTGAGCAGCAGACCACATGACACCAATATGACAAGACATGTTATAAGTAGATAGAAATCCAGATTTCTATCATAAGCTGAAAGGAAGGACAAACCTCCATTTTATGCTTTCCGTTCAGGGCATCTAGGGCTGCAAGTGCTTGTTCCTTTGTCTCATACTTTATAAAAGCACAACCTGCATGGTCGGTGTTAAAAACAGGCCAGTGAGTTTTCCACAACAAACATAGATTAGCCCCATTAGTAACAACTTCTTAAAGACTGGGAAAGCAATAGACACTAATTAAGCCCGATTACAGTCCAACATAACATAGAGGTAAAAGAAGCACCTTTGCTGGTTTTTTGAGAACCTCTTAATATATGCAGGTCCTTAATAGTACCATATTTTGAAAAAACAGCAGCTACTTCATCTTCAGAGACATTCTTCGGAAGCATGCCAACAAAGAGTTTGTGTTCTGGTTCAGAATTGCAGTCAAAAACTGATCATTCAAAGCATATTATCATGAATATGATGCAATAAATTCAAGCAGGCTGTCATTATACATGGCAAGACAAACTATAACTGTCCAAGAACTCCAGTAGCAATTCACCAAATCGTCTTAGCATAAAAAGAAGAAGAGAAGAATCGCATATGCATTTACCTAGCCTTTCCAACTCTCCATCTGCATACTTCACTTGCAGTGGACTAGATGCCTGCATTCCAAGAAAACTTTTCCAGTCAGAGTTAAGATAACATCCCTAGGAACTAATGCATAACAGGCTACAATGCCATTGCATGAGGATATCAAATCAGAAGTCTAAGGATAAAAAGCATCCTATGTTACTTAAGACTCAGACGTGTGTCATATGGGCAATGTCCCTATGTCCAACTTGTCTCCAAATGTATTTGTCACAAGATTTGGCATTTGAACAGAATATTTGACCCCAACGATAGCATATAATAAATAAATATCTCCACTCTAAGGGCAATACATGCACAAAGCTTTTTATATTCTAAAATAATACAGTGCCCTTATTAAACATGGCTCATGCAAGTTTTGAAGTGCATGTTTATTCACCCCCCCCCCCCCCTTTTTTCTCTTTCTTCTTTTCCTTCTTTCAACTTGTCGATTTCAAAACTTTGGATTAATGAGGCAAACAAATTGATAAAGCAACAAGCTATGAAAGCTGTGGAAAAACAACACATCATTAATCTGATCAAAATTTCCAATCTCCAGTAACCGGAGGACTACATTTGACACTAGACTAGAGTCACGAGACTTGATTGCACGAATTAAGAATTCAAGGATTTGATCGCAAAATTCACATAAGTCATTGGACTGAAAATGAAATTATCCTTTTCTCACACATTAAATGTGGCGAAATGAATATTAGATTTTTTTAACTTGGTGTTAAGTAAACTCGCTTGCCCCCCTCTTCCAAATTCCTGCGTCTGCCACTGACTATACTTCAATCATTTTCTACTGATTCTGCAGAATATAATATGGACAAATATTGCATGGTAGTTTTCAAGATGAAGTGACCATGATTAAATAGTACCAAACAGAACAAATTTGATGGTTTAAAGTTTCTAATTCAGCATGCATCAAATGATAAGATACGAGAATTGTAAAAGACATCAAAAGGTCAATCATTCTAAAGAAAATACTATGTTCCAACCACTCAAACCTATAAGAACCTTACTAATCAGAATGTAGAGTAACAAGAAAAAGATTCCAAGGTTAAATCTAACGAAAGAAAAGGGGAATGAGAAATGAAGAAATTACAAGCAAACGGGGAATTTGGCAAATAACTCAAATAGAAATGAATGACTCCCCTAGAATTTGGAAACATGATGCCATTCTTAGTATACACCAAAAGTAATGTCCAAGAAATCTTAATTCTAAGTCAAACCAATCAGTAAGGCAAGGCACAAATTGATATGAACATACTTGGAAACAAACGTGCTCGATTTTCTTTTCTATTTTTTGCCGTGATTGTTGAGTTGCTGAAGGTTTTTTCCTCCCAATTTATCATGATAGCATTTTCTTTATATGACATTATACAGACTGTATTTACTAACTAGTTTCTACTTACCAGTCAAATGGATATAAAAGACTAATTAAATACCATTCATGATTGAACTAATTAAACGGTTACTGCTAGGAGTTAAATTGACTCAAATCGACTTCTTCCATTTGAAGACGAGACTTCCATGTATCGACTCCCCTCCCCTCATGCAGCATGCACGGACTGTTGTAACCGATCTACAACTTCTACATCCGGAAGACTGATGCAATGCGGTGATTGCATCACTATCCCACGTGCAAACCCAAAGTCACCACACAGTAAAGATGCACAAAAACAGTCGAAAGCGTTCCGACGACATTGGAAAGCAGCTTGTTGCAGAAAGTCCCGAGATGACAATTAGCCCACACGCCATTAGGGAAGCATGCAGAAACTAGTGAACTAAATTGACACACTTCAAAAAAAAAAAAAAAAAAAAAAAAAAAAAAAAAAAGATCTGGCCGCACCAGAACCAACACATTCCTAACGAGGCTGGGATCATCATTACGCAGCCGCAACCGCAACCGCCCGACGGCATCAATGCACAATGCAGGAACATGATTACTCCATAAATGAACAGATCGAGAGGCAAAAATAATAACCGACACTAACCCCCGGTAACGTCCGCTTGTTGTGGCACGCGCCGATCGCCTTGTCGGCCTCCTGCCTCGACGGGCATATCACGAAGCAACAACCTTCGCCCAGAGAAAAAAGAAAGAAGGAGAAGGAGAAGAGAAAAAGAGACGCGCGAATTAGGGCACGAAACAACCAACCGAACCGCACTAAAAGACTTTTCCGAATCTGAAACGCGCGCCGCGCGAATCGCGCCTCTCCAGAGATCCGGAAGGGGGAAGAGCGGAAGAAGAAAATGAGGGAGAAGGCGAAACGAAGTCCAAGCTCGAGAATGCGGGGGGCGAGAAAAACGAACCGCGGGAGGCCCGCGTGGCCTTGTCCTTGATGACGTTGACCTCGTCCACGAGCGCGAACTCCCGGAACATGGCGAGGAGGTCCCCTTCGGTCATGCTCTTCGGGACCTGGCCGACGAACAGCTTCACGCTCTCCTCCTCGCCGCCGCCGTCCCCCTCCGCCGCCGGCGCCACCGGCCCCTCGACCTCCACCTCCACCTCCTTCTCCTTCTCCTTCTCCTTCTCCTTCCTCTCCTCCTCCGCCATTAACGCACTCCGCAGCAAGAATGCTCCCCTCTCTCTCTCTCTCTCCCTCCCTCCGACACTCTCTCTCTCTCTCTCTCTAGAACCCGCCGGAACGACGCCCCTCTCTCTCTCTCTCTAGAGAATGCAGGTTTCTCTCTCTATAGAAGACGCTTTGCTTTGCTGGCTACGAATTCCCTTTTTTCTCTTTCTTTTCTTCGCGAGTGTTTTTTTTTTTTTTTCTTTTGCTTCTCTCTCTTCGAGTAGGAGTCGTCGCTTTTGGTTTTGGATCTTCTCCGCCTTACTTCCGGGCAAGGTGCGAGTTTTTCCTTCTTCTTTTTTTAATTTTATATTACGATATTGGGTGGGGTGGCAGATTGCCCCCGGTCGTCGCGTTATTCACGGTTCTGCCACCGCGCCGCGTTCACAGCTGTTCGCCGGGGTGCGCTGACGTGGCGTGCGTGCGTGCGTGCGCGCCGGGGGACAGCAGGGGCTCCTCGCTCCTCCTCCTGCCGCGGCTTGCGAGGTAAGTAAGAAAAATAGAGACGCAATTGGGCAAAATAGTCAAGCGGAGCTTGATTTCCTTTCCCAACTTACATAGTTAAAAAGGCTTCCTTTGCTCATTTTCATTTTCTTTTTCTTTTTTATAATTTTGACCCATAACATAACGTGCAGACCTAGCCATCTGACTTTACGCCTTAAAAATCTAGCGATCTAATTGAAGCTCGGATGTCTTCACTAACTCCAATAAAGAGTAAAGTCACATATAATTAGTGGGATTCGAACGGATAACCTCGACCAATCACGTGGACCATTTGGTCTTCACCTTCAAAACCTTGAATTTTAAGCATAATGTGCACGTCTCACACAAATTGATTCAACATGTGTTTTGGCTAAATTCCCTTTTTTTTCTTTTTAATGTTCAAAACACAAGTCATATTTCGAGTGCATTTTTATTGCGGGAAATGAATTATATAAAAAATATTTTTCATTTAAAAAAAACATAAGTGCTTACGTAACTTAAAATAACCAGTTGGTCAAAGTTTCTTTTATGTCTAAAAAAATTTCATAAATAATAAAGAATACTTTTCGTCAATTCATTTTTGTAAGTCATGCAAATAATTATCATCCCAAAAAATATATTACAAAGAATAAAAAAATAGGGCTTTATTTTCCTTCTCGGAAACTTAAAGAAACAGAAAAAGGAATGCCAAGTTGCGGGGAAATTTTCGTACTCCGGCACATGCCAACTTGAGTTTGGCATGATTTTGATGGAGATTATGCGGTCGCCTGGCGGAAGGAAGGGGGGAGAAGGGAGAGATCTTCTTTAAAATAATCAAATACGCCACCGGAGATCGAGCTGTGCATCTCCTGGAGCAGAAAACGCGAAATGACGAAAACGACCTCGGATCGCGTCGTCTTTGACCCGGCCGGGCGGGGCTGGCGAGGGGGAAAGGGGAGGGGAAATCTGGGGGGCGATCTGATTTTCCATTTTTTTTATTTAAAAAAAAAAAGGGGGGGGAGGGGGAGTAGGTGGGACCAGCTGGTTGGAGCTCATTAGGTTGGATTTGAATGATCCAATCGGGAAGCGGTAACGTGACTCTCTCTCCACGGGAGGAGGGGGAGCTCATCACATCAGCCCATCCCCATCATAACTCGTGTGGTCTCGAGCATCTGATTGGTCAGATTCCCGATCGATGAAGTTCGAGGTTACGAACATCGCCCCTGCCCGCAAGCTCGGTAAAAATTAGAAACGGGCGGCGTTCGTGTTCTTAAGGCCGCCGGTCGGAGACGTTAAAAAAAAGACCCGACCCGACCCGACCCTTCTTGTCGTCCAGAAAATAACGTTCGGGAACAAATATGATAAATCATGTGATGACGAACCCAGAGACGGTCGGCGCGGGGCCATGACTTTTTAATGCAATATGTATAAAGCTATAATTTATTTGATCTCACATGGAATGAGTTTGGGCGTTGCGAATTTCATTTATGTAAGCTCCCCTCGGAGTAGGTTTCTGCGTCCGCCGCCGGTAACATGACGCTGTAGAAAAAGATTAAAAAAAAAACCTCTTTTGCCGGAAGCGAGTTTCGCTTTGGAAAGCTGAAGCAGATCTGGAGAGGGGGACGCTTTGGCTTGGTCAATTTTCAGGATGCAAGCGTGCCGTGTTTGTTTATTCACTTCTCTTTTAGCTCCCTTTTGCTTGAGAACCCAACAACGTCCGAAAAAAACCACAGACATGATATGGTAATGTCGATGACTATTTGGCGATGGAGAGACAGAGATGGGCGGAGTCGCTTGTTGTCGCTTTGGAAAGCTCTGTCTCTTCTCCCCTAGTCATGTGCCGAAAACATTGCTGGTCTACTTCACGAAAACGACTCGTCTCCCAATTTTCTTTTTGCTTGCTTTTTGGTTCTCTGGTAGCGTTTCTGGTTGCTCTTCCCTCTTTTTTCGACTCGGCCTTCCTTCCGGGGATTACGCCGCGGCATTACCCATGTCATGGCTCAAGACAACGCTCGCTCAAGTACATAAACGTCGTTGAGTAAGGGTGATCAATTTCAAAGACGATTCTACACCAAAAAGTTGAAACTTATCATGTTAGAATTGGTTTCCACTTTTGAACCGGTTATCTTGGAAAAGTTGTTCGACACCCAGGTTGACCTTGGAAAGTGGGTCTAATTTTAAAAGTATAATTATTATTTTATAAAACCCATAATGTGAACAATTTGCAATAAAATGATTAAGGTATTGATGGGTTCAAAACTCATTGCATTTATCTATATTTTCTCTAAACAAAGTTGGTTCTTCAATCGTTATTCAATCTCCATGTAAACCGGCTTGAAATTAATTGAGTAAGGCCAATTCAATTTTGTTCCCAAATTAAATTGGCACGGATGTTCACCTGTAGTTGCAAGAGCAACCACTTAGCTAGTCAAAAAAAAAAAAAAAAAAAAAAAAAGCAATGGTTCGTTCCATTTTACCATGCACACAAACCCTTTTTTTTGTCCATCTTCTTTTTCATTTTTGGAAATGTGCATTATATCCTCACTTTGTTTGCATGCAAATGCAACGCACATTAAAATGCATGTTTTGTAGTTATAAGGCGCCAAATCCCCGAAGAAACACTTTTTTGAACTTTTGCCTACAATACAAAAATATCATGATTTTTCTATTGGAGTAACTAAAATAGTACTTGATATTATTAATTTATTGATGTGAGAACCATATTGGTAGAAAAAAAGAGCAACACGATGCCTCAAAACCCATTATAATATCATTATTAGAACTTGAGTTTTCATTAACATCCTCACTTTATAAGGGACAATTAGCAATTTCTTGATGTTAATAACATTGAAGAAATGAGTGGCGTTTTTTGGATACGTAAGCATATTTCGAGCTATAGTCAAAGTTTGAAATTTCTTATTAGATAAAAAAAAAAAGATTCGAGATAGGATTGAGATCAAACCTAAATTTGAGGATCTTTCGTTGAGGGAATTAGCCCCCTAAAAAGAAATTAGCCCCAAAAGGTTTGGGCAGTTAAAAAGCGTATCGAGCGAACGGGGCAGCAGCACATTGATTACCAATTGAAAAACCTTTAAAAAAAAGAAGAAAACATCATTTTCAGCCGAAAAGGCGAAAAGATGCCGTTCTCTATGGAGCCTTATCCGCGGGGGAAGGGCAAGACGGTAATTGCACGGGGGCAGGGGGCAGAACCGTAGTTAAGCGCGACCCTGGAGGGCCAAATTCCAAGCACGCCAGACTGTCCCGCCAAGGCAGTACTCCTCAGGAGCCGCCACGTGGCGCTCCTCCCTCTCTCTCTCTATCTCTGTGCAAGTTGCAACTTGACCCCTCCTCGTTTGGACCTCTCTTGTCTCCGTGTAAGCAGGTGCGGAATTGAAGGGGCGCTTGCCGAGCAGCTGCGTACGAAATATAATTTAATTTAATTTTTTTTATAAAAACGATGAATACTTTGAAAATATAATATTTTCTCGTCAAACTGGTTGCGCCCAACTGCATCTGAATTTTTTTTTTTTTTTTCCGGTGTCTCCGATTATTTCGCAATAATTCCAATCGGACCAATTGGGCCTGTTTCACGAGAGCCTAGTGCATCATGAACCTTAATTCTAGAGAGGTCTTGCATGAGATTTATTTGAGTTGATAGTTATGATATTTTGGGCTTACGTATAATGGATGTACCTTGATGATAGATTTAAGAGTGTTTGTCAATTATTTGTAGATTTTCACATTTGAGCTTGTGCATTTATATTGCTTGACGATTTTTTTTATTGATTTGTAGTTTAATTGTGTGATTTGGTTATGTGTTTTGAGCCTATGTTGTTGTTTATATAAACATGTAGTCAACCGAGTGAAACCTTGAATTGGACATAAAAACTAGGAAAAAAATGTTTTCAATAATTTCTTCAAAAAAATACAAAGTACCAAAAACCTTCTCTTGTTTTTTTTGGACAAAAACAAAGTATTTCATTCATTCAATAAAACATAAGTGTTTAAAACAAAGAATATTCTAAAAAGGCCTTGGCAGATTAACAATCCAAATGGGAGAAAGTGATTTTTGACGATAGAATTGGGCAACCCAATCTGCTAGTGAGTTAGCTTCACGGGTGCAATGAGTAACACTAACTCACTTCAAATGGTAGATTGGATTCCAAGTTCTAAAATCTTGAAATTGATGTTCTAAGGCCAAATTCCAAGGGCAAAACAAGTGCCCTATATACTGATCAAGAATTCTTAATGCCAATATTGTGATTTTTATATCATATGATTTGTGACAATCAATTGATAAGAATGCTCAATTGGTTTAGGACCTCATATCAACATTGCATTAAAGTGATGATGCAACATATGGTTTGATTCTATCATTTAATATGTACAAGTGATGATGCATCCAAATTAATACTATGCACATGACTAAGTTAGAATCAAATTATACTTCGCATCCAAATAGTTTAGTTAATATCGAAATATTTAGTACATCCAAATGATTATTCTGTACATGGTATAATTAGATCCAACCCTTCAACGCTCACTCTAACTAGGGAGTACGGCATTGTTGGCAGTGACATCCGTACTAGTGAGTTCTCATACATGGTGCAAAACTGAAAGAAACAAATTTAAGATCACGTGGAAGAGGAATTGCAAGCACAATTTGTGTATTGTACCATATCTCTGATCGAAAAAAAAAAAAAAAAAAAAATTGGGATAAGTGTTACAGAAACCCTGAAACTTGTCACGAAAATGCAATTGAGTCATAAAACTTGCAAAAAGTGCAATTAAGTCCTAAAACTTATCAAATTATTTCAATCAAGTCCTAAAGTTAACGCCATCGACTTTTTTAACGGAAAATGCTTACATTTAAAATTAATTTAAATAATTTTTTATTTTCCACATGGCTTTTTAATTATTTTTATTTAATTTTTTAAAGACATTAGATTTAAAAAATAAAAAATAAAAGCTAAAATTTATTTTTTAAAATAGTTATAAAAAAAGGGCAGCAACTACCCTTTTTTAATTGTTTTTTTTTAAATAAATTTTAAATTTTATTTTCTAATTTAAAATTAAAAAATCTGGAAAATAAAAATAAAAATAAAAGGTTTTAAAAACACTCTAAAAAAAAAGAGTGGAAGGAAGCCAAAAGCAGGCAAATTAAAGCAACAACGCCTAGACGCAACGCCCACGGCACCAACCCTAGACAAAAATAGAAGGGTCTAACTGGAAAATAAAAAAATTTTAAATGCCACGTTTTTAAATGCCACGTCAGCATTTTCCGTTAAAAAAGTCGACGACATTAACTTTAGGACTCGATTAAAACAATTTGACAAGTTTTAGGATTTGATTGCACTTTTTGCAAGTTTTAGGTCTCAATTATATTTTCGTGACAAATTTTAGGACGTCTATAACACTTATCCAAAAACATTTGACTTACTAGTATCGACTCAACTTGCAACGCAAGCATATAGATGCAATGCAGCAATAGCAAATGGGGCATCGATACTAATAAGGAGGCAAAAACATGGTATACCCATTGGAGCTCTAGATCTCAACCCTCGAAGCTTCCTTTAAAGCCAGCTCCAAGAGCCGCTCAATCATACAGCTCCTCTCGACTAATCGATGCCAATTCCTTTAGATTACAAACACAATGAGTGGCGACATTCATATGCCGCAAAGGACTAAGGTCGCAATGGGCTACCCATGCCACGACTGATGCATCGAGCTCATACCTCACGAGCTTTCCTTCGAAGCTAATGGTAGTAGCTACTTTATCTCGTGGCGCCTCTAGTCCAATCACTAGCCCTTTTGACTCATGAGCTAGGCCAACGGGAGCAATCGGGTGAAAATGAAGACAAGGCCTCATTGTTAGAGAGAGAGAGAGGAGCTTGGTAGAATAGACACGGGAGAGAGTATCATGTACTTTTGCATGTGCCATGGATGTACCCAATTCGAGATGGATTTGGACTCCACTAACCAACTATACACTGCATCCAAATGACAACTATGTACATAATTTAGTTGATATCAAAATATTTAGCACGTCCGAGTGACTACCTTGTACATGGTATAATTAGAATCAAACCCTTCAACACTCACTCTAACTAGAGAGGATGGCATTGTTGGCAATGACCTTTGTACCAATGAGTTTTTAGACACCGAACATAACTAAAAAAAGGAAATTTAAGACTGTGGAAGAGGAATTTGCAAGCACAATTTACACATTATACTATATTTCTAATCCAAATAGAAACATTTGACTTACTAGTATCAAATCACATTGTGGCGCCAGCATATAAATGTAGTATAACGATAGCAAATGGGGCACTGACAGTAATAGGAAAGTGAGAACATGGTATACTTGTTGGAGCTCTAGATCTCCACCCTCAAAGCTTACTCCAAAGCCAGCTCCAAGAGCCGCTCAACCCAACGGATTCTCTTGACTAATTACTACCAATTCCTATGGATTAGGAACATGACAAGTGGTGGAATCATATGGCACAAAGGACAAGGTTCGTAATAAATCCCACCTACGCCACGGTTGACACATTAAGTTAGCTCTCATGGACTTCTTTCAAAGCCTATAGTTAAATCCCACCTATACCACGATTGAATCAAGCTTAGCCCTCATGGACTTTCTTCAAAGCCTATAGTAGCAGGCGTTTTATCTCATGGTGCCTATTGTCCAATCACTAGCCCTTTCCACTAACAAGCTAGGCAGATGGGAGCAACCAAGCGACAATGAGGATGAGGGCCTTGGCAATATCGAATGCCTCAACCATAGCCAAATGAGTTTGAGAGTTTGAGAGAGAGAGGATAGAGAGAAAAACAAATTAAGATTTAGGTAGAGAAGCAAAGAGTAATGTGAAGTAAATAGGTGGAGAGAGAGGCGGGAGAGTATCCTAAAAAATTGGAAAGATTAGCGCATTAAGCCATCCCTTATCCACGCTATATTTGAAAAGCATACATCCAAAATATGGATGTGAACATTGCAACGGATCAAACAAGAGAAAAATTGAAAAAAAAAATTGAGTAATTTTCAATGTGTCAACAAAGATCAATATGAATTAAGATAAAATAAGTGAATGCTAAGAATGAGTGAATATAAGAATAGTGGAGCCTTTGAAAGGCAAGTCCATTTCAATGTATCCACATTTCTTTCTCCTAAATGGATCCAAGCATTACGGAGATAAATTACATGTTCAAAGTTGACCAAATCCATCAATTCAACGCACAATGAATGATGGGCCAAATTTAAAGTTACAAAGCCCATGCAAAACATTGCAAGTATCATTCAAACACATCTCGAATTGGGCACGTGCATAACACGTGCAAAACATGTGCGAACAAAAAATCTAATACTATGTTAAGATCTTTACTCATAAATACCTAGTTACACAATTGCACTTTCCATGGTTATTGTATGTGCAATTGCTAGCCTGTTGGTTTACTTCTAATGTTTATGGAGAGCATTGTTGATAGCAATTGTTATTGCTATGATAAATTGAACTAAGAGAAAGACTCAACTGAAATGTTAGGTTAGTTACACACGATTTTGCTATTCTACTAATTTATAACTGGAATCATTGTCATCATCACCCCAAATGTGTACCTTCCTATTCCCTCACTGCAGCTGTATCGATTGTTTACAGTTCCCTTACCGCAGCTATATCGATTGTTTGCAGTTCCCTCGCTGCGGTGGATGTACCAAACAATAGTTCGATCTCTCTTGCGGTCTTCTCACTAGTCTTTGGCATCAACCAATAAAGTACCAACCCCACAACCAAGGCGATCAAGGCTAATGATATGGCAATCCCACTAAGGGTGATGGCCTATGCGAGCGATATGTAGCTCAATGACAACCCTATGTTCACCGAACATATTTCCAAGAAAATTATCTAGCCAATCTACCCATTGGTCTAAATATTGCTTAGAAGATTCAATTGCTTCAAGGTGACTAATGATGATTGGTGCAAAAAGTGAAGAGCTAGTCAAGTAGATCTAGAACATTGTGGATGTATTTCTTCCAGCTTTTATTTCTTGGCTGTTTGACTAGTTTCTCACCAACCTTGTATTGTATGATTCTAGTTTTAAAAGAGTATAGACTATGAATAAGTTGTTTGTCCTTATTGCTCACATGATGTTCTTCTTTGGTAGGTATCTAGATGATCCATTCGATAGAATATGGGAGTCTGACTCTGTAAAGAGAGCAAACTTCCTTGTCGATGTGGCCATTGGCACCAAAAAGGTTTCAACCCAATCGCCAATTGATGCTAACCATGACGAGAGGCCACCTCAAAAAGTTATGCAAACTGCTGTAATCGGAACAAATGGATCGCTCACTTACCACTTGAACTTGGATGGGTTTCCTGGTAATGGTTGGGTATATTCCTACTTTGCAGAAATTGAAGATTTGGCTCTCGAAGACACAAGGAAATTCAGGCTGATGCTCCCAGGCGCACTTGATATTAGCAAAGCTGTTGTCAATATAATGGAAAATGCTCAAGGCGAAATTCACTAATCATGTCGATCATTAAGGCGGTAAAGATATATAGGCTTTTAGTTCAATCTTGGTAAAGATGAATTTGCATATTCCAATAATCTTAGATAAAGATTTTAGCTCCAAGTAGATTCTTTTGAATCCTTAGTACATAAAGCTATGATTCTACGAGTAACTATTCATTACTTCTTGCCTTTTTTTCTTGAAATCTGAATTGTCTCTTTTTATATAGGATGTTCATTGTCAATATCAAAACGAATTGTTATGCAGAATACACTACTCTTTTTCTAGATGGGACTCGGATAACAAATTCAAATATTTTGGACCTTCCCATAAGATTGGTTTTTACTGTTTCCTATGACGGCTTGATTAACAACTTAACATCGAAAGCCTGTCAAGCGTGCTTGTTGAGGCCAAAGGGTAAAGCTATGTCTCCGGAAAAAGTCCTTACTTAATAAAACCGTGAGATGTGATTAAAATAAATAAATAAATAAATAACTGCAATGGAGTACTTGGAAAAGTACACAGTATTGCAAAATCACTAAAAAGAATCTATCACCTCATAAAATTTTTGGCGTGCAATTGAGGAATTGCACTTGGGAAAAAAGAAAGGAGCTGGTCCATGCATCCATGCAAGCCTTTGGCCTCCACCACCATACTATTGAGTTTGTTTCTTCAAGGTCTGTTTTGATTGGTGTTGAGTTGTTTGTGGTGATGTGATAATTGGATCACAAAGTTGTGGTGGTTTGGGTGAGATTCGTGTATGTTCATGGTGTTTTTTTCTATTTTGCCATCAAATGAGAATAGCGAAACATATCATCACCGTCAAATGAGAATAGAGAATGTACCAAGAATCATCAAAACATCTGAAGCAAGAGAGAAGGATTTCCATCGAGGCAAGTTTTGAAGACACTGAAGAAAGGACAACGCATGCTAGAGAATGACCGCATATGAGCATCCTAATGGGGATCGGATTGGTTTTTTGGTGGAGAATGTGGAGATCGTAGCAAAATTCTCACTTTCATGCAATAGTCACCTTACCAAAATGTTTTCTAGAAGAAGCTTCAAGAACTTGCTCTACTAAGAAAAACCCGACTTGATGGGAAGGATTTCTGGTCATGTTTAGATTACTACCTGAATAAGCGTTTGCTGATGCATTTGGTCTACCTCTGTGCTTGCCATTACCATATGGACAATATTTTTCCCCGTTCCATTGTTCCAAAAAATTGGAAAAGGCAACTCGGAAAACCCCCTTGCCAATTGGAAAAGGCAAGGAAAGGGAAAAAAAGAAAGGAAACAAATTTTAAAATTCAAAAAAAAATTTTAAAAAAATTGCAAAAATTATCCATGGCAAAGCCAACCATTGTCCCTTAGTAGTTTGCTTCACACCAACACCAATTGTGTATCCTTGTGCACATAATCTTGTGGGGAAGATCTCTTAATAGTAGAGTGCTACTATTGATGCCAGCCCGATGGAGAAGGAGATCACATACCTAATCCCCGTGACCAAGCACGTCACCACCGCCACAAGGGCCTCGTGTTGCTGGCCTCAATGAACCTGAGGCACGCTCCAAAGGAGACTAGTGAGATGACCATTCCACCAATGTTGCTAAGCAATAGTCGCCACCGCCCTAGCTGATCGACAAAATAAGTGGCGAAGAGGACGGATGGTATTTTCAGCAAATCAACCTTCAAGCTTACAAGGAGTCTTTTGGAGGACGAGATGATGCAGAGCTTCTCGAAAAAGATAGGGGCGAACAACATCATGGTGTCTATGCTACAGGCTTGTTGGACAAATTGGATCACAGCAGTGCACAATAGCATGTGACGAATGCCCCTAGTTGGGTGAAAGATGTCTCGCCATGCTCCCATATTCTGATGGGTGTCCACAATGTCATGGTCGTTAGAAAAAATTTTGAGTCATTTTCAATGTGTCAGCAGAGATCAATAAATAACTGAATGCTAAGAATGAGTGAATATCGGAATAGTAGAGCCTTTGAAAGGCAAGTCCATTTCAATGTATCCACATTTCTTTCTCCTGAATGGATCCAAGTGTCATGGAGATAAATTACATGTTCAAAATTGACCAAATCCATCAATTCAATGAACAAGGAATGATGGGCCATATTCAGAGTTACAAATCCCATGCAAAATATTGCAAGTATCGTTCAAACACATCTCAAATTGGGCATGTGCATAACATGTGCAAAACATGTGCGAACAAAAATCTAGTACTATGTTGAGATTTTACTCATAAATAACTAGTTACACAATTACACTTTCCACGGGTATTGCACATGCAATTGCTAGTTTGTTGGTTTACTTCTAATGTTTATGGAGAGCATTGTTGATAGCAATTGTTATTGCTATGATAAATTGAATTAGGAGGAAGGCTCAACTAAAATGTTAGGTTAGTTACACACGATTTTGCTCTTCTACTAATTTATAACTCGAATCATTATCATCATCACCCTAAATGTGTACCATCTAATTCCCTCATTGCAACTGTATTGATTGTTTGCAGTTCCCTCGCCGCAAATGTATCGATTGTTTGCAATTCCCTCACTGTGGTGGATGTACCAAACAATAGTTTGATATTTCTGCGATCTTCTCGCTAGTCTCTAGCATTAACCAATAAAGTACTAGCCCCACAACCAAGATGATATGGCAATCCCATTGAGGGTGATGGCCTTGGCCAGCAATATGTAGCTCAGTAACAACCCTATGTTCACCGTCTGCTTCACCCCAACGCCAATTGCGTATCCCTGTGCACTCAATCTTGTGGGGAAGATCTCCAAACAGTAGACTACTACTATTGGTGCCAGCTCGATGGAGAAGGAGATCACATACCCAATCCCTGTGACCAAGCACGTCACCACCGCCCACAAGGGCCTTGTGTTGCTGGCCTCAGTGAACCTAAGGCACGCTCCAAAGGAGACTAATAAAATGACCACTCCACCAATGCTGCTAAGCAATAGTCGCCGCCACCCTAGCCGATCGATAAAATAAGTGGCGAAGAGGACAGATGGTATCTTTAGCAAATCAACCATCAAGCTTACAAGGAGTCTTTTGGATGACGGGATGATGCAGAGCTTCTCGAAAAAGATAGATGCGAACATCATCATGATGTCTATGCTACAGGCCTGTTGGACAACTAGATCACAACAATGCACAATAACATGTGATGAACGCCCTTAGTTGGGTGAAAGATGTCTCACCACGCGCCCATATTCTAGTGGGTGTCCACAATGTCATGGTTATTAGAAAAAAATTTGAGTCATTTTCAATGTGTCAATAGAGATCAATAAATAAGTTAATGCTAAGAACGAGTGAATATAGGAATAGTGGAGCGTTTGAAAGGCAAGTCCATTTCAATGTATCCACATTTCTTTCTCTTGAATGGATCCAAGCATCACGAAGATAAATTACATGTTCAAAGTTGACCAAATCCATCAATTCAACGAACAATGAATGATGGGCCAAATTTAGAGTTACAAAGCCCATACAAAACATTGTAAGTATTGTTCAAACACATTTCAAATTGGGCACGTGCATAACACGTGCAAAACATGTGCGAACAAAAAATCTAGTACTATATTAAGATCTTTACTCATAAATAACTAGTTACACAATCACACTTTCCATGGGTATTGCATGTGCAATTGCTAGCTTGCTGCTTGCTGGTTTACTTCTAATGTTTATAGATAGTACTATTGATAGCAATTGTTATTGCTATGATAAATTGAACTAGGAGGAAGGCTCAATTGAAATGTTAGGTTAGTTACACATGATTTTGCTCTAATGATATGGCAATCCCACCGAGGGTGATGGCCTTAGCTAGCGATATGTAGCTCAATGAAAACTTTATGTTCACCATCCGCTTCACGCCAATGCCAATTGTGTATTCCTGTGCACGCAATCTTGTGGGGAAGATCTCTAAAAAGTAGATTGCTGCCGTTGGTGCCAACCCAATGGAGAAAGAGATCACGTACCCAATCCTCGTGACCAAGCATGTCACCACTGCCCACAAGGGCCTCGTGTTGCTACCTCAATGAACCTAAGGCACGCTCCAAAGGAGACTAGTGAGATGACCACTCCACCAATGCTGCTAAGCAGTAGCCGTTGCTGCCCAAGCCGGTTGACGAAATAGGTGGCGAAGAGGACGGATGGTATCTCCAACAAATCAACCATCAAGCTTACAAGACTTTTGGAGGACGGGATGATGCAAAGCTTCCCGAAAATGATAAAGGCAAATAGCATCATGGTGTCTATGCTATATGCTTGTTGGACAAACTGGATCACAATAATGCATAATAGCATGTGACGGACGCTCTTAGTTGGGTGAAAGATGTCTCGCCACGTGCCCATATTCTAGTGGGTGTCCACAATGTCATGGTTGCACTCCTCAGGTATGCCGGCATCCTTCTTGATTTGGGCAAGCCGAAGTGTAGCCTCCTCCTTAGATTTGGAGGTCTTGGTAAGGATGGCTTGGCGAGGCCTAGGTGGCCTCGCATGATGAGCCACTCCGGCGATTCTGGCATGTGGAACGTTAGTTGGTTAGTGGAGCCCTTCGATTGAATTGAACAATTATGCTAATATGAACCAAGTCGCGATAACAATCAGCGAGTAACATTCCATTTAGTATGTACAAGCGATGATGCACCCAAATGACTACTATGTACATGATTAAGTTAAAATCAACCGATGAAACGCATCCAAATGACAACTATGTACATAATTTAGTTAATATCAAAATATTTAACACATCCAAATGACTCTACGTACATAATATGATTAGAATCAAACCCTTCAATGCTCACTCTAACTAGGTAGAACAGCATTGTTGGCTGTCATCTTTGTACCAGTGAGTTCGCCAGAACTAAAAGAAGCAAATTCAACACGTTAAGACTACCAAGAAGAGGAATTGCAAGCACAATTTGCCCATAAATACCATATTTCTAGTCCAAACAAAAACATTTGACTTACTAGTATTGAATTGCCTTGCAGCGTGAGCATAGAAATGTAGCGCAACGATAGCAAATGGGACACTAATAGAATGGGAAGGTGAGAGCACGGCATACTTGTTGGAGTTCTCAATCTCAACCCTCAAAAGCTTCCTCCAAAGCTAGCTCTACTAACTACTCAATTCTATAACTCCTCTCAACTAATCACTACCAATTCCTTTGGATTAGGACTGCAACGAGTGGTAGCTTCATATGATGTAGAGGACCGGGGCCTACCCACACCATGGCCGACGCCTCAAGCATAACCCTCATGGCCAATAGTAGTAGCCGCTTCATCTCGTGGTGCTTCTCATCCAATCATCGGCCCTTTCAATTCACAAGCCAAGCCAACAGGAGCAGTCGGTGACAATGAGGACGAAGACCTCAGCGATATCCAACGCCTTTAAGCCTAGCCGAGAGAGAGAGAGGGGGGGAGGAGCTCAATGGAATAGAGGCAGGAGAGAGTATTCTACACTTTTGCACATGTTATGCACGTGCCCGATTCAAGATGGATTTGGACTCCACTAACCAATGAATATTGCTTTGGAGAGATATATATCCATGTTTTCACAAAACAAAAAACATTGTTTATACTAAACAAATGTAGTTATAAATTATTAGAAGAGCAAAATCATATGCAACAACTTTGCAATAAAACTAGCATTTCAGTTGATGGGTTGTATTCGGTCGTATATTCCTCTCTTTCTCTAGCATAAATAGTGGTAAATGAGCATTTGGGGCTGTATCAATCTACATTGAGTATGAGATACTTAGGCGCGTTTGGTAACGTTTCGTTTAAAAATTGTTCCGGGAAACGAAATAGAAAAAGTATTTTTGTTCCCGGAACAATTTCGAACAAAAATGCGTGTTTGGTAAACTTGTTCCAGAACAAAAAATAAATAGAAACATGTTTGGTAAATTTTGATAATTTTTTTATTTCTTTTATTTTTTCTATTTTTTTTTGCTTATTTTTCTTATTTTTCTTTTTTCTTTTTTATTTTTTTCTTCTTTTGGCCGGTCGCCGGCCAAGGCCTTGGCCGGCGACCGGCCGGCGAGGCCGAGCTCGCCCGCCGGGCGGGCGAGGCGCGGCCTCGCCGGCCACCGCCAGCGAGGCCGAGGCTCGCGGCCACCGCCCGCGAGGCCGAGGCTCGCGGGCCGGCCCAGGCGAGCTCGGCCTCGCCGGATCCGGGCGAGATCGAGCTCGCCCGTGCCGGCGCGAGGTCGGCCTCGCCTTGATCCGGCGAGGCCGAGCCGCGCCGGGCGGGCGAGGCGCGGGCCTCGCCGGCCACCGCCAGCGAGGCCGAGGCTCGCCGGCCGCCGGGCGAGCTCGGCCTCGCCGGATCCGGGCGAGATCGAGCTCGCCGGCCGGCGCGAGGTCGGCCTCGCCATGGCCGGGCGAGCTCGAGCTCGCCCGGATCCGGCGAGGCCGAGGCTCGCCGGACGGCTGGCGAGGTCGGCGTCGCCGGATCTGGGCGAGCTCGAGCTCGCCCGGCCATGGCGAGGCCGACCCTCACCCATTACGGCGAGCCTCGGCCTCGCCGGGGACGGCGAGCCTCGGCCTCGCCGCCGGCGGGCCTCGCCGTGGCCGGGCGAGGCCACCGGCCCTCGTCGGCCGGTCGCCGGCCATGGCCGAGGCCGGCGACCGGCCAAAAAGAAAGAAGAACAAGAAAATAAAAGAAAAAAAGAAAAAGAAAAAAAAAGTGTTTCGATTTGTGTTCCGGAAATAAGAAAAACAAGTTTTTTTTTGTTTCTTGCTTTTTTTTTTTTTGTTCGCAAACAAAAGAACAAAAAAGGAATAAACGCACACAAACGCTTTACGTTTTTTTTTTTGTTCCCAGAACAAAAAAACAGAAATTTTTGTTCCTGGGAAATGAAATAAGTGGCAACCATGCAGGCCCTTAGTTAACATATTTTGTGCGCTAGAAACTATTAGTAAAAGGGTTTTTAAGTAAGGTAGGGAAGTTTCGCGGATGTGCCAAACAATTTCCATTTGTTATCTACTGTCATTAGTTATTTGCTAGTATAAAAACACTTTTTCCTTCGTCTAATAAATATTCCCAATGATGTTCGAGAAAATCATGTTTTGTTTATCGAGTTTCGCGGAATCATTCCTCAAGAGGACGAGGCTTTCAGCGATATCGAACGCCTCTCCACCATTATAGCTTCAGCCTTATGAGTTAGGGGGGGAGAGAGAGAGAGAGAGAGAGAGAGCGCGCCTAAGATTGAGACACAGCAGAGAATGAGGTGACGCAGCTAGAGAGCACGCTTGGTGGAAAGAGCACTTTGACCATGTTTAGTTTTTGTTTTGTAAGGGCCTGCATGGTTGCCACTTATTTCTGTTCCCAGGAACAAAAATTTCTGTTTTTTTGTTCCCCTGGAACAAAAAAGGAACAGAAACGCGTTTGTGTGCGTTTGCTCGCCTTTTTTGTTCTTTTGTTCCCGAACAAAAAAGCAAAGCGAAACAAAAAAAAAAAAAACTGTTTTTTGTTTCTAACACAAATCGAAACACTTTTTTTTTTTTTTTCTTTTATTTTCTTGTTCTTCTTTCTTTTGGCCGGTCGCCGGCTCGCGCCATGGCCGGCGATCGGCCGACGAGGGCCGGCGGCTCGCCCGCCCACGGCGAGGCCCGCCGGCCCGGCGAGGCCGACGCTCGCCGTCCCCGGCGCGAGGCCGAGGCTCGCCGTAGCCGGGCGAGGGTCGGCCTCGCCATGGCCGGGCGAGCTCGAGCTCGCCCCGATCCGGCGAGGCCGAGGCTCGCCGGCCGGGGCGAGGGCGGCCTCGCCGGATCTGGGCGAGCTCGAGCTCGCCCGCCCATGGCGAGGCCGACCTCGCGCCGGCTGGGCTAGCTCGATCTCGCCCGGATCCGGCGAGGCCGAGCTCGCCCGGCGGCCGGCGAGCCTCGGCCTCGCTCGGCGGTGGCCCTTGCGAGGCCGCGCCTCGCCCGCCAGCTGGCGAAGCTCGGCCTCGCCGGCTGGTCGCCGGCCAAGGCCTTGGCCGGCGACCGGCCAAAAGAAGAAAAAAAAATAAAAAAGAAAAAAGAAAAATAAGAAAAATAAGCAAAAAAAATAGAAAAAATAAAAGAAATAAAAAAATTATCCAAATTTACCAAACATGTTTCTATTTATTTTTTGTTCCCGGAACAAGTTTACCAAACACGCTTTTTTGTTCGAAATTGTTCCTGCGAACAAATACTTTTTTCTATTTCGTCCCTTCAACAATTTTTAAACGTAAACGTTACCAAACGCGCCTAAATGACAGAAAAGAGAAATTCTTTGGCGCAGGAACTGCATTCGTTTCTCACACCATGGCTAATGTGGCCAGTGATCTTATCATACCCCCTTTACAATTGGATAAATCGTCCATAAACAGGTCATCAACTGTCTGAGTCAACCCCGGAACTTTTACTTCACTATAGACGGGTAAGGGAGGACTGAATAAGAGAGAAGCAACGCCAAGAAATTGAAAAGTTTAAAGGAGTCATAAACATGATGTGATTCGCCATTGACATTATTCAGACATCAAGTAATACACGATAGTCACAAAGGTGCCAAAGAAAAATATTACAATAATGTTCATCGCATTTGTGCCGAATGTTGGCGCAAAATATCAGTGAGAGGAATGAAATAAATGGACCTTGATCAACAACAATATAGTCTTGAGATGTATGCCATTCTGATTGGGAATTCAGTTGATTCTGACTCCAAAAAAAAATGGACCTTTGTCCCCACTCCAGATTAAGAGGAGGTAAAAAATTCTTGAAAAAAAAATCGTCTTTCGCCATCGTTTTCTTGGGAATAAGGCAGCTAGACAGCAGTGGCTACATATTTGTAATGAAGTTGAAGGGTGGCATTCCTTCGGTATAGGCTATTGCGCGACTAAAGTGCCTTTAGTCCAGTGACCTCCCTCAGCTTCTCACAAAGTACAAAGGTAATTGTGGTTTGGGGACCTAACCTAGCAAAAATTGCAAATCCCCTGGAGAAAAATGCGTGATGATTAATGCCTGTAGTAACAGACGCACCAAATAAAAGGGACTAACGTTCAGAGACAATGTGCTTCATATCACATAATCTTTTTGAAAATTTGTGAAGAAGAGATGGTTTTGTTTTTCAAATTTGTTTCGAAGGACGTCTTCTATCCACATAGCACCAAACCATGACATTCTAGAATGGACATGAAGAAGTTACGCCTGAGGCTTGTCGCAAGTTGATAAAAAAAAGTGGTGCACAAAGCACAGATGTGGAGGAAATCTCACCCTTTGTATAAAGCCCTAAAGCCTTCTGTACGAATGACCTGAAATCACAGGAGATTCAAATGAAACAAGTAATCAAGAAGATAGAGCCCAAAAACAAGACATCTAAATTTCAATAAAACCACCACAAATCTAACTGGTTAGTAGATAGAGCCAAAATAGAGAGAATTTGCCAAACATCGCAACATAAGAATATCTGGGCAAACAAAGCTCAAATGCCTCATATTTCTTCTCTTACAATTTTCTTCAAATGAGTCTAGGATTCATTCACTTCGCAAAAATGTCAAAGGGTTTTCAATTTTCAATTTTCTTGAAAATCAGAGAGAGTTTTTAAAAAAAAAAATGAAAATTGTGAAGATATGTTTGGTATGTCCTTACAACTAATCCATTTGTGTCTCAGTGGTTGCTACAGTATTATATCATAGCCCTTCCAGACTATCCAAATATAATTAGTGAGATAATTGAGCATAAGTAATTATTTCACTCATAAAATACGTAAAAAATGCAATTCCACTTATCAGCATCACATGACCAAAAAAGTTAACCATCTGCACAAATGCTAATTCACCAGGTTCAGATGGTGTCAATTTAATCACCTTACTCTATACTAGTAATAATAGTTTTTTTTTTTTCTTTTTTCTTTTTTCGGTCGAACAAGTAATAATAGCGAAAGATAAATAATCTATAAAATCTAGGTGAGATCATTATTTTTCTTCAGATAAAGTACTTCATCAACCTGTTGCAACTTCTTCAGAGAAATTCTTCCTCAATGTATAAAGAATGAAGAGAAGGGATAGAGAGTCAACCAGAGAACAGCGACTGCAAAGAACAATGCATCTTTATCTCTCCCTTCATAAGCTGTGTTTTTGATTGAAAAGGAAATATAAAAAACAAATCTACAAAAATCTGATTCTTTTTTTCCTTTCACCCATTCAGTAGTAAAAGAAAAACAGCATTTCGTGTGGAAAGTGTCTGATAAATTAGACCCAACGCATTTTCATCAGCATTTTCATTCTGAAAAGGAAATGAAAATTCTGAAAATTTTTCTTCGAGTAAACATATCATTTGTGTTGGAAAATCCTATTCTTTATTCCTTGGTAATGGTGGCTTTGACAAGGAGAGGGATAAATAAGCTACCTGATATGCACAATGAAATCCATTTTTGTATCTCCCCAGAGTCCCAGATTCTCGTTGCAACATGAGACGGGTCTTAACCATGTCCATTGGTGCTGTCATGAGAGTACTCACCATGCCTGCCACTATACTTGAGCTTCACCATGACAAAAAGCAGAGTCAGTCGACATTTTTCTAAAAAGAACCAGAATATTCACTTGAGCATACATTGGCACTTTCATAATTTCATGTAAGTATTTTGCTTAAAAGTTGAGATGATTCTATCTGGAAACAACTTTGAGCCGGCCAAATATTGCGGGTGAACAACTCAAAGTTCAAACCATATAGCAGCAATTTTGTGTTACACAAGCAAGCAAATGTAACCAGAATGACCAATTGTGACAACTAAAGGAAACTCCAGATTTTTTCTAAATCCTGCGCAAATGTCACATGCTGAGTCCTTTTCATGCATCATTTCAACTAATTATAACCTGGTCCAGTGGACCACTCTTTAACCTTCCATTCAAAGGGCATCAAGATATGCTAGATGAGAATAAAAACCTTAATATCTTACCTCAGATGTAGATTAAATCCTTCCTCTAGAGGTGTCAATCTCCTCAAAATCTGTACAATTAGCCAAAACACAAACTGCTTAATAAAAAGTGGTAAATTATTCCTGGATAAATCCAAGTAAAGAATAGGTTGACCAGAGCTTGACCTGCTTGGATTCATCATATGTTGCCAGCTGTGATGCAGTCAAAGCAGCAGCTCTAGCCATAGCAGGGCCTACCCCTTTCCAGAGAGCTTTTACTCCCTCTTCAGACACAATCTTGCGCATTTCTCCGACTGGCCCCACTTTTGTCGAACCCAAATTCATTTGTAACCGCACCTGGTGATAGAGATAATCTTCAAATTAGTCTAATCAGGATACTTTCAGAAAGTGGAGCCTGACAGCATTACCTTTATGACTTCAACTGGGTTGGTCATAGCTGTTGCAATAGCACCCGAAAATGCTCCAGACGCTATTTTAACAAAAATATTGGAGGACCCAAATGCCTGATCACAGACATATTTAGAGGGTTCATACAAGCCCAAGCGGAGGCCCCCATAAAGAAGTGATCGTGTTAGTGCAGGCGTCATTCCAAGATACAATGAACGCGGCCCTTCATTCTTCAACACTTGAATGAATACTTGGCCCTATGTATTAAGACATGAAAGAAACTTCAGAGAACCAATTTACAAATAGGACTTTCATGTTGGGAGTACAAGAGAAGCAACCTATGTGGAGGATACGATACCATTCCAGTCAACTGACCTCTCTGGCCAACAAGTTGCATTTGTAGCCTAACTTTGAGCACATCTGCAGGTGAGGCAATACTTTAATATATTGCACATAAGAAATTTTTAGCTATACTCCTCAAAAATGTCTTTTCCTTCTGATAATTTAAGAAAACTATCGAGCTATCCTTCTTCAACATGTATGAAAATGGAACTTCAGAGTCCATGACTTATTAAATGATCGTATTTTGCCTTTGGTAAGAGATATTTATGAGCATAAAGTTGTCTATTGTGTAAACCTCCATCTTTGAGAACGGAAGATTACGTATTTAGTCAGTGATGCTCCACTTGGAGGATCAGTGTCCTCAATATTTCTTACAGAGGGAGCAAAAGTACCGTCCAGACATCAATAATCCTAGGTAATCAGAGGCATATAAAGTAGAGGCATTTCCTTGAAAAACTAATTATCAAGTGAGTTACCTGACTCAATAATGCCATCAAATGAAAAGGACCCAGTTGATTCTAATCTACATACAAATCAACAACACAACGATGCCAGATAACAAGATGCCACTAAAGTGAGCACAAACCTAAAGGGTGGGTCACCCCGGTGGCAACCGCAACAGATAGCCCACTGGTGCCAAAGTGATACGCGACATCCAACGGCGACACCCGCCATTTCCGACTCTTGTCTTGCCTCGCAGAACCTGCATCAAACCGAACCCAAAACACCCCAAATCAAGTCACGTCCATCTCCAACCAGTCGGCAAAACCACCGATATCCGAACCAATTCCATCACAATTCGAGGGCGAAAGCCCAACCAGATCATCTTTCCACCACAAATCACCACATTCCGGGGCTCTACAGAATGAGCCACGACCACCCTCATTGAAACCCAACGGGCAATACCGCAGAACACCAAGGTGCACAAAAAAGCCCCTCTCGACCCATTCAATCTCTCCTCGCCCCAAAAGCAACCGAAAAACCTCCCCAACAGCCAAAAGGGTGAAATCCCATCTTTCCTATCAACGGAAAACGCAAATGCCTCGGACGCATCGAAAAGACCCAGAAAAGAACAGCGAGTTCGACGCCCGAACGTGCGTAAAAGAACCGAACTTGACCTGGGAAACGGGACAAGAGAAAGAGGAGAACCTGGAAGCGAAGACGAATCGGAAGGCGAGGTGCCGACCATTTCCGCGCGGTCGGGGGTCAGATGGCGCGCAGAATCATTGACCTCTCCCCCGCAATTGAATCGCGGCCGTATTTATACATGCGGTTCCCGGAATTCAGGCATCGGGTGGCGAAATGGGAAATGCAATTTGGCAATTCCGAGGTGACACCCTGCTCCAGCTGCCTTTCGTTGAACGAGATTGGTCCATTCCGAGAAAGTTTTCTTGGAAAAACTACCTAAATGTTCTTCGAACTTTAGTCTAAGATGGAGCGATCCTAAACTTTTGCATATTCAATTTAGTGTTTGATGTTATCCCTGATTTTGAATTAATCAAATGACAGCTAAACACTTTTCAATGATCATATTGTATATTAGACTAAAGTTCAAAATTATACTGTACATTGAACTAGAATTTAGGAACCGTTTATTTCATATTATACCAAAATTTTTCTAAGATGGTAAATGGTCTCTTACGGGTAAAGTCAACGTCCATGTTACTCCATTTGAAATGATGGGGTAGCTTTCTTAAAGTTGCAGCAAATTAACATATCATAATCGCGGCATGTTTGCCAAATACTTAAAAAAAATTGCAATTTTTCTTAAATGATGGGGTAGCTTTCGTAGGGCGATTGATATATTGCCATTTGATTCGAAAATGATTTTGGAAAAAAAATAGAAAAAGAAAGTTAATAAGATAAGAAAGAAAATAACAATCATAAGTGAAATTTCTCTGACATCATCAAAACTTAAATCAGATTAAAAAGGAAAACTAATGAAAACTCACACAATTGCTTCTATGTGGGAAATAGATATAGAATTCAGATGAGGAATCAGTGTCGGGATTGGAAAAAAAAAATTGAGTAGACTATCTTCGAATGATGCCATTAAATTGAATTTCAACTACTCCTTAATTCCAATCACATAAAGTTTGTGTACATTCTAAGAAAATTTCTTCTATTTATTTTCACATGATTGAGAGATGTTTGGGCGCATCACATTTATATATCTATAGACTTATAGATTTGGAATATGTAAAGTAGAGATGCATTGCAAAATGAAAGAAATTATTTTAATGCCAATTATCATTTAATCGACAATTTAAATTGTAAATTTTGATAGGAGAAAAAAAGATAAAAGGATTATCCAATTTAGTGATTAAGCAAATAACTCATTTTGTTGTCCATGCGAGGTCTAGATAGAGGGCTAGTTTTATAAAGAAACCACAAAAACATTTTCTTGCCGCAAAGAGATAGGGTCAATAATACCAGACCGAACGTGTTTGCACAACACGAGGTAAGACACGAATTACAGGGAAAACAAGCGAATATGACACAACATAACACGTCTAACTTCATATGTTGACAAGAATCGGCGCTTAAATAAAATCCTATCATAACATATATTATGTAAATTATTGTACGCGCAAGAATTTATGATCGGGGATGATTACATCGTTGCACCGGACAAAAGGGAACGCCACGGTGACATGTCATAATAAGATGTCCTCGGATTTAATTGTGTTACATGGAAGTGAACAAGTGTCTCATCAATGAAGGACTTTCTTGGTATGGTTCTGGTCCCTTTCGCTTCGGCAATGCCTTCAGAATTGTTCCAACACGAGCTTGCGCATGAATTCCTCCGGAGCTGCGAAAATGCAACAAAGACGAGGAAGAACACTGTCATTACCCAATGTTTGAATCTTTTCCATACTTGACAATCAAGGAGCGTATGCTTTGATTACATAGGCCAAAGTCACCGAACCAAAGCGCGCTAAATATCCGGACGGATATTACTTTTGTTTCGTCCACTGTCGATGCAGAAAATCAGTTTTCGCCACCCGGTACTCGACAACATCCTACCCCGAGTGCATGTTGAAACCCTCATTTAACTGATGTACTATTGATTTTCTCGACTTAGGTAGCTTTGGTCTGTTTCCACCTATCAGATTAAGTTTTTGGGTTGAACTATCTAACAAATCTAGTGGTATCAATCCCAATGGATAGCGAGCCAGTCGAGATTAGCTGAGAGTCGAAAAATCCAGATATCCAGGAGACAAAAAGAAATCTATGGACGTGTGTGGATCTGGGAAGAGGATACCTAAGCCACTGGTGAAGAGTTTGAATTGATGGAGGGCCTTGTCTGATGAACATCTCCATCCCACTGACCACAATGGCCCCTGCCTGTGCTGCCTCTTGCAATAGCCTCGTGTTCCTCGGTGTGTACACTGCATCAAACACCAGCTCATATGCTCCCAGCACCCCCTAAAACGCATTTCATTGTCCATTGCAGAAACGTTAATCAGAACGGTGACAAATTCTATCTTGAGTAGCATGATTCTCAATGCAAGCACCTGTGCATCCAAAGAGGGGAAACCGGAGAGGAGGAGAACAAACCTTGGAAACGGGGCTCTTATCAGCGTGTGGCTCCATTCCGATGGCGGATGCGTTCGCAAGGATCATCCCTTCCTCGGGGCGGAACGTGTCCAAGTGTTCGTACCTGACGGCTTCTCCTGATACCGCGTTGGCTAGGGCTTTTGCTCTCTCTTTTCGCATTTGCGAGACGAGTCGACATTGAAGTCAGTTTCTTGAAAAAGTGTTGGCTTGGTTTGTCAGAGTGAGAGCTTAGGCAAGGCCAATATTTATTCAGACTACTTACCGAAGTTGCGGTTGAAGACGAAGACTCGGGCCCCGCGACTCTTGGCGCCGAAGGCCAAAGCTCTTCCGGCTCCTCCAGCTCCAACCAATACAAATGCTTTCCCTGCAATTGGAGATGCGTCCATTGCTCTGGCTTCCCCATTAGCGGCATGCCTCTGTTTTTTCATCATCACTTAATTCAGATCAAAACTCATCCCTAATCAATCCTATTACATAAGGATAACGTTTTTAGAAACTAGGACAAGAAAACTCAGGTGGTTGCTCCGATCGAAACCAGTCTAGTTACCTCTCAGAGCATCCTCTATAGCAGTGATTGAAGCCTCACAATCTGTGTTGTACCCAATCAGCTTCCCATCAGTAGGCCTCCTTACTATAGTATTCACAGCTCCAATGGACTAAATTGAGCACAAGGAAACAAAGCCATCAGCTTCATGTGCAGCAAAGAACAGAAGGTAATGATCATCATGACAGAGGCCGAAACAATTTTGCTCGCAAAATCGATTTATCACGCATGCATCTTTACCAGGATCAACAATATGTTTTGCCTCATTTCAGTCCCTTACTCACGCCTGAGCCAAAAACCGAGGAAAAGATACCAGAAACGCAAACTAAAGATCGACAAGAAAAGTCTTAAAGGTTTGTGCATTGGTTCGAGTCTCCAGACCTTAGCTAGTGGATGAACTTCATCACAGCAAGCAACTGCTGCTTCCTTATGTGGAATTCCCACACTGCAAAATTTTTTCACAAGAAGAAAAAGACAACAAGACTTTGCATTTCAAACATCCATCAAGGCCTTGACTTCAAACAGGAAAAAGAGAGGAACCTAAAGTTGGAAATGTACTCTAATGCAGGAGAACTACCTACCATGAGCAAAGACTATAATTTGAATTGAAAGGGGAAAAGGTCGATGAAATTCCAACTGGTTTATGATCTCCGGGTTCTCATCTGATAAGAACGAAATAGCTTACCTGAAGCCTGCAAAATCTTGACTGGTATAGACCTTGAAGAACTCCTTGATGTTATCAACGAGCATAGGGACATAGATACCGTTGAACCCTACATATCGGAAGGTCGGGTTGTGGAGGAATGGCCCTTTGCTGTGCCCGACTGGGTTCGATATGAGGCCGAAGACCTTGGTGTCCGCGTTCATGTGCTCAATCTTGTACACTTGCCTGAGGCTAGTCAGTGTCGGCAGACCGGGAATTGCTACTTCCAGCGACCCATATGCCAAGAAGCCGCCAAACTTTGGCCCCAGCAACTGGCCTATCAGCCCTCTGTCGCCAACTGTGGTGGCAATTAGTGGAACCTGAAGACAAAATCGAGGTTGATTTCATGACTTATTCTATGAGATTAATCATATAATTTGCAAAGTTGATTTCCATTCTGACCTTACTACCGTTGTCGAAAGCTGATTTTCGATCCACCAATCCTATGGGTACATCAGCAGTAAAAGGCGTATTCGCTAGTGAAATGACTAGCTAGAGTGGCTACATTATTAACCTCTCCATCAAGTTCATTTGCAGTGAGATTTAGCATTCCGATTTTCCTGAAACGGCTTGATCTCGTGCTACTTTTCATAATCAGTTATTCAAAATACTGCTAATTTCCCGATATTAAGACAGATATGTATGACTTTCAGGGCGACTTACAACATTATGATGATGAGAGGCATGTCACTGAAAAGATTCAAGTGATGGTTTTCGCAAGCTGTGAATGGTTATGAGTACCTGGCAACTGGTGAGGAGCTGGAAAATCGGTGCTAAATCCGTGATGTAAGCAACCTCGACAAGGAGCTTGATAACGTCTCCTCCAGAGGATTGCATCAAGGCAATTAAGTTCCCGAGCTTCTCCTTGCACGGTTTGTCGCCGTTCAAGTGTCTCGACACGATTATTTTGCTGCTCGAACGCTTTTCCATCAGTTCATCGATGTTGAAGTGAGAAACCACCTGCAAATCAGGGACCGCTTTTGATTTGCAAAACGTTCGGACAATCACTTTAGAACCAATACAGCAAGCGCATAGATGCGAGACACCGGATATTAGGTATCTTCTTGTTTTAGCCCATTTAGACAAAAAGAGGTTCAATTCGACATCTTTGCGATCCTTGTCGAATAATCCATATGCACGCATGCATTCAAAAGCGCGTACATTAGTCTCGGTCCTCTCCCTGGGGAACAAGATTACCTCGTGTTCCATCTCGACGAACTCGACGTCCAGCTCGAGCGCTAGCCGCAGCACTTGCAAGCAAATGGCCTTATCATTTTGTCTGCGAGAAGCTCTTGCGGAATTCAACCTGCCGAAAAAGGACAAGAGTCAGTTTACATTTCTGGGCAGGCAAGCCAGTGCAGCTTTTTCAAGACGAGCAGGACGACAACGTCTCGTGTCCTCGGTCGGTCCCTGGCATCATGGTCACGGGTCACAACGGGCCACATGAACATTGTACGATGTGTCCAAAAGCTTGGCTCCTGGATTCGTCCAAAAGAGCATCGGTTGCGACGGTTGGAGCCGAGAGGCGCGAGGACCACTTTCGATGGTCCCCACCGTGATAAGTCCAGGCGCAACTCCTGTCATGCCCCTCCAATTTAGCTTTACTACCATAAAAAAACAGCCCGTCTATCGTTTTGAAATCATTCTGAACCATTCACGAACATCACAGCAAATAGAATTAAAACGTTTATAGCTCCTACATAAATAAGGAGCTGCGCAGCCGCTACAAAATGGGAGTTTGATAGAATATAAAATAAGGATATACAAACAAGAACCAATCCCAAGGAAAAGGCAGAATAAATTGGATTGGTAAGTAATACCACTCCTAGACTTCCTAATATAAGACCTGATCCAAGAAAAACTAAAAGAGAATCATGTAGTGGTCCAGGCAAATCCATTATTATATGTAAAAGAAAAATAAATTGAAATGTTTTTCATGATTTTATTGACTCGACAAGGAATTTTTTTAGGATATGCTCCTAATTGCATTTAATTCAAATCGAATGGATTAAAAATGGGTCTAGGTCCAATTAGTGGACCAATATAATATGGTTTTCTCTTTACCCACTACAGTGGAAGTGTGTTGAATCAAGAGTAGACAGTAAGCGTCTTTATTATGGATGCTTTATTCTATCTCCCCTTATGAAAGGGCAAGCCGATACAATAGGCATTGCGATGCGAAGAGCTTTGCTTGGTGAAATAGAAGGAACATGTATCACCCGTGTGCACGTTTGAAGAATCACCACGATATTTTTGCTTCAAATGTCGAGTAATTTTCACGGTTGAGCTTTTCCTACTTTGCGTATTTGAACATTTATGAATTGATAGACATATTTTTCATATTTAATGTATGTGCAGGATCTATACTTTAAAATAATGAAAAAAATACACACGAATCCGTTCTATACAGAGAATATATTAATGGATCGGCAACAATCATGCAGGCGACACGGACCAGCAGTGTCAAGCTCTCGAAGCTCCGGAGACTAGGGAAAGGAAATCAATAATAATATAGAGAAAAAGAAACCTAAGACAAGACAAGGACTAGTGCCTCATTTTTCATGCTATTATTTTCCTCCTCCGACTTTAAAGTGTTATTTTAATTTGAGCACACTCTTGCGGAAAAGGTGAAGTATCCAATGGAAACAGCATGCCAAAGATAAAAAAAATAATTGGAGATTTGTACTATAAACTTGATGTGCTAAGCGATTTGGCAAAAACGAATTGGGTGGTCCGAAATCGGGGTGGCCCATGTAATCTTACCTAATTATTTTGCCGATCTACGTTAGTGAAAGGTTTTTAACATGTCGGGTCGGTTTTGTCGTGCTATATTTTCCTCCAATAGAAGGAAATTCCCTCCTACTATGTCTCCGATTGGTGGATTACAAACACGAATTCCGTTCTCGTGGAAAATTCGAACGAAAAGGATATCGATGGGTACCCAACTGATCGTAAAATTATTCAATTGGGACCAGAGGGAAAATACGAGCTAACGACATGTCCGGTCACCATGTATTTTCCATCATGTCACTAAACTTCCATTTTCGGTCCTCCGATGCACTGAACTTTAGGTTTCTTACGAATAGATTGCACGATTTAGCAAAGTTCGTTTAATTTCACTATGAAATGCCAAGATGGCGTACATGCGACCAAAACTTTGGACGTTATGGCATCGTCGCGCGGCTACCATGTCAGCAATTTCCTTGGAAAGTTAGTCAGAATGCTATCTAAACGCATGGATAACCAAAAAAGAAAGAAGAAGAAAAAAGAAGAAAGATCTTAGTGTTATGGGATGATTATCGAAATCAACCCGTATGCGCATTATCGCTTCTGTAGACAGATGACGGAAAAGAGAGAACGAACGATCGAAACGAGACCACGAGAAAGCAAACACGAGCTTTCCAATGACTGTGCTGCTGTTGGAGTGACGATGCGGGAGGGCTAGGACGTGGGGAATCACCTGAAGGAGACAATGGCGGGAAGGGTGCGGCGCCGGATGAGCTCCTCGACCTCGGAGACCCGGGCGAAGGACATGGCGTCGACGCGGAGCTCGACGAGGTCCGCGCCGTGCGCCTTGGCCTTGTCCATGGAGGACAGCATCCCTTCCAGGGTCTCGCACTCCAGGGGAGCGCACACCAGCACGCCATTCCTGTCCATTTCTCTCGGCCTCTCTCTTCGGGACGACGACGGGCAGTGAAGAAAGAAGATGCGGGAGGAGGAGGAGGAGGAGTGTAGAGTCTTTCGCCAGACGCGAGAGGCATGAAGCTCGCTCGTCCTTATTTATAGCGGCGCCGCAACCGGCTGGCCCGTTACTGTGGAGCTCTTTATTATTGGGGTGGGGGGGAATCAATCATGGCGGGCCGGTTGAAAGGAACGTGGGCATGTGGGGGCGCGTTGGTAAAAAGCCTAAGCGCCTTTTGCCGTCGATCGCTAACATGTGGCGTACGTCTAATCCTCGTGAGCCACGTTGGCGGACGAGATTGGCGGCACTGCATGAGACGGTCGACATAATGCGGGGGTTGGTGGTCACGGATCGACCTCGATCGACGCGAGGGGCAGCACGGGCAGTTCGAGGGAAGATCGGTGCTGCTGCTTTTCTGGGTCCGGGAGGCGGTTTGTAGACAGTTTGACACGCCCACAGAGGGAGGAAGTTGGTGGCGGCAGAGGGAGGGGCGCCGGGTGTGCGGTTGCATGGGAAGGCGGAGAGCCAGGTTTCGCCGCCCGCCAGCCAGGTGGGCGGCGACGCCCTCGGCCACCTGTTTCCGCCAATGATCCGGCGGCGATACAATCCATGATCGCTCGCCGTGGATCGGATATTCCCTCTGGGATTCCCTGCACAGGAAGCCTGGGGAGTTGCATGGAGTTTGCCAATTGCCATTTTGTTTTTTTTGGCTCTGAGAAGTTACTGCAGCCACGTTCGGAAGCATTTTGCTGCCCGCTTATCCATGACTCTCGAAACACGCCGCCGCATTTCTCGATCGCCATGTCGGCACCGTAGCCATGCAAGGAAGCAACTATGGAAGGGGAGAGATGGGTTCAAACTTCGTTTTGGAATCCGCACTTGATAAGATAGAGAAATTGCGTTTGCATAATGAGCTCAACATATCGCATGGTCGAACGAGTTTTCGATCGAATCGAGGTTTGGTCTAGAAGAGGACATGCGATGTACCTATGCTGACGATTAGAGATTTGTTAATGTGCAGAAAAATTAACCGACTTCGGGGGATTGGATTCAGATTCTAGGAGAAGAAAAAGTTGATTGAACAGTTTTGTACCTTCGTTCCTGGTACTTTGGATTCAGACTCTCGTGTTAGTACCATTAAAGACATCAAAACCAATATTCCATGAGACATTTATGTCGAATTCATCTTCATCTTACAAGAAAATCCTAAACTCATGTCCCCCACGAAATGTTCACTGTAAACCAACTTTAGTTTCACCAAAAAAAAAAATTCTCAACTCATTTCATCTCATTGGCTACATATCAAAACAATTACAAAACCAACTCAACATGGAAAATCCACACATGTTAACACATTAATATAAATTCATATCGGACATATCAGTTCGAGATTTTTTTATAAATAAAAATTAATTTAAAATAAATATACGGGGGGAGTTCGAAATTTTTTTTTATAGTATGAAGAGTAGCTGGGAGCATACGTTTCACGAGTTTGTCGGACTTGGAATTTTTAACGGGGGACCGATGTTTCACCAACTAGTTATGTACGATCTAAGCCACAAAGTGAAATAGCAATAAATCATAAAGAATAAAGAGAAAGGACCAACACGTGTCACCAGAAGGGGAAAACACCCCCCTGGGGCCCACGGTTTAGTGCATGTGCTAACGGCTCGACATGAATGATTGCCACGCATGAGGGGTGAAGCCGCGGGACCAGGTCGCACGTGATGGGGGGGCACATCAAAATGACATATCTCTCTTTCTCAACCACCGTCTCCCTTTTCGCCCTCCAATAATTTGGGGACTGATTTCAAATAATTCCCGCGGGCCCCACCCCCATTTCCCCCACCCCCTTTCCCCAACAACCGTTCCTCGTATCGGCTCCTCCCGCGCATCGTGTCTTTGCTCATCGGGCACCGTTCGATGCGTGATCGCCTATCGACGGCCTTCGGAATCGCACGGGGTTGCACGTGACTCTCGTGGCCACGAGGATGATAATATCCTCATTTGGTTCCCAAAGCCCATTGACAAAATATTTGGTGTTTGGTAATTATTTTTTAAAGTTACTTAATCAAATGTCAGAATTCTCAATGCTGAAAGCCAATGCTAGGAACAACCAATTTTGAGCATTTAGCATTTCGAAAATGTCATTTACTATTCATATTCTTCTCCCTTCTTCTCCATTCATCTTTTTCGTCTTCCCCATTGCTTGAGAGTTCGGCTTCTTCGACAGCTGCCATCGCCACGTGTGGGTCCCACATCCCCGATGACCACCGCCCAAGGTGGCAAGACCCGCGACCCAAGCGGCGTCACCTGGAGTGCGCGAGCCCGGCATCACTAGATCTAGCCGCCAAACGGCGAGATTTGGTGGTCTTGAGGCTAGATCTGGCCTTTGACCTCAGGGCACCAAATCTGGTGGTCTGGCGGCCAGATTTTGTTGAACAATTGGTCGACATTTGGTCGGGGGTCGGAATTTGATTTTATGACTTAAATAAAAAATAAAAAATAGCAAAAGTCAATTAAAGGTGAATTTTACTAAATTGTGTTTATGCTAATTTACTTTTCAATGTTACAATTTACTAAATAGTGTAACATTTTCGCAATCCATTTACCTTAAAGGTATTTGCAATCTCTCAATAAAGATTTCCTCAAAACTAAACCAAACAAGCCCAATATCTTACATGGTTTTTTTTTTTATTTTATTTATTTATATTGAATTGGGAATTGTCTCAATAACCAGCCTTCTAAAAAGGGAAGTGGAGAGTTTGATTACCAGCCTTCTAAGAAAAGGCTAGAGGTGAGGACGTTTAGTTAGGTGTAGAATTTGATTCCACATTGTATGAAGATCATGATAAAAGTCTATAAGTGAATTGAAATTAAAGCAGTATTGACAAAAAAAAGTTATTATTTGACATAGATTGATCATGGGTTTCATATACTCTTTATATTCATGTGATTTTTTTCTATTTATCAGCTTATGCCTTTGGAGTGTCCATGTATCTGTAAAAGTTATCGAATTCTCCTCGAAAAATATAGGAACTGAATCAAAGGGATTGCTCCCCTTTTTGAATGGGGAACTAGACCATTCAATCTTGGAATCAAACCAATGATAAATGGAATCAGCTCTCTCTCTCTCTCTCTCTCTCTCTCTCTCACACACACACACACACACACACACACAAACACACACACAAAGTAGCCTTGATGCATACGAGTTAGCGATCAAAGCTAACGAGTCCTCCGCATCAAAGTAGGGCAATGTGAAGGATTCATCAAGGAAGGGTGAGGAGATCAATGGAGGAGGAGGCAACATGAGTAAGAGAAATTAGGGTTTTATAGAGAAGCATAAAAGAGTTGTGAAGATATTAGGAATTTTTCACATTTGTGAGAAATAAAAATGTAATTAAGTAAAAGATTAGTCCAATTTTAGTGTTATGGATGGGTTGTTTCACATTTGGAACTAGGAATCGAACTAAAATTCATCAATTCCAATCGCATGGAATTAGGAATCAGATCAATACTTCTAAGAACTACCCGAAACCAACTAGTTTGCTTCAGTCCAAATGGTTTTTTAAACTCACCTCTACATATTGATGCCTATCCCATCAATCAGATTCCGCGTGCCGTGATCAACTAATCCGCCTTGGACATGAGAAGAGCATTGAACTCGTGCCTCCCATTACTCAACAATTGGCCATATATACTTCTTACATTCATTCAATCTCACTCTTTCTATCAATTTATGCATTTACTAGGACTTTCTATCGTGGAAGAGTTGGTCCCTTCACATTGGCGTATGTGTGTCCACCCCCATAAGTCACTTTTCATCGTTTTCAATAAGGTTGGACCAGCGGTGGCACGGGATAATAAATAGATTAGGTGACCGTATATATCAACGTGTTTAGAGGCAAGCAATCAAACAATTCATTCTAGACCCCACGAAGGCGACTTCGAGGGCTCCAATTTTTTTGGGGGTTTTTCAACGAATTCCGGCCTTAGGATCTCGTTGTGATCTTCAAATTTCTTTGGCCCAGAGTCCCCTTCGAAATTTGTTGGAATTGATTGCAATGAATTGATGAGATCGAACCCGTTGAAAGTCAGTTGGGAGCTATAGAACCAGAACCAACGTTCAAAATGGGGGACCTCCTTGTCCGATGTCGACCGCAACTCCTCCTCGTCCCGGAACTTAGACGGCGTGAAATCGACGTGGCACTTTTTCTTTTCGGTCAGATAAGTACCATACTCTATATAGTAAGTACCTCTTCTTGATTTGCTACATTAGAGGACACTTTGGGGACGCCACACATGTGGAAATTTACATTTATGTTGAGTTGAATATGGAATTCTAAGATACAAATATGGTCAATGTTACTTGAGTTCCATCTTAATTTATATCAATCGTAATCACGTGATTGTTATTGCGTTGTCTTGAAAAGTTAGTACTTTCAAAAGGTTAGCGTCCCTATTGCGAAAGTGACACTTGCCTTGAAATTATTTAGGATAATTATACCGCAATTTCTAAAACATGCCACATTATATGTTTTGGAATTCTCATTTCAGGCATTAATTTATTAACGCTTGTCATTGTCCCCCACTTTGGTCTTTCCATAACTCCGCGAGCTTTTTCTTGGACGGAAAATGCTTCATGCCATCTCCTTTTTATTATTATTAATTTTTGCCCGCATCGTCCCTACTGTAGCGTTGTCGTGGTTTCAAATTGGCGCCGCGTCAAAAAGACTAAGAGCTAAAAAGAAAACGTACTAATTAGAATAAAGATTAAAAAAGACATTGATTTTAGAAAGGTCAAAAAGGTTAGAGGCGATAAGGTGCGATATGTTGTAGAGACCCCACCGAAGCTCGATGGTAGTGATGGTTGCTGCAACTATTACCACGTGATGGGCCCGCTGCCCTCACTAAGGATCTCAACGAGGATCGTCAGCCTCTACCGGCGACGAAGGGGGCGGTGGCGTCCCTTGTTATACACCCCCAACCGCCGGCATTCCTCCATCCCCGATCTTTAGTATCTTTCTTGTCTTCATCTTTCCTTTTCTTTTTCTTTTTTTTTTCCTTCAAATTTGATGTTTATTTTTCAATTTTTTGATTTTTACTTATCTACAGTTTTCTTCAATTTTGTGATGTGACACTACCAAACAATTTCGCATTGTCTCAAAAGATTGAAATCATAATTAAAGGAGGTCAAAAGATATTGGAAAAATGGTAAGGAAAATTAACGGGAATCTTGGATCAACTTAAAATAGACAAAATTAATGGAAGTACTCAAACACATCAAACTTGCAAATAATTAATAATCATGCAGAAAACAAATTTGAGATATATTTTCAATATATGTTATATGTTAATGAATAACACATCAACTTATTTGTAGGCGTTTTCAGAAAACTATTCCAAGATGATATCTTAATCAAATTATACACGATCAAAGGGAGACATACATGCAATCTAGAGGTATGTATAATCAACAAAACTATTATAATTATCTCTAATATAGAGAATTTTCATAGAGAAATTCCTAATTATTTCTAACTTAAATTTATAACTTAAATGGACGATGAAAATGTTAGTGCTCCAGTGTATCCATGCCAGAAATTCTAGAACTTCTACCATGATTGTCGAAGACACTTTATTGAATTAGATACCATCCCTTAGTTTTTAGCGTAGGATTGCATATGGATGAAGCGTTTACAGAAGTAACATACCCAGATTATAACAACGTAATAATAACCCTTACGAACCTACGAGCATTAGTTCGAGTGCGTGATTACACTTCCGATCGGTGTGGACGCAAAAGCATTACGTGGACCAACCTCGGCTGTGGGGGCTTGAGGAATGATTCCGCCATCACCTTCACTGGAATTTTCAGTCCAACGTCTTCCATTTCCTTCTACGATTGCAACGGGAGGATCATAATTGTGCAGTGGGCCTAGTCAAACAAGAAGCGAGGTTCGAGAAGACAGTGCCCGGACTGGACGGCGAGTAAAAGTTCATGGACCGCCGGTGTCGCCGTCTTTTAGAATTAAAGCGAGTGAAAACCGCTGAGCTATCTAAGTATCGTGTACGTCATGTGACCAAGCGGAAAAGGGCTCGATCAAGCTTGCAAGCACGATGAGATTTCTGGGGCGGATCGATCCGGTGTTCATTGCATCACGATCACTTGGTGCAGGCTTTGAGCCCACAGAGCCCATTGGAGCTTGCGGGGGAAAAGGTAGGGAGAGAGGGAAATGAGGTGAATGGTAGGCCCAATACGAAAGTAAAAGAAACCCAACAACAAAAAAAAACGTACTCTTTACTCCTGAGGCAAAAACAACGACCATTAACTTCTCCGTCCAAAAAGCCCGCGATGCCAAGTTGTCGATTATCTCGGCAAACGTTTGGGGTTAAGGGCGCCAGATGGAATTAGGGTGATCAATTTTAGGGTGGACAATTCCCACCTTGAAATCGAGAACCGTCTACTTATAAAGTTTGAGAGAATCGAGAGAATTATGAGGAAAAAGATCCATTATTCATGAGCTGAGTACATGTATTTATACAATAGATTACATGCCATTAGAATCAATCAAATTAAATTTACAATCCCTTGATCTTAGCACTTGCTTTTTATGTGAGATTCTTCCTTGACTTTTTAGCACTTATGTAATTTGATTTGATCTTGATTCCTTGATTTGTGCCATTATCCTTAACACACCCCCACAAGATGGCGCTTTCATCAAAGACGCCAATCCTGGGTCATAAACAACTTCACCGAGGTTTGGATGATGGTTTTGTGAGGGCATTTGCAAGTTGATCCATGGTTGAGATGTGGGAGATGTAGAAAACTCCGTTTGCAACTAGATCACGAACGAAATGGTAATCTTTGGCAACGTGTCTCATTCAAGAGTGAAATACCAGATTTGTACATACATATGTTGTGCCAATGTTGTTATAGTATGGAGTTGGAGTGGTGATTGATTCAATGCTAAATTCAAATAGCAGGTTTCAGATGCATGGTACTTCTGCTGTAGTTGTGGCAACGGTGCAATACTTGACTTTGGTCGAAGATCGGGCAATTATGCGTTGTTTCCATGCCACGCACTCCAGTACATTGGATTAGGTCCACAATAGATGACAAATGCAAAGGTAAATGATCGGTCATCTGAATTGCCTGCCAATTAGCATTGGAGAACCCATGAAGAATATATGTCATGGAGCGTGTTAAATGTAACCCATCAAATATGCTTCCTTTTAAGTATTGGAGAAGTCACTTAGCAGTAGGGGGATGTTGCATGAATTGGGATTATTTGTTGATCGAGAATGCAATGTCGGATCTTATGATAGTGAGATATTGAAAGGTCCCAATAAGACTTCAATACTCACTTGCGTTGGTTGTCTCGATTGGATAATTGGCAAATAAGTTGATTCTCATGGTTAATGGAGTGCCTACCTCCTTGACTTCATTCATTTTGTGTTTATGTAAAAGCTTGTTGACACCCGAAATTTCTGTCGACATTTTAATCATCCATTGTTTGCAAAAAAATAAAAAATAAAAATAAAATAATAAAAAAGAGCCAAAAAGAAAACAAAAAGAAAAGAGAGAGAGAAAAAAGAAAACAAAACAAAAAGAAAAAGAGAGAAATAAAGAAAAAAGAGTGAAAAGAAAGAAAGAAAGAAAAAGAATGAAAAAAAAAAACACAAAAAAGAGAAAACAAAAGGAAAAGAGATGAACGATTCGCAGCAGGGGGTTTTTGGTTTTAAGAAGGCTCTCTCTCTTTCGGGGGATCTCTCGCTCTCTCTGAGGATGCTCTGGGACGTTTTTTTCCTGTTTCACAGAGGCGGTTGTCGAAGGAGTTTTTCCGGTAGCTTCTCGCTTACCCGCGACTTGACCGGCGGTTTCATCTCCGTCACCGTCGCCCCGCTCTCCGTCGTTGCCGCTGGGTGATCGCCATAGATATAGCACGCAATCAAGGAGGCCTTGGGATCGGTTTTGGCTCTCTCTCCTCGAAGGAAACTCTCTCCGGGGGGACTCTCTCAATCGAGTGTTCTCTCTCTCTACGGTTCGATCAGCTAGGGTTTTTCCTCCATTGGCAAGGGATCGAAAATTGGAGGCCAGATCTTTGAGATTGATTGGAGTTTCTTCTCTCGGACTCTCTCTCTCTGATTCTCTCCGGTTTGCCCAATCGCGTCGTCATCGGCGAAAACGGTGGTAGTGGCATCGACGACAACGACGCTTAACCAATCTTCTCTTTAGATCGGGCTCACCGAATCGGTGAGCTCTCTTTCTCTCTCTTTTGATCCGTTAGGGTTTGGTCTCCGATTTCTCGTTCGCTGTTTCTGACTCGAACGATTTTCTTTCGGCTTTCTCTCGCACACCGGATTTGATCCGCTGGAACGGCCGGTCGAAGATCTCGGAGTTCAAGGTTCAGATTCAACCGAGGCTATTTCCCAGCACCACCAGCTTCAAAGTCACAGTAAGCGCTATGATCGTCTTTAGCTTGCATGTTCTGTTTTTGCTGAGGATAGAGATCGAGTGCTCGATTACTCGTGCATGAAATTCAACGATGTTCGAGCCTCTATGATAAGTTTGGACATGGCTTCTCTCTTATTTCCGCATCTAGGTCCTTTGGCCGAAGTGTCTAGCATCTGTTCGATAAAATTCCTGAATGTATGTTTTGATTCAGGTTTTGACATAGAGCTTTCCACCGATTAATCAATTCATTTTATATGTCGTATAAATTTACTTTTGTTTTGTTTCTTTTCGTTTCAAATTTAGTAACTATGCATTTGGGGATTTGTCTTTGGAATTCTCGGATTAGATGCATACCAATGTGTGCGCAAGATGAATCTGATGCTGATTACTCCGAAACTTGACCGAGAGCCCCTTAAATGAAAATGAATTGATTCATGCACCTTTACTTCTTTCACTCCACTATATTTCGTTTTGTTTACCGTGCCCAATTGCAAACGCATTTTAAAAAATGTTGCTGGTCAGTTTGCTGCATGTATTTTATCATCTTGTATATATTTAACATACTGTGACATGAATGACCCCACCACATCTTGTGGAGTTTAAGAAATGTTCCACCAAGTAGACTATAATAGCTGCGAGTTTCATGTTTCGATATGGTTACTCTCTTTTGATACTTGATTGACTGACTTGCCTAAGGGTTTTGTTTTGAAATGCAGTTGCTTGTTGGTTTTGCGATCTATGTCCCATAGAACACTTCAAATATATTAGTTAAGCTTTGCTGTAATTGTTTTCTTGACACTGAATGAAGTAAATAGTGCCAGCATGAGACTATTACTTGTTCATAGGTAGAAATAGCAAGGTTATCGATGACATGCATTTTTGTGAATGTTTGTTCAGAAATGATGCATGGCCTATATCATTTGAGCTTTGATTTGATATGTTGCATGCCTTGAACAAATATCATTCGATCATTGAAAAATACCGACAAAAGTCTGTTGATTCTGCAGTAGTTTTTAGGTTGATTTGCTGTTTTGACTTACTGAAACTTTCTGTTTTGGCTGAAAATAGGTGCTAGACGAGTTTTTTTGACCTCGAGCCCTTTTAGACATAGCAAATAGACTTCTCAAGCATTGATTTGATATGATATGTTGCATGCCCTGAACGGACGTCATTTGGTCATTGAAAAAAGACCTACAAAGTCTGTCAATTATGCAATAGTTTTAAGGTTGATTTACTGTGCTGCGATTTTCTGTTTTAACTATTATGAGCTGTTTGTTGTGGTTTTCTGTGTTCAGAATCTTCATGAAGGTTGAAGATGGTTTGATTATCTTTCCATCGACCCATAGAACGCTCTGATCCGATATCGTTTACTACCTGAAAATAGCTCGACATTTAGTACCAGTTTTCTGGAAAATTTTGGTGTTCTGACTTACTCTCTGTTTCGGATGACCTTCCGTGTAAACCGCTTGATACGAGCTAGAAGATGATGTTATTGGGACTTAATGTCTTCTAAAGATTCGTAATAGGCTTCTCAAACTTTCCATTGACATATTATGTGCGATTTGGCCATCATTTACCCTGCCCTTTTCTTTTTTTAAATCGAGCTTTGAAATTTGGAATTTGTCTTGAAGTGTAATGCTGTCTTTTCTATGGATAGTTGTTAGTCTTAAGATGAGATAGTAGATTTGTCCAAATTGCTTTCAACATGTTGTAGAATGACGGTGTGACATGCTACTATGATCTATTCTTGATTGACTTGTTCATGTTCTTAATATTTTTAGAAATTCATGCATTAGGAATCTTGAGGTGCTTCCTTTATGGAATGACATCCTTTATCAATTGTCTACAAAACGGTTTTAGGTATCATGTGGATTACATATTGATTGCTCCGTTTGCCTTAAATACATATGTTAATTGAATTCAATGGTGCATGTTTTAGAATAAGTGATCTTTAGTTGGTTCATTCATTGTTTTGGGTTGATTGAGGACTAAGGTCATATGGCTTGAATGTTTGTCATGTTATATGTTTTGTGTGTGATCGTTAGATAGATGATTTAGGTGTAATACATAATGATGCTTAATCTTGGTATTTCACTTAGAATTTGGTGTAAGGACTTCATGACTTTAGTCACCATTTTTTTTTAACACTAATAATGTCCTGTTCTTTGATGTTTTGATATGTTTGTTTGTTTTCTTCCACTGCATATACCTAGTTATAGGTTTATTAGATTAGGTTTAAATTAGAATCCCGAAGATGGAGAAGGCGTGAAGATGGTGAAGGTCGATGTCCATTCCGACTGTTATCATGTAATGCTCATTTTTCCCGACATATGTCTCGGGTTCCATGTTGTATAAAACCCGACGAGTTGCGGGTCTTCTTTCTTTCCCAACTGTTTTCTCTTTTATATTCTTTAAAGACTGCATGATAGATTTACTGTTTTTCCTTGGTTGCTTACTTAATGTTTTGCAATTTCAATTTCATTGGTTGTTTTCCTTTCTATTTTTTTTAGAAATAGAATAGCATGAAAATGATCAACCACGCATGATCACTTAGCCTAGGAATTGATGATCCCGAAAATGTAAAAAATAAACGCATGGACATATTAAGAAAAATAAAACATACTGTTTAGGTACCGAAATGGCGCTAATAGCAATGTTAGCGTAATCCAATTCACCGAACCTAGATATCTGATTGCGTAGAAATCGAGGGAATACTCCCAACTCTCGATTGGGTTTCTGGTCGACCCCCGAAAATGAGACTAGTGGCGACTCCCGTCTACTTTTAGGTTGTCATAAATAAGTAGATCGTATAAATAAATCCGCTGTCACGCGGGGTATGAGTTTCGATGAAACTCACTATGGTTTAACATACTTGATGTGGGAGTAACCCAAAGGATGAAGTGATGCCATCCTAATGGGTGAAGCGTACTATCAAGAGGGCTACCATGGTAAAAGTACCCTTAAATTCGATATCCACATTCGACTCCTTTTTTTAGGTGTGTTGCTTATGTGAGTATGGATCGCGACATTCCACTGTCACGTGGGGTACGAGCTTGGGAGAGCTCACGATCTCATGGAGGGAACTCATGAGAGGCTTGATCCAAAAGGCGAGGTGATGACGTCTTTTGGAATGCAAGCCGTGAGGAAACTTTTGTGATCAAGTATCCCTAAATCCGACATTTCCCCCTTTTCTCTCCTCGCGATAATGAGGGATTCGAGGGTGGCGAGATCGGGTCGCGACAAAGCTCACGGATATACTTATGTTAAGAAAGAAGTACGCCTATTTTGGTTGAGATCACTTTTAACACCAATGAAGTAATGAAGTGTTCCCAAATCATTTACAGAAAAATATGTAGATAGTGCTTCAACGAATTTGGCAATGAAAGAGGTCTCATTACCTGTGATGATGAGATCGTCAACGTAAACAAGAAAAAATGTCGTAATTGGACTTGTCGTGTAAATAAACAAGGATGGATTGGAGTGGGAGATGTGAAAGCCGTGAGTGTGTTGGAATTTACTCAATGAATAACTTTTTTCAATTTGCACACATGGTTAAGTCAAGTTAGATAAATAAATCTTGGAAGTTGAGTCATGTATATTTCATTTGTGAGATCCCCATGTAGGAACGTATTGTTGACACCAAGTTGCCAAAGTGGCCATCCTCGGTTCAATGCAATGAAAGCTCAACATGAATGGTGGTCGATTTGACTAAGGGTGAGCGGTTCCCGGTTCCAATTCGGTTCCATCTGGAACCTAGAACCTACCCTTGAGTACAGGTTCATCATTTTTTGAAACTTGAAACTTACTTGTTGGAACCAAGAACTTGGAATATATCATATCACAGGTTCTAGGGTCGGTTCTAGGTTTCAACAGGTTTTTTTTTTCTTTTTCAGATTTGAAAAGCTCTTTTCAAACAATTGACAGTTCCAACTCCAGTCTCCTATCTGGTCATAAGTAAAAGCAAGCATAAGCTTTACCAGTAGATTCTTATTCTACCCACTCTATACACAGAAGGCCTAGCTAGATTTGAGCATTAATTTTGACTATGAATTTCGAAGGAACAAACTCTTTGAGAAAACTACCTAAATAGACATGAAGCCTACTTAGACTTAGTCCGGTCTCTTCACAATACTTACACAGTACATTATACTTTCTTATTGTTGCAACCAAGGAATCCCCATGCTTGAATAAACATTATGGGTGATGGTGGAGAAACAATTTATCCATAATGAACTATTATTGGACACAAGGATGCTTAGAAAAGTAACCTGGTTTATATACACGACATATCCCAAGCAAAAGTAGCAAATGAGAAATGGCAATAACAACGCTACAACTAGTGCATACACCATTCCAATTAACATCGCCAATGAGACCACATGGATAACTCTAAATAAGGTAGAGAATAAAAACATGGTTCTTTCTCCTTCCCGCGCCTATAGGTGAGGGACCTAATTAAATCCCACAGAAGTAATCCAGGTTAAAGAATCTCCAATATGTATGTAATGAAATAATCTCCCTGAAAGAGAAGGAAAGGATTTAGTTGTGCACGTCATCCATAGAACAGATGCCAGGAAACAAAAGAAAATACCTACACCCATGCAGATTAGGCAAATCAACTAGTAAATAAGAGAAGATGTAGTGTAACTCTAATCCCAGATATATTTCACAAGGTAATGTTACTTCCATGTAGGTTCCTTTGACCATTTTGACTTCTACGATTTTTTTAGTACTTATTCATATTAAATTTCAAAACGTTGTGCAATGTTTCAAATAGTACATGATGACAGAGTGGATGTCCATGTGCACACAAGAAATAGTGTAGCTTGCTTTATAGTATTTTCAGTTTTTCCCTCATTCTTTATCTGGTATTAGCTAGTAAAAAGAAATCTAACTTCATAGAAACACAAAAGAAGAGGCATGAGTCAGTTGAGCTATCCTTACTTGAGCAGAAACATCCCTAGCAAGATGACTGGGGATGTTCTTTGGATGGGTAACTGATTCTCCTATTTTGTCGAGTAAAGATCCAGACAACAAGCTCAAAAAGAAAACATTTCCCACTAGAAAGTAGAAAACCATGTCACAAGCTTTCAACTCTTCCTTGCTCCTTGATACATAACTTGCTAGTTTAGCCATTCCAAGCATTGCAAAGGGAATGACATATATAAATCCATTAAGGATGACACTTGGCAGATATCCAGTCATGATGGAACTCAAGCCTGGTCTACAAACCAATTCAGTTCATCAGAAGGACGACCAAGTATGTATCACAGGGAAAAGCTGTACATTTGACAAAGCAAATCACAATAATGATGTCAAGGAACTCCATGTATTGGTCTTAGGAATATTGCAAAAGACCATGCCTAATCTGTACATTCACAAGAATTAACAGTCATATACTTCATTAATATGGCAATTTGAACTCCATTAATATATTGAGTTTAGAAAAGCATGATCTTTAGATCTTGTCTAGCGTGCGACAGAGAGCTTGGAGACCTGGAAGTAGCATGCTCATCAACCAGGTAGATGGTGCATTACGTAACCTCCTGCAAGTTAGCAAGCCAGGTGTAGTCCCTCATCTGGGCTAACATATCGCAGTACTATACTAACCCTCACAATTTGATCAAAAAATTACAAAGGAATGAGAATAGGAACATAAAATTGGGGAAATCATCAATTGGGAATGAAAGACAGTTGTCTTTATGAGATTAAAAATTGAAAAGAGTTCATGCTTTAGTTTATACATGAGTTGCTGTTACGATATAATGGTAGCATCCATAGTCCACAACCATGTTTGTTGCAATTTCAGCTTGCACATATGGAAATATTCAATAAGAAGTAAATTTGTTGTATCATGATGGTTAAAGATTTAGCAAATCACAATGCCATCCCCTCAACTGGCAACTAGAAAGCATACCCTACTCTCTTTCAGATTTTCTTGCACAATAATCACTAATGAAACTATTCAAGTACTTGACGAACTCAAATATTGTAAGAGTTTGATGAAGATAAGAACCTTACATCAATCGCACGGCCATGACTATAGGAAACCACTTATTAAGCTTCTCAAATCTGACTATTCCTTGAATGGCAATCACTGGAACAACAAAGAAAAAAGTAACAAGCGTTGCTGCAAAAATGACTCCAATTTTGTAAAGTGGCAAAACTCCATTTGAAATTGCTAAATTCTTTCATGATACATTTCTTGATTCTGGAGCCACTTCAATGGTCCATAAGAGCGGATGTGAATGTTGCTGAGATTATGCAGTAAGGGCAGCACCCCATTTGGTTTCGAATATAACAAAAGCTACAACTCTTGCAAGATTGGAAAACTCAGAAAATCTATTTTACATGAAGAAAAAGGCAAGTTAATTGCTATGGCATTGAATACCATTTAATTTTCCTTCTCTCCCATCTCGTGGCCAAGAGATGGAATTGGGAAACAAACTTCTTTAAAACAGAGAAGAATGTCCATTTTTTTCTAGTCTGGCATATTATAATCAATCCCCTGATTATATGGCATTACAAAATCATAATTTTGATGCTTTATGCAAAACTTTTCTTCATTCAACACCAAAAAAAACTGCACCACTGAAATTCAACATGTGGACATTGCTTGAATTGTTGTCAGAATTCTAGTCATTTTATGGAAATCCAAGGACAATAATGCAATGACAAAGCAAATACATTTTGTAGAAAGAAGAGAGATAGTTAAGGATACAAATCCATTCACAACATTAATTAGCATTCGAAGTCAAAAATATATACGATTCCCTTAGTTATCAACATATTACAAAAAACGTTCCTTCTTTTCTTCAAGCTTGTTGTGGCAAAAAAATTCTAGTTTATGCTTAACAGCCACCGAGGTGAGGTCTCCTCTAGTACATACCAAGGATTAAAACACCAACTCTATTTATCGACAATAATCTTCGCATTAAGACCATTCATATTTATAAAAAAAGAAGAAGATGGGATTAAATAAAATATTCATTTATTAAATATACAAAAAAGAATTTATATATATATATATAAACATTACTTACCAAACTCGAATTTTTATGTGTTCCCAATGCACTCTTCAACATCAATTGGTACAAGAACAGCTCTCAACCAATTTTGAGCGTAAATCAAAGCTTCCACTACTTTGGAAGTTTAAGAATTTCAAAAGCCATCAAACACACGACTTAATGTACTAAAAGTTGACTTTGAAGTAACGGTAGTTACACGAATGGAAAAAATATATCGAGCTATCAAAGAAACGATCTTATATTTTGCACTAGTATTTTTCCACAAAATCAAAATGTCAATATTAAGAATATTTTCATTTTTTTTTATTAAAGATACTTATCAAGCTCGAATTTGTTGTCATCGTACCCTTGTTCATTCGAATATAAATATATTTTTTTCCAAGCTTGAGCGTCATACTTCTTCATTCCTTCATTACCATCCATATCAGCATTGGAACCTCTACTACTTGCACTCAAACTATGACCACCAAAATTTCGATAACTTGAAATAAGAGAAGACTGCTCATAAAATTCATACAAATGCTCAAATGTATCATTCACTTTGTAATGCATTTATTTAATTTTCGATTCATCATAATAAATTTGTCTATATAAGAGACTCATATAATTCAACTTGGGTCTAGGATCTAACATAACCGCAATCAATACTAGTATATTCATTTTATCCAAGCTTTCATAATATTTATCAAATTTTTATTTCATTTTCACACCCATAGCTTGAAGTTTAGGATCCGAAGCATCGATTGCATCTTTCAAATATCTATACAAAAGAGTCATCTCTTCAAAATAATCATTTGTAGTAACATATGAACTCCCCGATATCCGATTGGTGGCATAATAAAATACTTTTAGAAATTCCAAAAGAATAATAGCATTTTCTTAATTATCACTAGGAGTTTCATGATTAAGTTCACTTGCAAAAGATAGATCGTATTCTTCCATCATTTCGAAAGCTTTTCTGAATTTTATGGCGTTATCTAACATGAAGTAAATGGAATTCCATCTAGTGGCAATGTTAAGAACTACCGAACCCTTATAAGTGATCCATTCACTCTCAATGTAAGATTGAAATGTTTTGGCTTTCCTGGGTGAACTCCTTATATATCTAACCACATTTCGGATACGTGCAATGGAGTCACATACCGTAGTCAAATTATCTCTCATAATCAAATTTAATATATGAGTTGTACACTTCATGTTCAAAGCATTACCATCTAATATCAATAATCATTTTTTAAATAAAAAAAAGTGTTTTCTTTAAATAGCCAATTGCAACATCATTCGAGCTAGTATTATCCACGGTAATTGTTAACACTTTTTTTTTCTATTCCTCACTTTTAAATGTATTCTTCCACCATTTTCCCAATTTCCCTACTCCTAGGACTATACATCACCACAAAATTGATGATTCTTTTATGTAATTTCTAATTTTCAATAATAAAATGTGCAATGAGACATAAATAATTCAGATTTTGATTGGAACTCCATGTATCAATCGTGAGTGCGATCCTAGAATTAATCTTTCCAAAATAATTTTTCAAAAAAGTTCTTTCACATAAATACAACCTCATGTAATCTTTTGCCATTATGAAATGGGATAAATATTTGAAAAGATGTTGTAACTTAGTAATAAATTCACGAAATTCAACACGCTCAACCAAGGAAAAAATGTTGTTTATCAAGAATGATGAACCAAGTAAGCATTTGCCTGCAACGTTATTGATTAAACGACTATGTCGATAAGACGCTACTAGTACTAGATACTCTTCTTGCCTTACTAGCTATGTGGACATTACGTGGTGTAAAGAATTTTTACTTCTTATCTACATTACGAGGAAACCACTTGTATGTGATCAAGTGCTTTTTCATTGCAGAAATACTGTTAACAATACGGTATTTAAGCACTAACCCACAATAAATACACTTTACTTGATATGTTTTTCCATCCTTATCATTAATTCTCAAATAATGATTCAAGCATTCAAATGAATATTTTTTATAATGAGAAAGATGAAAACCAAGTATCTTATTTGTGGCACTCATGGTAGGAGGTGTCTCTTCTTCAATTTCATCGCTAGAAAATTCCAATTCTGTGATCAGAGTCATCTCCTCACATCTCTCCACCTTCATTGATGTGTTATATTGATATATTAACTTCACATTACACAATAATAATATAATATAATTAGAAATTTCAAAATAGAGAGTAAACTAAAAATGAAACACCATTAGAACAAGAAAATGTGTGCTCTCTCTACCAACATAATCTCTCACGAACCATTTCCATACAACAAAAGCAAAAACAGAAAAAATTGCACATCTACAATATTACAAAGATGAAATAATTAAACTTCACTAAGCATAGTGACATGAATACAGTAAATTGGAGTGAGGATATTCTCATCAACGTGAAAAATCTTTTAAAGAACATTATATTATAGAAATTCCGGCAAAAGCGAGAGTACCCTCTTATTCACCTTTAAGCAAATGTAGCTACAAAACATATGTAGCTAACATGGTCCGAGATGACAACTAAATAGTTTTATCTAGCAATTAATTATGAACTTCATTCTAAGAAACTCACAGCCTCAACATGCCATCAATGATTCACAGAAACAAATTATGCAATCTAAGATGATTTTTATTTTTATTTTATGAATATGTTGAAACCATTGTTGCATTCGACTGGAAAAGAGAAAAAACATAACATGTATATGCAACTTGATAATTCAAAGTCAACGAGTTCTTCCACAAGAAGCCTATGCAGATCAAATTAAAGAAACCTACTTATCATTGAACCAACACAAGTAAATCATTCACGAACATTAGAAGTTCCTGATAATCCGATGGTAAGGATTTGAAACCCTTTGAAATCCATTAGAATTGTCATCTGATGATGTATAATTTACTCACAAAATTCCATTTTTGAGCGTCTCTGTCTTCTCTCCATCACCGATGAGTAAACTGAGGTCAATATAGAATGGTTAATACTATGTGGCCAACGATCGGAATAATTAGATCGCAGTGAGCGAACCAACAAACGAAGCGGCACACCATCAATCCCACCAAAAAATTACTAGATTAAAAGCAAGAATCGAAACCCTAACCTCAAGAAGAACCTTGCTTCCCTCCTTCATAGGCCGGGGCCTTGTCAAAGTTCTTTGTCATGACTCAACCCTCGAGCGCATGCTCATCCTGCAATGATTGATAAAAATTTGCAACATCTCAAGAATTATTGCCGACCCATTGATTTTATTGTACAAATGGAAATGTAATAATAACCTCCAGACAACACAAAGATGGGATAGTAAACATATGATTATATTTACACTAAACACCCATATTTTTACAAGAATATTTAAATACATAAAAGTCTAACATGACATGGATCTGTTTCAAAAAGAAGAGTTTCTAGGCTATCTACATTATGAACTTCTTGTTTATGGGAATAGGGTCTCTAGCGATCATGTCAGATTTCTCGATAACAAAAGAGTGAACTGTTACCCTATGTCCAAACTAGATGGAAAAGCCATCGACTTCTGATAGAAACTAAATAAAGACCTAGCTTTCACTTCTTGCGAATCCCTGTACTTCTTTGGAAAATCCTCTATTTTTGGACCTGAAAATTTTAGCTCACAACGGGGTGAGACAACGTCTAAATAAGTCAATCCCCTAAATCTCGATTAGGAAAAAAGTACACCCACATACATTCTAACCCTATTTTCCATAATTCTTTCAATATCAGCATTTCCCTGCATGTTAGTGTCAATCAATTTGTATATACTATATTGAGATTACATATCATCGGGACATTTCAACAAGTGTATATGTATGGTGTACATCACATCACAATGACACGGCTCCCAAATTATCAAATTAAATTATTATGATACGTCACATACCGCACCATAAAATTCTGTCTCTTAATTAGATCCCTCACTTTCAGTCGTTTATACGTCTCAACTAATTGCAATTCACTGGCTCCAACCAACGCAACAAATAGCGGTCTTCCAGCATAACCGAGTGTCATCTCACACTATCGAGTATGGCAACATCTATATCTAAACGGCATTCCGATGAGGAGCATCGGTCCAGCTTCTACTGCAATCGGCATCCATTGACTTAAGACATTCCCGAATAAGTATCATCCAACCCCAAAAGCTTGGAACATATATTTATATCATTTGTGCATTTATCAAACTTCATAATTCATAAATTAGTTACATAATTCAATCATGTCACCATATATAAAAAATCATGCAAACAAAGCATTATAATTAATTACAAACTTTCTTTACCCCTAATCAACGAGACACAATATATTTGCAAGTCTTTGGTTTTCACTTTAGAAATCTAATCAATTGATTTCAGAAAATTCTAAAATTTGAATATGTTGAAGAGAACATGTAAACAAACACTTTATTTATTTATTTATGAAGATACCTAATTCCAAATCCTTTTAGATTCAACCTAGAAAATCGCTTAATTCAGTGCCAAAATCGAGTCCGTTTTCAAAAAGTCAGTTTTCCAAAATTAATTTGGTTCAAGACCTAAAACATGTCTATTTAATCTAAAATTTGAGTATGTTAAACTAGAAGATGTGATAAACAACTTTTGTGAAGAAAACATTTTAAAATTCGAACTCTAAGAGTTGATAAGAACCCCTAGAATCCTAAAAGGTCACCGGTTCCAACTCAAATTGAATTTATGTTTGAAATGGCGGAGTGGATATCTCCCACTTTTAAGTCCCTAAAAATTTTGATAAAAATATATGTAGTAGCTTAAGATGTCTAAAATATTTCTTTAGAAGACATCCACTTTCAATTCACAATCAATCTCGATTTACAATATTTACAAATAACAAACGTCTAGGAACCAGTTCTAAAGAACCACCACTGTTTTCAACCAAATCATCCTCAACAGTGCAAACCTCCTTACTTTGACTAATATTAACACATTCTAATACTAATCTAACTATTATAGATCATCAATAATACCTATTTAAGCTAACCTAAACTATCCTTAAGTCTAGTTAATTCTTTAAGCAAGAGTAATCAATTCATAATCAAGAGTTAGGAATTTAACTCACCTAACTAGAAATCCAAGGCCACCAGTGTTGGCTGAGCAACAGTAGCCAAGCTATGACCCTCAAGGACGCCGGAGTGGCTCCAGTCAACTTGAAACAGGGTTGAGATGCCCTTGGCTCAAGGCTGAGAGGGTTTTCCCTCTGCCGGTGAAAGTCGAGTAGTGAAGGAGTTGCAATCGCAAGGGTGCGGCTGTGACATGACGGTGTTGGCTCGCTTGTTAGGGGTTGGTTCAAATCCGCTTGTGTTTCGGTAGCTGAACGACAACACAGGCGGAGGTTTTGGGCTCTTCGATGACAAGGATGAGCTGAAATGGAGGAGGGTGAGTTGAGGTGTTGTGACAACACTAGTAAACAGAGTTGCATAGTTTCTAACACAAGGAAGCTAGAGTCACACCGGTCTTGGTGAGTCATGGGCTTGCTGGTGGGGGTGACTGATTAGCAAACAAGAGCCAGAGTAGTGAGAAGTGAAACATGAAGGGCAGTTCGGGTCATGGATGGTTGCTGCTCCAGCTTTGGCTACACCAAAACAGAGCTTCCTTTGTTTTTTCAGTTGTTGTTTTGTCGTTCAAGGTGAAGCCAAAACAAGGTACTGAAGTAGGGGACTGAAGCGTGCGAAGAAGAAGAAGACAAGGCTTTTACGATTGGAAAAGAAAAATAAAAGAGAAGAAGGAAAAGAAGAAAGAAAGAGAGGCATACACACGGCAGTAAGGAGGGGGGAGTACGTGTGGAAGAGGGGAGAGAGAGGAGAAAAAGGACCATGGAAGGTCCCTTCTATACTTTCCACAACCTTTTCTTGCTTCTTTTTCATGGAATTTGTGTTCCCAACACTCTAAGGGACTTATCATCCTTGGATGAACTTATCTCATTCAAACTAAACCCAAATGAAAGTGAAATGGTGGTGAAATCCCTCATGGTGTGCAAGCATTCGAACTTGCAGCCATTTCCAGTAACTTTTCCCTTTTTTCCATTTCATTATTTCATAGCCTTAATTAATAGGGATGGAGTCTCATTTAAATCCTCATAATTCCATTTCCAAAGGTTCCATATTAAAGGCCAAAAATCTATTTAAAATATGGCATTTCTCTTATTCATTTAATTTGTTGCATTTGCAATTTTTCATTAATAATTCCCGTTATCAATAAATCTTGGAAAGATGTAATAATATCTCTAGGATTAATTGTGACTCATGAAAGTTCTCAAATTCCGAAATTGATATTATTTTCTTGGTTAATTTCAGTCAAACGTGATTTTAGCACGACTTATATTATCGGGTAGTTTTTGGGAATTTTCGGTACAATTGACTCGTGGTTAATTGTCTTTGAGCCATCATGTACATTTTCGACTCATTGGCGACTCTCAATTATTGTGAAAATCTCAAGATTTCAATTACGGACACAAGGTACCAAAACGATAGAAAAATCGGTTTAGTATCAATCGACAAGAATTTTATAATTAGATGGAATCACCCATGTCTAATTATGTACCTAAATTGAATCGACCTATTTCCAGTCTCTGATAGATTTTTAATTGTGTCGCAACAGCCCTTGCAAAGTAACATGGTCAAGCAGTTGATTCCTGATTGAATTATCAAGCGTGTTGCATTAAAATCCCTTAATGATTTCCCCCACTAGTCTAGTTATCTCATGAGTAATTGGCTTAAAGAATAGCATTATAAATACATCGATGAAAAGGTCAATTTATTCAATTGAAAACAAAAGTAGAAAATCAGACTGTCACATTCTTGGAGGGGTACTTAGTGTTGACACCGCCAACCTCAAAGACCAAGTTCTTGTTGTGGGGGCGAGTGGCATCCGGCAGCGGTGTCAAGGGCGAGTGGCGTTGATGATGGGCAAAGGCAAAGAACGGGAGAGACTCAAAAGTACATTAGTAGCGACTGGCGTCGAGCGGCGAGGGTTAGGGCGAGTGGTGTTGGCGATTGGCGTCCAGTGGCATTCAACGAGGGCCAACGGTGTCTAGCGACAGCGTTAAGGGCGAGCGGTGTCGATGATGGGTAGAGGCAAAAAACATGAGAGACTCAAATGTACATTAGCAGTAACTGGTGTCGAGCGGCATCAGTAACTGGTGTTGAGCGACGTCAGCGATTGGCGTCCTGCGGCGTTCGACGAGAGCAAGCGGCATCCAGCGACGATGTCAGTGAAAGTGTGAAATGAATGAAGGGAAATTGTAAACATTGAACCGGTGTCGAGAGATTTGGGGCTTCTTTTGGACTTTGGAGCCCTAACCAGTTCCATGACCAATTTCGATTTTGGTTTCGAAACCAGAAATGGGAACCAAAATCGATCCTTTTAAAACTGGGAACTAGATTGGACCCTCCGGTTCGGTTCTCCGTTCTTGGTTCTACTTGGGAACCGCACTCATCCTTAGATTTGACAACGAAACTAAATGTATCCTTGTAATCAATCCCAGGAGGTTGGTGGAAGCCTTGGCAACTAGACGTGTTTTATAACACTTAATATTATCATTAGGTCGACGTTTAATTTGGAAGATCCACTTGCAACTAACAACATTACTAGAATTTGTGTTAGGAGTGAGTTCTCATGTTCCATTGCATAGCAATGCATTGAACTCCCAAGAGATGGTGTCCCGCAAGGTTTGAGTAACGCATGTTGGTTCGATGGTATCGAGTAGAGAGAGTTTAGTGGTATGATGAATTTGTTTAGATTTGAATATGTTATGGATCATGTAATTATTGGATGGTGATGGGTTATGGTTGATGGAGGTAGTGGCAAGGTCGGTTATAGTGATGTATTAGAGGATTGAAGGAGATGGATCCAATGGAGTGGGGTTTATGGTAGACAATCGTATGTCATTTTTGGTTGAATTAATCTTGGTTTTAGATAAGGGGGTGGGTGGGTTGAGTGGTAGTCGAGGTAGTAATTCGAGCTGAGGATAGTTGTTGGTGGCGTCGATGTTGCGAAATAGAGAGATAGCGCTATTGTGTAGGGAGTAGGCAGCAAGTTAGCAATAATTGTAGGAGCTTGTGGGGTGTTTGATGTTAGGCCAAGAGACGAGGCTGGACTCGTTTGTTGATCAGTGACTAGAAGTTGAATTAATGTGGGATTCATAGGTGATAATGGGTTTTAAGGTGAGGAGTTTGTTATAACATATAAAAAAAATATATGTTTGTGGAATACAACGTGACAACAAATATAAACACATTGGGCTTGGAGTTCAAAACATTTGTATGCACTTTAGGAAAACAGATATTCAAGAAATATACATGGATGAGATCGTTTATCAAGCTCCTTTTTGGGTATATAGGCTGAGCCACGGATAGCATAAACATTTGAAAATTCAAAGATTAAGACAATTCGGCTTTTGATTGAAAAGTTTTGATATAGATATTCATATTGAAAGATTGGGATAGATAGTCGATTAATGAGATATGCGGCGATTTAAAATGCATAGGACCAAAAAGTGCTTGCAAGAGATGCATTGTGGAGTAAAGTTAAGCTTGTTTCTACAATATGACAATGTCACCATTTGGTAGTACTATTGTGCTGCGAAGTCTGAGACGAAGTGGTGAAGTAAAAAATACTATGTATGTTGAAAAATGTTTTGAATTTTAGACATTCATCCCCGCCATTGGAGTAGACAGAGATAATAGGATATTAAAATTGTTTTTTGAGAATTGGTTTAAAAACATTAAAAATGGTCATAAACATCGATTTTTTTATTTTTTTGCATAGGATAAAACCACATGTATTTTGCAAAATGGTTGACAAATGAAATGTAATATTTGAAACTATCAACCAAGGTATCTGGAGCAGGACTCCCAAACATTGGTGTATAGGAGTTTTAGTGGATATTGACTTAAGAGAGTGGAAACATTGAACGGTAAATGATTATTATTTTTGCATTGGCACAAATCACAAAATGATTTGGAAATGGATATGGACTTAGGATTTATGGGTAATGAAAATACCCTAACTATGTAATTTTGAATGGAGAGAGGAGGATGTCCCAAACGTTGATGCCAATTGTAGTAAGCCGCTTATCTCCTATGAAAGCCATAGGTTAGTCTTTGTGTGGTCGTAGAGAGAGTGGCATCCAATGGACTCCATACTTATGCTCATGCTTATGCTTGCCGTGCAATAACGTCACTCCTATTCAAAGATCCTTCACCAAAAGTAACTTGACAAAAAATTCAATAGAGGTATTATTTTGGGCACAAAATTTAGAGATAGAAATTAAATTTTGAGTAAGGGACGGTGCACAAAGTGTGTTGGGTGAAACAAAGTTATCATCGGGAGACTCAAGTTTTGTCATCCTAACATGCAAAATACTCAAACCTTTCCCATCAACAATAACAATCTCATCCAGTCTTTCATATTTAGAGTGAAGAGATTCGTTTGCTAAGTCGTTGCTAACATGATGGGATGTTCCTAAATCAACAAGTCAGTGTGTGATTGAGCTTGTGGCGATTATGTGGTGTACAACGAGTTTAGCATTTGGACGGTCTCGGATACGGTAGCAAGTCTTGGTCGTGTGATCGTATTTTCATAAAATTGACATAGAGGCCGAGTCATGAGATTGAGATAGGTTGCCCCATTAGGTGGGTTTTTTACGGAAGTGTTGACTGCTAGGATCGTTGCAAGCACCATGAGAAACACCATGTCCATTTTGGGCACCGTTCTAGTGAGCAGTGAACGGACTAGCGTGATTTGGAAATATATTAAGTTATGATAGAAATGAATTATGTAGCTTTTTCTTCATGCTTAAGGTAAGTTTCATAAATGACAAGATTGTTGTGTAATTCCTCAAATGAAATAGGATTTTCTCTAGTGCAAACGGCAAATTCTTTAAATTTAAGACTAATTCCACGCAAGGCATAAATAACAATATCAATATCTTGAAGGGGTGTATCAATAATAGAGAGTTTGTTGGCAATACCCTTTAATCCTTGAAAATATTCAAAAATTGATCTTGATTGACATTGGATTGTAGACAACCGGTCTTTGAGAAACATTAACCAAGAACGGGATTTGTTGGCATAAAGGTTGGTGAGCTTTTTCATTACCTCTTGAGAGGTTTCATTGAATGCAATTAGTAGCAAAATGGATTTAGAAACTAAGTCGAAAATGGCGGATAACAATAGCTAGTCCTGGTGGATCCATAATGTGCATGTTGCATTTGGTTGATTTGGATGAATCAAGTGGTAAATAAGGGTGTGTGCCGTCAACAAATTGGATTAGATGATGCTTGATTAAAATAGCTTGAAGTTGTGCTTGCCAAGAGGGAAAGTTGCCGGTTGTGAGCTTTATACGAAGTTGAACAATGTTGTCAATGGTGATGAGACCACTTGTTGCCGATGGTGATGAGACGGATTGTAGAGGAGTTGGTGTTGTCACTAGTTAAACTCATGATGACCGCTTCTTTGACGTCGGAGGAGATGAGTGACTTGATAACTTGTGGGATCAAATGCTTAGTTGATTGAACAAACTTTGATACCATATAAAGTTTAGGAGAATTGAGAGAATTAGGAGAAAAAGATTTTTTGCAAGTGATCTATTTTTCATGAATTGAGGACACATATTTATAGAAGAGATTACAAGCCATTAGAATCAATCAGATTGAATTTACAATCCCTTGATCTTAGCACTTGCTTGTTAAGTGAACATAGTTCGGTTCATGGATGGGTCCATGGAACTAATTGAAATGTCCCCAACAAATTCATGCGGTTCATCTATCTAAAGAGCAGTTCACCTTCCTTTTCCATGATCTATTTGTATATGTTTTTAATTTTTATAGCTTTTCTAACAAGGTTGGCTTTGGAATGAGTCTATTCTAAAGTTTGGGTTCTCTGGGTCATCCAAGGCACCTTCTCAATGTCCAATACAGAATGCATCCTGCGATAAGTTTTCCAATATTAACCTCTTACAAAAATCAAACTTGAAATGGGCTGAATGGTACCAACAAAAGTCACAAAAAATGTCATTTGCCAAGACTGATGCTTGGCCCCTACTCGTTCATAAATATTTCTAATGGATGTGAAGAAGTTGGAGATGATTAGCTAGCCTTAGAAACTATGTTGAGGTAGGAGTTGTCTCGGCGATTTTGAAGAATCTATGTGGATGGTGCGAGATGTGAGGGGAGGGACGAAAAAGAAACTAAGAGGAAACTAGAGCTTTGATATCATAAAAAATAAAATTGTATATATATTATCGGTTCAGTTTGAATGAGCAATTCCACACTTAGAATTGGAAACTAAATCAATACTCGCCGGTTCCAATTAAATTTGGGAACCGTTAATTTTAGGCCAGTTTAATTTGGCTCCACGTGGTGTGGGCGATTTTTATTTTTTATTTTTTTGCGCACCTTCAAGCGAAATGACTTTGTTTCACTTGATCTTACAAGAAAGGTACTTGGCGAAACCTGTTCTTCAAAACGTGTTAGCCTGATGTTAATGGATTGGGAAACTTTACCTCGCCAGACTCATTTCTCACCATCCTTGTCACGTTCCCGGCATCCTCGTTTTCCTAAATGCACAACCTCCAAAGCGTAGACTACAAAAAAAACATGTGCAATTATCGAGCCACGGACCATAGTTTTCTCGTTGGATAACAATATTATGGGGAAATTTTCTCTATTGTAAACAATTGAAAACAAACTAGAACAACATTCTATGAGAATGTCATCTACTAAAATATGAAATTTCTTGCTGGTTGTGCAAAGGAATTAGGGATCGCCCGTAATCGATGATTCCTTATTTTAGGTTTGGAACCAATGACCTGGATGAGGTCGGTATAAATTTTAATTTTAATAAAAAATTTCAATTAAAAAATTTAAGAAAAATAAACTTCCTTAAATTCCTAATCTAAAGCTCAATATCTATTAATTGAGTGCTCATCTCGTTCCATTCTTACCTTGTCCGAGCTATCTCTTTGTTCCGCACTCATGGCCTTGACCCTCAAGCTCAATACTTAACGCCCATCAACTCATAGTTTTAAAAATCAAAAAAAAAAAAAAAACTCATAGCCTTAGCTTTTAATTTTCAATATGAGCCAAATCTTTTTACTGATATTATAATTAAGAATGGTGAAGTTATTTATTTATTTTCCTTTACTTTGACTTGTTGGAAAAATTTCACCAGGTGAGGGAAGCTTAGAACTAGTTCCATGGACCCACCCAAACCGATCCTCGGATAGTTTTTAGTTCTAAGATGGAAACCGCCACCTGACCATGCTCACCCCTAACTATACTATTCTTTTTTCTTCTCTTAATTGAAGAAATAAATGGAAAATAAAACAGCAAGTATAAAAATGAGTAATAACCCCCGGTAGAGACCGGTACGATTCAATTCAACATTTTGTTTGTTCGGATTTAATTGTGTGGTAGCTCTATAATTTTTATTAGGTTTATCATTGGATGAACTGCATTGCTGATAGTGACCTTAGAAAATAAACGGTAGGTACAGCTAGTCCATCAACAACTAACCATCACATTGTAAAAATTGGAGAGGTGGGAACGATTGAGTCTCTCCCATACATGGCCACCAAAAAAAAAAATTGATTAAAAAAATTGGTTAAAAAATAACAAAAGGGAAATAACGACATGGAGGCGCCATATGAAATTGGCCGTAAGGATAAGGGGGCGGACTCGCGCTTAAAATCCATCTCTCTCTCCTTCGATAATTTTCTCTCCGTCTCTCTTCCCCTCCTGCTCCTCCGTCGAAGCCGCGACGATGGCGATTGCGGCCGCCGGCTGCTACTTCTCCTCCCTCTCCTCCGCCGTCACCTACCGCGGCTCCCTCCTCCCCGGCCTCGGCCGCCTCGCTTCCACCGCGCCGCGCGACTCGCCTTTCCCCCTCAGCTTGAAGTCCGAGCACAAGCGACCTCCGAAGAAGGATTCCTCCTCCTCGCCGCCGCCCCCGCCGAGCAGGGACAAGGTACTTCGCCGCCCGCGCTCTCTCTTTCGGCTGTCGCGTCGTCGAAGCGTGCGCAGCACGTGCTCGCTGCAGAACTATCTGGAAGTAAAACTTGTCTGCTGTTTATAGTCTGTCGAAGTGCTGAGTGCAAGTTCCTAGCTTTGGTAGCTGGTTAGGGCATCGCGGATGATGTGCATAGTTCACATTTTGATTTTCTGTTCTGCCGTGAATCTCATGATCTAAGATACTCAGACATATGCCTGTTGATGGATTGCCGATGATTGCACATTGTTCGATCTTTGTGTGATGGCCTTGCCGATGGCTACAAAGTTCGATTTTTTTTTTCGCTAGGGGAGCTCCGAAGACGCGAATGTGCACATTAGCGATTAAAGATGTTTCTGCTTTGGGTTTCTGTATTGTCTGAACTTTGTTGCTGTGATCGGACTTGGGGGTGTTCTTATTTCTCTCTTGATTCGGTTTGCCATATTTAGGGGAAACCTATTTCTCAGAAAAAGTATCCTGGAAGATCAAAAGATGAAAGGCCTTATCCATTTGTTGATGGTGATAGGAATAGAGGATCTGCAGGGCGATCTGAATCTACGGGTTTTGGTTTGTCTGGCCTCCAAAGAAAAGAAAAGAGGGGTTTCAATTTCACTGAGCAGCAGGTATCTCTCGTGATATCTCAACTGATATTTTAGATGTTTGGACTTTATATCTCCTTGGATTTTACTGTTATGGTGATATGATATTGTTGCGCCCTATGACAGTCACGAACTGAACCTGGGAAGTTCCAAGATGCAGCTTCTCTCAATGCTGTCGTTAAGGTAGACTATGTGTTGCACTTTAATTTAACATCTTTGTTTTTCTCCCAAAAACTTAATGTTAATTGGTAGAATCACCTATTTTAATTTCTCTATTGAGCTCATCATGAATCTTTTACATGCATCAACTGGAATTTGTTGCAGCATGTCTGAGTAACAAGTATGTTTATTTGAATATTTCGAGCTTTTGTTGTCCCTATCATATTTTGTCAATGAAATTGTTATATGATTATATCTAGATGTTTCATTTTAAAAAGATGAAGATAATGATACTTGAGGATCCTTTTAAGTTGACAATTGCTGTGTAATTTTTTAGTGTTTGATCTCCCTTTATGTATATCAGGTGTATTGCACTCATACGGAACCAGATTATTCTCTTCCCTGGCAAAAGCAAAGACAATATACAAGTACTGGAAGGCAGGTCTTCTTGCAATAGTTCTCCCATTCTGTATTATTTGTCGGCAATCGCTCTTTCTATATGCAAAAGTCAAACTTCTGGTGACTTGACTATTCACTCCTAATCTTGCTCCAGTGCTTTTATGATTGGTGATGGAAAGCTCTTGACTAATGCACATTGTGTGGACCATTATACACAGGTAATCTACTTATTTGTCATGCCAGAAGTTTATTTATTGTTTAATAGATATCCATGGTTGTTTGAGTTTGCTTTAGTTGTTTCTCTGGCAAACTAGCTTCTCCAGGCTATACAATTAGATACCAGACAACATTTTGCAGATCTAGAAAATGATTCCTGATTGTTCTTGGAAAAGAATTTCCGAATGTTGCAATGGTATATTGGTTATGGCATTCAATACTGTAGGACATCTTCTTTTCACGTGGTAATTGCCTTGGACCTCGAACTTCTGTGGTTTTGTGATAGGTATCATTAATTATATGTTGTGCTCCATTCAAATCTTTGCATTTCTTTGAAAGCTATCAATGCTTCTTTCAATAGGTTTTGGCCATTCATACTTGCCTACATCCCCAATTTAGATACTTCCAGTAATATATGGCATTGGATGAATTTTTACTCTTTTCCTTGTTCATGGTGAATGTCTGTCTTGACATCTCTTCTGGTCTTCTTTTGTACGACCATCGACCTTCTTCCCCTCCCTCTCCTGCTCTGTTTATTTCTATAGCCATGAAAGACTTTATTAATATGCATTTTCGGTATTCTATTTACCTATAATCTGAGATGAAATTTACCATGTTTGAGCACAGTTTCTTGGCAATATAAATTGATGCCGACTAGTAAATGCATTGATTGAAATTTCAACCAACCATGTGTTTTTGGATATTTGTCATGATCGCCAGGTGGTGATCCTTTTTTATGCTTGACACTGAGCATACATGTGAAAAATGTTTGAGTGGGACTTTTATCAGATAGTACGCTTATGAAAGATAATTGATGGCCAGCGTACTGCTATCAACCAATGAAGATGATGGAAAGATAGTAGTTAGTCATGTTTCGCCTGGTGTTGATGTTCTTGAATGGGTTCAAGATGGATTGGGGATAGGCATCTGGGTGGCCGTAGTTCTATGGCAACAAAGGGTTGGTTGTGAGCAATGATGGTGAGTGATGCTACAACAAAGTATAGGAAATGGAGGAATAACAACAGAATTAAGAAGAATATGAGAAGAAACATGTGTTTCTCGTAAAGCTTTTGGTATCAATTGTTCATCAACCAGATACCAAAAAGAAAATGCCATGACTGATTTCTCCCTTTTGCCAAATCAAAGAAAATGGGGTATGCATTTTCTGAGAAGCACTTCCCTGTAAAACAGATACAGACTCTGGAGTAATCTGGAAGTATAATTGTGTAGACTAATCTTCTCTTTCGATTCATTATATGCTGGCCCCACAATTTCCTTGTGTTTATGTTATTATCTTACGCAAATTCCTCTTCATTTCTTTCTTATTCTTTCTTAAAATTGTGACCAAAACTACCAAACTAGCCAAAAATCTTAAACATCCTTGGTAATCTCCATCTGTCTTTTCTTGTGGCACAGGAGTTATTTTTTTATCTGCCTAGGCATCCTTAGAATTTTGAACTGCCCTGGATATGATTTGCAGACAAATTTGTAAGACCAAACATATTCTGTTACATTTGTTCATTGATGTTTTCAATTGCAGGTCAAAGTAAAGAGAAGAGGCGATGATACCAAATACGTGGCTAAGGTATTTCACTGGTTCAGTAATCAAGTGATGCATTGTGATATCTGTTTTCTTTTCAAGTAAAGTATTATTTGGCCAATTATTCCATGTATACAACATTTTTTTACTGTTGTGTGGATATTAGTGAATGTCAACTAGAAGTACTGCTGGAGACAAACTTGTCTTAAAAAGGTGTTTAAAGACACAGGTTGATAGATGATTCCTCACAACGAGTGGGAATATAAAGTAAGGTAGCATGTAAAATATTAGAAATCAAAAATACACTGAGCAGCCAGCCACTCCTCAGAAAAAGACGGAGACAATTTGTTTTGTCCAAACAAGTTTCAGAGAACCGTAACCTACTGAGAGATGTAAATTCTTTTTGAAGCATTGATAGTCCATAGCAAGCTCTTCTGGCTAAGATCCACTTTTCACTTTGTAAACTTCCTATCTAAGTTGCATTATTTATGTGGAAAAGATTTCAGAATATTTGATTGATCTCTATAAGGAGGCTCAATTTTTAATTGGTTATTCTGTTTGTAAACCTGATTTCACCTGTGGAAAGCATATTTGAGCCTCTTAACCAGAAGATCTTGCTGCTGTTGCAGACATGTTGGACAATCACAGTTTAGGTTAGAAGATATCAGCCACAATTAATGTTTCTCCCTTACATTTGCTGATAATATGAACTATTTTTCTTTTACCATGTGCCAAAGAGAGCCAAAGAATGACTAAACATTCTCATGTGTTTGCTTCCATGAGAAACAAAATAAATTCTTCACGATTACTGATTTTCTGTTATGTTCATCATATATGCAAGAAAGTGCCGACCTACATATCTGACCATGGGATAATGTCTTCTTTCATTTAGCAAGGCTGTAAATTGCGTCATGTAGATGAATCATTGTTATTGACCTGTTTGTGCTGGTACATGAAAAATGATCTGATATTGTATGGATAGTGCCTTAGTGCATGTGTTCATTTACCATTTTGGTTTTCCCCCCAAAACAGCTAGATGGTGATTCTCCTTTATTTTTTCTCTGTAATATGGAGCTAGTGTCCAATTATCTCTGTTGCCTTCTCTACCTTTTTCCTTCTATAGGCACATACATGTCCCTTTGCATCATTAGTGAGAAATGAAAGCTGAATATGAAGAACCAATCAAGTTCTCAGTTCCAAATTTGCAGTCTCGGATGTAACAATCCCATGCCTCAGCTTCTTCTTTCTGGTTGAATGGACAGGTTTTGGCTAAAGGCATCGATTGTGATATAGCTTTGCTTTCTGTAGAGAGTGAGGGATTTTGGAAAGGAGCAGAACCACTGCAATTGGGACGCTTACCACAGCTCCAGGTAGGACTTATTTGGTTGTGAAACAACTAGCTCTCTGTTTCACTTCATAGAAGTTGTTTCAAATTCTATGAAGCTTTCTTTCTGGTTCTTCCATCCCTAGCAAGATTTTTTGACGATCTTGAAATTTGGCTTTTTAATATTATCTTTGCATGGAGATATCTCCTAAAATAGACTAATCTATTATCATAAAGATGATGGGTTAGTGCAGATTAATGTTTTGCCCAAGTGTTAGATATCTTTCTTGCATTATCATCTTGTAATTTTCTTAAAAAAATTTTCTTTGTCTGAGTTATTCTCTTATTTCACAAGAAGCAGCATCACTATTTGGGAGATGCATCTGACTATCTACCTTTACACCATGGCTTTTGGCAAAATGCCTCGGTACATGGAATCATAAATACAGAACTTGGTCCAGCAAAGTGGTTCATAAACTAAATTAATGGTATACAGAGAAAATGTTAAGGGAAGTCTAAGATCCAGGATAAAGCTTTGTGGTCTGACAAAGGAACTGTGATGGACAATTTGGAAGTTCTACATCTTTTATTGTTTTCTGACTTTGAAATTTTAATAGATATTGGATTTTTTTTTTTAAGGTAATAGAAATTGGGTTGATGTGTCACTAAAGACTCTCATAATTAACAGGAAAGTGAATTTTCGCGATGGTTGAACGACATTAGTCTTACTGCACTTTGGCAATAAACATTTTGTCTTGTTCGATCAGCTCTACATTGATGTTTGCAACACTAGAGATTGTCTGTTGTCATTCTGCAGATTTGTGATTGTTTGTGTGAAATTTTGTGAGACTATTGCAAATTATTTGAAAAACTTATGTAGTTGAATAAATGCGGGTTTAACGTTTCAATACTCTTTAATACTCCTCTCAAGCATAGACCGGATTTTGATCTAAGATTGAAGTGGAGAAACATATGCTCAAGTCTCTAGCTTTGATACCATGTAAAATTTTGTGGGACCTTTGCAACTGTATAAAAAATTTAAGCGGTTAGATGGATTTTATATTAAATATTCTAAGAGTTTGAACGAGCTTAAAGTCAATGTAGCACCATTTCATGACTCATCAACTCTCAATTTCCTTTACTCTCATCTTGTGGGTAAACTTTTCATATTTAACTGTTCCTTATTGGACAGGATGCTGTCACTGTTGTCGGATATCCGCTTGGAGGAGATACCATTTCCGTAACAAAAGGGGTTGTATCACGTATAGAGGTTCGACATTCACATTTAACTGTATTATTTTCTGATAAGTAATGAACATGGCTTTTATTCTTCGAAGACCCATATGACAAGTGTTCACTAAATGTTCTAATGTCTGCCTTTTATTGTGCAACACTAGTTTGCTGGGGAGTCTTGTACCTCTATAGATGTGAATGTCTTCTTGTCCTTTGTTTGTTGACATGCTTTGGTTTGATGGCGACAATGGAATGATTCATGGTTTACATAATCAATGCCTCTCAAAATATGGTGTTAATTTTTTGCCTATAGCTCGAGACTTTTGTGAAGGATTTGCCTAAAGCTAGAAAATTGCAATCATGTATTACTAGAGCAAGGGCTTTATCCTTGTAGTTTCACTCAGAGTGAGAGCAGCAAAATTTCTAGACTTTTGTTTTCTCTATGAAATCTTTTGGAGGTTTAATATAGCATTTCTGTTGTTCCTTTAAAATGTAAATGCTAACAGTTGGGAAACTCTGAAAATTGGAAGATTTTGACTGTGTTAGATCTTCTGGTCTTGCCCTTCATGATGGGCAATGGGGCTGGCACTTAATTTCAGATTAGCGTCAGCTTTTGACATTCATCCTTTACTGCATATTTTGCATTGCTTCATCAACTATAGGATGATATATTCACATTCGAAGTGGTCTCTTTTGCATTATTTTGGTGGATTGATAGAGTGGTAAAATATAATCTTGTAGTCACCTCCCGGTGTTGCTCTTTTTTTTTTTTTTTTGGTAAATTAAGTAAAATATAAATGGGGAAGACCAAAAAGTATAAAATGAACCGGCTTCAGAAACTTGCACTCAAGATGAACATGCTCATTTTGAATGGAAGGAAGCCGAGAAAGAGCCCAAGCGGCAAGAGCAATAAAAGAAAAGAAAGAGACCCAAATGGCATCAACAACCGCCAAACAAGCACGACACGACGACCAACATCGGTTGGTCTAGATATGGCTAGTCACCCGAGAGGGAAATGCGTGGAGCAAAGATACTCGGATCCAGGTCCTAGCTACGCTGTAGTCTCCTATTCCTGAAGGAATCTTCCACATTCTTGAAAGAGAGTGCCTTATCTTTGACCACTTTAAAGAGATGATTCTTCATGGCCGGAATGGAAAGTGACTTGTCTCTGAAGAGAATATTGTTCTTATTCCTCCAAATGATATGACAGAGAGTGCCAAAAGAAAACCACACCATGCTTTTGGAGAAGTCCTTGCCCACAAGAAAGGTTGTGGCCCAAAGGAGATTTTCATCCCAAGACCGGTTTCGCCACGGGAGGTTACATCTGGTTGCCCAAAAGAAAGTCAAACAAGCCGTGACCCGACACTAAAAAATAGAGGGTCAATAGAGTCAGGCACCTCCTCACAGAAGGGGCAAAAAGAAGTATCAATCCTGCCATAAGAGAGGAGGAAAGCTTGGGTGGGAAGCCTATGCTTGGCAACAAGCCAAAGGTGAAATTGGTACCTGGGTGTAAATGGCATTGTTCCAAATGAAATAATGCCATAAAACTCGGGGCTTCTTCCTCCTAAAGGCCTCCCATGCCATGGCCACCGTTAACCCCGCCGGATTATCTTTCCAGCAAAAGCAAACTTGGTTAAGAGAGAGGGAGGGGAGGGGAGGGGAATCTCCCATGACTTCAACACCGACCTTAAAGCTTGCCCATCCTTCGCATAGAGGTCTGCAACTGAAGCCTCTCTAGAAAGGACAGAGTTATAGATAAACACATCTGAGAAAACCAAATTCAACGGCCCCTAGGATGCCAGTTATCAAACCAAAGTGACGTAGAATGGCCATCCCCAATTCTTCACCAGAAACTGAGCCGGACTTCTGCTCTGAGTTGTAAAATTTTCTTCCAGGCCCAAGAGCAAGAGGTTAGCCTCTTAACCACCCAAAAGTTCTTCCTTTTAAGGAGCGTGGAGTGGATCCACTTGCACCAAAGTGACTCATCCGTGAACAAAGTCCAGATGTGCTTCACCATAGAAGCCTTGTTGCAATAACGCAATCTCTGGATCCCCAGACCCCCCTCCTCTTTGTATAGGGGAAAATATGTATATGTCATTTTCATTTCAAATATATGAGGCTAGCTTGTGTATGATTGCTAAATGGTCTGAGAGTGAACGTGTTGTCTGTTGGGGCCATAGCATTAGGAGGTTGATCAATTTGAAGAGTTTGACTACACATTCTCTAGCTAATCTCTTGGATTTTCCATTGCATGTAGCACTTCAAACTAACTGCTCTATCTGACATGGTCTGTTCATGCTATAACATTGAAGCCTTTTTGTTATTGAGTTTGTCTGTGAAGTCCATATCTTAAGAATTAAGTATTTGTCATCAGGTAACATCTTATGCTCATGGATCCTCTGATTTGCTGGGAATACAAATTGATGCAGCAATTAATCCGGGTTGGTGGATCTTTTCCTTTATGAATGTCTCTTCATGCATTTTCTAAGGGACAGTTATCCTCATATTAAAATCCTTATTTTACCATAAAGTTCGGCACTCATTTTTTGTACCGGCCTCTGCTCATATTTGGGAGATTGTAGGTAATAGTGGTGGACCCGCATTCAATGATCAAGGAGAGTGCATTGGGGTAGCATTCCAGGTAAATCTATGGCTTCTGGCAAAAATAGCTTCAGAGCTGTGGTGCTCTTATGTTGGCTAAGTCAATATGGAGCTCTTCTTGGATAACGTTCTTACAAAGCTTTTCTTTTAGGTTTACAGATCTGAAGAGGCTGAAAATATTGGTTATGTGATTCCAACAACAGTCGTTTCTCACTTTTTGAATGACTACGACCGAAACGGGAAATATACTGGTGAGGATTAAGTGGTCACAGTGCATGTTTCATGTTCTGTTGTCTTCTGTTCTTAACCTTGTATTTATCTGAATAAAAGACATAAGCAACTTAAAGGTTCCATAGACATGAAGCTGTAGCTGTATGATTGCGCAAATGGTTTTGATGCCCAACATAATCAGCACTGGAAATTATGGAGCTTTAATCTGCTTGAAAGCTTGTAACACACGATGCACAGTTTTGCCACTTTGCTTACTAGTCTGATAATTATCAGAGTTTCTTCCCCTGCAAAGCTTTTATAAGATGGTTGAATTTATTGTTGGTTCTTAGGCTTCAGTGGCAGCTCCTTGGTAGAAATTAGAGATGATTGAAGTGTCACTATTAGTGGAGGTTCTGCCTTCTGATTATTGGGCATAGCTTGTTACTCCTTTCTTGCATGTCTTGAAGACCTTCTTTGTTGGTGTCATTTTCTGCTTGCTATTTTTGTAGCAATTTGAATTTGTCAAATGGCCTGAATCTGCTAAATCGATGGAACAATATTCTTATTCATGAAGGTTTTCCTTGTCTTGGAGTCTTGCTGCAAAAGTTGGAAAATCCAGCTCTACGTGAATGTTTAAAAGTACAGTCCAACGAGGTACATCTCTCATTTACTTGCAGGAAGGCCTTCTCGGATCAAGTTGTGCAATTATTGATGGTTATTGGCATATCCATAGTTGCTGTTAATTCATTCATGTATCATGCACTGGTCAGATTATACCAGTCGGCATCTTTTGTATTTTAGACAGATACATCAGAGTGCATACGCAGCCCCAAATTATTTAGTTACTGGCAATTTACATGTGCACCACCTTGCTTTTTGACTGATATCACTATGCAATGGAGTGAAGTGTCCATCATTTTGGGATAGATTCAGCATAATAAATTTCTTATCTGTCCTGATTATTGATGTTTAAGATGTTAGATTTGTAGCACGTGACATTTTCCCCATCTTTTGTGCAATAGTTATTAATTGAAAGGTAGCTTTACTTGGATAGATGATGCCTGTAACTTGAAAGCAATCTTTTTGTGAAGTGAAAGCTAGCCTTGTTTTATATACCTGTCACTGGTAGGCCAATGATGTACTTATCCGTTTATATATCGTGCTTTAATTAATTGGCATTTTGTAAACTTTTATGTAGTTTTATATTGATTTTCATACTAAAATCAGAGGAAATTGGTTTGCTTAGAAACTGAAAAACATATTTTTATTCACATGTAGCCATCCCGTCATGTTTTAATTTTCTGAAAACCATCATCTTGCTGCATCAATATTGTATCTGTCAAGAGCATCTGAGACTACAGAAAATACCAGAGTGCTGGTTCACTCTGCCTTTTATCAGCAAATTGCTGCATGTCATGAATAAGAGTAAATGCAGCATCCTTAGTGCTACTTTTCCCTTCTTTCATGTTCATGTGGGTTCAAGAGCTTGCACCTGCTTTTAGTGTTGCTACACACCATCCTCACAAGAATTGCACATGTGCAGGGGGTGTTGGTGCGAAGAGTGGAACCAACATCTGATGCAAATAATGTTTTAAAAGAGGTATTCTTCTGACTCAAGGAGTACTTTTGACACAGTCAACATCGATTGCTTTCTCAAACATCAAAAGTTAGAGCTCCATGTAAGGAGCTTTACCGGAAATAAATTTTGTTTAGGCAACTTAAATGAACCTTCAAATTGGTTTTGGTATCAATAGTTGTGCTATTAATGTTTCATTCTGTCAATTTTTCCCTTGCGTCATACGCATGGATTGCCTAAATAGGTTCACTAGGCCCTGTTTGGCAAAAAGAGTTCTTGTTCCCTGGAACAAAAAAAACTGTTCTTTTGTTCTGGGGAACAAAAAAAAAAAACAGAAACATGTTTGGTAAAACTTTTGTTCCCAGAAGCAAAAAATTTATTTTTTTGTTCCCAGAACAGATTTGGAACAGAAATAAGAAGTAAAAAAAAGTTATTTTTTGTTCCTGAAACAATTTTGAGAAACACTTCTTTTTTCTTCTCTTTTTTCTTTCCTTCTTCTTCCTTTTGGCTGGTCGCTAGCTTTGGCCATGGCCAGCGATCGGCCGATGAGGACCGGCGACCTTGCCGGAGCATTGCTGGTCCGTGATGAGGCCGAGCTCGCCCAGCCACCTCGACAAGGGCCGGCAACCTCTTTGAAGCGTCGCTGGTCCTTGTCAGCCGGTCACTGGCCATGGCCGAGGCTGGCGACCGGCCAAAAGGAAGAAAGAAGAAAAAAAAAAAGGAAAAATATAATAAAAATATAATAAAAATATAATAAAAATATTGAAAAATTAAAAGAAATAACAAAATTATACAAGTTTACTAAACGCATTTCTATTCTGGAATATAAATTTTTTGCAATTACCAAGTGCGTTTGATCAGAAATTGTTTTCAGGAACAGAAATAGTTTTCTGTTTTTGTTCAAAAGTTGTTCCTCGGAACAGAAACATTACCAAACGCGCCCTAAATTGCTATCAACTTTTTTTAAAGAGATAAAGTGAAAGGCTTGCAAATTCACACCATGAACTAGTATGCCAAAGTAAAGATTAAAGGTGGGAAAATGGTCTTATAAGTCACATGATCATGTATCTATGCTTTTCCAGGGGGACGTGATTACTAGCTTTGATGATGTTCATGTTGGGTGCGAAGGAACTGTGCCATTCCGATCATCTGAGCGCATTGCATTCCGCTACCTAATTAGTCAGAAGTAAGGAGCTCATTTTTCTAAGCAGATGTCAGAGGGGAAAGATATTCTTCCCTTGAAACTTCATGTTAGTTTAGTAACTACAACAATCAAATGTTGGCTCAATCTTGTTCTTTTAGGGCTTCCCTCATGTTTCCCAACTCTTTCTTTTGTGATGGAGTTTTGAGTCGTCATAAGACTAGTTATGCCCATCTTTTCTGTCACTGAGATGTGAATGAGATGTCATTACAAGGTGGAGTCATTCACATATAATCAGTTATTATTATGCAATTGTGAGATTGCTGCCAGTGATTTGTATTTGCTCTGCATAGGCCCTACAATCACAATGTGGCATGTAAGTTTCATTCTGGAATTTTCACTGATGGGGCACTTTAGCATGCATTATGGAAGGTCAAGGAAGCAGTTGTTATCACTGCCACTGGAAACTTTTGACAAAATACACATAAGGAGGAATTGTTTTTTTTTTTTAAAGAAAGAGAGAGGGTCATATTCTTATGTCTGGCCATTCTTAGTATGCATTTCGCATAATGCATATATGCTCCTTTTAAGTTTTTTATTGTGTTCCGTAATCACAATCGAAACCATTGTCCTTCATAGAAGCTATAGGCCCATGTTCAAGTTCTTATTGACTACATGTGATGTTTACGCAGGTTTGCTGGTGATGTAGTACAACTTGGCATTATTAGAGCAGGGACGTTTGTAAAAGTTCCTGTAATTTTGAATCCGCGAGTTCATTTGGTAAATTTCTATAGCTTTTTGTCTCTACATAACATTGCATCCCTAATCTCTGGAGCTCTCCTCTGTGACAATCCTGTATGGTTTATGCTTGTAGGTTCCCTATCATATTGAAGGGGGTCAGCCTTCTTATCTAATTATAGCCGGTCTGGTCTTTACCCCGCTATCAGAACCACTAATAGAGTATGGTCCAACTACTGGCCAAAAATTCTTCAAGTTGTATAATGTTCACATTTTGAAGTTGATTAAACATTGCAATTATGTCTGATAAATTTCTTTTCTAACTGTTTGGACAGTGAAGAGTGTGAAGATTCTATAGGGGTAAGTCATTTTGACATGGCAGATGATATGACGAATTATATTATCATGTGATGTTCAGATTTCTTTTTTTTTTTTTTCAAGAGCAAAAGTACAGGAGATATTCTTGTAATTAACCATCTGAAATAAGTCTTACATGCGCTCTTCTTGGCAGCTAAAATTACTAGCAAAGGCTCGCTATTCTTTGGCAAGGTTCAAAGGTGAACAAATTGTGATCCTATCGCAGGTTAGTGGTATCTATATTTATATGATTTCCCTGAAAACTTTATGAGATTCCAGTCAAATCTACTCCGAAAATTAGATATCAACAAACAAAAGAATGGCAATCATTTTGCTTTCCTTGCCTTTATTCCATCTGGAGAACTAGATCTTGCAGTTTTCCAGATCCTCCTCACACAATCGCGACTGTATTTCATCATCCCTTTTCATATGTATAGGTGCTGGCAAACGAGGTAAACATAGGATATGAAGACATGGGCAATCAACAGGTACCATGGCACTGCCCATATATTAGCGCTTTTAGTTCCAGTATTTTTCATGTACTCAAAATAGGAGGTATTATCAGGTCTTGAAGTTCAATGGCACTCAAATAAAAAACATTCGTCACCTCGCCCACCTCGTCGACTGTAAGTGATGAAATTTGTCCCCTTTCCTGTCTTAACATGACCTTGATTACTATGACACTCACAATTTGTCCACTGGCTTTCTTAGCATGTAAGGACAAGTATCTAGTTTTTGAGTTTGAAGACAATTATCTGGCTGTCCTGGAGAGAGAAGCCGCTATGGCAGCCTCATCCTGCATTCTCAAAGATTATGGGATTCCAGCCGAAAGATCTTCTGATCTTTTAGAACCTTACGTGGATTTGCCAACAGATAATGAAAAAGTAGAGCAAGATTTCAGCAATAGCCCAGTTTCAAGTTTGGAAATCGGGAATGATGGAATTTTGTGGGCATAGTTAACTGACAGTCGGCGTCAGCCTAATTCTTTTCACCCTTGTAGCATCTCTTACTGTAGGCAGGGTTGCATCATCAATAAGGATGAAGTGAGGAGTCTGAAGACTGATCTCCTATTCTTCCTTTGAGCCTGCGCGAGTCTTGATCAAATTCTTTTTTACTTATCAGGTGGAGATCAAGTTACGAGTGGTTCTACATGTAAATTATGGCGGTCAATTTTGTATTTTTTTTCATTTTGACGATTGAGTGATGTCGGATCTTGGGTCGGAAAGATTATAATGAATGAATTTTTTGGATGATACTCCTTGAATAGTCATACGTGCATTGCTTTATGTTATCTAAATGTAGCATTTTGAAACCAATGGGAGTTTATGCAGCCTTATCAAAGGTTGAATGAGCTTTGAAAATGTCTGCAGTTTGCTTCTTCTTCGCTCCTAGCTTTTCCTTCGTGGATCATTCTCGTTTTGCCTCAACATTGACAAGGTGAGGGTATGGAGGCAAGTCGGAAGAGGATCGTCTACCCGCCACAGTATTTCCCTCGGTGGCTAAAATCATTCGGTAACGTCATTTTGATAAATCAGTTGCTGAGATCTGTTGAGGCAACGAAGATAAGGTATAATAACCAAAATACATAGAGGCATTGATTGACAAGTAGTTGTATCACAAAGAACAGAAAAAAATTTATCGAAAAAATTATAAATTTATTATATTTTTGTTAATTCAATTTTAAACCTTTCAATTTTATTAATTCAATTAGAAATTTTTTTATATTTTGTCAATTGAGTCAATACTGAATTTTATTAAAATCGCATGGACATTAGATTGGTGTTGACGTAGATAATTTTAATAACATTTTAATAAATTTTAAAAAAATAAATTATTTTTTGATTTTGATTTTTTTAATTTATTTATTTATTTTATGCAGTCATTGGCCATGGTTAGGCTAGCTGGCCTTGCCTTGGTGGAGGTCACCTTGCCTACCACAAGTGAGGTGTGGTAGGGCACGGGTGAGCCCTCATGAGGCTCAGCCTTGCCTCGCCAATTTGACGAGGTCGGCCCTCCTAGGTCAAGGTGGTTTCACTTTTGGTAGATGATGCCAAGTTGCTTGGCCCATGGCCAATGGTCAACCATCGGCAAAACGAAGAACAAAGGAAAAGAAATAAAAAATATTAAAAAATATTAGAATATTATTAACAATTGTTCATATCATCACCAACTTCCACGTCAACAAATTTAAGGTAAAATTGATCGAATTGATTTAATTGTCAAAATGTGAAAATATTTAAAAATAAAAAATATTATAAAATATTATCAAAAAACCCCAAACTATTATTTTATTATAAAAAAACAAAATTGGTACATTTATGTTTTACAAACAATTTATCACAAATATACCATATGCTAAATTGGATTAATACCACAAAAAAATCACAAAAATGTAAACGGCAACAAACGAATAAAATCCTTAAATTTGCCAAAATTAGTTAACTTAATAGTTTGAGAATAAAATAACAAAAACTAATAGAGAATAAATTTGTCAAAATGTGAAAATATTTATGATCAAAAAATGAATTGATATATATTTGATAACTTTTGGACAATTTCCCTAAGACTGTGATATGTTATCATAAAAGAAAGGGAAAATTATACGAATGTCAATATGGTCTTTAAATTTCGGTCCAATATGTAATGTCATAACTAAATTTTTTTCATTCAATATGGTTTTCCAATTTTGGTACAATGTTCAAGTGATCCCTAAACTTTTAAATATTTTGATATAATTTATAGTATATATAGTATGCTTCACACGTTTCTTCGGCAATCACAATAATTCTCATATTGGTAAAACACTGTTATGGATCTTCGTAGGGTCCGCTGTCGGTGTTAGAAATAGTTTACACATTCACCGTTGAACGGTTAACATGCGGAAGAATTTAGTCACAAAAATATCGACCGCCGTTCTTTAATCGATTCGCTCGGCACCATGTTTCGCTGTATTTCGCTAGGACGCACAGCATCAAATAGCCAAGCAACTGTTGATGATCATCACCGCTCGGATCAGTTAATTTGCTACATTTGCGTACAGAGAGTACACGACTGCACTATCAGGAGCATCATACAGCAACGTTTTCGGCGGCGATTTCCTTTCGCTGGTATCGGGGCGACGTCACAGCAGCCCCTTTATGTCGTTCGCGACGCTCTGGGCGTCGAGAGAAGCTCCAAAGAACCCTCTCCTCGACAGTCCCACGCAGTATAAGCCGTTCTTTCCTTTCCACTTGTCTGGATAACTCGGCTTCACGATGCCGTCGTCGTTCAGAATGCAATCCTCTTCCTGTCATCGGAATGGGAAACAAAGTGAGAGCTACATCATCTGCTGTGTAACTTCTAGTTGAGCGGTCTTAGTTGACCATAGTCTCGGACAACCATTAGTTCGAGAGAGAGAGAGAGAGAGAGAGAGAGAGAGAGAGAGAGCCGGGTACCTTGACCTTGAGCCACTGTTTCGTAGGCCGCTTGAAGCCGGTGGCGAACACAATGGCATCGAACGAATCCGAGTGCCCATTTTCGAATACCACTTCATTGCCTCTTATGCATTTGACTGCCGGCAAAACCTGCAGAAGAATGCAACATATCATCCAAATTCAAGCAAGTCTCCAGCCCCTTGATGACAGATTTTGTAAGATTGTGATAAGATCATTGCCAACTCTTCTAAAAACTATTAGTTTGCTATTTTTTTGGTCTAATACTAAGTGTAGAAATTTAACTGGGGAAACAAATAGGACTTAAAAAGATTTGAACTTGGAACCTCCAGCTTTAGTATCATATAAGATTTTATTATGATCATTATTAATTATTTTAAAAGTTTAAAGTTATTAAATAAATGCATGATTTAATATTTAATTATTTTAACAAATTTTACCATATGTCAATCTTGCAATAAGTGAAACTGTTTAGACAGCTGCTGTATTAACTTCAAGCCTCATGCAACAGACAAAACTTCTCAAATTTCCTCGCAAAATTCCTTAACAATAATGATTAGAACTAGAAGAGACGAGTTACCTGAATCTCTCCGGATCTGATCTTCGCGCAAGTGCCGACATCGACGAGAGGGTACTTGCCGTACTTCATCTTCATGGTGAAGGGGCCCTCCTTGGGCTTCGGGATGCCGTACTTGCTCATGTCCCCGAACCACAGGCGGCTCGCGATCATCGTCAATCTCTCGGCCCAATTGAAGGACAAGTACTTCACCAGCACTATCGCCCAGTTCAGCATCTCCCTTGTCACAAAATTGACCTGCAAAGTCACAGATCGCCAGACCCCGTCATACATAATGATTTGATCCACATATACACCATAAGTACATTAACCTCTATTCTTATAAAGCAAATCCAATGCCAATTTCAAGTTCCAACCCCAGATTTTTCGCTCGAAAGCTTTCCGACATTATCTATCAGACTCATTCCCTGAACTAGATTAAATCGCACTCCTCACAGCAAGTGTAAAAACTCATATGTGAGCTTGGAACGATCTCTCTCGCACTCGCGTGCGCTTGTGGTTGCAACCACAACCGCAGGGATCACGGCAAACACCCTTATGTGTGGTGTATTTCCTCGAACAAATTGATAGGATGAGAAATCGAGGGAGCACTTCTTTTCCAATCTTATCCTATTCTAACCCATCTTATTTTTCAGGACCAAACGTAGCCTTTAAGAAACAAACTAGAGGGCAATCGATGGAATCATATTTTTCACTCTGATGGGCTCTATTTTGCTAGATATCATCTAGACTTGTTCTATAAGATCAATCATCCCCATATCAAATGCAAAAACTCGTGCTCAATCTCACTAAAAATCATGATTATTCATATAAATCATGCACCGTAATCGGTTGTATCCATTGTATCGCAATGCAAAATGTGTCCTTAAATGTTTTTCTGAACTCCAAAGGAGGATAATTCACATGACACGAGTATTAGTGTATAGAACGGTGTATGTATGTACGTATGCATGAGGGTCTTATCCATAATGGAGAAAAGCTGAGGATTAATCACCGGGCTCCGGACGACGATGGAGGTGATGGCTCCATGGTCGGCGAGATCCAGCGCGATCTCCATGCCCGAATTGCCGGACCCGACCACCAACACTTTCTTCTTTGCAAACTCCTTCCCGTTCCTGTACTCCGTCGAGTGCATCGCCTTCCCGGGGAAACTTTCCATCCCCTCCACCTCCGGCACGAACGCGTCGCAGCTCTCGCCGGTCGCCACCACCAGGAACCTCGTGCTGTACTCCTCCACCACCCCCGCGCCGCCTTTCGACACGTCACTGGCCACCACGCGCCACCTTCCTGAGGCCTCGTCGTAGCTGGCGGACTCGACGGACCGGCTGTAGACCGGGTTGATGCCGAAGCGGGAGACGTACTCCTGGAGGTACTGGACGAAGAGGGACTTGGGAGGGTACTTGGGCCAGTCGGCGGGGACCGGCACGTGCGGGAGCTGGCAGGTGTGCTTGGGGAGGTGGATGTGGAGGCGGTCGTAGGCGCCGCGCTGCCACAGCGGGGCGAAGCAGTCGGCGCGCTCGAGGAGGAGGTAGGGGATGGAGAGGGAGGAGAGGGCCCCCGCGGCGGCGATGCCGGAGGGGCCGCCGCCGACGATGATCACTTCCGCTTCTTTGCTCATGTGGTGCGGTGGCGAGAGCAGCGGAGGAAGAGGATTAGAATTTGTAAGTGGAAGATGTGAGGATGGAGGAGGGCGTCCGGACTGGGACTACTTGGGAGTCTTTTCTCCCTAATTTGGCTGGGCATGTGACTCACGTCATTTTCAATGATTTAAATTCAGTTTCATATGATAATTTTTTTCGAAAATACATGCAATCCCTTTGGATCCGAAGCTACAGAAGATGTTATAGTGCCATATTTAATGGTAAGGAACGATTGTAGCAAGTTTTTGTTAAGGGTATTTTCAAAATTGATTTCATTAATCTGTGTCACGAAACATCACTCGATACAAGAAGATCAGGGATTTGTGTGAATGGTCCTGGTGGTTAATCTATTCAATCCGAAAGTGCCGTATAAGGAAAAAAGAAAATTGTTAAAGGAAAGTTTTGTTGTCAACCACCACCACCACAAATGTATCTTTCTGTCTCTTTCTATGGAGCCCATCGACTCCATCTCCATAATTAATGGAGCCAAATCATCTTGGACGCAGCCAAATGTGGCTGCGTCATGTACGTTGCAGGTTTGCCACCACGAAATCTCTCTTTTTAGGTTGGTCCTCAGATATATATTTAGTCGCATGCTCCGAATACATAGCAAATACCTCTTTGGGGAAGATGCCCGCAGATGATGAACTAAGTGACAACTATAAACTCTTTCAAGTTATGAATATTAGGATCGGATTCATACTCATAATTGATAAAAAGTATAGAAATCTCGCTTTAGGGATTACCTAGGCATGGGGTCACAAGGGACACCATGCCCAGGTAATTTATTGGTAGTTTAGGTTTGGGTTATGAGTAGTTGATGAGTAACATACATAACCTATTTTTCTTGTAACTAAGAGTTGTAAAAAAGAAGTGTAAGGTGGTTATTATAGTAGAATCATATGCTGGATGTACAGCCTTAGTTCAAGGATGAACCGAGATGAATTGTATATCTTGATTTCTCTTTATGGCCTTACTCTCTATTTCATTGTATTTGTATGCCTAATACTAATAACGAGGGGCTAGTGGTGGCCTTATTGCCCCTTATTGGTCCCACGGAAAGTTTTCATTCTTAGACTTTTAGTAAAAGAAATTTGGAATGAAATTTAATTTAATCACAAATGGGGCTAAAAATATTTAAAATAAAAACGCCTCCTAAAAAGACCCCAATTTTGGGTGAAATTTAATTTAATCATAAATAGGGCAATTTCAACTCTCTAAAAGACCCAATTTTCTTTTATTTCTTTTAAAAAGATCCTTGTCTTTCACTCTAATTGCAAATATGCCTATATGTCCAAAAATGGTTATCGATTTCTTCAAGATCGTCAACATCATGAGACACTATTATTATTTCATACAAAACATGAGGGTGTTGATGAAAATGCATATTCTGATAATGGACCTTTAACTAGCCTTGAAGTTGATAAATTTGAAGATACTAGTGAACGATTCTTGGACATATGGATAGATTTTGGTTTATAGTGAAAATTAGGAGTTTTTTTTTTTGGGGGAAAGACCATAAAAAATCTCAAACTTTGCCTAAAGTGACACATTTACTTCAAATTTTTTTTTTCATGACGTGAATAACCCCAAACTTTTTAAACCGTGACACATTTACCCATCAAAACATTTTTTGTCTTTTTTTTTTTTTCTGTTTTTCCTTTTTCTTTTTTTTCCTCTTCTTCCTTTCATTGGCCATGGCGGAGGGAAGTCGGCGTCTGGCGGAGGGAAGCCAGCGTTTGGCGAAGGTTGCCCTCGTCAACAACAGGTGAGGATCGCCCTCGCCTAGGCTGGTTAGGGCCACCCTTGCTTGGGCTGGCTAGGGCTGCCCTCGGCTGGATTAGGCGAGGGAACTCCTCGCCCAAGTCCAATGAGGGCATCCCTTGCCCGACGCCGACGAGGGTGAGGGCGCAAGGGAGGCCCTCCCCGACCCAACCAAGGGTCGCCCTCGCTCGATGCTAGCAAAGGCGGCCTTAGCTAGCCTAGGTGAGGGTGAGCCTCGCCTAATGCCGATAAGGGCAGCCCTCGCCCTACGCCGATGGAGGGAAGAGAGAAGGAAAAAAAAATTAAAATAAAATAAAAAGTAAAAAGACCAAAATGCCTTATAATTTAGGATAAATGTGTCAAATGACAGAAGTTCACGGTTTTTTGTGTTATAAAAAAAAGTTCAAAGGTTTTTTTTTTTTGTGATCCAAGGAACGCGTAAGCTGACAGTTGGCGAACAAACCCTAGGAAGCAATTGCAGGACCTACCACCATAGTACTTCAGATAAGAATCTCTAACGATGCCTTTGGGATTCGAACTCCTCCCCTTCGTAAGGGGGAAAAAGCCTCAAGCCAGCTGCATCGCTGCAGGCTATGAAGCACGGACACGCTGTCCGTGCTCACGTATCGTGTCCGACATGTGTCGGAGCGTGTTGGACACCTCGACACGCGGTCAACGCGTGTCGGATTTTTTGACACGTGGTCAACCTTTTCCCGACACGTTTCGACACGCATGTCCGGGAGGGAGCAGACCACGAGCGACGGCGAGAGACGGCCGAGCTTAGACTGAGGCGAGGCCCGGCCCTGTGAGGGAGAAAGGACCAAAGGTGAGAGGAAGAGGAGAGGAAGGCGGTCGTGCGGCGAGCGGCGAGCGGCGAGGAAGGGGTTGTGCGTGCGGCGAGGAAGGGGATCGTGCGTACGGCGAGGAGCGGCGACCAGCGAGGAAGGAGGTCGTGCGGCGAGCGGCTAGGAGGGAGGAGGAGAAGAGGAAGGGTCGCGAGCGGCGAGGAGAAGGAGTAAAGGAGCTAGGGTTTCTGAGAAACCCAAAAGTAAATAAAAAAATGGGAGTCTGGTACCTATTTTGGGGGGAGGGAAAGTGACGGACAGATGGGGGGGAAATGGACGATTGTGGGAGGGAAAGGAAAAATAAATAAATTTGGGTGGGGGGAATGGACGATGGTGGGGACTGGGGAGGGAAAAGAAAATGAATTTGGAAGTGGGGGAAATGGATAAGGAAAAGAAGGGAGTGGGGGAATTTTTTTTTAATCAGGAAAATAAATAAATGAGATTAAAAAATAAAAGTAAATTTGGGGGGAGGGGGGATTACGAAAAATAAATATAAATTTGGGATAATGAAAAAAAAAGTGTAAGATTTATTAATATTATTAGTATAAATTCATTGTAAACTCTTCCGTGTCCCGTCTTTGGGTAAATGTGTCACGGTTGGCAAAGTTCAGAGTTTTTCACATCACTAAAAAAAAAAAAATTGAGGTAAATCTGTCACTTTGAGTAAAGTTTAGGGTTTTTCATAATTTTTTTCCTTTCTTTTTAGACATGAATAAATTCAAAGTAGAATCGAGATTTAATCTAAAGTTGGAAACTTTCTAGGAAATTAGGCCATCATAGGTAATGTTTACTAAAACAATTTTATCGCCCCTCTTTTCCATCACCCTCCATTTCTTGTGTCGCCATTGGCACATGAGGATGATTTTTTTTTTTTTTTTTTTTTTTGGCTTTAGCTGTTGATTATGTGAGCCCTAAATATAAAATCCTTATAGATTCACATGATCAATAGCAATGGCAATGTCAGTAAAGCTTCAATACGATACGCTTGAATTCAGGGAAGCATTTTCAACAGACACTTGTGTAGCGTATCGATTTTTAATGGTAAGCTGCACCAAACCCTATAATCACTATGGGGTCCAGTAGGATGACCATATCAATAGTAATATTGGATGGATGAGAGCCATCCAAGTGGGCGATTCAAACAATTTGGCCAATTTTATGAACTTATTTCGATTTTATCCAGTAAAGAAATTAAAGTAATTTTGCACCCGATTGCTATACAATTTCCAAAGTTTTGATTCGATAAATCTTTATAGATGCTTATGAATTAAACGGCTCACATCCATTACATAAAGCTCTACCTCATCGCTATGATGATAATCTCTACCAACCCTATTCAAATAAGGATCTTTTCATAGGTGGCCCCAAAAAATAAAATAAGGATCTTTAAATATAAGTCCAAAGACACTATTTAAGATTACTAAAAACAGTACGAGGGTTTGTTCACTTACAAATTTTTGAAAGTTGTAAATAACATATATTTCGAGAAAATCACATATTTCAGTAGATTCGTTTACGTTTTCAAACTAAGTACAATCAATCATTTTTAACAATTGAGCTTTAAGCGCATATTTTCAATGATATCCCTTTCGAACAACAAGCTAATGAGATAATTATGACTACTTGATTGAGACTTGAATGGTCGAGACCGAGACACGATAGGAAAATTTTTCAATGCGAAATTAGTTATGTCCCTGTGTTTTGTCTTGTAACTGATAATAAAACTTTAGCTCATGCCCTCATTATCCGTCCAATCCATCCAGAGAACTCCCCAAAAGGCCGTATAAGTAGAAGGACCCGCTGAACTCAAATATCTTCTTCCACCATGACCTTCCGACCCTATACAGCCACACATCTCAGAGAGCAAGAGAGAGAGAGAGAGATTACAACAGTACTTTTTGAAAATGATGAATGGAGATTGTTTCACTCAATGGGCTCCATGCATATGTAAGAACGTATCATTCAATGTGGGTAGCTTAATGATTAAAGCTCGACTTCATTTGTAGATCAGGCACATGATATATACTCAATTTCATTACTATCAAGTGAAAAAATATCTTGCTTGTCCTGGTACTTTATCTCTCAACTTACCGTATCTATAAGATGAATGGATGAATTTCAGGAGCTTGAAATTTATTTATTGAAAATAAATTTGTTTCGTTGTAAGAATGGATTGGGACTTGATTGTAACATGGATCAAACGTTTAGGATTCCTCATGTAATTTTTCGTATGTAATGCAATTACATACTGAGATAAGTCTGGAGTATTGTGAGAAGAAAATGCGAACCGTGGCCGAGATGAATCATCGTGTGCATTGAGTACGCAGAAAGATTCCGTCTCTCGTAGTCACGACGTGATGGTTGTTCTGTTGTCTTCCGCCAGAAGATATGACATCTTGTGAAAACATTAGGAGCGGGTCGTGTACGCAAGACATAATCTGGAATGTACAGACTACGTCCTGAACATGACGCATACCAACATAAAAAGCGACAGGACAAATAAAACTTCGACGAAAATACTGAATCTATGTCGCACATCGCCATGTCATTGTCCCTGTGGATAATAAATCTCAGCAGGCACTGCACGCAACCGATGCTAACATGCGCCGTAGTTTACATCGGCGACGTTTGTGAGCCAGCTTGCATCCGAATCTGCCGTTGGAAATAGCCATGTCTGGTCATTTTGTATGATGTGTCCACTTCACATGGCCGGAGAAGCTCAAGGTCCAAGTCATTCTTGGACAGATTCGGATGTCTATTCAGTAATGGAACCGGTTGTTCCCATTCGTGGCCTAAAACAAAAATCAGTTGTTTTCATTCACAAGGCACTAATTGTAATTGGACAAGGACTGCGTTGTCTTGTCTCTAACGGGAGAATTGCAGCCGCGGGATCGTGGTCCCCAGAAAGGGCAAAAGTCAGAATGAAAACGGAGATTATCTTTGTACAATGGCGGTCACTTTGAGATTGGCCTACAAAATCGATACATTAATTGACGGGCTAGACAGAAAGCTCAAACGTGTTTACTGCAAAAACTTAAAATCTTTTTTTCCCGATAAACGAATTATCATAGTTCGTCATCAGAACATATTAGTTGCTAAACCTAAGAAGCAAGGAATTCAGCCTCACTACTCATCAATGGGCCGAACCAGTGACGTGTAACGGAGCATGCGGACCCATCTCTACTATATATGCACTGGGTCGCTCCACTGTATAACATGCGTATCAAAATTATAAAATTTCTGATGTTTCCAAAGATCGTCAGCTGACGACTGTCTCAGTCGGCGAGCCCGGGATGTGCTGCACGAAGCCCCTCCCTCCAAACACCGGACGCATAAAAGCATTATCAAACTTACGCCAGTAATAGTGCACAGTGTGAGCAGGAGTTGTCAAGAGCATGCGTAGACTCCTAAGACGGGTTGTGCCGTTCTGGCCGTTCATCGCAACTTCCGGGTCATGACCATTTTGAAGTAGAGGCAGGGTCGTGCCGTTTTGGCCGTTCATCGCAACTTCCGGGTCTTGACCATTTTGAAGTAGAGGCAGCGTAAGAGATTTTGGTGAGGACAATTCAGATTCCACCATACTACTCAGAGGCTTCCGCAGGGGCAGCAGGAATCTTATTAGAGGTTTGGTCACCAACCCAAACACCTGAAACAGAAGAGGTGAATAGTCTATACATTAGATTTGTTGCTGTTAATTCATCGTTCTTAAAAAATAGTGTGGTCCAATGTTCTTGACAGAAGGTCAAACTATAGATATACTGATCCTTAAATCGAGGCCCGTGCAGGCTTCTTTAGGATCACCTGTGGTAAAGCTAGGTACCCAAACAAGAGATGGCTCTGATTAGATGGGTTTGCACCTCCATCCAGTCCAGAAAGCATATGCCTTAATTTGTGCTTATGTTTCCCACCTTCCAATTAGTTTATAATCAAAGCTTAATGGCCATTCAGATTTCTTGCTCATGCAATAGAGGCTTAATTTGTGGAATACGTGGCCTGTGAACCACATCCTCATTGGATTATATGCATATCAGGATGGATTCTAACTTGACGAAATTATACATGTATATGTACAATTGTGCAGAGTACGGTAATATTAACCACTCTTACCACTGTGCAAAAGAGGACTATTGAGATGGTGCTGGTGATCATGATAGCATTTCCTCGTATTTGTGTATGGCCTGAGCTGGCAAACTGTGTGAAAGTTGAAATGTGAGCTTAGCACATTCAACGCTCGAATATAGCAATGCAACTTCAGTGTATTGTATATGGAACAGGAGATGGACAGAATTTTTTCCAAGAAATCTTAAGAAGACACAAGGAAATACTAATTGACAGGAAGGCAACATGATCATACTCAGATAATCCCAAAGAAAACTGGAACTTAGCCCAAAAGTCTGGCCTAAGAAACACATGAGGATGTTAGAAGGGGCTTCTCTGTCAAGTTTATGGAATCATAAGACAAATTAACATAGAAAAACTCCTCAGTGCCACCACAGATATTAAGGATGGTAATATTGTCAGTCAACTTTTTAATTTTCTTGCACATATAGGTTTGGTGGTAGCACTTTGGCAAATATACTTGTCTTGTAAGTCAGAATGGACTAGATACAAAAGGGAATGCTACCTAAAAAAATTTCATTAGTGATTACATCAATAAAATGCATAATGTTGGGCTACATGTGAAATAGAGATAACAAAAAAATATGCATGAAGATGACCACTTAGCCTATAGCAACCATATTTTGTATATATTAAAAACCATACAATTGCTTTGTTTTGATGCATGCAGACAGGTTTATCTGAATGAGACAATGCAATTGGCCAACCTTTGCAGAATTAAGCACGTGATTGTATCATGTTAAGACTGGACTGATTAAAAAGGAAACAGGCACCAAACCTAACAATATATAGCCAACGTCATTAATAAGTCAAAATTATCCCAGTGGTACCTTATTATAAGCAAGCGCCATGGATACAGCCCCTCGCATGAGCCCAGCCCACCATATTGTCACCTGTTATGGTTTCCATTATTTGATGGCTTATACGATGATTAATAAATATAATTACTTGGAAAAAAAAGAAAAGCCTACCTGTTGCTTAAAACCAATTTTATCATCTGGAGACTTCTTAGTTAAGTTGGAAATGAAGGACAGGGGGAACACAAAAGCAGCCCTCCCAAGGACAATTAGGCCAAGCAGTATGGTGCTCACTCCAACTGACGTGCCCGGACTGCACAAGGCATCAAAGGAAGAAAAGAACCCTCTCATCAACAAAAGCAACATATAAAGAACCAAAAGAGGACCTTCACCCAGGAGACATCCCAGCTGAAGTAAGAATACTGGCACTAGAGTCTAAAGTGTATACTTGTGAATAATGTTGTGCGATAAACTCGCATCTCACCTATACATTCACCAACAAAATGCGAACAAGCATAAAAGTGCACTCTTAGAGAGAGGGCAAAGGAGGGAGAGAAGCAGATTGATATCACTAGACAGAGATCCTGCAATGAACTATGGCAGCCAATCCAATAATGTAATTGTTGTAAATATTTGAACACTACCTCTTGCTTACAGCACTCCACTTTTCAATGTCCAGGGCATCCATGCCAACGTACAAGAAGATGAAGATCTCAGAGATAAAGGACATTGTTGCGAAAGCATGTCTGCATAAAATGGAACCCAGAATGGGACCCGCATGTTATTTTGTCCAGCATTGTTATTTTTGTAATTTCATTCATCAAGAAAATTGTAATGCACGACAAAGAATAGCATTATTGATCGACTGGAGAAAATTACGTACTTGGTTGTTACTCTTGAATTCTCAGTTACATTATGCCAAGTGTAATGTGACATCACAATCCCACAAAAGAATACTGTAAGAATGCCACTTAAAGAGAAGAGCTGCATAAGAATACAAATTAAAGCAGTCAAATTCAGTTAATGAAAGCAATTGCACCCCAAACTTGCTACACTACCTAGAAGGAATTATTTAAACCTTACTTCTGCCATCATATATGAAAGATAAGCCATGAGGATCATCAGAGCAACTTCACGATCAGTAGAATGCCTGAAAATTGAACAGACAGCAACATCAGTGTCATAACAGTTCAAGATGCAAATGAACACTGAAAGACTTGATCTTAAATATCTGCCCATTGGAAAATAAAATTCTAAGTCAGCCTTTAAAAGCAGTGTATGTGTGCATTGGCACCCTTGGCAGTTCAGCCTCCATGATATTCGATAGATAATCAATTCAAATTACTCTGAAGACACCAGAGCAGCATCAGTTGCTACAGCCGGAGCTGAAAGTCTACAATATGCCACTGACAGACTGATACATGATGTCTCTAGGATAAAACCTATGAGGATGTCTAACCAAACTGAATATATCATTTGTTCATTACTATAACATACTGTTCTTTCTCAGAGGATGTTAAGCCATAAATCTTCTTTTTCTTATAATCATATCGGCAATCCTCTGCTAGAGTCTCCACATAACACCACATTAACCAATTAATTTAACTAATCTCAGCTATTAACCTATTGGCAATAATATAAAGTCAGGAAAGAAAATGAGCTACAACTCCGTGGTGCTCTGTGTCTAGGCAGAAAGCAGACTCCACCAAATTACTCCTAATAAGGGACCACATTCATCTCTATATTCCAGAGGGAACGTTTTAGATGGACTTCCATTACATTAAACAAATTGTGTTAGAAAACTTAAACCTGGTGGATACCTGCCAAAGTAGAGTTTCTTAATGATATATGCACTGAGTAAACCAACCTGCAAGTAAAACCAAACAAGATGTCACCCGATAAAAATTGCACTAGTATCACATAGACACATTGCTTGAGACAATGATACATCATGGCATAAAAAATTTATGGCAAGCACCTACTGCCTAAAACTCCAGAAATTTCCCCAACGTCCTGTAATATGCTCTGAAGATTTCTAAAAGAAATGTGGGAACCGTCTACTGTGCTTAAGAGGAAAACTGGAGAATATTGCTACCACTTTGATTCATCCACTAAGCTGACCTTCATTCATATGTGTTTCTCATTACTTAAATTAACTGAGAAACACCGAGGGAGGACAGGAATGATGTTTAACACAATAAGGAAACTCAAATTGCACAATGGAAAGGAAATAATAGGAACACAAAAAAAGACCAAGGATACAATTAACAGAGGGGCGAAACTTACAGCTACACCAAGCAATGTGCCTGTGAAAAATAAACTGCAGAGACTGCCAGCAAATTGTGTGGCAATGCCTGAGGTGGTATGAGAGAGATCAAATCTTTGGAGTGTGTTGAAGAGGACAACAGAAGTAGCATCATTAACCACGCCTTCTCCAAAAACTAGACTGTAAAGTAGAGGTGTCTCATCCTGATTTAGCACCTGAATGACAAATTGAACGCTTAATTTGAATGTCTGTCTTGTCATCCAAATATGAAACGCATTCACCAACTGAAGGCAACTTTACCTGCAATGTGCAAACAGAATCTGTGGCAGAGAAAATTGCTCCAAGTGCTACAAGTCAAGGCAAAAAGTAGTTAATATCTGAAAACCATACAAATGACACTTGATATGCACCAATTTCTTTTTTTAAGAAGGTAAAACCTATAGGTGTAAAGTGAGAGTGACCTGATGATAACATATATGGATCTACTGTAGGTAAATCAGCCAGTCTCTATCTTTCTGTTCTTCTCTTTTTGCACAAAAAATCATCATCAAACCCAAAGCATATGTCCTTATTGACTTAGTAATTAGAAATTGCAAAGGATTCAAGAAACCTGAAAACCTCAATATGCATAGTTAAGAAAATACACTGCAGAGAGGAACTAATTTTCTAACCAAACTCTACAACTATATAGACAGAATGCTCCTGTACTCACATAAAGGATTTGGGCTCTGTCTGGATTGACTTTTACTGTTTATTTTTTTGCTTAATTAAATTCTTTCAATTCACACATCTTGACTTTTCCAAAATCTGAAACACTTGAAACTTTCACAAAATGCAAATGTTGAAACGTGGATCCATGTAAAAAACTTTCATATCTTTTTCAAATTAGAATGTTACTTTATATTTTGGAAAAACTAGACGTATTTATTAATTTATTTAAATTGAACCGAAGAAGCCCTTAACTTCAGGAAGCATGCTTTCTGTCAATTAAAATAAAGAAAAAGACATACCAAAATAATCTCCCATCTCCAGGAAGCCAACATCATTCAACATTTTGAACAGCTGTGCAGAACCTGTATTAACAATAGGACGGTTATATGAATAATGCAAAGCAGCATAAGCTCTTCCTCTGCTATCTTTTTTTAATTCTTCTTTCTTCTTGTTAGCTGGAAAATCAGCTATCATTCTTCTGTTCTTTTAAAAGGCAGATTGCACACATGATACTCAATAGCAATATGACACACACAAAAGCCAACCTGAACCTGTAGTTCTACAAGGCACTAAACTAACTTAAGCCAATTGTAAATTCACTGTGGAGCTCTACTTTGTCAACCATTTCTATTGTTAATATTTTGGCAACAGATATGCATTTCGCTAGAATTTTGACCCCAAAAGTAAAATGCCCCTCTGTGGATGATGAACTAGCAGCGATTCTTGAGAGATGCTTTAAGACAATAAGGGTCTTTCAGAATGAATAGTAACAATGATCTTGTTTTCTAATTACATGGGAAATTAGCCAGGGTGATAAACATTTTTTTGTTCCTTTTTTGGGCCAATACCAGTATGCTAAAAATAAAAAAAAGAACAGTTCTTGAGATTTTCTGGACTCTTTCAGTGCAACAAAATTATCATGCAGTGTGGTGCACATACTAACAAAACAATTAATGGTGTACAGATTCTACAAAATCAATGAAATTCAAGAGGTTCCACCAGAACATAGGAAATTTCACGCCAAATCTGTAATGAACTAGATGTTTGCCACATTAGATTCAGGACATACCTAGTGATATGATAAAGAAGGATATCAGAGTACCAACCACCCCAAATAGAGTAATTGTCATGAAATTCCTGAAGAACTGCTTCTTTTTAACTTGAAACCTGGGAAAATGAAAATTGCAAATAAAGCATTGGAAATAAAGTGAAATTAAATTATATTTCATCCTATTCGGGAATGATGCAAAGTGCTTACAAGTACACAAATTATGATGACTTCTGTAAACAGTAGATCAGCATCCAAGACAACGGTAATATGCGCATGATGTGCCAAGCAAAAAACACACAGGCACACACACAGACACCACACAGAGAGAGAGAGAGAGAGCATACAACAGTACACCTTGGCAATCTTAGAGGAATGTAAAACAGTTCTTCAAACAAACAAAATAACTATTTCAATTTCAAGTTGATCATATTCTAGTCAATGCTGCAGCCATTCCATGTCAAAAGTCACATTAAAGAATTTAAAGTACCGAACAAAATCTACCAGTCAGCATTATACCACTCAACCGAAACAGTCAGCCAGACTTTCTAGTTTCTTGTAAAATGTTTGCAAAGAGAAAACTAAAAGTTAATAGGCTTCTAAACTTCATGCAAAATGACTGCAACAGCACCCAATCAAAATCACAAATGATTGCCTGGTCACAAGCTATAAGTATTTACAAGTGTAAAGTTTACACTTGTTTCCTAAGACTATACAAGCTATTAGGCAAATAGGATGGTTGGTTGTTAGTAACTCCAGTCTCTAAAAAATGTGCAAACTCCAACCTACCCAGCATTAAAGATAATAGGTGGAAGAACATATATAAAGAAAAGCTCCTCATTGAAGACCAAGATATGTGAGCGTCTTCCTTCTGTAGTTAGCAGAAGAACGATTCCAGTGCAAAGACCCTGCAAGAAAGCAACCATCCGGAAACCATTGTTAATCAAAATTAATGCTTGCAGCATCCTTCTTTCACCAGCCATCCATTCATTCTGGATCTCATAATGAAAAACTCACGATTGTAAGGGCTGTAATAGACTCGTTAATCCATTTGTTTTTCTCCAGAAGATGTCCAATGATAATACAGGTGCAAAGGAGCAAAACGAACAACGTGATAGCATCCACAGATATTTGATCGGCCTCCGATCGCATCCCCAAACTCATCAAAACAGAGCCCAAGCTGAACCCCATCGTGCCACCTCAACTTCAATTCGATCCCTGGAAGTCAAATGCTGCCCATACGAAGCTGGATAAGTCAGCGCACGGCAACATCGTTGCATCCCGAAACAGCTAGCTAAACACAATCAAATCAAAAGAGAGAACCCTCTAAACTACCAACCCCGAACTTCACCGTTCGTCAATACACTCCGTCCCGTGCTACACAGTGCGATGTAGCATTGCAGAGCAATCAACAAATCCTAAGCTAGTGCAGCCGCCTTATCCAGAACGCCGCACATTGCAAACACGGAATCGACAATCCAAACGAAACCTAAGCGGGTACTCATCAGTCACCGCTCGGAGCAAGCATCAGCTCACAAAACTTCGCCGGCAAGAAAAGCATAGTACACGGCGAGGGGATCATCAAGTTCAAAACTTTTTCTTCTGGGTATTCTCTCACCGCGCTCCTTCCATCGTTCGACTCAAATTCAGCAACAAAGCATCGCGCCCAAAAAAAGGAAAAGAAAAGACAAGGACAAGGAATCACGTGAAAGCCCGGGCCTGACCTCACTGCTCCATCGCGCTCTTTACCCCGCGAGAAACTTTGTGGGTTTTCGTCGTTTCTCGAAGGTGGGTTGCAAAAACAAGGAGGCGAGGAGGAAAACTTACAAGCTAAGGCATCGCCTTCCCGCCGAGACGAAAAAGATACCAAAGTCCAGAGAGAGAAAGAGAGGAGAGAGAGAGAGAGAGAGAGAGAGAGAGGGTTGCTTTGCTTGCCTGCCTAGAGCGTCGCTCTCATGGCGATATGAGCTGCTGCTTCCACCGCGGTTGTACCTGCGTATGTGCTGCCCAACGCGCGAGCTGGAGAAGAAGGGTCGCTGCAGAGAGAGAAGAGAAAGAGAAAGAGAAAGGAAAGACCGCGAAAGAGAGAGGACTTCGTCGGGCGGGGAGGAATCGGATGCTCCCGCAAGCACCATCGAATCCGTGCGACGCGCGCTCCTGGCCGTCCGATCGAGTTCGCGCGGGGGTACGAGGAAAGGAAGGGGAATCCTATCCGCCCGACCGACAGCCGCGTGGTCGGTTGAACATTGCCCCATCCATACGACGTAAATCCCGAGTTTCAAATTTTTTTATTCGTCCGGCTTACTCTAATTCTTAATTTACTTTTAAATTTTTTATCCTGTCCTCTTCATACCTCGTAATCTGAAACTAAAGATTTCCCATATTTTCACCTTTAATCTCTTAAGAAAGTGAAGAATCAAATTCCTTACCTTTCCTCTTCATGCGGGAATGGTTGTCATTAGAACAATCTGAGGTGATCTCCCGACTTTCAAATTAATCTTTATAATTATAGTCACTTTTATCTTTTTTGGGTCATTGCTGGAACACGTCCGAGAGAGAATTTCTCGAAACTCATCAGAGCCGTGGATCTGGTAAGCCACGCGAGAATTTGGTAACCTGAGCACCTCATGATTAACGGCTATGATCGCGCTGCCTCCTGATGATTTCCTCCCCCTAGAGAGGGTGGAACGGTGGACTCTACTCCACGCAATAATTCTTTTGCCTAGCGGGAGAAGGAATCGAATTCGGAGTTTGGGTTGGGTGGTAGCGTATATCCAATGGCAACAACTACCTTTCAAGTTCCGATACTTACCATCCTCAACTCACCTAACCGAATGTCGGCCCACCTTCTCCGGCCTTTCGGTCTTGGACTTTCTGAATTTTGACCCCCTTTTTTACCCTTTGTTGCGTTCGAGTGTGTGGTGAGCTTTCGTTCGATATAAGATGAGTTAGCATCGTTCCCACGATAATACCTGCACCGCATAGCACGGAGTAGGATATTATGGCCCCGTTTTGTTCAACTTTCCCAAGGAGCTTTGAACCTTCAAAGCCCACGGAAAAAATATTGTGTTTGACAACCATTTTCAAAAGCTCATTAGGCAAATATCAGCATTCCCAATGCGGAAAGCCCAATGCAGGTCTAAACCAGCTTTGAGTATTGGGTATTTTGGAAATGCAAGTCACTGTTCATCACATGTTCATCTTCTTCCTCCTTCTTCCCCGTTCATCTTCATCTTTGTCTTCCTCGTTGCTTGAGAATTCGGCTTCTTTGGCAGTCGCCACCACCATGTGGGGGTCGTGCATCCCCAGTGAACGACTTGCGACCTAGGCGGCATTGCCTGGCGCGCGCAAGCCAGGTGATGCCGCCTGAGGTCGAGACTTGAGGCTACTAGATCTGGCCTTCGCAACCTCTGGTAGCCAGATTTGGTTGTCCGGCAATTGGCCGATGGTTAGCCGGCGATTGGCTAGCTGCCAATTTTTTATTTTCGAACTTAAAAAAAGAAAAAGAAAAAAGAAGAAGAAGCAAAAGCCAAATACAAATGTGAATTTTGCCAAACGGCACTTATGCTAAGTTACCTTTCAATACTATAATTTATCACACGACATAATATTTCTAAAAACCCATTTACCTCAAAGATATTTGCATTCTCCCAATGACATTTTCCTAAAGCTTAACCAAACAGGCCCTATAGCGGTTTGAGTGTTTTCAATTGTTAACTAGGGTGCCATGGCTTCTTCATATCTGAAAAAAGTTACACAAGGCATTCATTACCATGTGCTAGAGAGAAGTATAAGGGCATTTGAAAATCCGATGGTAGTTGAAAGCAATAATTACCTATCAATTCCGCTTAACTTATAAACGTTTGATGGTTTGGAAATAGTATATGGGGATTGCAAACGTATCAAACTGATTTTGAGATGAGGGGGGTGAAGGGTCATTTGGTGGCCCCCCAAGCAAATCGAGGTGTGTATGGAGATGTTGTGTCGACCCCTATTTTGAAGTGTCATGTTCAAATACTCCCACATACTCAATTTAAAATTAGCCAGTGCTGAGGATGGCGAGGACTCTCTTGGCACCTCGTGAGGGGTTGACTCACTGCAACTGGCGTCTCTAAAGTAAAATGTGCTAATTTATACAATATGTGAAGTCAACTTTGGATTTGGTGTTCATATTCTTAAATTACTATCATGCCTTCGCATCTAATCTAAATCTAGATAAAAAAAAAAATCAAGAAAACAGTAAAAATGGGAAACCCGTTCATCAACTTTCTGTGCAGTTTTGGTGAAATATGATCTCTTCTGGTAATCACTATATAATTGACAAAATAAATTTTGTCTTTTTTTTTTTTTTTTGCACACACCGTGTGCGCACCAATACGAGTAAAAATGAAACATTTAGCATGGTCGACAAATCCATGGCAGACATTGAAAAAGAAATTGAAAGAGAAACAAATTTAGTGCAACTTTAAATACTTTTCGACTAATTTATCTATTTTATATAATTAATAAGTCCAGGATCGTGAGAATATTCATCCTCGTGCTCATTACCCATCACTCAATTTTGCCTCTATGATTGCCACGTGGCGAGATAGTCGGCATAGTTCTGCCACATTGCTGGTATTTGATCTAGAGAGTTCTCTTCTGTGCTCGCCATGTGTCGCTTTAATTTGGGTCTCTGTGGTGTGGACCGTGGTCACATACCAAGACGCATGAAATAGTTTTGTCGCGTTGCCACGTTTGACTAGTGTGAATTGGTTTATTTAATTGTCACCTGAAACTTCCATTTTCAATTTTATTAAATTTTAATTTTAATAAAAGAAGATGAAAAGAGATTTATTTGTTCGTGATCCGATGGTAAACTTAAAAAGTTTTTTACGGTGACGGTGGATGCAATGTCAATTTGAAAGAGAGAGTATCTCAAATATATTTTTCATGTCTATCTCTGATTGGTCTTAAATTGGAAAAGTCAAATAGAGATATCATATGTTTTTAAACTTTAAAAATAAAGTATCTTGAAATAAATAATATATCAATTCTGTTTCCTTAGACTGCATTTGGTCAATTGTATAAAAATCATAATAGGATATGTTTTTATTCTATCCCATGCTCGGTAGTTATCTAGAATAGGATAAGGTTAAATATAGAAGGAATATAGCCCATATAAAAAAAATCTAAGGGAGTAAGATAATATTGGATAAGATTTCTTTTATTCAAAACTTGAAACCCTACACTTTTCTTTTCTTTCTCCTCCATTCACCCAAACGACTCCTCCATGACTAAAGCATCGATGTCGAAGCCTTCTTCTTGGTAGCTCTCTAATTCACATCAAAATTTTATGGAAGCGACGGATTTGTGAAGGTAAATAATCATGCTCTCTCACTTCACATATATCATTATTAGATGCCATGTGTGGTATATATTTGCCTCAGCTCATGTATAGATCTCATAAGTATTAAAATATAGAAATGTTGTTTCCCTAAATATAGTTTCTTTTGATTTAAGCCTTCCTAATAGATAATAACATCTGTGAAAATAAATTTCAAAACTTTTATCTTGAGATCTTAAAATGGAAGAAACTATTTGATATGGTATATTTTTTTAAATGCCTAATTGATCCGTCTAAATATATATTTAATAAAAAGTTAAATCTTATTACACGGGTAAAATTCATAACTTTTTTTTTTTGACGAAATCTTATTACAATAAAAGTCTTACAACGGGTAAAATTCATAAAGGCAATGGAGGACTAATCCACCAGCTTAAGAAGCATCCCAATTTTGATAAGCATATAAATACATAATTATGCACTAAATGTAAAAATTTAATTAAAATATTGTAAAGAGTAGCTTATTAAATACTTTTTTTTTACTTAATATTCCGTAAGTTCATATATTACAATGTCATTAACTTACGAAAAGTAATGAAAGGAAATGTTTAAGTTACGGATTGAAAAATGCAAGAATTTCTACTGAGGTTTTCCTTCTTTTAGAGTAAGGGGAATCAACTTCGACTATGGTGAATTTTCTTTTCGATGAATGAATTTGAACCATGCAAGGAAGTCTCCTTATTACATCGTCTCGACCAACATTGGGTTACGAAGTACATCGACGTATTCGCATAATTGCTGATATATTCTTAGAACTTAAGATAATGTTTTACCATAAATAAATTTAAATAAAAAGTGGGATTTGCTTGCCCTTATATTTGTTGAGCTCTAACGCCATGCAAAGTTTGAGCTCCTATTACGTGGCATAAAAAGTCTCAGAGTTTATACATACATTGTCAAAGAAATTATCATAACTTTCCTGCAAATTAACTTTTTTTCAAATGGTTCCCATTAAATTGGGCATTGACTTATTGATCATCCACACCTTCCCCGTTGGACTATCTCGGCTGCGTAATAAATTGTCACTCATGTGTCTTACCTAAAACACTAACCTATATCAGTCTCGATTGACTATGGACTTAATTCTTTCAAAAATTCCTAATATTATTTCCAACTCCAGTTCCATCTTGAATTTGTTTGTTAAAAAATACCAACTTTCACTCAAACACCATAATTTGCCGTCGTAATTTTTCTTCTCAAGTATCAATATAAGGGCCACTTGAAGTTTCATTATGGGAATTCACGTTTTCATTAACACCTCAACTTTTGTATAGAATAACGGCAACTTCCCAATGTCGATAATTACGAGATCAGTGGCGACTTTTGGACGGACGGTTAATAAGGGTAGAACTGAAATTAGAACGGAAGTACGTGAAAGTTAGAGTCAAAATTGAGATTGGACATAAAAAAAATGAGATTTTTAAAGTCAAGGGTGGGGGCACAAAGGCTGCGTTTTGGACCGGTCACGGCGGACCCAGAACCGAGCGAAAGCGGCCGGCCTTGGCCGACGCAAACAGCGACCCCCGTTCGTACCTGCGCAATAAAAACCTAAAGTCCTTCCTCTCTCTCTCGCTGTCTCTCTCCGTTGCCTGTGCGAAGTGTGCGTGGCGAGTGTGCGTGGGAGAGGGAGAGAGAGAGAGATTCGACCAGTGAGTCGAGGAGTAACCGCAGGATGGTCTTTCTTACAAGACCCAGAATTCGATTCTTGTCGCCTCGGTAATACCACCGTCTCTCTCCCCCCGGGGCACCGATTCCTTCCGTGGAAATGGGCGCCGGTTCTTGACGACAGCGCCTCGGGAGAAATTCCTCATCTGGGTAAGCCGCCTACGCGGGGATTGATCTGCGGGGGGGCGTTCCCGGAAGGTCGGGTCGCGGCGCGTTAGGTGACGCGAGCGGAAATCTGGGTTTCTTCTTGTTAGGTCGTCCCGAGGTGGTTTTGTTGTTGCTAGAGCTTTTTGGGGGCCGTTTTAGATCTGGGCGCTGCGCCGGTGCTGCCCAATTTCTGATTTTGCTCGTGGGGTTGTTATCAGTTAGAGAGTGTTGCTGATTCCGACACGTGGAGGAGGAGAGGAGAGGAGAGGAGAGGAGAGGAGAGGGTGGTGTCTGTGCCCCTTATCAGTTCTATATTCATGTGCTTTTTGCTCGGGTTAGTTACATCACTGGATCTTCTGGGTGTTCTTGCTGGGTGGCTTTTGGGTGATGTGAGGAGATGGAACTGAGAATGGGCGGTTGCTGGGTAGGCGGGAGGGGGTCGGGGTGTTGAAATTTGGTGTCTTTCGGCGTGAATTGGTCATTCTAAGAGGTCGTGGGATCACGAGGGTTACGGATATGGCGTCATTCAAGAGCATTATTCAGGACGTGAAGGATGAGATTGGGAACATCTCTAGGAAAGGGTTTGACCATGTGAAGTTTGGGTATGGGCTGAGGTCACGCTCGCACCGGGTTGTGCAGGACAGTTCGGTGGTGGTTGACGCGTTGAAGCAGAGCTGTTGGGCGAGCATGCCGCCCGAGCTCTTGAGGGATGTGTTGATGAGGATAGAGAAGTCGGAGAGCACGTGGCCCCCAAGGAAAAATGTGGTTGCTTGTGCTGGTGTTTGTAGGAACTGGAGGGAGATCATGAAGGAAATTGTGAAAACACCGGAGGTGTCTGGCAAGTTGACATTTCCAATTTCGTTGAAGCAGGTCTGTCATAGCAGTTCTCATGATCACCTTCTTTAACTGTAGTGTTTGAGCTTTCAATTATACATTCTTTTTACTTTCGTTTTGCTTTGGCTTGGACCTTTACCTCATGTTTAGCATTACCCAACGATACGTGTCCTCTCTAGATAGTAGATGTGGGCTGAATTAGCCAGTGTCCCTGATGCAAGCAACACAAGAGGAGATGGTGTAGAAAGAATTTGCTTTTCCATAAAGAACGCAGAAATAATGTGCTAGTGTGAGAAGAAAGAATTCCTTCAGTCTGTCTTCTAACTTTTCCAAGTGTATCTGCTTTTTCTTCCTGATGGCTTTCTCATGTCCTGCAAATTGGGTCAGGATTGTGTTTGGACGTTGATTTAAATCATTTGGTTAGCACTGATATATGGTATCCTCATTTCTTTAACTTATTCAGGGACATTGCCTTGATTTATTCTTAAGGGTACTTAAGGATGAATTTCACATTGTGAATCATAGTCACTGAATGGAATGGGAAGGAAGTTAATTATGGTGCTTCAGGACACTATGTCTAATCTAACTTCTCTGCCCTTCAATCTTGCTTTTTTCCATGTTCATATCACCTACAGTGGTTTTTGATGGATTAAGTCTTCTTTTTGATGAGCAGAGTTTCCTTCAGTTTATTTGTAATTGGAATCTCGATAATCTGATGAAATTTCTTCGGTACTTTGGTCTGTAATTGTTTTATGGTTGTAATTGCGATGATTTATATGCAAAAGTTATTGACTCTTAAATGTAATCAGCAAGCACTTAAATAGATTATTTGTTGGCCAATGTATGCCAAGTGATTTCTTCTATTTCAATGCCTTGGGAAGACTAGATGATAAAGTAGTAACTTCTATCGACAGCAAGTTCTTCAAGCTCAAGCTTCATAAGTATCTCGTCACATGCATCACAACTACATATGTTGTATGGTGCCTAGGTGTTATATTAGTAGTAATGCTGGGAAGCTAATGGTTCTCGAGCTGTTTTTATCAAGGAAAATGAATGTCGACATGTTTATTATCATTAACTCATAATCTTGGATAATTGTGCAGCCTGGTCCAAGGGACTCCCTTCTTCAGTGTTATATTAAACGCAATCGCAGCAACCAAACATATTATCTCTACCTCAGCTTAGATCAAGGTGAGAACAGGACAACCTATTTTTCCTCTTCTTTTTGCTCCTTATATTACTTTACTTTTGAAATACCAGAGCATCCTTTTGCTCTTACTCAGGGCATTTAGTTCTGGACCATGGAATTAGCCTCTCAAGTTGGTCTAGGTTTTCTATGAAGTTTTAGCTGTTGGATGTCTGTATTATGCATACAAGACATGCGAGGATTCTCGTTGTTTCCTCTTTAAGGGAAGTTTGTAAGGCTTTGTGAATGCACTATCTTTGCAGCTTTAAATGAAGATGGCAAATTTCTTCTTGCTGCACGTAAGCTCCGGCGCCCTACTTGCACAGACTACGTCATCTCTTTAAATCCCGATGACATGTCCAAAGGGAGTAGCACATATATTGGAAAATTAAGGTACTTACCTAAGTTTTGCTCATGCTGTATGGTCATACTGCTTATGTTAAACCCCTTGTATTATTTAATGATAGGTCAAACTTTCTGGGCACGAAGTTCACAGCCTTTGATGCACAGCCTCCAAGTGCTGGCTCCAGAGTCATGAAAAGCCGGTCGACCAGGCTAGTGAACTTTAAGCAAGTCTCCCCGAAAGTTCCTGCTGGAAATTACCCTGCAGTGCACATATCTTATGAGTTGAATGTCTTGGGATCAAGGTAGGAAAACTGACTCATTCCAGTTTACCACCAAAACAAAATGAACAATTTTAAGAATGGTGAATTCTAGAGTGTTAGCTAACTGTTTCTTTCTGCATTTTATTTGTCTTGGGTGTGGAAAGCAGGGGACCGAGAAGAATGCAATGTGTCTTGGATGCCATACCTGCCTCTTCAATTGAGCCAGGAGGAGTTGCCCCAACACAGACTGAATTTATGTCCAGCACTCTCGACACATTTCCCTCATTCTCTTTTTTCAGATCTAAATCGACGCGTGTAGAGAACCTTGATTCTGGGAGACCAATGTCTGCTCCAAAAGATGGGATGCTGGTATTGAAGAACAAGTCTCCGAGGTGGCACGAGCAACTCCAGTGCTGGTGCCTAAATTTTCATGGACGGGTTACTGTTGCTTCAGTGAAGAACTTCCAGTTGGTGGCTTCTCCAGAACAAGGAGTCGCCGGTACAGAGCATGAGAACGTTATCCTCCAGTTTGGAAAAGTGGGGAAGGATGTATTCACAATGGATTATCAATATCCTATCTCAGCTTTCCAATCATTTGCCATATGTCTCAGCAGTTTCGACACTCGAATCGCTTGTGAATAGTTGACTGCCAGGTACTGATCTCTCCATTATTATGCAGGCTACTACTGGTTAATTTGATAGTAATGATAAGCAATTCTTTTCCAATTTTAATTAACTTCTGTTTGGCAATTTTAATGTTGCAAACTAATGGTTGTATCTCAAGTCATGTAGATATCACATTTTTATTGTTTGTTATACTTTCTGGGTTTTTATCTTCATGAGAATGTTACTTATAGTATATCTTATCACATCATGGTCAAGCTCTCAAGCTCTATGTTCTTGCATAACCCCCTGAAGTGTACATGTGGTGATTTTGTCTAGTTTCAGTCTTTCAGCATTTCCATCTGGCATTCTTTGAGAACAGTTGCTTTTCTTTGGTTAATAGCCACTAGCTTAACCTTATCGATAAATAAAGGCTTAGATGCAAAACCAAACAGTATATATGGTGCCTGTTTGCTATCTTATCATGCTGTTGCTCATTCTTTTGGTTTCATTTGAACTGACTGCAATTTCTAATTTTTCCTTCTGGGAGGTTTTTCTAGGCAGAGAAAAGGGTCTCTGGGAAGGCATAGAGGTTTAACGTGTTTCTGGGAGCATTCTGATCAAGGGATTTTGCCAGAACTCGGTAGCACCTTTTTTTTTCTTTTGAAGTTTACCCTGACTCTTCTGGTTTTCCTATTGATTTCATTGTATATATGTGCTTTTGCAGCTGAGAGACATTTGTGTGTATGAGTTTGGTTTCTTGTGCTTTTGACTAATGTATTCGAATTCTTTGGTGAATGATTGCTGAGAGATGCCTAGTCAGTTTGCTGACAGCTTTGAAAGAAGCCAATGCCAAAATCGAACTTGTTCGTGTGCTTACTTGATTGACTTTTCTGAAATGAAGAGTTATGATATAAGTCAATATATATGTTGCGTGAGGCCGGTAAATAATGATGTTTGAACCTTCGGGCTTTTGCCTATGAACTCAAAAAGTTCAGAGGATGCACTTTGGGGATGGTGACTTGAACCTTCAGAAGCTTTTAGGTATGCCAGTGAGAAATGCAGAACAATGTTCAGAGCATCAATGTTCAGAGCACTTACCACTTTGATCATCCCCCCACAGTGAAGAAATCACGGCATGTTTTTCGGTTTGACTGTGAGTTACTTAAGCAGAATCAGGTGAAATTCATACAATGCCAAGTTTGTAAGAATCTATTCCCCCTAAAAGGAGTATCTCCTAGTTATGTTAACAGCACTCGAACCCCGTCCATATTGGACTTCATACTAATTTATATTGGCCTTAGAACTTTCATGATATTAACCCTTAGCAACAGCGAAATTCCTGAACTGTCTTAGTACGGGACGCTGCACATGGCACAAGTTCACGAAAGTCCGGTCATGCCTGACCCAGGTTCAGTAAAATCTGGCTGGCGTTAGCCGACACGACATGGAGTATCGACCAGTGAGTTTAGAGCAACTGAAAAATGGTTTCAATTACAAGACCCGGAAATTGATTCTTGTCGTCTTGGTAATCTGTCGTCTCTCGGGCGATTTCGTCCGTGACAATGGCCCTCGAGTTCTTGACAGCGCCCTGGATATCCTCATCTGGGTATCTGACCAAATCAACCCCGCTTTGTTCTGTTCCGAGCCAAATGGTGCAGTCCATCCCCGACTCTCTTGTGGTGAATTTGGGGATTGATCTGTGGGGGCAGTTGCGGAAAGATCCAAGCCAATATCATTGCTGATTCTGACACGTGGAGTAGGAGAGATGCGTGCGCCCTTATCAGTTCTATATTCACTGCTCATAGCTTGGGTTGGTTACATCACAGGGTCAGCAAGTTTCATTGCTTTGGATCTTCTTGGTGTTCTCGCCGGGGTGGTTTTTTGGATTGATGTGAAGAAATGGAACTGAGAATGGCGTTTGCTTTGTAGTGGGAGGGAATCGAGTTTATCAAAATTCATGTCTTTATACACAAAAGGTCAAAAGCAACGCTCAGGACATGAAGGACGAGACTAGGAACATCTCTAGGAAGTACGGGCTGAGATCATGCTCGCATCGGGTTGTTCAGGACAGGTTGGGGGTAGTCGATGCATTAGAGCAGAGTCGTTGGGTGAGCGTGCCGCCCGAGCTCTTCAGGGACGTGTTGATGAGGATGGAGGGGTCGGAAAGGACATGGCCTGGGAGGCGAAATGTGGTTGCTTGTGCCAGCGTTTGCCGGAACCTGAGGGAGATCGTGAAGGGAATTGTGAAGACACCGGAGGTGTCTGGCAAGTTGACATTCCCAATTTCATTGAAGCAGGTGTGTCATGGCGGTTCTCATGTCACCTTTCTTTAACTGTTATGCCCAGTGGCACTGATGAAAGCAGCATAGAACCCCAAGAGGAGGAAATGTAGAAAGAATTTGCTTTTTCATAAAGAACGCAGAAATGGTGTTAAATGTGAGAAGAAAGAATTCCTTCCGTCTTCTAACTTTTCCATGTGTTATCTGCCTTTTTCTTCCCGATCATGTCCTGCACATTGGGTCATGATTGTGTTTGGACGTTGATTTTAGTTGTATGAATAGCACAAAGTTAGGGTACCCTCTTTTCCTTTTAAATTACTCGAGGGGGCATAGCCTACCTAAGGATGAATTTCACAATGTGAACCATAGTTAACTAAACAGAATAGGGAAGGAAGGTAACATCGTGCTTCAGAACACCGCATCTGAAATCTAAAAGAGTCTCCGCCCTTCATTCTTGCTCCTCGCCATGCTCATATCACCTAAAGTGGTTTCTGATGTATGAATTATTTCTTCTTTTTTATGAGGAGATTTTCCTGCAGTTTATCTGTAATTGGAATCTCAAAATCTGATGAAATTTATTTATTACTTTGGTCTATAATCGTTTCACAGTTGTCACTGCAATGATCTATTGGCAAAAGTTATTTACTCTCACAATGTAATCTGCGAGCACTTAAATAGATTATTTGTTGGCCAAACTATGCCGAGTGGTCTCTTCTATTTCAATGCCTTGGGAAGATTAGATGATAAAGTGGCAACTTCTACTGACAGCAAGTTCTTCAAGCTTAAACTTCATAATCATCTCATCAGTTGCATCGCCACTGCATATGTTGTAGAATGCTTCATCAAGGAAAATGATTGTGGACATATTTGTTATCATTAACTCATAATCTTTGGCTAAATGTCCAGCCTGGTCCAAAGGACTCCCTTCTTCAGTGTTATATTAAACGCAATTGCAGCAACCAAACAAATTATCTCTACCTCAGTTTAGATCAAGGTGAGAACAGGACAACCTTTTTTTTTCTCTTCTTTTTGCCCGATATATTACTTTAGTTTGAAATTACAGAGCGTCCTTTTGCTCGTACTCAGGACATTTTTAGTTCTGACCATGGAATTAGCCTTTTCCAAAGGGAGGAGCACGTACATTGGCAAAGTAAGGTACTTAACAAAAGTTGTGCCCATGCTGAATGGTCAAGTTGCTTATGTTTAACCCCTTGTATTATTTAACGATAGGTCAAATTTTTGGGGCACAAAGTTCTCAGCCTTTGATGCACAGCCTCCAAATGCTGGCTCAGAAGTCATGAGTCCACCAGGCTAGTGAACTTTAAGCAAGTCTCCCCGAAAGTTCTCGCTCGAAATTACCCTGCAGTGCACATACCTTATAAGTGGAATTTCTTGGGATCGAGGTAGGAAAACTGACTCGTTCCACTTTACTACGAAAAAAAACAATTTTAAGAAGATTAATTCTAGAGTCTCAACTAATTGTTTCTTTCTGCATTCTATTTGTTTTGGGTGTGGAAAGCAGGAAAGCAAGAAGAATGCAATGTGTCGTGGATGCCATACCTGCCTCTTCGACTGAGCCAGGAGGAGTTACCCTGACACAGACTGGATTTATGTCGAGCACTCTTGACACATTTCCCTCATTCTCTTTTTTTAGATCTAAATCGATGAACGTAGAGAACCTTCAGTCTGGGAGACCAATGTCTGCTCTGAAAGATGGGATGTTGTTGTTGAAGAGCAAGTGCCCGAGGTGGCATGAGCAACAACAGAGCTGGTGCCTAAATTTTCATGGACGGGTTACTGTTTCTTCAGTGAAGAACTTCCATTTGGTGGCTCCTCCAGAACAAGGAGTTGCCAGTCCAGAGAATGAGAACGTTATCCTCCAGTTTGGAAAGGTGGGGAAGGATGTATTTACAATGGATTTCAGTATCCTATCTCAGTTTTCCAATCAATCGCCATTTTTCTCAGCAGTTTCGACACTAGAGTCCCTTGTGTTGCCAGGTACTGATCTCTCCATTGTTATGCAGGCCATTAATGGTTAATTTGATCATAATGATAAGCAATTCGTTTCCAATTTGTATGAACTTCTGCTCATCAATTTCAATGTTATAAACTAATGGTTGTATCAATCTTCATCATTTAGATATCAATTTTTATAGTTCTTTATACTCCTCGGGGTTTTATCTTCATGAGAATGTGACATGTAGGGTGCTTTATCACATCATGTCAAGCTCTCAAGTTCTGTGTTCTTGCATCCCACCCTGAAGTGTACATGAGTGATTTTGCCTCATTTCAGTCTTTCAGCTTTTCCATCCGGCATTCATTGAGAAAGTTTGCTTTTCTTTGATTAATAGCTACTAGCTCTATCTGTATTGATAAAGAAAGGCTTACATGAAAAAACGAATGGTATATATGGTGCCTGTTTGCCATCTTACGGTGTTGTTGCTCAAGCTTTTGGGTTCATTCAAACTGACTGGAATTTTTATCCTTCCCTTCCTGGGAGGTTTTTCTAGGCAGGGACAGGGATTTCTTGCGAGACATAGCGTTTGGATGTCTTTCCGGGGAGCATTCTGATCAAAGGATTTAGCAAGAACTCGGTAGCACCTTTTTTTTTTTTGGAAGTTTACCCCTCCTTTTCTGGTTTTCCTATTGATTTTTCATGTATACACGTGCTTTTGCAGCTGGAGAGACATTTGTGTGTATGAGTCTGGTTGCTTGTGCTTTTGACTAATGTATCCGGATTCTTTGGTGAATAATTGCTGAGGGGTGCCTACTCAGTTTGCTGACAGCTTTGGAAAAGCCAATGCCGAAATTGAACTTTTCGCGTGCTTACTCGATCAAATATTCTGAAATGAAGAGTCATGATATAAGTCAAAATATAGGTTGCGTGAGGCTGGTCAATAATGATGTTTGAACCTTTGGGCTATTGCCTATGAGCTCCAAAAATTTGGACGATGCACTTTGGCGGTGCTGACTTGACCTACTCTACAGAAGGTTTTAGGTCAACCAGAAATGCAGAACAATGTTCAGATCATTTTGATCATCCAACTTCCACAGGCATGTTTTTCGGTTTGACTGAATTAGGTCAGGTGAAATTTATACAATGCCGAGTTTGTATAAACTTTTCCCCCTAAAAGGAGTATCTCCTAGGAATGTTAACGATACTCGAACCCCTTCCATATTGAACTTCGTACTAACTATGAAATTCCTGAACTGAACGGGTAATCTTAGTGCTAAGCTTGTCCAACTGTCTAATGCATTGATGAGATGACTACTTTGTCAATCTTGCACATCATGCAATTCGCATAGAAGGGGAATGGTGAGTCATAATCATCAGTACCTTGGGAAATTGGAAACGGTTCATAGACATTCCAAAACAATCTAGTGCGCTAATGTGAAGCACAAACAGAAAGAATGGAAGACAGACAGTTTATTATTGACGATATAGAAGTGAAAAGTGGAGAAATAGATAGGTAAATTAGCGCACGCAATGGTGTTGGATCAAAACATCTCCGGATCAGTAGCCTGGAGGACCTCCAGGACCGGGAGGGCCATACCCACGCGGCCCGCCGAAGCAATCTTGCAGCAGCCAGCAACAGCACAAGCAGTACATGCTGCACATGACCAAAGAGTCATTAACAGAAATTCTAGTGTCATTGCCATCAGTTTTCTAGCAAAAGGTGTACTGCAAGTCCTATATGCTCTTTTTGAACTCGGAACATGTTCGAATTCTACTTTTGTCAAGATAAAATCAACAGGACAACGCATATTTCAATCGCATAAGATAGATTCGGCCAAAAAGAAAACTATACGTCCATAAGAAGCTTCAACTGTACTGGATATGGTAGACCAAGCAAAAGGAAGACAATGCTCACCAAGAAGATACCATGCTGCATATGCCTTCAAAGCACCCACCAAAGAAGCCTCCAGGTCCGAAGAAGCCACCACCAGGTCCGAAGAAGCCACCGCCAGGTCCCCACGGACCTCCGAATCCCATCCCCGGACCCCACGGTCCCCCGGGGCCAGGACCCCATCCGGGTCCACCGAAACCCGGACCTCCGAAACCAGGTCCACCGAACCCTGGTCCTCCTGGCCCGCCGAAACCGGGTCCTCCTCCGGGCCCGCCGAAACCCCCTCCTCCAGGCCCGCCGGGTCCTCCGGGTCCCATTCTATCGCCGGAAAACAGATGAAGATCAGACACCAGTGGTATTTGGTGCACTGACCGATCACCGGAGAGATTCGCAAGCGAGCTCGAGCAAAAATATGAAGATGGGTATGTGTAGATGATGACAATATAACGACTTAAGACGGGGCTCTTCAGGTGTGAGATCTGAATACGTGAGCGGATGAGGCAGTTTCCTTAGTGTCAAAGCATCTCGCCTTCGTTTTTGAATCGTGGTGGCTCACGAAAATGTCGACCAAACTTCTCAAAGAACAAGACCAACCAGTCAAAGCAGGGCAGTTGCTCTCTTCTCGTCCATACCAACCAGTCAAAGCCTCAACTTCAATACTGTTGGAACGTGAATTTGATCAAGATAAGTAACGACTCACAATGACTCTCAAAAGGGCAAACTGGGAGCTGTCAATCGATGACAATCTTTATGTTGTTCAGACAAACACAAACACGACACTACACGCATAAACTTGAATAATTAGGAATGGAACGTTTTGACCAATCTTTGACAAGAAATCTTTGTGATTGGATTGAAACAATTTCCTAACGACATGGGATGACACGAATGACCGGCACTTATTATGATTGCAGGGCATGAATCGCTAAACCTCATTTGGCTGATCTTTATATTAACATCTGCAATCATTAGGTGCCCATCTCTGGATAATTAAAGCTGCTCAAATCAATTCCAGCTTGGGCTACCTCTCTGTCATGTTTAGTATGTCTATCTAATAATGTAACAATCACATATCAGGGACATACTATAGGAGTATTTCTCTTCTGTGATGCCACAGGGGCCCTTACACTTTTCAGCAAATGCATATATTCCTCACTTATTTTGGCAAGTGTACTGATCGATTGTATTTCGAAAATTGAAAAGAGAGAATGAGCTGAATCTTGACATTATATACGGACTACAAAACAGAATATGATGCCAGAAGAATATGCTATGGTCGTACCTGAAGCCTTGTATACAACTCAAGCGTTGGGTCAAGCTATTGGTTTTTCTTTTTTCTGTTATAACTTCCTGTGCTCGTAATCAATTGCCAAACTCATACGAGGCTTATCTAACTACAAGCACACGTGTGACCTCACAAAACAAGGATGAATGTTATGGCTGCGGTCGGCTCATGTATATCCTATTGATGTTTTGGTCTAGTTCATTCACAAGCCCGCATAAAGGGGGTGAATTTCCAGATAAACATATACATATGTTCCCTGATAATGCCAGCCAAGTTAACAAATCAACGCGTTTCATTCCCCTTTTGGATGTGCTAATGAACTAGTTAGAAAAAAGATGTCTGACCATGGAAAAACAATCATTTAGAGGCCGAAGTACATGATAACAGGGACAACGTTGTACAAAAAGCATATACATTTGAACTGTCATTAATTAAGACTCCATACCGAAAATGTGGTAATTCAATTCCGCAGGCAAAAGCCAACTTGGCGGCGAGAAACAGAGATAAAGCGACGCCATTGGTCCATAATGATCTTCGTACATAAGTACAATCATCAACGCCGAGCTCTGGTGATTATCCAGTATGTATAGCACCAGACTCCCCGTGTTAGGCCAAAACCCAGTGAACACCCAATTAATTAATGGATATGTTGAAGCTGCCATTTCATATTAAGAAGAAAATGTACAAGCTTTCATTACATACAGAGATCAAAGAATATGCCATTTCAGGTTATACTTTCTGAAAAGGCCAGAAGAAGTCCAGAAACCCTGGCCATATCCCTCGTTCAAGCAAAGACCGCTCGTGTAGAAACCAGAGAAAAAAGAGAGGGGGATGACGAAATCCCCATCGAATGAGCAACCCAAGCACTAATTTGAGCCTTGAATGCTCTGCAAAAGATGCTCGATTCTGTACTTCATAACAGGTTGACCGGACCGTGTCTTCTTGAACATCTTCACTCTTTCTGCCTTCCTCCGAGCCTCAGCTTTCTCCCTCTCTTCTTTCTTTGCTTGCATAACCACCTCCCTCTCCTTTCTTGCAATCTCTTCCTCCTCACGCTTCTTCTCGTATAGCTCCCTCAGACCATTTGAACCTCTCTTCTCGTTCTTCTTATTTCTCTTCTTAGATTCGTGCATTTCCTTTGTGTCCTGCAAAAAACATCAACATTAGTGTCTAAGCTTGAGGTATTCAAAGCAGGAATAAATATCTGTGCCCTTGACAACTGAAAGGAAAAGAAATTTCTCAAACCTAATGTGCATAAAATCACAGAGTTCACCTTAAATTTCAGGAAAAAAGGTTGGAAGAATTACTCCGCGCACACACACTCAAATATCAGAAAAAATGCAAGTGAAAAGTAGAAAGTTTAGATGAGATCTACAAAGTAAAACAATCACATGCAAAAATAGATTTGCTTGATTAAAAGGTCATAAGGATACGAAGTGATTAGGAAACTAAAAATATTGCATATGGATATAATCATAGGAAGTATTCAAAGCGGGAGTGAATCTTTGTGCACCTCGACGACAGAGAGGAAAAGAAATTTCTCAAACCTAACATGCATAAATCGTAGAGTTCACCTTAAATTTCAGGAAAAAGTTTGGGAGAATTAAACCGCACGCACACACTCAAATATCAGAAAAAATTGCAAGTGAAATGCAGAAAGTTTAGATGAGATCTACAAAGCAAAACAATCACATGCAAGAAAGGTCATAAGGATACAAAGTGATTAGGAAACTAAAAATATTGCATATGGATATAATCATAGGATGTTATGCTTAGTCTGCCTTTCCTAATAAACACAAATGCCTGTTACAACTTGTTGGTTTTTTTCATTAAACAAGGTTTAATTTTCATGCTGCTACATCTTTTCTTATGAGAAAACCATAATATAATTTATTCTTATCAAGTAGAATAAAGACAAAATAATCATAGAGATATAATTAGATTCTTTCCATTCTTCTCTCTTCTTCAATCATACATGAAATGGCCAAATTCCCTTTATTTCCTTTCTTTCATAAGCATCCAAACACCAATAAATCAATTTTTTTCCTTTTCTTTCTTTTCTCTCCTGAGGTGATTGTCCAAGTCCTTTCCATTCCCTCCTAATCACTCCATCCAAACTGAGTGAAATATGATGAATCAGGCTTTTGACCATCAGATGATGAGAAATAAATATTTGAGTTACTGTTGCTCATGAATTAATAAATCCTCTCAACTGAGATACTGCAAAAGAAGTCGGTCTTACAGATTCACTCTGGAAATGGATACTCCCTAATCATAATCTCAACCATCATCAAGGCAGAACCATACGATATTTAAAAGAGAATTGCAGGTAAAAGTGTAACTATGCAACCATAAGAAAAATAAAGTATATTTAGATTTACCACAGAAGGAGATGTGCATACAACATATCCTTTACCAAATGTCAACCAGATGGGTAGTCAATTCTCATGACAGAAAGCAGACATGACAAATAACCAAATTGTCAAATGCGACAACACACCTCTGAAGGTTTCATGGCTGATGGATCATTTGGCTCACTTAAATGCTTTAGGGATTTCTTGTACTTGCTGATATACTTGGCATTCTTGTAGAACTCCCTCTTCTTTTCTGTTAATGATGAAATTTATCAGCTCACAAAATTAAAAAACAAACACTTTAAAGAAAGCATTAAGTTGCAGACAACAGCCAACATCCATCTAATGATAAAAAAAATCTTGCTCTGATCCTACACAATAAAGAGAAGCAACAGGTCAAGGGGGAAAAACAAAATGAAGAACCTATATTAAACAAGAACAAGTAAAAGAATGTACATGAGGATGAAGCAACAAAATTCCTAAATTCAAAAGTAGGTCACAAAGAGACAAGTCAGTTATCACTGATCCCTTATCACAGTTATCAAATTGCCAAAAGCTGGCCAGCAGAAGCTGATGATGCATCAAGCTGGTCATAGGTCACTCAAGTCAACAAATCGTATAAGCATACTGAAAGAAACATTGATTTCGAGAGATGTTGGAAGGAAATAAACCCAAGATGTTTGTTAAAAGATGAAAGAGAAATATTCAGATTAGCCTCCTGCAATGAACCAAAACCTTGGCAAATCACAATCTTAAAAGACGATAAAAAAGCATCCTCCTTGCTCAACCTCTATCACCTTAACCCCTAGAACTTTGAAAAATTCATCTCACCAGCCCTTCCTTCACTTAAAACAAGAAAGGAACTGCAGGACAAAAGTCAGTTCTTGTCTGCGAGAACCCTTACACTAACCACATTAGAAATCTCAATTGTAAGTACTAAATAAATCAGCCTTAGCCTTTTATTGCTCAGGTCCTCATAGTCTTAATTATAACTCAAACGATTAGAAATGGGATGCCTTAGCAGCCACCTCCTTCATGAAGCAACAGTTAAAAATCAGATGGATATTGATATCCAGTAACATAACCTTGAGTAATCACGACAACCACAAACTGCGTGTTTAGAGAGACAAGAATTCAAACATTCACGTCATCATAAAAGAAAACTAAGGTTTTTAAAAACGAGCTCATTTACAAAGTGAGGCCGTCTCAATTGTCTGAACACGACCAATAGATCAAATTTTGATTGCCCTTCCGCACAGAACAGATAGACAGACACCCTGGAAAATATTCCAGCACCCTAGATCTCGCCAGGCCAAAACCATCACAATAACAAAATCCTATCAAGGAGCTATAGTAACAACATCGACCTGGACCTACCCGCTAGCGCACCACGCTGGCATTTCATTTTTACTGCGCCTCAATCGATCGAGAGTCACAAAATCCTCATTGAACAAGCTCATAGCGACCCAGTGAGCAATTCACTCCCCACCAAAAAAACTCCGCTTTCGATTTCTCAAACAACCAAAAAAGAACGCAACTTTCACAGTTGCACCCCACACCCACCAACCATAACCACCTCCATTCTAACACAACCGCAAGAAAAGAGAGAGAGACACACACACATCACCCCATTCAACTGAAACAACCGCCGGAAATTTATCAAACACAGAGCGTGCGCACGTACTGATCAGAGCGGGGTTGTACTGGTTCCGGTTCGTGGTCGACTTGATGTTGGCAAAGGCTTCGAGGGAGAGGCCGCCGCCTCCCAGGCGCGTCACGTTCTGCTTCTTCTTCTTCATCGCCGCCGCCTTGCTGCTGCTCCCCGCAGGCTTTGAGGAGCCACCGAAGAATCTACCGCCCTTTCCGCGGGGCTCTCCGTCCTTACCTGCCCGACCCTTCATCGTCGCCACGAATCACGGCGCGGACCAGCAGGAATTCCGACCGACGATCGCAAGGTTCAGGCAAAACAGAGCAGGTACTCTGTAAGAGAGAGAGAGAGAGAGAATTCGGAGCCCTAATTCTCCCGGATTTCCTTTGCTGCTCCCGTCGCCGTCGGGTTCCGGCCCAATGGGCCTTTGTTCTGATGACGTGGCGAAAAATGACCATTTGGAGCTGACGCGGCACACCACATAGAAATGTCCAAGAAAGAATGTTAAAAAGAGGAGCGGGGTAGAGAAGGGTGGCCTACAAACGAAGTTAGGTTGATTGATCTTACTTAAACTGTCGCAATTAATATAAGTCACTACCTAGCAATTAAAACAAATGACATAAGTCACTTTCAAATTACGAAGAATGCACTTCTCCAATTGATAGACTATCTGTATTTATTTACACATTCGAAAGTTACATATTCTCTAATGATCTGTTCGTTTCGTGAAAAAATGAGCTATTTTTGGAAAATATATTTTTAGAAGTGATTTTCCAAGCGATGTTCGATTAAAATCTAAAAATGTTTTGGAAAATATTTTTTGGTGTTCGATAAAGAAAATATTTTCTAAAACTTCACCAATTAGGCATACATCACTTATCGACTATAAATCCATCAAATCTAAACTTGCCTTTAAAGCCAAGCAAACTTGCTTCACATCTTTGTTCTCTTGTTGTCGCCAAATGCTCATCAACTCTAAAAAATATTTGTATGAATTTTAAACTTCTCTTGAAAATTTACAATCTTAAACAAAAGAAAAAAAGAAGCAAAGCATGCACAACCCTAATAAGAATCTTCTAGTTAAGTGGCTTGGTCTCCCCTCGAGTCTTTTATGTTTTAATAAACAAAAGAGAAAATGAGCAAAGCATGTAGAGCCCTTTACTTGAGTAATGTATAACTCCATGGTAGAGTAAATAAAGAAAAGGATAAGGAAGAGTGCAAGGGCTTTAAAAGTTGAATGTAAAGTCCACAGTAAAATCACTAGTCATAGAAATACCAATACAAAACAACCTTACATCTAATTTCATTTCATTAAGTATTGACAATAACAATATAGAAAGAAAGAACATGTGAGCTTTTTTGGTAGTAAAGCTCAATACAATATATCATTTATGATGATCTCCTTTGCTTAGAAAGTTATCAATCCATACTTTGTGAAGATTTGCACTCTCCACCATAAATGCTTTTCCAATTTTTCATTTTCAATTAAATGATCAAAAACTGATCCAAGGGTAATTTCATCGCATCTGTCCACTTTCATCATCTTATTGCCGAGGCCATTTTTCTAAGTTGTGTTGAAAGTGCAACATACTTGTCATTATTGTTGGAACATTTTTGTCTTTGGTGAGACCTCTTTTTTGAATGCACAATAGAGAAAGATGTTTTTGAGCTCTTCATCAACTCATCAAAGTCATTGCCTAAGTCGACAGGTGAGGAGTCAACTTCTGTTGCATCGATGTCCTCGAATTGCTTAGCAAAGCTTCCAGTGGCCATACCTCTCCCAACAACCACAACCATCTCATCATACATGTCAATTATCTTATTTAGATATTTTTCATGAGAATGATGGACCTATAAATGCACAATATTCATTCAATTATTAGTTCCATAGCTAGATATGAAAATAAGCTATTAAGCAAACAACACTCAGGCTTCAAACTATGACAGAAACACATTTGAAGCCTTCATTTGTTTGTTCTTTTAGTCCTTTTCCCTTCACAATGATGCCTGAATAGAAATTGCATTGTCTGCAAGAGATGCAAGATCAATAAGATCTAAAACACGAGGTTCCGAAAATGCCCATCAATGTCAGAATTAGTAACTCATTTGCAACAATGTTCTGAAGTGGAGTCATCAATGTGCTTTCCATACCAGCATAGATTGAGATCAAAATTCAAAATAGACCAGAAAGCATAAGAGTCTTCGGCAACACACTATTCCAATTTATTTCTTGATCATTGAGGCAAAATCTTATCACTACTCGACCTTCTCTAGTTTTTTTACTACTCATTTCTTCAAATGAGGCTCGAGAAGTAATGTCTTAAAGCATATTCAAGATCACATTTTCAAGCAATCCTAGAAACAATCTTAGGCAATTAGCCCATTATAACATGCCTAGAGTCCAACCAGGCTCTAGTACTAACTTAGTAAGCTTTGGACATTCTTACATGGCGTCTTCTTAGGCTCTCCTCACCTAAATTGTAGAAGATAAAGAGAAAAGAAGCAAATTTTACCAATCCTAGTCACATTCCAAAGATACCCAACAATTGAAATCGAAATTGTAGCAACAAAAGACATTGAGAAAATTTCCAAACATATAAGTTGCTAGGGGTGAGCATGGTCCGAGTTGGTCCGGGCCACCCCCATACCCTAGGACTAACCCATTTAGTGTTGGTTATCAATTTTTAGGATCGAGGACCGATGCTATTGAGCCTAGGACTAAGGATCGAACCGACCCAATGGGTTTGGTCCGGTTCCACGGTCAACCCGGGATCGATAGATAATTTTTTTCGTCTTATTTTTTATACTCCCTAAAAAAACAAACCTACAAATTCAAATTACACATCCATCGACAATGCGGTATTGTGCAACTAAATTATAAATTCCAATACATATTTAGCAAAATTAAGATGACACAATAATAGAAATTTCGTACCTGCTAACCGCTCATCGAGATATGGGACAATATGAAAAGTTCTTGTAATCATCTATTTTTAATATTCATAACACCATATGCAAAAGTGTTTTCCTACATTCGATCATGTAGAGTCCACTCAACTAAAAAATAAGCTTCATACCACTTGACTAGCAAATCACCATAGTAACTGCAGTACTACTCTACTCTTAAAAAACTTCTACCATTTCACACAAATTGAAAAGTAAAATGTAACTGATTCATTAGTAAGATACAATTAAATCATAAAAAGTTCAAAATACTTAATATAAACCATGAATATATAACTTCACATCTTGTTAATTCACTTGAACTTCTAAACACTTGAAAACAAAACAAACAACACATAATTACTCAACAAAAGTTTTAAATTGAAATTATTAGTAATGCTATTGGTAGAACATCTCAATGTAATATAATATAACAGACATTTTAACTTAGGTTTGAATATATAAAATAATTATAAATAATATAATATAATATATAGGGTTGGTCTAGGGTTGGACTGACAAAAACTCTTAGGACCGAGGACCAACCCGTATAGTGTTGGTCCTAGAATTTCAGGACTAAAGACTGACCTAATCCCCTTGGGAACCGGACCAGGATCGGTAGGGTTAGGCCGGTCCAGGGTCGGTCCAGGGTAGACCCTAGACCGTTGCTCACCCATATAAGTTGCTAGTATGAAAGTGAATATTAAATTATGCATTGCACTTGTAATAAAAACAGAAACAACATCAACACAATAACCTATGGCTTTAATGAAATAGGATGAGGAAAATTACTAACACATATTGATCAAATTCCTTTTTCCTAGCTATTACCATCTTCAACTTGTCATCCCAACTGAATCCACTCTTGCCAAGCACAGTTTGAATCGTCTTTCAATTGCTTTTGACCGTCTTCAAATGATTCTCAACATGGCCGGACTCACAACAAACACCAAACTTCTTATTTATTGTATTGACAACTCGAGCAATTGAAGAGAGTTTGAATGTGTTCGAAGGCTTCTTTCCTTTACTAGCTTCATTGGCGAGAACTTCAAGTAAAACACGTTCCATAGGCTTTGACCATCTAAATTGCTTGACCTTCTCATCGTTTGCCTTACTTTTACCCATCATGATAACTATGTAACAACTTTAAATAGTAGAATGAGAAAAAATATGATGAAGACGGACACATAGTAAATATTTAAAGATGATTATCATTAAAGAAATGGAAGCCACATGTTCAAAATAAAGCACTCAAAAGAAATAAAAGGAAAACTATTGGCTTTTTCTAATATTGTGATAACTAATCCACATTACATGTGTAATCCTATCCCTTTTTGATGCCCGTATCCTATTTTCCTCCTTTTCCGCCATTTGAGAAAGTTGGTTCTTGGATTTTCTCATTGAAATTCCATTTGTCTATTCATCTCTTCCATGATAAAGTCATTGGGATTAGTTCCCATAATAAAATTGTGTTTGATACAACAAACTAAGACAACATCGACTTGTGTTCTAAATGACCAAAAATGTTATGAATCCAATACTCGAAAACGCTTCTTTAGAACTCCAAATGCTCTTTCAATAGTAGTTCTTAGAGATGAAGGTAGCAAATTGAATAGTTCTTTCTCATTTTCAGGTGGACGATCACTAAACTCCTTCAAATGGTATCTAACACCACGATAGGGAAGATGATGCTATTTTGGATTCCATAACCAGCGTTAGCAAGATAAAATTTTCCTATAAGTTATAAATAAGTTTATTACCAAGTTACTAATAAAACTATGAGACCACAGTTATTAGTATGTGTCCTTAGATTTGTCTTCTGAAAATGCTTTGGTGGGCGATTTGATGAACATACCAAGTTTTTGTGATGTCAGAATTTCCTTAATTGGAATACCATATTCTTTTCTCCTATTACTATAGAGATTGCATACACTTATATTGAAAATGAGTCAATGATGACTCTCCGTAAATTTGTCTATATGAGCCAAGGCTAAAGTTGCAAAAAGAAGAGTTATTATACCATTCTTAGTAAGTCCAACAAAATCAGATGATATGCATTTCATTTTGGTTCAGGAATATGCACAATCGGATCCAATTTTTTTAAGTATCTCTCCTTATTTGGGACCTATTCATCTCTTTGACTTTCATAATGACTAAATCCACTCGTAATCCAAAAATAACTACTCTCCCTCTCCCTTATGATTTCCTCTCTTCTAAGTTGCCGCCTAGCCCTCTATTTTGAAGCTCACATCCTTGAGGAAGAGATTGACATCCTCCACAGAAGGGGAGAGGTTTGTCCTGTGAGCTTTGAAGATCGAAGTGGGAGTGCAATGGGAGAATCTAGTCTCTCCGAATATGCTCGCTCGTTCCGGCTCCAGGTGCTTGCTCCGAATAGCTGAGTGCTTCACAAGTCTTTCAGGCTATTTTGTCGCTTTTTAAAAGTGATTTTGTGATCAATTGATATCTCTTTTACAATTCTTCTCCCTCGATCTAGCAGTTGTTCTAGATTTGTGTGCTATTCTATCTTGATTATATTTAGAATTGGGATTTATAAGGCATTTTTTGTGCCCTTTCAACTTATTGGTGTTACTATTGTCTTTATATGGTGATAATGCTGGGGACGCTAATCCTAGGCGCGCACCGCTTTTTAGCAAAGCCATGGCTATTAGAGAGGAAAATCTCTGCGTGTGCTCATAACTAGTAATGATGGGAGATTGAATGATCGGTTGCATGATAGATCCATGTTTATGGAATGAATGAGTCTCTATAAGATGTAAGTTTTACTTACTTTATGGGATTTTCATTTCAGTCTTGAAGTTATGTGCTTCTCTTTCACGGGAAATGAAAATTTCTCTTTGAAAAGAGAAAATCTCCTTGGCTTTATTAGAATCAACAATGAGTTTGATTGTCAATGTAAGAAACACTCGAGTTAATCCGCCACATCCACTTTTTTCTTGGCCTCTCAAACAAGACATTATCCCTCCAAGTTTTTGTTCTCTCCTCAACTTTTCCACCCACTCTTCCCCTTCCAAAACACAGCACTAAACCTCGAAGGCGCACAAGTTTGATCAAACACAATCTAGACATGTAGTGACTCCGTGCGCCATCTCTTTTCACAACAATCCTCATTTCTAGTGATTCGCATGTAATTGGCAAGTCTCGAAATTGTCGTTCTTGAGCTAGAGGAAGGGCGAATAGAACTCGCATTTGTATGTTTGATTGACCATCCAAGCAAAGCCAACTAAACATGGTCCAATCATTTGACAATCATTTGACGAACCTGCTAAGGTCGTATAAAAAACTGGGTAGCTAACACTCAAGACAACCGCACCTAGACTGTGCCCGGTTTAATAAAAAAACCCTTTTTTCTTGGTTTAAGGGTTTGCCCTAAGGGGCATCATCTAGCCGGCCGAGCAAAGAAGATTGCATTAAATTTGTGCATCCTCTCCCTTTAAATTCAACTGTGTTCACCTTCAATGCCCCTCCACCTTCCCAATTCTCTCCATCTCTCTCTATTTACTCATCAACTCCCCCTTCCTTCCTTCTCCCTCTCTCTCTCTCTCTCTCAAAAGTTTCACACTCACTGAACCCAAAAAAACACACACACAAGGCGTGCGCACAACACACAAAATGGAGAGCCAGAGCAAGTCGAGCAAGGACGGGGCGCCGGCGAGGGGCGACGTCAAGATGGCGGAGCGTCCGCTGATGGCCGTCAGGTGTCCCGATCTACTGCTCCGCGCCCTAGCACTGGCGCTCACTCTGGCGGCCGCGGTCATGGTCGGCGTCGACAAGGAGTCCAAGACGGTCTCCGTCACCATCTCCCAGAGCCTCACACTGCATGTCCGTGCCACCGCGAAGTGGCAATACATGTCCGCTTTCGTGTAAGTCCCCGCCATCAATCCTTCGCTTGATCTTTTCGCTCTCTTTCACATCTGGCGTGAGTTTATAGCGAAACGGGAGTAGTTCTACATCGGGGAATGTAGAAGAAGTACATGAATGTAGCTAGCTCTCCACGACTCGTGCGTACGACAAATGAAGTGCGCAGATACGATCATGCAACAAGCTTTGACGTATCAGTATTTTGTTACATGGCATCCTCCTCATATAAAATGTAAATTATCGGTCTGTTTTCTGATATAATCAGTAATTTGGCAATTTATTCCCATTATTAGCATTCAAAATGAGGGTCAATAGCATTCTTCCCAACCAACTTGACAGTGACCCATGCTTGTAAAAGCTGACGCGTCATTACTCCGGATCCTTCGGTAGTTCAATGTTTACCTCAAGCGGTAATAAATCTTTAACACGTCCTGCCATTTGCCCTAAGAAAAGGGAGAGAATCAGACGGCAAAGGTGGTGTTATTATGGACATGACCGACTACATTTATAGCTGCACAATATGTGCATACGTATAGAAACCTAGGGGTAGATTTCATGTTATATTTGCTTTTCTTTGATGATGTTAACTCCTTTTTGACTTGAATAATAATGGGTAAGTGTCGGTTTAGCTATTGAGAGTATGAAGGTGGTGCGCATTTATGCGAGCTTAGTTCCTCAGATTATTTTCGCATTTTGACTTCAGCTCGTGCCTTGAACTAGCCCCCGATGTTAGTACTGTATCACTTGATCTCGAGGTTTACCTAAGATAAAAAGTTATCCCCATGAATGTATAACGGGTGGGCTAAAAATAGACGATGATCGACGTATGTTTCCCGATTCTCCAATTCCCTTGCTTTAAAGGGAGATTTCGTGAACTTAATTCGTACCGGGGTAGCTATGGTTCAGTTCATTTAATATTGGATTTATGACACCCTCAACGAGCCATGCTGCGACGCACAATAAAGAAGCCCAAGCAATCCAGAGATTGTCCTCCATCTCGAGCCGGTGACAACTACCTCTCAAATGTCTTGTTTCCCATGCTCGAAGGCAGAAACACAACCTCACATTGTACGCCGACCCAAGTACAAAAAGGTTCATCAACACGTCGTCGTCTGCCTTTCAGAAGAGTGAAAATTTGTGAGGGTGGACAATTTTATGATGGAAACTTCGACCACTGATAAGTTATAACTGTGCATAGACAACCTCTTATTAAGTACTTTCACTTATCATAAAATTCATCAGTATAAGGAGGTTGCAAAATACGTACAGATGACGATAAGATAACGAGTTATGTTGGTAGTTTCCGCAAATGAGTACCATGAGGAGAATGATGCTCTTGATCTTTTCAAATTGTTAGGGTTTATATGCTCATGTGCATGTGTTCTTCAATTTCAGCTACAGTTCATGTGGATATTGAATGTCAGTAGTAGTCTAGAGAGTGCATGCTCATGCCTGTAAACAGATTTTTGTTTGGGATGTTTTCTAGAATTCATGAGTCGTATTGTAAGGTATTTGGCACCCTAATAATGCATTCGATCTCCAAATACTGTCTCTCAGATACTTCCTGGTGTCGAATGCCGTCGCATGCTCGTATGCAGCTGCATCCCTCGTGTACGTCACCGTTGCTGGGGCGGCCCGCAGTGCCAAAGCAGCTTTAGCCATCAATGTGCTTGACACTGTTATGATGGGGCTGCTCCTATCTGCCAGCGGCGCATCCGCTGCCATCGGCGTGATCGCCCAGCACGGCAACTCCCATGTGCAGTGGAACAAGGTCTGCCATTCGTTCGGCAGCTACTGCCACCAGATGGCAGCGGCATTCACCCTGTGTCTCGTCGGCTCATTTGCGTTCCTGCTGCTTGCGGTGCTCTACGTCATGGACCTCCACAAGAAGGCGATGTCGAGATGAAATTTGAAGATAATCGGAGATACAAAGCGATCGATGCTGTTTTGTAGGTAAAGTCAATATTTGTGTGGCTAGGGTTGTTGATTTTATCTCTTTGGAGAGTGGAAGGTGCGTGGGTAGGTTAGAAGGGTACGTATGGAGTAGTAAATGCATGGATGTGGTTTGGTTCGTAGTATAAAGTTAGCTGGCCATTGAGCTGCAGAGATCTGGTGAGTTAGTGATTCGGGGCATGTGACGAATGTGTCCCGACTATTTTACTTCTCGTTGGTTCTTCTGAGAGTATTAACTACGTTAAATCTGATATTGGATCTCTAGTCTGCCAATGCTGCAAATGAAGTCATTTTACACCATCAGTAACTTCTTATCGTGATAAGATATGTCATACATATGGGAAAGACATGAATGCTGGTCTTCGATTGATATCACGAAGCACAGCGACCAACCTAGCCCTCAACCCTGCGCGGCAAGATTAGTTAGGACGAAGAGAAAAAACATGGGAATCGCCAGAACTTCTTGAAGTCTAGCGCAATTTCTCCCTGTTGGTACGGTGGTCAAAGATCCAGCATGAGGAAATAAACATTATCGATTGGCAAAAAGGTTGTGCTTTTGGCCCCTTAGGTATTAAACCTAAGTGTAGAACATTCTTATGTACTCACCGTTTCAAGTAGAAGCCATGGAATAAAGTTCCAACTTTCGAACATTTCATCAAATACAACTCAGGCTTAGCGAGCTGAAAACCACGACCTGAAGCCAATAGTCACCATGAAAACCAGGTACCCCACAGAGGTTTGGCTTTGACACCTTTCATACCCCATTTATTCGATGATTTGGTTTCATGCATCTTGGTTAGTGGAGCTCAGAGTGGTGCACCAAGAAAAAGAGGAAGGTCAACAGAATTGGATACGAGGACCTGCAATAGCAAGCATGGGCTACTGGACGGGCATATAAAAGAGAATCCACGTATGTAAAAACACTTTGTTTACTGACTATACAGGGGCTATGCATCATTTGACTCTGAATTTCAGTATGGGGAGAGCAAGAATGCTCTTGACTACCCTTTGATAGACACTGATACTAGCAAACGAAAATCAAACCCAAAACTTAACAGCTATTTCCATGTACATAAGTATATACTACCATAAACATTTACCATGGGATGCACTCATTGATCCTGAAGATGCGTATCTTCCATATCTTGTCCCGATTTGATAACAGCGACTCACTCAGTATCCATACCTTGGTTGCTTATAATATCTGTTGATTGCCACACAAGTCAGCTTCTTTCACTTGCACACGTATGTAACTAAACAAATCAGTGCATTCATGACTCAACTATTCAACCATGTAAGAATAAGTTGCCAGAAACAAATATTAAACCAAGGCAGGAAGGTAAATATTGAAAAAATAAATGGCCAATGGATAATTCAGTAAGCAATCGCTATTCGAATAAATCAACCTACAATGTGGACAACAATAAAGATGAGCAAAGGGTAAGGCTTGGCTGAAACTGGTACCAAACCAGAGGAAACGAAATGAATCATGAAGGATTCCACCCACTACTGTGAATCATTCCACCTCTTGGGCCACTACCACAAGAGAATAAATGCATGCATAAGAGTTTAGACAAGATAAAGTACCGATTCATGCAATTGCTTCTTGCCTCATTACTTTATTCTATACACCAAGGTAACTAAACCATTTGTACACCCAGAGCAACCTAAACAGATAATGATAATTAGCATGACCACATTCAGTGATTTTCTCCATATTGCAGACACATTCACTTCCTTAGAGCATACACTCACCCCACTAATTTGTACTTACAACTGTTACTCATGATCAAATCCATCGTAAACTCTTTTGAGCCCTTTTGTTTAAAGGTATAAAAAGGCTTTCTACCTAGAAAATTTCCATATCATATGGAAAACCTGCCATGAAGAGCCATCTCACCAGTTTATCTAACCAAGACGGACAAGTGTAAATATGCTTCCATTTTCTTGAAAGCTCCACCACAGACTGTTGATCAACCATAAATAAACTTGACACGCATGACCATTGCTAACTTTTTATTGGCAGAAATAGAGCTACCAGATTGATAAGACTGGCATAAACTATCAGCTGCCTGGAAAACATCTAATATTATGTAGCCTTAAATGCTGTGGCTGAAGGTTCTTTTTCTCATATTCCTACTACAGTCCTCTATGCATAATAGCCCTGGGGCTTTCAAAGACCATCTGCAACTTATCCAGCTTTGTGCATGAACGTCACCTTCTCTAAGGTCAGTATTAGCTGGACGCTATTGTGCTCTACATAATAATTAATCTTCTTTCACTTGTCATAAACAAGCATTCTGACAATGTTAATCATTCTACTGAGGTAAGGTATGAACACACATGCATGAGAAACATCAAAAACTGCAATAGCAGTTGAATACTTAACAGAATATGTTTCTAAAGCATGCAAACCAAATTTACAGGAGCCAAAGCGATTACCAGGTCCTCCTGTCCGTCTTAGCAAAACGTCCCTTGATTCTAATCCTGCTCTCGGCCCTGGCTTTCCGTGATTCATATCTGATGTGCTTATCATACCTGCATTGCACATGTAACCAGGGAGTCCAGACATGATTAAAAGATGCAGTTAAAGCATTTAGATAAAGTGAATGCATCTAATCAACCACAAGGACCTGTTTTAAAAAGCAGATGAGCTGCAGATAACATATTGCTTGATGTATTTGAGGTTTCATAAATTTTTACTATCCATACTTTTTTTTTTCATCAACTATCCATACTAACACACCATATTTTTTCTACCAAAAAAAAAAAAAAAACACACCATATTTTTCCTTCAGAAATTACAGTGTTTTTACCTCCTTGTTTTTCTCTTCTCCTTGTAGCGTGAGATTGCAGACTCTCTCTCCTGGCTAGTTAATGGAACCAGAGGCAAAGGATTTGGATTGATCTGATTTTCCGATGGTAATTCATGACATTCATTGGTAGAACTCGGAATACTGCCGTTTGGATATTTGTCTAAAGCTGTCGGTCTTTCTACCTCTTTATAGCCACCAGAGAATGAAGAAGCGTCATAAGCTTGGTTTCTGGTGTTGCCGTCATTAGAAAGCCACTGAAAGTCAGTTGCCTGCAAACAAAAAGTTCATGTCTTCGTCTTGGTCATCATGTATATGTGGCTATGTCACTAACGAGTTAAGCAGGTAAGCTGGTGCAATCACATACAAAGAAGAAGAAGAAGAAGAAGAAGATTATATGAAGGCCACTGAAATTTCAGGTGGACTTCTATGCAGAGCTAATCTTCAATGTTATAACATATCTTGGACATTGCAATTCAGCCTCAAAGACAGTCAATTCTTAGTTTTAGTCTGTAAAACATGCACGAGTTGCACTAAAGCAACACAGATATCCAGAGTCAACAAACTCTCATGAAATAGCAAGTGAACACCCATGCACCGTACCATGCCCATGATTCCCCACCTCCCCTTCTGTATATATGCAGGTTCATCCCAAAGTGCCTTTTATGGTGTCGTATGAAAATGGAATAAGAGAAATAACATGATGCTTTTGAGTCTTGACCACGAAAGGAGAAAGAAGTACCTCAATTTTGTGAAATCCACCTTGATCTCTATCTTCACATCCAGTGGGAATATTTGCTGGCTGAAGCGCTTGAGTCAAAACTGGCAAGTGAAAATCATCCAATGGTTCAATCTCCCCCTCTTCAAAGTTGAAGTTATACTCAGGTTTAGCAAGTAAGCGGAGCTGGCGTAGCATTTCTTTCTTGTGCAGACCACAGGTTGCATTTCTATTCTGGATAAAAAAGTAATCACGTGAAAAAGTCAAAATCACTGAGCGGACGGACAAGATGAAAGAGTACGAGAGATTCAAAACATATCTGATTTCAGAATTCTTTTTATCGCTTTGTTGTTGGGCATAGGCAAAGGAGGCCAGTTATCCTTGCATAATTTGTCGAAATTAAAACTGAAAGTGATTCCAATTCTGACACCCGTTCACTATTGTGACAAACTGAACCAACAGATAAAACGAGATGAAACTTCAAGCTAAGCGAAAGCATCGTAGACAATCACATCTCTGCATCACGGAGCTTATCTCTCCAGGACATTTCTTTCCATCAAATTCAAACGAATAATCCGCTGAGGATTCACAATATCAAACCCGTTCAATCTTCACTTCCCTGCACTACGTAATAAGACAGCAAGTCGAGATCTTTTCCGATCCACTCGCAGAAGACAGGACACCAATCAGCTAGACCTCTAAATTCTCTCTCTCTTTCTCTCTCTCTCTCTCTCTATATCGGAACGACAGAAGTAAAATGCCTTACCTTAGGCAGAGGAGGAACATCCACAGCCCGAAGAGCACACGCATCCTCCCTGGGAACAATCAAATCATCGAGGGTAACAAAAGCAGGAGTGTCCCAAAGCAAAACATCCGAGAACCCACCATCCCCGCCGCCGCCGCAGCCGCCGCCGTCATCCCCACCCTCATCACCACCCAAAGGCGGGCCCTTGAACCCTAAATCCTCCACCCCCAAGATCCCCAAAATCTCGCCCAACGAAGGGCTCCCGGCGAACCCCTCGACCGGCCTCCGGTTGTGCGCCGCCGCCGCCCCCCCCCCCTCCCCCTCCCTCGCCGCCGCCGCCGCCGCCGCCGTGACGGTCCCAGTCGCAGTTCTGGCAGAGGAGGAGGCGCTCGGCCTCGCAGAAGAAGGAGGCGGAGGCGGAGTCGCAGGAGTCGCAGAGGAGGGAGCGGTTGTGCTTGGCGAAGAGCGGGTTGGTGGCGTGGACCTCCCGGTCGCAGGCGAAGCAGAGCCTCGCCGTGTCGGCCCGGCAGTAGAGCAGCGCCGTAGTCCCGCCGCAGTAGTCGCAGGGCCGCTTCCCACCTCCGCCCTTCGCCATTGCCTCTGCCGCCGTCGCCGTCGCCGTCGCCGCCGCCGTCTCTCTCTCTATCTCTTCAGGCCTCGATCTGCGTCTTCTTCATATCTCGGGGAGAGCTTCTTCGAGCTGCTTCTTCTTCTTCTTCTTCTTCTTCTTCGTCTGCTTCTGTTCTTATCTTCTGGTTTTCCGGGGAGTCCCTGCTCTCCTTTCCTTGTGGAGCAGAACCAAGAACAGTCGCCCGCAAGGAATTTGTGATCTGACGTCGACGTGAAATTGAAAAAGGTGCTTTTTTATTTTATTTTATTTTTTCATTTCACCTAATATTATATAAATCGATTTGTTATACACGGACTAACGTATAATAACACATAATTCATGAATTATGTAAAAACGTTCGATATCATTTTTGTATTAATTTAAATTTAAAGATATATTAAATATTTTCACTTAATTTAGAAATTAAATTGAATATGTAGCAAAAGAATTCAAGATGTAATTATACTATTCACTCAAAATTTAAGGATCCCATTAAATAAATTTAAAGGTTAATGATTATATTGTGCAATAACTCTAAATTCGGTAGTCATTTTGCCATTTACCTCCCAAGGGAATAAAGAAAATCAGCATTTTGTGGGAATAATATATATATATATATATATATTTTTTATATATATATATATATATTTCTTTTGGCATTTTGGGAAAATGAAAAGGACGAGCTATTTTTTTAATGTTCTAGAAAGGCTTGAGCGTTGCCTTTGACTTGCTAGTAGCGGAAGGCGGATGACGTAATGGGTGACGATAGTGGAATTAACTGGCAACCGCCGAAATCTGCTCCCCGTAGATGTCAAAAAAGAGTTGCTTAAATAGATGAATAAATAAATATATCTTTTTTATATTTTTTTTATCATATAGTTGGGTGATCTTTCTGGTAAGATAGTAATATTTATTTGCACTTTTTTTTTTGGCGAAGTAAAAAATGTTTTTTGGTGAAGATATTTATTTGCACTTTTAGATTTTTTATAATGGAAAAGGGCCCTACGCAATAACTGCTGATAAGGATGGTCGCCGCCCCCTTTTTCTTAAAAAATAGAATTGGAGTTTAAATTTAAATTTTCAATTTTTTAGTCATGTGATCGAAATTTGCTTCCTCCTCTTCTTCGCTGGCCTTAATTGTAGTCTATGGAGAGGGTACGAAAGTCGTAATTAGAAGTCGCTTTGATTAACATCACAAAAACAAATTTATCCTAAATTATATTTTGATCAAAAAGCTCCAAATTAATATACACGTGAGAAATTTATCTCAAATTAATACAATAAATCACAAGTTAACACATTTATACTTTCTTAATTTTTATTAAATTGGATTAATATAACGAAAAATCATAAATTAATATATTTAGGATAAATGGAGTAGGAAATCTATTAACTGTCACATATTATCTAACTTATAAACAGAAAAATGAAAAATTAATTTTTGTTATAAATATATTGATTTGAGATTTTTATAATTAAAAATTAATTTAAATCAAATTTATCATATGTACATCAATTTGAGATTCTTTTATTGTATTAACCCATTAACGTATTGCTTTTTAACGTTGATGACTCCAAAATTAACACGAGCACAGATCAAGAGCATAGCCACGTTCGATTTTTCGCCTTATTAAGTGCAGCATTCCCTACCTATTGAGACTAGCCTCGACCCATGCAATGGCGCTCGATTCGTTATCGTCGGGGATATTTTACGAACTCGGGTTATCATTTGAGGTGGAGATTCATGTCATTAACTTGTACCCTGAATTTAATAAAGTAGTATATGACTGGACATCATCGTACTTTGTCTGAATAAAAAATATCAAAGAGCTGAGCATCCATTTCGACCCAGTTACGTCGCCCAACTGCCCAGACAAATCGGTTCATGAATCCATTCCGACCAAGTCAATTTTCACCGTCCAAGATGCGACCGCCTAGACAAATCGGTTCACGGATCCCATCCGGCTAGTCAATTTTCACCATCCGATGTTCGCGGAACTACGGTACATCATCAATAACTCATGACAACAACATGAAGTCGAATGCAAACTGCACTTAGGATGCCTCATAGGCGGCGATAAAAGAGAGATCTTGTTCCCGGATGCGTACCTCTCTCCACGTGGGTCGGCGTTGAACGCTTCACCCTGATTAGCCCAAGTCAGTTTCGCCGTGATGGGTGATGAGAAGATTGTGTCGGGCGACAAAACTGGACCGAAAAAATTTCTATAGATTATATGATGACCAAATGCGGAGCTCATATGAGCACATGATCAGAGAATGCTACATCAGAACAAGGAATGCAATCATCAGACGACAACAAGATAAGCCATGATCCTGCAGTAGCGACTCTTGCAGGGGGCACTAGTAGCTATGGGCGACAGAACAGTGAAAAAGCTAATTGATTGCGGAAAGTATCAACAGCTATGAGAACTGCTTCGAAAAGTTATTCCCCAATCTAACATATCACTAATGAAGAAATTGGCAGGTGGACTGATCAATTGTCGACCGGTGATCATTAGAGTCGGTGCAAGTGCTGTAATAGGTTAGTGCCAAGAACCTGCTGAAGAAGCACCTCCCGGGCCAATGTCGAATGAGAGAGCAAAGATCCAGGTATTTGAGTCCAGGATTCACTAAGTTGTACGAGGACCACAAGTTGAACTTTCACCTGGAAATGGAGTAAAAACCGCATAGCATTCAGAAAGTATCAGGAAACTATTTTCAGTTTTATCTGTTCATGCATATGGGAATAATTGTAGGACAATTGTTTTGCACACAAGAGATGTTCAGCTGTCAAAATGGAAAATCTATCTAAAAGAATGTAATGTGATGATATGAATTAGTTTGCCTGAATCATCTTGCTGATGGTCCGCAGCTGATATTCTTCGAGTGTTGTATGAATGGCATTCGCTGCACTTCAGCCCAAAAATGTGAAATGGAACGTGCCCTGCTTTGTTGCAGTCATTGCAGAGAATCGTGACCTGTCAAAATTCCATAAAAGTGAAGATGACATTCCTTTTAAATGCACTCGTAACCATCAAGAAAGCAAGGTCAGGTTGACAAGCTGGAAACAATGGCAACAGTCATTATGTCTGGGCTTCAGAGCAGATTGAGGATTATAATGAGGCCAATTTCAAAAGGTTGTAACAAAACCGTAGTACTGTACATGCATGATCCCCCATGTGCTACTCATTAATTTGAATGATAACTATGCTACATTTCTTCAATGAGATTCAGGTTAATATACCAGCTATATGAGAAAACATAAACTGATCAAATACTCTTTCAGATGAATAGTATCCAAAGATAAAATTATCTGTATTTGTTCTACGAAAGTAGTCCCTTAAATAAAGGATACTTGCACTCTATCCTAATGGCAATATCATCCCTCAGAGCTAGTGTATAGCCTGGCCTATTACCTATTATTTGCCATATTAAAGGAGAAAGAAGTCATCATGAACTTCTGTTTTTCTTTCGAAGTGTTATTATGCTCTAAAGCATAAAATATAAGACCGACTTCAATTGATTTTAATTAAAAACACCAAATAATTTTTCCAGCAGAGCTCACAAAGGCAAACTGTCTTTTCAAAAATTCATGAGTAATTACTCAACAAAAAATTACAAAAATAAAAATAAAAAATTGGGCTGCAAAACACAAGACAAAAGTGAAAAGAAACTGAGCAATATTGGAGGATGAGTTACACACCTTATACTGATATTCTTTAGGCATGACCGTTGCTGCAATCTAAACAAGAAAAAAAGATGATCAAACTGAAAGGCTATCTTTTCCAAATATTAAAAATGTAAAGTTCAATTCAGAAATGACAGAAAGGATAATAGAAAAGCATGAAATTGCATGGTGTTACATTTTGATGGGTAATAGTGATTATTTTAGAAATATTTTCCATTCTGCTCCAGCCTCTATTACTGGAGCCTGTTAAGGGCCTGTCTCTTAAAGTAGAGATCGAGGGAAAGGTGAGTGGCCATTATCCTTTTGAAAGCCCAGAACTCTTATGAAGAGTGCCTCACTCTAATAAAAGTAAACAAACACATGCAGATTTGCAGAGTTAATTCAGGTTCCATTCAAAGACTGGCATATTTGCATTTAATTTTGTGCAAAGGCAGTGCCCCTTATTATGAATTTCTCTTTAACACTTCAAACAAAGACTCTAGCGTGCTCATCCATGGCCTCCTTTAGCACTAAAACCTATGATTACAAGTGGCACAGACAATAAACTAGCTAAGTATCATAACATCCATTAGGTCTCTCAGCTTAACTGGTAAATTGGTCAAGCTGATCAATCTTTATTCACCTCAGACATGACTAATAAAAACAGACTCAATCTCCAGCCATTCATTACCATGCTCAATGACAACCGAGCACAATTTGTTATGAACCTAAAATATCAATAATGATATTATTTGTTAGTCACAGGTTTTTCCTTTCTCTTTCTGCAGAACTATTGATTTTCCATTCTTATTCTTCAATTTCAGTTTAAAAGTTAGCTACTTTTGAATGACAAGGTTGAGAGTTTCTATTTCACTAGACTGAACCTTCATTCCATCAATCTTTTTGGTCCCACAATTACACATCTGACCCTTGGGATGTAATTCTAATGCAATTGTGACAATATCAAGTTAAAAGCTTACTACCTCTGCATCCAGCATTCTCCATTCTTCAGACATTTCCATAACTGTCTTCAAGCAAATGGGACAACGATACCTGTGTGACCAGAACATAGGTTAATGACACAACCAATGACTATTTATCAGAAATCATATGCACAACTATCTACGAGGGAAAAGGTTTAACTGATTTTGGTCAGCCATTTCTTTGGCACAGTCCATATGAATTGTGTGTCCACATTTCAAGATTGTTGTTCCTTTCATCGAGTCAAATAGATACTGCAGAGTCAACAGAAAGTTGTTAGAAAGACCTTTCAAACCTTTATTATTGCCAAATTTGTTATATGTTAAACCATCAACCTCATAGCAGACAGGGCAATGGGTCTTCATTGAATTCTCCATGCATACATGATTATCACGTAACGACATAACATAGCAAGATCCTGCACTTTTGAAAAAGTTTGTTAAGGCTATGCATATAGAAATTAAGCATCTCCTCAAGACATAGGAGCAAGAAAGAAGAAACTAACATCTAGAAGATGCAGAGCAAGACAACCAGTGATATGGACCTTCAGGAAACAGGTGACTTCATGTGATGCCAATAATAAAGCATACTTCCATGTTTCAATAGTAAAGTAATGATGCACCATGCACACATTTATATTTTTTAAACAAATAAGAATACGACTATACTTTTCAATCTACCTAATTCTATGATTCTGATCTGTTTCAACTCTCAGGAGGTTAAACTTCTTTCATCCATTTGCATGTATGATAACAGAACAACAAGTCTCCATCACATATTTTGAGAAACAAGAAACAGATATTAACTAAAACTTTCTTTTCTCTAATCTAAGGGATCACTCTCAGAATATCATTGCATTCAGTTATGAACTTCTCCTGCTACATAAGCCTAACAACACTCTAACCTTGCACTGATAAATAACTTCTATTTTCTCAGTTTTAATTTAAATACTCTTACGCAACCCCTGCATGCAGAGTGCTCCTTTTGGAGCTTGCAATAGTTTTCTGCAAGCTGATATAAAGTACTTTGATACTGCAATTGATCTCTTCTATATTTCAGATGCTAAAGTCAGTCCTATTGGTTAAATTGCAGCGGAAAAGAATGCATAAATGCTGCTGCAGTGTGGTTAGTGAACCCAATATTTGCCATTGTAGATATGACAGTAGTAGAAGATTTCTTGCCTTTGTATCCCTCCCCGTGATAAAAAATATCTGAACCCAAAAAAAAAAAAAAAATCCTGCCTCTGTCCTTCCTTGACTAAGAATTAAGTTGTAAGTGATCAATGTGGCGCACACCACTTTAAGATGTCATCTCTTAAATGTCTAAACAAAATCATGCATTAGCTGCAGTAATACCATGGGAAGTACCCAAAACTCCAAAATAAGAATTCTTTCGCTAACATTCTCCCTCTCAAGATACAAAGTTGATTGCGCCAGCTTTGAACAAGTACCTTTGAAGTCATCACAACTCTTGTGGTAGACTTGATATCATATCCTAGATCCAGTGACCTCTAAAGAGCCACCCTGGTTACCATCATCCTTAGAGAGCAGCTTTGACTTAAGACTCTTCAGAATTTTAATTCAACCAAAAGATCTACTTAAATCTCTTTTAACATTGTTTTCTTGTAGGTTTGGAGCTACCCTTTTAAAACTGGACAAGTTATTTTCTTTTCAGGCAAGTAGGGGAGTGGAAAAGATAGGGATTCCAACCCACTATAGAGAAAAGGTTCAAACATAACGAAATATATATTTAAAAAGACTCTGTAAAAGAGCTTCTTTTCCAGAGTCTTTTTAAATATATATTTCGTTACCCATTGAACCCTGAGATGAAAAATTCTGAAATCCAACGTGAAACAAATTTGATAGGAAAAGTCCAGCAGGCTAAACCAGCTTCTGGTTTCTATTAACCATCCTATGGGCAAAACTCATTAATACATGTCAGGTTTCCTCATATCTAACCAGCTCACCACATGTCTTACCTTTTCAATGAGAAAATCTAACTATGTAACTGAGCACTCAAGGATTCCTGGTGGGTATCTGTATACCAAGTGCCAGTCCAAAGCCAAAATTTTACTCTGCTTTATCAAACTTCTTCAGAACTGTCCTTACAAATCCAAATTGATTATTCCAAGATTATGTGAACCAAGAAGGATATTAACAAGGCAGCGTCTTCGATGGTGACTAGACCATTGCTTCAAGATAAGTTCCTACCAAGATCCACTCTGAAGGTAATTTGTATGTCCAACATAAAGCAAGTTCCTTGATTCCCATCTCTCATAAATTCAAGTAAGAAATATACTATCGCCTAATCATCGGTCACTGCATTTCCATCTAATGATACATGTTCATGCCTAATTATATGATGTATGAAATTATGGGCTTATGTAACTCACGGCAGTTGCCAAACTAGAACACAACATTCCAAATAATTCAGAAATAAAAGCAGTCCAAACTTTCATAATTTTAGGAGAAGATGGAAACTCTCTAAAGAGACGAACTTATCAACATGTGTAAAAATGAGAGAGAGATTCTTTCTTGCAACAAAAAAGCACATGCAGCGATGGAGATGCTAAAAGAGAAAGTTATACCGCACTTTGGACAATGGAAGAAATTTTCATGACCTCCAACTCTGGAAGACAGGCAAAATTCAATTTACAATTCATATGGCAGATAGAGTTAACTTCCAAAAGATGGGAAGAACATTCCGAACATCAATTAGCTCACCTACAAATTCCACATTCCTCACAATGAAATTGCTCCTTTTCGGTCTGCAAAAATTGAACATAAAATACACTGTCATATCACCTATGCTTTCAATTCATGTAGAATCAAAATGGAAAGGCTACACCTTTAATTAGTATAAATGAGAACATACCAAATCCGTCTTACCTGATCATCATAAAACTTGCAAATTCCACAGAAATATTCTCCCATGTTCACACCGCATTTCAAACAAACTTGAGCAGCCTAAACGAAGGACACATAAATTCCCCAAGACAGCAGAAAAAACTGACAAGGAGACTATGTAAAATCCACAAGCGATCCACCATGACATACCTCTTGCTCCGTGTCGCAAACAGAACAGATGACCTGAAACACGAAAAGACCTTCAGCACCACACCACGCCACAAAATCTGGCGCAAGCAGAGCTCACATCAACAAAACGAATGGCACCTACCCTCTTCACGTCGTGCCGCACCAGCTCATGATGATCTTTCGGGTTGCTCAGCGAGCTCTAGGCGAGACGAAAAACCGGAGAAAAGATCAACGAAACCACATCCAAACACGACGACAGTAGCAACACACTGTTTCCCACGCAAATTACACACAAAATGAAGAACGAACGCAATGGGGGCGCGACGAGGGAGGCGGAGGAAGAGCCGTACCGTGAACTCGTTGTGGCAGTGGCGGCACGGGAAGGCCCGATCGCAGCACGGGGCTCGAATCTTGCAGCGTCTCCGGTAGTGCTCGCAGCTGAAAGGATACGGGCACACGGAAAAATGAAAAACCCAGAAAGAGAAAACGAGAAGGCAGCGCCGGCAGAGGCGATCCGGGCGCGGGAATGGAGGCGGCGGCGGCGTACCCGTGCTCCAATTTGGCAAAGTCTCGATCTTTCGTCTGTATCGCGTGCTCTGCTACTTCTGCCATGGATGACTCCGTGCGAGCTGCTGTTTCCTTTCGAGGGCAGAAGTAAGCTCCTGATAATCGGCGGAGGTAAGAGGAGAGGGATTACCGTTTGCGGTCCAATAGCGAAAAAGAAGGGCATGTTTGTTTATTTTATTTACTTTTTTTTTTTTTTTGATAACTAAAGAACCTCCGTACGCCGCTTCACGGTAGAGTAAGGGCGCGTTTGATAACGATTACGTTCTGAGGCCGATTCGATCGGAATTGATTCTTTTTGATTTCCATTAACTGATTCTCGGAAGCGAAAAAACGCGTTTGATCTTGTCAAAATTTCTGATTAGAATGAAAAAAACAAATGTGTTTGGTAGAATCGCATAAAATTTCTATTCCAATTCCCTTTTTAATTCCTTTTAGATAAATATAAATTTGATATTGAATTCTCATAAACCCCTCATTGATTAATTATATTTATACTAAGTAATAAAAATATTAACTAATCAATTTTTATTAAATAGTTAATAATAAACCATAGTATAAAATATACTAACATACCTAAAATATGTAATAAATATAAATACTAAGGGCTGTTTGGTAACCATCCAAACAAAGCTTGAAATCTCGATTCTTTGTTCGGAATCGGTTTATAGAATCGCGTTTGGTAAAATTTTTGTTCCCGAACAAATTTGCTCCCGGAACAGTTGGGAAACGAGAATCAAGAATAAAAAAAAAAGTTGATTCTTGTTCCGAATCAATTTGAGAATCAAAATTTTCTTCTTCCTTCGGCCATCTCACGACCGCGTCCACCGCGCCCACCACCGTCCGCCATCCGCCACCGCCGTCCACCGCGCGCCGGCCACGGCCGCCGCTCCGCGAAGCTCGCCGGAGGCTCGCCCCGGACGGGGACGAGGTCCGGCCGAGCTCGCTGGAGGCAAGCCTAGCCACCGGCGAGCTCGCCGGAGGCTTGCCCGGCCCACCGGCGAGGCTCGGCCTCCCCGGATCCGGCGAGGCCGAGCCTCGCCGGTGGCGCGGCCTCGCCGGCCGGGCGAGGCCTCGCCGGATCGCGCAGGGGCGGGCGAGGCCTCGCCGGGGCTGCGCGGGCCGGGCGAGCCTCGCGACGCCCGGCCCCACCGGTGGCCGGGTGAGGCTCGCCCGGCCCGCCGGTGGCTGGCGAGCCTCGCCCAACCCCGACGAGGTCGGCTGGCCATCGGCGGGGCTCGGCCTCGCCCAAATCCGGCTCGGCCGAGCCTCGGCGGGGCTAGGCGAGCCTCGCCGTCGGCCGCGAGGGCCGCCGGCGAGGCTCGGCCGACGAGGGCCGGCCTCGCCGGGCCGCGACGCTGTTGAGGTCGCCGGCCCTCGTCTGGCCGGCCGCCGGTCCGGCGGCCGGCGGAAGAAGAAGAAGAAGGTGAGAAAAATAAAAGAAAAAAGGAAAAAAAGAAAAAGAAAAGAAAAAAAGGAAAATGAAAAGAAAAAAATGAAAAAATGAAAAGAAAAAAATTAAAAATTAAAAAATGAAAAGAAAACAAAGGAAAAAAAGTAAAAAAAATTATTTAAAAATTAAAAGAAATTGATTTGGAACATTAATAAATACGGTACAAAACGCAATTCTATTCTAGAATCGAAATTTTGGACGATTCTCAAACGGCTTAAAATGCTAGAATCGGTTCCGGAACGAAATCAAAAAGAATCGGTTCTGCTCGAATCGGCTCCCGGGGGAACGTAAATCGTTACCAAACGCGCCTAAATTTATAAAGAAAAATTAAATATGTATTATATATATAGCAAATATATATTTTAGAATAGGAGGAAATTAAAATAAAATATAGAAATAAAAAAAATAAAAATAAAAACGAAATTTGTTGTTATTTTAATTTTTTTCTTATTAGAATTTCAATATTATTTATATTTAAATAAGATTTTTTTTTATCATGGTGATTTCTTATTTTCAATAAATATTTACATTTCTATGATTAAATATCTAATCCATTTTGAATTTAATATGGATGGATGTTAATTTTAATTTAACCAAGATTCTTCTCTCTCGCTCGCTCTATATATATATTCCCTTCTCCAAAACCGAACACCCAACGTTTAAAAGAATAAGAGAATACTAGAATTGATTCTCGGAGCAAGCGAACCATATTAAACTTCACGACAAGAATTTGATAGATCCGCTTTGTTTTTTATTGTCGTAAGGTTTCCACATTTTTCTCGTCCACGATCAACGAGTCGAGAGAATTTCTCGTTGTCAACGTGGCTCTGAGCATTAACGCTTGATCTCCAGCAAAAGAGCGTCGGGCTTTTGGGAGGATCAACGCTTTTCTCGTTTTCTGTCTGTCAAGTCATCTTAGTCCAGAAAGCACCTTTTGATTCCACCGATGGACAAGCCACATTGTCTGATTTCACGTTGTTGCTAAATTTCATCTTTTACTGCTTTGTGCATCCAGTGAACAAGGCCAAAGTAGATTACTTTTGTTACCCCGACATGGCACTTAAAAAGTGAGCATAACACGTAAGGCCTCATGGTTAGATCAAGTACTTCCCCGTGTAGGCAGATATCAACAGGTAGTCGAGGACGAACTAAATGTCATCTCATTGTGTGAAAATCTCAGACAAAAAAGCTTTCATTTGCATTCCATCATCTTCTTGTTTGTGGGGCTTCAATTGTTCTAAGAACTAAGTACCTAGTACCTACCATGGATAGTGAAGAAACACACACGTGATATCCAGGTAAGCGTAAAGTGAGCTAACGATATTATGGAAAAAGCCAACATCAAGCAAGTCGTTGATCACCAAAAGTCGAAACAAAAATAGGAATTTCAAAGAGCTCGATGTCCTAAGATAAACGACAAACTTCTTGGACAAAAAGCGGAGGAAAATGAGGGGCTGCTTTTAGTCACCAAAACTATTGACGATCCTATAACTCAGATCAACAAATGCCGGGATTACATAAACAAATTGGGCCTTGATGCCTTGTAGGTGGTTTTCAGCTTCCTGGTTGGTGGTCTAACCTTCTTGAATACCAGCGGGAACTTGATCTTCGAGTTGTGGAATTGCTTGGTGCTCTCCCTCTTGCATAGCTTCGCTGGAACAGTGGCTGTCTTGATGATCTGGATACATGGGAACCTGACTCTGTGGCGAGATGCCATCTCAGTATACATCTGCTCCACAGCCCCATTCAGTGTGGTATCTCTGTATTCCTTGTACATGTTGTGGTATCCAGTTCGGCTTTGGTAACGGAGCCATATCCCATAGTTATTGATCTTTGTTGGGTTCTTCTCAAAAATCTGCAAGTGACTCTAGTAAGATAAAGTAAACAGAGAAGCTACCTCACATATGATTAGGCACCTTAGAGCATATGGCATCACCCCTCAAGGTTAGACAAGTAATTGAAAGTGTAAAACATAGAGCAAAGGAAAACCTCTTCTTGTTCATTGGTCAAAGAGTTATGCATATTTGTGTCTATTTAAAAATCAATATAGGAGATGCGACTAATTGCCAGGGTCTATTGCTGCCAATGGTGCAAGCATCCTACTTTTGCATGTCCATCATGCATTTGTTTATAAAGAGACTATCATGCATCTAGGGAGAGATATAATGAACAAGTACAGTATCAGATATTGATAATGCATATCATATACCATAATCCAGCCTATCGAAGATTTTCAGGATGCAAGTCCCAAAGAAATTTTCTTACAAAGGTTTGGAAAGGAGAGCACCTAAAAATAGAATAAATCTCACCGATATAAATCAGATCCTGACTATTTGATGGTCAAACAATAGTTGTTACCCATCGCAAAGGAAGGAATTGATGAAAGATAAAAGCTTTAATTAACTATAGTCCAATGAAAAAATTTTCTGTTCATGGTTACTAATTGGAAACTCCTAGTTCATATGCAGCTTTTAAACATTCAAAGGAATTTTTAGAGTGAAAGTGGATTTGGCTTGTACCATACAAACTGAAAATCCAGCTTTTGCAGATCAGAAACTAGTCCACAGGATTCATTCTCCGCCTTTGAAAGATGGAACTTCCCGAACTACGAGATGGTTACATTCCATAGTTGAAAGGAAATCGATATAAAAACATCCAGCTTTCTCTTCATTCTAAACAATACATACCAAGGACAGTTCCCAATCTAAGAGCTACATAATTTATGAGGGAAGTGTTCACCTTAAATGTCGAAAAGACTTCCAAGTGATGACTACCATAAATGATATTGAGAACAATCATTTTAGCAATTAAGGAAAATGGGGTGAAAACCAAGCTTCAACTTCGGTCTTCGACTAATGCATCACTCGAAATATGGAAGCAAACATTCCTAAGAAATCGAACGAGAACCTCACAAGCAAATACCATGCGGTTCCTATTATCATAAGAACATGGCAAATCAATTCATAGAGAAATCCCACATCAATCGACAAGCAACATACCTCGTTGATGGCGAGCACCTGGCCATTGCTCTTCTTTACCTTCTTCAGCTTCCTCAGGAAATACCTAACCCACATCAATCAACCCACTACTTAACCAAATTCCTCGGCCAGATCAGCGGAGTCGCGAGCGCCGATTCGAGCCTGGGGGTCGCTCGGCGAGCGACCCCTCGGCCAAATCGGCGCTCGCGCTCGCCGATTCGGGCCTGGAGGTCGCTCACCGAGCGACCCCTCGGCCAGATCGGCGCTGGCGCCCGCCGATTCGGGCTGGGGTCGCTCGGCGAGCGACTCCACGGCCAGATCGACGCGAGCGCCCACCGACTGGAGCTCGGTGGCCCTCCTGCCAACCGTTGCAGACGACGAACGACGGTGAGGAATATGCAAACCGTCACCTAGATCAGCCGGCAATGACGCTACCTGTGAGTGAAGGGAACTCACCTTCAACGAGCAGCTTCAACAATGAAGAAGCAGCAGTCGCCGTCGCCGTTGTTGTGGAGAGAACGAACCGGAGAAGAACGAACCAGAGAAGAACGAACCACCAGAGAAGAATGAACCAGAGAAGAAGAACCAGAGACAACGTGGAGCAAAAGAGAGAAGAAAATGAAAGGGTTCGTTCGCACAGAGAGAAAGTGGAGCAGGATACGTTGAGCGGAGAGAGAGAGCCACTTTTGTGATTCTTTTTCTGATTCGAATCAAGAATCATCTTTTTTTTTTATTCTAAATTCTTGTCCAAAACGATTCCGGGAACAAATTTGTTCCCGAACAAAAAATTACCAAACGTGATTACGGGCCGAAACGGTGCAGGGAACGAAGAATCAGAATCTGGCCCTGTTTGGATGGTTACCAAACAGGGCCTAAACGTTAGGTAAGTCGTGAGTTCCTTTCCAATAAGACAGACGACACATGAATTCGAACATTGAACCTCTTGTGAAGAGGTTAGCGCCCAACCACTACGCTATCACCACGGGTGATAGCATGTTTGTTTATTTTTATTTCTGTTCCCGAAACAAAAATGTCGTTATTTTGTTTCGGGAACAAAAAAAGAACAGAAACATACTTAGTAATACTTTTGTTCCCGAAAATAGAAATAAGAAGTATAAAAAACTTATTTCTTATTTTCGAGAATAATTCCAAGAAACATTTCTTTTTTCTCTCGTTCGTCTTCCTTTTGGCCGGTCGTCGGCCCTTAGCAGGCTCGACCAAATCCGATGAGATCGAGCTCGCCCAGCCACTGTTGAGGCTTCACCTCACCGGGCCACTGCCAAGTTGGCATCACCTAGCGGTGGCTAGGCGAGCTCGACCTCGCCGGTGGCCAAGCAAGGTCACTGGCAAGGTTTGACCTCGCCTAGGCGGCGCAAGGTCGTCCTCGCCCTGGCTTGGTGAGGTCGAGCCTCGTGCAGACCGATGAGGCCGACCTCACCCAACCATCGGCGAGGCTTGGCTCATCGAGCCACCGCTAGGAGATGCCGACTTGGTGGTGGCCCAGCGAGGTCGTGGCCAAAAGAAAGAAAGAAGAAAAAAGAATAAAAGAATAAAAATATTGAAAAATTAAAAGAAACGAAAACTTATATAAGTTTATCGAATGCATTTTTATTCTTGAAGTAGAAATTTTTTGCAATTACCAAGTGTGCTCTTATATTTAGAAATTGTTTTTTTTTTTTTTTTTTTGTAACCGAGATAACCCGCGCACCCTACTAACACGGACAACCCGAAAGGCTCGGGGTAACGGGGGGTAAACCCTGGGGGCAACATATGCTAGCCACCACACACGTGCCACCGGGTAAGTCACCTTGCGACGCCCGGGAATCGAACTCCTCCCCTTGCGTTAAGGGAAGAAGCTCGTTGCCAACAGAGCCACCCAAGTGGGTGGTTATACTTAGAAATTGTTTCCTAGAACCAAAAAAAAAAAAAAAAAAAAAAAACTATTTATGTTCAAAAATTGTTCGCCGGAACAAATAGGTTACCAAACGCGCCCAATTAATTTGAAAAATATATTTAAAAAAATTAATTATTTATCACTTAAAATAATTAATTTTTTAAATATATTTTTATTATCAATAATAATTTGTTTTTGAATTTTTTTGCAGATAATAAAAATATTATAAGTGATTGTTTTTGGGAATATATTTTTTGAAATCATTTATTCTTTGTGAAATAAATGTATTTTTAACGTGCTAAATTTCAAAATCTAATGTGGCTACTCCATTGAAGCACCGTGGACTTTCATGTGCTTGATTTAATTTCGTCATGCATTGTAATTTCAAAAGCTTAGTCAATTGATCGCCCTTCTTTTGTAGTCTTAATAAAATTTAAGGAAAATTTCCAAAAAGGGTCTAAAGTGACCGTGATAGTTTTAATAAGGGCTCAACCTCGCTAATTGGCTAAATATTTTGATCGGTCAAAGGTAATTTTTGTCCTAAGACAATTTTATCCTAAATTTTATTTAAATTACATTGAAAATTAAAATGAGATTAAGGTTTACAAAAGAATTGGAAATTGCTTGGAATTGGATTGAAGCATATCGGAATCAATGGTTCCCATGGAGGCCGGTTCAATTGCCGATTTTCAATTTATTAGAACCAGTGAGTACTGATCTGTTCCTGATTTTAGAGGTGGAACCGCACGTCCACCCACTCGGACTAGACCAATATAAATAAATAAATAAATAAATATATATATATATATATATTACATCTTAATTACTTAATTATTTTATTATTTTTCAACTAAATATATTTGTACATACATGTATATTGTAGTTATTGAATATTATTGACTAATTTTGTCTCTTAGATATGTAATAGGATTAACCCCCTATCTTTTTTTTTTTTTTTTAAATTCTAATAATCCATTTACTTACTTTTTCAACTAAAAAGAGATAAACAACCATAAAGGAAGGAAAGAATCGATTGAAGATGTCCATAAAAGCAAACGGGTTGTTTTAAAAATACAATTAGGTCTATATATATTACATCTTAATTAATTATTTTATTGATTTTCAACTAAATATATTTGTACATACATGTATATTGTAGTTATTAAATATTATTGACTAATTTTGTCTCTTAGATATGTAATAGGATTAACCCCCTATCTTTTTTTTTTTTTTAAATTCTAATAATCCATTTACTTACTTTTTCAACTAAAAAGAGATAAACAACCATAAAGGAAGGAAAGAATCGATTGAAGATGTCCATAAAAGCAAACGGGCTATTTTAAAAATACAATTAGGTCTATATATATATATATATATATATATTACATCTTAATTAATTATTTTATTGATTTTCAACTAAATATATTTGTACATACATGTATATTGTAGTTATTGAATATTATTGACTAATTTTGTCTCTTAGATATGTAATAGGATTAACCCCCTATCTTTTTTTTTTTTTAAATTCTAATAATCCATTTACTTACTTTTTCAACAAAAAAGAGATAAACAACCATAAAGGAAGGAAAGAATCGATTGAAGATGTCCATAAAAGCAAACGGGTTGTTTTAAAAATACAATTAGGTCTCTTCTTAGGTATTCCCATGATTAAATTAGGTTGATGTTGAAAAAAGATGAATCGAGCGATCTATGCTCTACTGTCTATGGAAGTTAGGACTTTTAATGTGACATCCTAATTTTTCAATTCTATTTTCAATAAGTTGAGACAAGCATTTCGTTAGCACGCATATAGTTCTTTTCCTTAAATCTGCCACTCATGTGAAAATTAGTCTATCAGGTGAAGCCTCTAAGAGATTCTAATGCATCAGACTTGAGAATTTGACTAGAAAGCGACCTTTTGACCGAGCTAACTTGCAAGAATCATTACGGCACAATTAAAAATTGATTAGAGATCAGAGATATATTGACTCGACAGAGGCATGTGATCAAGTGTTGGTAATTCCACCAGACCGCACAATTCCTGTCGATCGGCACTGGACTGGCTTTTCTGTAGATTGAGTACCCTGTGTCCATATTTAAAACATTAAGATTACCTCAACAACCGAGAGTCGCCAATGTGTCAAAGATGTACATTATGACTTGAAAATGATCAATCACTGGTCAAATGCATGAAAATTTCTAAAAGCTACCCGGTAGATTAAGATGTGCTAGTATCGTGCCATAGTGAAATTAACCATGAAATTGATACTGAATTCAGAAATTGAAAGTCACGGTGTGTCACAAATCATTTTAAGAACATTGACTCATCTTCGGAAGATTTTTCATTCGAATCAAGTTTTTTTGGCAAAATAATAAAAAATGGTTAATTTGGTTCGAGAAATTGGTAGGCCTGCTTTTGGTCGTGCTTTTAGGACTTAAGTTGATTCTATGTTAAAGTGATTATGTAAATTGAAGTGTGGTGACCTTGAATTAATTTTGTGGACTTCAATTCAATTCAATTAGAAAAAAATTGAATAAGAAGTGTTGTACAAGATTTTAGAGAATTCATGTCACGGTAGAAAATGAAATTGCCCATATTGGAATAAGGTTATGGGAGTTTGAGATAGTGGAAGATGATCTCATGTTATATCATGGTGGTTGGGGTCAAAGTGTCTAAGATCTTGAGAAGTGAAGGGTGGATATTGGCTCTAAAAAAGGTGGGACATCACTTCCACCAATCTCCATCATCTTCTTCATTGCTTCTTGGAGTTTGAAAGGAGGAGAGAGAGAGAGGGAATTCGAGCGGAGACCAGCCCTGACGTTGCCTCCCTCGCCTGCTCGACGTTGCCTATCCATTGTCGTGCCGTCGTCGTCACCGCTTGTTTGTGTGCGCGGCTCTGCTTGTTGGCTCGCACTCTACTCCACCTTCGTTCGTGCGCCAACATCGTTGTCTGTCGCTGCTCTAGGTCTCTATTAACACCTAATTTTAGCAAATCTAGGGAAATAATGAAAATAAAAATTGCATTTGAATAAATAAAAGAAAAAAATGAAAAATTGGAGGAAATTAATTTGATTGATTATGCATGGAAGATTGGAATTTTGATGGATATTCGGATTTTGTTAAATTAGGGCACAATTAAAAATTGATTAGAGATCGGAGATATGTCGACTCAACAGAGGCATGTGATCAATTGTTGGTGATTTCACTAGACTGCACAATTCCTGTCGATCAGCACTGGACCGGCTATTCTGTAGATTGGGTACCCTGTGTCCATATTTAAAACATTAAGATTACCCCGACAACTGAGAATCGCCAATGTGTCAAAGATGTACATTGCGGCTTAAAAATAATCAATCACTGGTTAAATGCATGAAAATTTCTAAAAGCTACCCGGTAGATTAAGATGTGTTAGTATCGTACCATAGTGAAATTAACCATGAAATTGATACTGGATTCAGAAATTGAAAGTCACGGTGTGTCACAAATCATTTTAAGAACATTGACTCATCTTTGGAAGATTTTTCATTTGAATCAAGTTTTTTTGGCAAAATAATAAAAAATGGTTAATTTGGTTCGAGAAATTGGTAGGCCTACTTTTGGTCGTGCTTTTGGGACTTAAGTTAATTCTATGTTAAAGTGATTATGTAAATTGAAGTGTGGTGACCTTGAATTAATTTTGTGGACTTCAATTCAATTCAATTGGAAATAAATTAAATAAGAAGTGTTGTACGAGATTTTAGAAAATTCATGTCACGGCGGAAAATGAAATTGCCCATATTGGAATAAGGTTGTGGGAGTTTGAGATAGTGGAAGATGATCTCATGTTATATCATGGTGGTTGGGGTCAAAGTGTCTAAGATCTTAAGAAGTGGATGGTGTATAGTGGCTCTAAAAAAGGTGGGACATCACTTCCACCAATCTCCATCATCTTCTTCATTGCTTCTTGGAGTTTGAAAGGAGAAGAGAGAGAGAGGGAATTCGAGTGGAGACCAGCCTCGACGTTGCCTCCTCGCCTGCTCGACGTCGCCCATCTGTCGTCGTGCCGTCGTCGTCGCCGCTTGTTCGCGTGCGCGGCTCCACTTGTCGGCTTACACTCTACTCCACCTTCGTTCGTGCGCCAACATCGTCGTCCGTCGCTGCTCTAGGTCGCTGTTAACACCTACTTTTAGCAAATCTAGGGAAATAATGAAACTAAAAATTGCATTTGAATAAATAAAAGAAAAAAATGAAAAATTGGAGGAAATTGATTTGATTGATTATGCATGGAAGATTGGAATTTTGATGGATATTCGGATTTTGTTAAATGCAGAAGCAATTTAAAAATCAAGTGAATAAAGGGCAAGAATTTTTCCAAATTGGAAGAAATCTTAGCAAGATCGAGCTGATTGCGAAATCATGCTCTAATTTACAGATTTGATCTAATGTGGTAAGAGATGGAAACTTGGAAAATGCCATAAAAATGCAGCCATTTGGAACCACTATAAAAGAGTACTGCATTTTTCAAGAAAGTTGGGGGAATTTTTGAAAAAATTGAGAGCAAATTCGAAGAGCAAAAGTTTTCGTGAGAAAATCCAAAGAGAGAGAAAAAGAAAGAGAAAGTAAAAAGAGAGGTTTGATCGGTTTACAATGAGGGAAAGAGAGAAGACTGGTGAGGGGATGTGAGAGAGACGTAAGGGAGGAGAGAGAGAGAAAAAAATAAAAAAAAGAAGAAAAGCAAAAAAAAACGCCACTGTTTTTTATTCTTTGTGGCTTCCTTTTGCCGCGTGACTGACCCCTGCACCGCTGGCCTCCGCCATGCCTTCGCCACCGTTGTCTCGTTGAACACGCCTTTGCTGATGCCAGACATGGCCGCAACGACTTGCAGTAGCCCGCGACCCGCTCGCCCACGTCGCTGCTGTTGTCTAGAGGCCGCCGCGCTGCTGTAGCCATCGTCCGACACCCCCATTTGTAGATCCCGAAGCACTAGCATCGCCCGTGCCGACACCCCCTGACTCGCCACCATCCTCTTTTCGATGACCCAATGCCCGACGATCTGCCGTCATTACGCCTTTGCCCGAGATCTACCGGTCCCTGCCTCAACCAACAGTTGCTCATGACTTGCCCACCTCTTGAGATCCCGCCGCCTATGCCCGCGACTTCCTGCTACCGCACCTCAACCCGTGTCGGTCCACCCGATGCCTGCTGGTATGCCCACTGGTCGCCGCGCCGAACCCCTGCAATGCCGTCACAGCCCCTGCCCTCAACGTCGCTAGCACTCACCAGAGCCTCGACACCAACCGCCGGCCATCCTCCGCTCGGCGCCGCCCATCGCCGCGGTTCCTCTCTTTTTCAAATTGCACATAGGTAACTTATTTTTCATTTTATTTGATTTTATTGTCATTTATTTATTCATTTTAAATTTGTTATTATTGTTTAAGTTAGAATATGGTTTGTCAATGTTAAGTTAGAATATGGTTTGTCAATGTTAATATTTGTGCATTTTGTAGGCATTATCCACTAGGATTTTGTCCGAAATTATTGTAATTATTAATTTAATTTGAGAGACATTGGAATATTTTTTTAATTATATTAATTTTTGGGCTTTTTGGTAGAATTTTAATTGCTAAATCATTATAATTATCAATTTGATCTGTAAGACTTCGGATCAGATTTTTAATTATTTTGATCTCTTTGTCGTGATAATTAGGGTTAGGATAATCATTAATTTGACCTGTGAGACAACATGTTATTTTTTTGATTATTTTAATCCTTTATTTTGTTGATAGTTTAGATTTAATATTTATTTAATAATTACTTATCTTAAATCAAATAAAAAATTCAGAAAATCAAAAAAATCAAAATTCTGCATGAGCATATAAATTTAGTAAATCAGACATGTAGGTTTAGTAAATTAGAAATTTTTTAGGATTACATTTTTAGGATTGCATTTTTAGAAATAAGTTAGGGTTGGACCTAAATAATTTTTTTAAAGGTTTTAGATAATGTTTGCACATTTTAATTATCTCATTTTTCCAAAAAAAAAAAAAGTTTTCTAAGATAGGATAGGGTTTAAGTTAAATTAATCCCTAGAATAAATTAGAAATTATCCCTTTTTAGATAGATTAATTAGGGTTTTTATAAATTCTGAATTTCAATCAAAAAATGCAAAAATACTAGGTGCATGTTAACTAATTTGCATAATAGGATCATTTAATTAGAATTTGTTCTTTAGTGAAGTTAGGTCATGAGGTGCATAATAATTAGTTTGCATAATAGACCAATTTAATTAGAATTTGCATATTAATAAGATTAAGTCATTTAGTTAAAAAATGCACTTTTGCAGAAGAATTCTCACTTTCAAGAAAACCTAAAAAAAAATTGTTTGCTTTATGTGATGCAATTTATTTAATCATTTATTTAATCATTTTTTTAAATATTGGTTGAACGTCTGCGTGGTCACCATATTTGCATGATAGTAATTTATGTTAAAATAAATCCAAGTTGCTTGCAAAAACATTTTTAAAAATAAAAATAAAAAGAAATAGTACCAAAAGGGCATTAGAATATTCCAATGTAACCAAATCCTTGTACCCTCAGTTTCTAGTTCGTAAAAGTAAAATAAATCTTTATTTATTTTACTTAGGTGTCTAATTGACCTATCATAAATCGATTAGTAGTGACTTCTAGTTAATAATCTTTTGCATGTTAAATTTTGAACATTAAGTCGCGAATTGGTATGGACTTGGGAGAACCCGAACTAATTTTAAAGACTTAGTAGTCCATTAATCTAACTTAAGTGGTGCACATGAAATTTAGGCCGTGACAGTTTGGCGACTCCACTGGAGATTTGTGTTAAAACACTTAGTGGACTTAGGCCAAATTTTCTTTTCCTTTTAAAAATGTTTTTGTTTGGCAGCAAGAACACCAGGTACGTCCCTAATATATCTAAGGTGTTAAATGCTTTTGCGGATGGGAGGTATAAGGGGAGTAGTCTTTGTTAACCTTTGTCTTGCAGGTTGGAGTGTGGGATGAGTGATTTATCTTTTCATAATTAAAAGTGTTGTTTGTATTTAAACTGTTGTGCATGTTTTATTGTTTTTAGTACTACACTATTGCACACACAACCTGCGGTCGGACCTAGGCTGTGATAGGATTTCTAAGATGGTGTTGAGAATGATACTTCCTCCAAAGCGAGACTGCTATGTAAATGTTGACATTCTCTTTCTCGAAATTTCTTTCATGGTGTCGAATGTGTTTGTCCATATCCGCGAGATTGCGTGATTTTTGGGTATTCCATTCGACTAAGCCGGGGTTAGGAGGATCTGACACGTTAATGCGAGACTGCAATGGTCAGATCATCCTCTTAACTCCACTTTGTTAAGCCATCTAGATAGAAATCGAGCTTCACATTTCATACGTGTGTCTATGTGATTGTCGCCCCTTTCCGGTGAAAGTAAGTTGACTAAATTCTTCACAATTTATTTACTTTATTGTAATTTTGTTGGTCCATGATAATAGGTTTTTGTTGTTAGTCTTGTTTTATATGCAATAGGGTTCATTTCCACTCCAAAAAAAATAGCTCAAAATGTGACTGGATCAGTTAGATCAAGACGGCCAAAGATATGTGAAAGCTAGGATCGCCCGACTTCTTCTATTGTTAGATATCAACATCCAATCTGGTGTGATACAGACACTCCCTCACTTTTGGTGTTCACAAACTTCCACCTTCATATTTGGTGAGTACGAATTGACTTTGACATTTGAAGAATATAGTGTTGCCATTGGAATGCCCTTGGAAAAGGAACTTGTTAGACCGCCTATCGGTATAGATTTTATTTTTGAATTATCATAGTTTTTAGAAATCGAAGCTAAAAGAGTAAGGAAAGTTGTTAAAGCCAATTGTTTTGCATGCCCATTTTCAAAATTTCTGGAAGAATATTTTGCAAATCAATCAATGATTTCAAAAGCTATGATCTTCATGTTAGCATTTTTCGGGCTAATTGTTTTTCCTTATCCAAGAAATGCCATTAATCCTTCAATTTCATGAGTGGTTAATTGTGTTTGTGATGGGTTAAGTTATGTCAATATGGTCTTAACCGAAACATTTTTGTTATTAACCCATTTCAAACAAAATGAGGAAAGGGCCATGTGTGCCTTCCTTGAACTTTTGCAAATATAGTTTTTCTCTAATATAAGAGGATTTTGGCACCTCATGAAGCAATTTAAGTTTGACGATTTTAGGCATCCCATACAAAAATTTGCGGTCCTAGAGTGTTTTTCTCCAAATAAACAGTACGCTCGTTAGATTAATTTTTTTAAAAGATCATAATCTTAAAGCATTCCTATGGCATACTAAATGGTTCTAAGCTAAGGAGGCTCGTTTCTCACACAAGCATGATGAGCTAATCCGATTGCTGTGCCTTTCTGGTGCAACTTATTACTCATATAGGGTGGCCCGTCAGTACAAAGCTCTTTAGAAAGTTCCTCCACCTCTCAAGACAGAATTGTTTCAAGTTTGTTTTATTCGTACGGACTATAATTACTTTAACAAGATCCAGACGATCATTGCTGCATGGAATGAATGCCATCTAGAGAAGATTTTGGTGCCAAAGAGATTGAAAGGTGAAGAAGAAATCCACCAGGCATTGGCATTCTACATTCAACAACACCGGATTCCTACTGCCTAATGTTTAGTGGTCCCTAATGTGATTAAGAACCCATTTAGCGAGCACAAATTGAGCATCTTAAGCGAAAAGTGGAGATGATTGAAGCTGAAAATAAGAAGCTTTGGAAGGCATTGGAATCCCGAAAGCATATACAATGAGATCTTTCGAATTTTGATTCTTAGTTCAATGTCTAGGGAGCTTGATTTCGATTTTCAATTCAATGCTTTTAATTTTTTGTTTAGGAACTTGAATTTCAATTCTTAGTTCATTATTTGGTTCAATATTTCAAGAGAATTTTGAATAAAATCAGGCGATTAGACTGTTGTCATGGGCCATTTTCTATCTTGTCATTGGTTCTTACATTACCTCTCTTCCCTAGGTAATAACGGATCCACCGCGCTCACCTATTATTATATGGTTAAGGGCTAAAATGGCTAATCAAAATGAGATGCGCAATCGCATGTTCACCATGGAAAATCAACTCCAACAGTTAGCTGACTCTATGCAGCTTATAACAGCTCAACTTCAATCCCTCTGGGTGAACCCGAATCCTCCCGAGGCCAGTAAATAGGGCCCAAATGAGTGATGACGAAACGCCTAGGCTAGAAGATGACATAGTCCTTGTTGGAAAGGCCAAGTTTGATAGTGTTCCCAAAATATATTAGAACAAGCGCGTTGCAAAGCTGGAAGAGAAAGTGAGACAGTTGTAGGAGTCACAAAGCTCATTCTTGTTCGACCTCTTGATTTATGAGAATGTCAAAATGCCAAGCAAGTTCAAAATGCTAGAATTTGAGAATTACGACAAGACATTTTATCCGAAATCTCATTTGCAGATGTACCATGTGCGCATGGCCCAGCACGTAAAAAATGAGCCCCTTATGATCAAATTGTTTCATGCAAGTTTGACCAAGCTCGCACTAAACTAGTATGTGATGAAGAACGTAAATCTCCTCGAAACTTGGTGTGACATTTTGAAATTTGACCTCGTTTCGATAAAGTGAAATAGATATTTTATCAATGTGCTTATGGTCCTTTTTCTCTGAGCTGATCACTCACAAGTTAACTAACCTATTGGGTGAAGTCGTTAAGGGATGTATCCGCGGTAAAATTCCTAAAAGTTACCTAATTGGTTGGATTGGACTAAAATCGCATTTGATCGATTATAACCAGGAAATTGAATTCAATTTCGGGAATTAAATATTCGAGCGTGTCACAATTCATTTTTTAGGATCCTGTCTCATCGTTCGTCAAATTATTGACGAGTTTGAAATTTCAGGAAATAAATTATCGGAGGAAAAATTGAAGACTGGAAGAAATTAAAAAGAGAAAGGGAAATAATAGAAGTAATTTGAATAGTAGGATTTTTACTATTGATTACTTTTTATTTTCTTTTTCTCTCTCTTCTCTCCTCTCCCCTCCCCATGCTGACCATTTCCCATTTTCCCTCTTATTTTATTCTTTCTCTCTCTCTCCTTCTCTCTCTTTTTCTTTTCCCTCGTGTGATTCTTTCCCCCCACCAACCGAATGCCCCGCTGTCTTCCTCTTTCTTTTTCTTCTTTAACTAGTCAACCCTTATCTTTCTCTCTCTCTCTCTCTCTCTCTCTCTCTCTCTCTCTCTTCTTCTTCTTCTTCTTCTTCTTCTTCTTCTTCTCCTCCTCTCCATGCATTCGAGTGAGCGAACTAGAAGCCGAAGAAGAACCTAAGCAGCAACTCGCCGAGACAGCAGCTAGCCATCGTTACCGCCCCCACTCCATCGTAGCTCACTGGCTAGGCCGTCATCCCGCCGTTCGTGCACGCCCCCGCGTCCGCAGCTCGCTGCCGTCCCTCCCCCGTGCGATTCCAGTTGTTGCCCAGCTCGGTCTAGCACCTCTAGCTGCCGCTCGCAGCCGTCCCAACCTCTTCAGCGTCCCCCTCACCCTCCGCCGGCCTCGCCTCGCTGTTTTGGCCACCGGCTAGCTCCGGCCAGCCAAGAATAGCAACCCACGAAGTGGGTTTCTAGCAGCTTTAGGCCCGCTTTTGGGCCGTTTCCGGGCCTTGAACCCGAGCCGTGCTTTGGAGTTTATCGTTCCTCGCGCTGTCCCTGTCGGATTGATCTGGTTTGCATGTGATTCTAGTGAGTAATCTTACTAATCCTTGCTTAGTGGACTAATTACACTTAAGGTTGTTTAGTTTTAATTAATTAGGTTTAGGTGGTTAGATTAGTATAAATTAGTATTTATTAGTCAATTGTGATGCGAATTAGATAAATTGAGTGTGCATTTAGCAAGTAGATGTGGTCTACTATTTATTGAAGGTAGCTCGGGAATTTTCTCGACCCCTATCGGGCTTTAATTTGACAATTCGGGCCTATGTGGAATTTTTAGTAATTAAATATTATTTTTTGAAATTAATTAAATTAATTAATTATTTTTTGGAAATTCAACTTGGATGGCTAGTGGCCGAATTTTTATGCTGATGATCATGGTGCAGCCCGTTTATTTAATTGGGCTTTGTTTTTAGCTAAATTGGATTTATTGTAATTAATTATTAAATTTTGAAATTAATTAATTAATTAATTATTTTTCGGAAATTAAGGTTGGGTTAGCTGACGACCAAAATTTCGTGATGATCATCGTGGTGAAGTCCGTTTATTTAATGGAGCTTTATTTTGTGTTGAATTGAATTATTTGCGAAGGATGAGAATTATTCTTTAATTGGAAAATCATCGGTTATTAATTAAAAAATAACTGGGCATCGGTTGATAATGCCAAAACTATTTGAGCAGACTATAGAAAATGTGGGAGTTATGGAAAGGAAAATATTAGATTTTGGCTAAGGCCAGTCGTGTGCCCACTCACAATATTTTATCAGGTATTTTTAATACGAAGAAATGAGGCCAAGACATTACTTTAATTGAGAAAGTTAAGTGCGAGGCACAATGTCATTGGGCCGTGAGGGATTAATCGTGTGTTGGCTTATAGTTGAAGCAAGATGATTATTGGAAGTTGGTGTGATGTGTGTTGTATTGAGGGAAACCAATGAATCATGAGCAGGTAAAGGACTAAGTACTTCACAAGTAAAAGATTTCGTGTGAGTTACTTCTAGTGCCTTATACCATTGCTTATTGTAGTTAAGGGCTAAGTGTTACATGGCGACCTGAGTCGCATGGGAATTACCTCTAGTGCCTTGCAGCATTGTTATGCATAATGAATGGCTAAGTGCTACACGATGGCAAGATCTCGTGTGAGTCACCTCTAGCGCCTTACCCTATTGCATTATGTAGTGAAGGACTAAGTACTACATGATAGCGAGATTTCGTGTGAATTACCTCTAGCGCCTTATACTATTGTTATTTGTGGTCAAAGACTAAGTATCGCACGATGACAAGACTTTGTGTTGGGGTTACCTCTAGCACCTTGAGCCTACATTTGAGTGGGAATGTTGCACTGGTATGTTGAGATTAATTATCGAGTATAGATGGAATCACCGATATGATTTGATTCGTTTGTCATGGATTGATTGATTGAACTGAATTGGTCGGGGAATGGTCATTGTTGACATGTAATTGACTAGGTCGATTGATCATTGCTTTGATTTGACATTGTGAAATGATTGATTGAATGGAATTGATCGTAAGTGGTCTTGTTGGTGGGTGATCGACTAGGTCGATTGATCGAAATATCGATCAGTGATGTGATTGCTAGGGTGCCTATTGAACTGTGCTAATATGCAGGTGGAAACTAAGGCTAAGGTAAGTCCTCTGACTCATGTTGTGCATAGGCAGTCGTAAGGTGTATTGATTTACTAATTGAGTCTAAGTGGGGTAGAACTTGCTGAGACGTTGTCTCATCCCAGTTTGGGGAAATCATTTCAAGCCCTTAGAATGGCAGGACCTCCATCTCCTCGCCCTCGTATGCATTATGGTGTCCCAGAACATATTTTAGAATTTAAGACCCATTTCCACATCCATCCTCACCTAGAAGGATTAGTGTACGTATTAGTTCAGTTGACCATCTGGGTTAACGTGGGGGAAAAAGACCAGAGGCCCCACAGGTATCGGTCTTGGTACCGTGATTATTTTGATGGATGTAGAGAAGGTCCTATCCTGGAAGAGGACGTGCCTTTTGATGTGATGGAAAAGGCGTTCAGAGAGGGAATAGCCGATTGAGTGGATGGATCAATAGTGGATGCGAGGGACCCGCAGCAGGAGGCCGAGGTTGCACTCTAGTATATTCAACCGAGGAGGACATTGGGCATGAAGGTAACGGTGAGATGCCGCAGCAGGAGGTAGAAGGATCGGAGGAGGACGAGGATTGGGGAGCAGCTAAAGAGATGCCTGAAGATGAGCCGGCGTCTGAAGCCGAGAACGAAGCTGAAGAAGAGAATGATCTTAGTGAAGAGGAGTCAGAAGAGGATCAGGATGATCCTAAGTATGACCCAGATGAGGATTGAAATCCCATCTCTTGGTGAACCCTTGTTTATGTGTAGATAAAGTGAGACTTTGAGGTTGTGAATAGTTTGTGAAGTATTCTGTCTAATGTCATGTATAAATATTTGGTTATAAATTTCAATATGAAAAATATGATCTACTTTTCTATCCCATTGTTTTATTGTCTTGGGATTTATAATTGCTTCTACATGTGCTTAATGAATGAAAGGGTCGGTGATACATAGTTATGAGATATCGTATTATAAAATCAACCAAGTAGAATGATGTGTGCGTGCCCGAGGATCGGAACGTGACACTTGGAACAGAGTGATAGATGCGTTCGTCAAACAGTACAAGTTCAACATGGACATCACGCTTTCTCGAGAAGACCTAGAGTGGATGAAAAAGAAAAGGAGTGAGTCATTTAAAGAGTATGCTATGAGATGGAGAAACCTGGCGGCTCAAATTACTCCTGAGCCTACCAACAAGGAGTTGATGAAGTTGTTTGTGAAGACCCTTCCATCTGAGTTCCGTAACCGAATGGATAGTACATATGTCGAGAGCTTCAATAAGCTTATTTATGTAGGAGAATAGATCAAGATGGGGATAAGAGAAGGATGGTTTTTTGAGCGATCTACTAAAAGGTTCTTTGCCAAGAAGGAGAATGAAGCGGCTATGGATGTGAACATTGCTTATAGCCAAGAAAGTACCAAATGTGCCCTGGCTATCCAGGTGAACCGAAGACAGCAACAACCCGCTGGCCGTTAATCATTTGCCCAAGCAAATAATAGAAGACATTTCTCCCCTCTCCTTAGGTCTTCATCCCAAGTGCTAATAGTCCTTCGAAAGAAGGGTTTGCTTACTAGTGAACCAAAGCGCTCTAACCGCGAAGACATTCGCGGTTATGACCCGACAAAGAAATGTGACTATCATAATGGTGAATTGGGGCATTCAACTAATGAATGTTTCACCCTCAAACACAAGATCCAAAATCTCCTGACACAAAAGCCTTTTCATTCCAAACTGCTCGGCTGAACGTCCAGAAAAATCCGTTACCAAAGCATGAGGGTACGATGAATCCTATCTTGGAACTTGAAGTTGGACGGATTAGGAACTCAAAGGTGCACGTTGCAGATGCCTACAACGGGCTAGTGAGAGCTGGGTATTATTGAGGTCAGGAAGATGTCCTCTTATTAGTGATGAGAGAAAGAGTTGCTAAAATGGTGGATGACGGCATCATTGTGTATGCTGATCGTAACTGCATAGTTTCTACTATTTCCCACCTGATCATCGATTGGGAGGAGGAGTAGGTTGCACTCGATGCTGACAAGGAAGATGTTGATCCTTCGCTTGTGAACATGCCCCCATTAGAGGATGCATCCCACGAGGAGATAGTGATAGAGGTGTCTCAGCCATATAAGTATGTCAACAACAAGCCAGTGCCTTGGTCTTATGGCCTGGATGTTGACCTTGTTACAAGGTCTGGTCGGACCTATGGTCAAGCCAGTGCTCAACCTGCAAAGTCGGTCTCCAATGAAGAGACTAAGGAGTTTCTAGCCGTAATTAAAGCGAGTGAGCATAACGTGATTGACCAATTACGAAAGATGCCCGCTTAGATCTTCTTATTCGAGCTCTTGCAGACATCCCTTGTGCATCAAAAGTCGCTAATGAAGGTACTGAGTGAAATTCGTGTGCTCGAAACGGTTGAGGTAGACAAGCTAGAAGAATTTGTGGGATCGGTCATTTTCAAAGATTTGATTGTATTCTCTGATGAGGAATTCCCTTTCGAAAGCAGGGGACATAACAAAGCACTATACATATCCGTTAAGCATAAGTCTTTCCATGTGTCCCAAGTGCTCATCGATAATGGATCTACTTTGAACATTTGTCCGCTGGCTACTCTTCATCGCCTCGAGGTAGACCCGTCGAGGATATATGCCGTGAAGACTTTGGTGCAAGTTTTCAATGGAACAAAAAAGGAGGTTATCGGGGAAATTCATCTCGATGTACAAATAGGGCCGGTTGTCTTTAACATTCCCTTCTAAGTGCTGGACATCCTACTGCATTCAATTTCCTGTTAGGTCGTCCCTAGATACACATTGCTGAGTAGTGCCTTCAAGTCTGCATCAAGATGTGAAATTTGTGATCGAAAAGAAGTTGGTCACTGTGTATGATGAGGAAGACTATCGGATTTATCATGAAATGGCTATCCCATATGTAAAACCAGATTCCCAGTTTGAATCTAGTTACCATTCATTCGAGTTGGTGTCCACCATACATGCTTCTCGAGGTTTATCGCTGCCCACTCCTGAAGTTTTAGACGCTGCCTTCATGGTGGGAAGAATAATGGTTGGAAATGGTTTCGTCCCTGGCAATGGTCTTGGGAGAAATAGTCAGGGCATTCGAAGCCCCATTGAAGCCCCTCAGAGGTCTTGTTCTGTTGGTTTAGGGTACCATGGAAGAGGTGGGAAAAGTTCTGGAGGATGTAGGTAGGAAAGGCGAAACCCGCCACTTGACTAAGAGTGAGGGAGGCAAAACCTGTTACCCCTGAGTATTCACGAGACATTCCCCGGTCCTTTAAGAATGATGCAGGATGAAGCGGAAGTGATGGATACTTTGGGGCAGCCTAGTGGCAAGTTTGATTACTTAGTGAAGTATTCGGCCCCTCCCAACTTCTATATTGATCCGTGCGAGATAGCCCCAAATGGATGGGGTGACATGGATGATCCAACACCGCCGAAGACAAAGAACCCTAATGATGTGCCGGAAGGAGTTACAAACTTGCTCTACGACCTCATCATAGGAGTCATTGATGAAGAACCCTTTGAAGAGATGGGCCTTAGCCTACAAGAGTAACTCTTTTACTACTTTTGCGCATTCCCTTGCGTGGGAATTTTTATTATTTTTTGAATGATGTTTTCAATTTCTTCTTTCTTTTAGTGATTGAGTGTTGTTTTTTTTTTTTCCATTCAATAAATGTAATTGATTGATGAATTTCAATGAAATTGTAAGTTTTATTTTGAGCGCATTATGAGGTACACCAAACCAGCCCGATGATGATATCCATCCGATAAAAGAAAAAAAAATCCAAGGAGAATTCTGAGGCCCGGGCTTCATCATGCTTCCTCGTGTCAAAATGTTTCAAAAATGTTTTTCCAGAAGAATTTCAAAAAAATAAGGAAGCAAAAACGCTAATTACTCTGTTTGTCTTTCTGATTTATCTATTTCATGTTTCAGGAACAATCTTATGGCATGCAAAGGTGTGGAAATGGTCAAATCCAATAAAACAAGTATTGATAATAATGATCCTGAAGACTCGATCGAAGACTCCATTGAGGTGCAACGTAGTTGGGAACAACATGAAAAAGCTAAGGCTCTTACATCTAAGCAGACCGTCACTATTAATTTAAGTGACATTGAAGAAGCCAAATAGGTGAAAATTGGGGCAAATCTCCCTAAAGACGAGGCTGAGCACCTAATTTAATTATTGAAAGAATATCAAGACATTTTTGCAAGGACCTACGCTGACATGCCTGGGCTAGACCCGTTAATCATGGAGTATTGTCTACCTACTAATCCGAACATGCCACCTAAGAAGTAGAGGCTGCGGAGGACTAAGCCCAAGCTCTTGAAGAAGATAGAGGAAGAGGTGATGAAGCTTTTGAATGTGGGATTCATTAAAGTCTCACAATACCTTGAATGGGTGGCCAATATCGTGCCGGTGATGAAGAAGGACGGTCGAGTTCGAGTTTGTGTTGACTATCGGGATCTAAACAAGGTTAGTCCAAATGATGATTTCCCATTATCACACATAGATGTTCTTATGGATAGTACTGCTGGTTTTGAACTATTCTCATTTATTGATGGTTTTTCTAGGTACAATCAAATAAGGATGAAGGAGGAAGACAAGGAGAATACTGCATTTATTACCCCGTGGGGAACCTTTCATACCTCCGTCAACAGTGAAAGAAGTCCAGACCCTTTTAGGGAGATTGAATTACATAGTGAGATTTATTTCCCAACTCTCTGAAACTGCCAAGCCATTTTTCAAGCTTCTAAAGAAGAATGCACAAATCAACTGGGATGATGAGTGTCGAGAAGTGTTCAACAAGTTGAAGCAGTATTTGATGAATTCACCAGTTCTTGTCCCACCATCACCGGGGCATCCTTTGATTCTTTACCTCATTATTCATAGTGAGTCATTGGGTGCAATGTTGGCTCAAGAAAGTCCTGTTGACAGAAAAGGACGGGCCATTTATTACCTAAGCAAGAAGTTTATGGTATCAGAGTTGAAGTATTCTGACGTTGAAAAGACTTGTGTGGCATTAGTGTGGGTATTGCATAGATTGCGACAATACACATTGCTATAAGACATTCCTAGTGACTGAGAACAACCCTATCAAGTACTTACTTGATCGGCCAGCTTTGGTGGGTAAGTTGGCCAAATGACAAATTTTGATTTCCGAATTTGATGTGCAATTCATGCCGCAGAAATCGGTTAAGGGCCGAGCGATCACTAACCTATTGGCCGAGAATTCAAGAGTCCTTAATGACGATGACAATTTCCTTGATGATCGTGTCTTGAGTGTAAATGAAGACTCATGGAAGATGTTTTTTGATGGAGCTGTAAACTTGTATGGTTCGGGTATTGGGACAATTATGATATCCCTAGATGGACAACACCATTCGGTAGCTGCAAAATTGATATTCCCATGCACTAACAATGTGGCCAAGTATGAAGCTTGCATCCTTGGACTTCAAGCCGCAATTGAGATGGGGGTGGCTAAGTTAAAAGTGTTCGAAGATTCCGCATTAATCATACTGCAGACCATAGGAGAATGGAAGACCAATGATGCCAAGTTGCTCCCATACCACAAGTATTTAGAAAAATTGGTGAAAGAGTTCGAGGAAGTTTAGTTTGAATACTTGCCGAGGTCTCATAATCAATTTGCAGACGCACTTGCAACGTTATCTTCTATGCTGCAAGTCATTGATGGGTTAGAGGTTGAGCCTTTGAAAATAGAAGTTTTACTGAAGTCGGCTTATTGTATGATCGTAACTGAAGAACTTGACGAAAAACATGGTATTACGATATCATGAATTACATTCAAAAATAAGAATTTCCCGACGGAAGCACTCAGGCTGATAGAAAGTACATTATGAAGATGACCTCAAAGTTCTTCGTTAGTGGCGAGAATTTGTACAAGAGATCTTGCGATTTAGTTTTGTTGCGATGTATAGATGTAGCTGAAGCCACTCAAATCATGCAAGAAGTGCATGAAGGAGTATGTGGCCATCATATGAATGGACACATGTTAACTAAGAAGATTATGAGATTAGGCTACTACTGGCTCACACTAGAAAGTGACTGCCTCCATCATGTTCGGAGTTGTCACCGCTGCCAGATTCATGGGAATAAGATAAATGTTCCTCCAACTGAGCTGCACAAATTTTCTGAGCCATGGCCTTTTTTGATGTGGGGGCATTGATGTGATTGGCCCAATGTCGTGACCAGATTTTCGGGTGTGAACTACCTAGGGTTTGGCTAATGGATTGTTAAGCCTTAACTTAACTCGAGCTTTCCCAAACCCATACCAATTCACGACTTGGGTTCAAGTTCTTAACATGCAATTGATTTTCAATTAGGAGTGACCACTAATCTATTTTTGATGGGTTGATTAGAAACCCAAGTAAAGTAATGGGAGATTTACTTCTAAGAACTAGAGATTTATGAGTTCGGGGACTTGGTTACGCTAGATTTATCTAACGCCCTTTCGGTACCTTTCTTTTTTATTTTGAAAAATGTTTGACAATCAGCTTGAATTAATTTTAATTTAATTTCCTAATATATGAGGTGTTCATGTAGGTGCGCAAACCACCAATTTAACACCCAAGTAAAGCAATAAATAAATTGTAGGACTTATCCCATAGCAAAGAAGCATCCGCGTTGTTAGATCATGATTCACATCAACAGTCATAGATGTGATTTCTAATTAATACGGAATTTCTTTTTTTTTTTTCACTTACTTAACAAAAATCTAATCTATATATAGTGCAATGTTTTTAATCTAACATGAAATGATATGACATGTCGATATGAATTAAACTATATGACATGAGTAAAGTAATTCCTAAAGAAATGCAATAATTAAATGTGTAATCTAAATTAACCAAATGACCTAATTCTAATGATGGGCAATTTCTAATTAAATGATCATAACAAAAATCACTAAATGACGTGTGTTGACACCTAATTTTGGAAAAATAAAATTGCATTTTGAACTAATAAAAAGAAAAGAAATGAAAATGGGGGAAATTGATTTGATTGAATTATGCAAGGAAATATCGAGATCCCACAGCTGAGCTCTGCACTATAGCCGACGCTATTGCCCAGCGACCTGCGACCCCTCTCTGCGCCTCTGCCATCACCACCCGACGACCCGCGTGCCTCTAGCAAACCACGCAGCAGGCCACCTGTTGCCCTCCTCTTGCCAGCGAGCTCTACATTGGTGGCTTGCAACTGATCAAGTGCGGCACACCATTGCCAAACCCTCTGCCCGCACCAGTAGTATCGAACGCCAGGCGATCCGATGACCGAGCCTCCATAGCCGTGAGCACCCGAGTGCCTTCGCCGCCGCTGAATGTTGCTCTTGCCCCCTGCCCGCTCGGCGGCTGAATCCCGTTGCTCCTGACCTTGCCAATGCCGCGCCTCCGCACCGCCTTTGCCTGTGATCCGCTTCCCCGTTGATGTTGGTTTACCCTCCCTTAGGTAGTTTTTTTATTTTATTTTTACTTTTACCTTTTTATGAAGTTTAGTTTAGTTTATTTTATCTTTTTATTTTTATTTTTATGTTATTTTTCTGTTTATTTTATTTGATAGCATTTTTAGTTTAGTTATTTAAATTGAAATATTGGATGTTAATATCTATAATTTTTGTAGACATCATCTCGTTAGGATTTTCTCCGGAATTATTGTAATTATTAATTTGATCCGAGAGACATCGGATCATTTTTTTAATTATATTAATTTTTGGGCTTTTTGGTAGAATTTTAATTGTTAAATCATTATAATTATTAATTTGATCCGTAAGACTTCGGATCATATTTTTAATTATTTTGATCTCTTTGTTGTGATAATTAGGGTTAGGATAATTGTTAATTTGACATGTGAGACAACAAGTTATTTTTTCGATTATTTTAATCCTTTATTTTTTTGATAGTTTATATTTATTATTTATTTAATAATTAATTATCTTTTATAAAAAACTAAAAAAATAAAAATAAAAAAAACAAAATTCTGCATGAGCATATAGGTTTAGTAAATTAGACATCTAGGTTTAATAAATTAGAATGTTCTTAGGATTACATTTTTAGGGTTGCATTTTTAGAAATAAGTTAGGGTTGGACCTAAATTAACTTTTTAGATAATGTTCACAGATTTTAATTATCTCATTTTTCAAAAATTAGTTTTCTAAGATAAGATAGGGTTTAAGTCAAATTAATCCCTAGAATAATTTAGAAAATTATCCCTAATTAGATAATTTAATTAGGATTTTTATTAATTCCGAATTTCAATAAAAAATACAAAAATACAAAAATACTAGGTGCATGTTAACTAGATTGCATAATCGGATCATTTAATCAGAATTTGTTCATTAGTGAAGTTGGGTCATGAGGTGCATAATACCTAGTTTGCATAATAGGCTCATTTAATTAGAATTTGCATATTAATAAGATTAAGTCATGTAGTTAAAATGCATGGTTTATTAAAAAAAAAAAATTCCAATTTTAAGAAAACCCAAAAAATGTTTGCTTACTTTGTGTGATGCAATTTATTTTATTTGAATGTTTGAGCATATGTATGATCACCCCATTGCATGATAGTAATTTAGATTAAAATAAATTAGCTGCCTACAAAAAAATATTTTTGAAAATTAAAAAAGAAATGGTATTGAAAAGGCATTAGAGCAATCTTGTGTAACAAAGTCCCCATACCCTTAGTCTCTGATTCGTAGGAGTAAAATAATTCTCAAATTATTTTACTTATGTGTCTAATCAACCGACCATAAACCGATTAGTGGCAACTCTTAGTTAATTATCCTTTGCATGTTAAAAAACTTGAACCTTAAGTTGCGAATTGGTATGGGTTTGGGAGAGCCCGGGCTAAGTTAAAGATTTAGTAATCCATTAACCTAGTTTTAGGTGGTACACTCGAAAAATTAGGTCACGACAGCTTGGTGAATTCGCTAGGGACTTATGTTAAAACACTTATGTGGCATCCCAGAAATTCAAAGCCAAGCCTTAAGGTGTGTTAAATGTCTTTAATTAGGTGGTAGAATTTCCATGGCTTATGTTTTAGCCAATTTGTCTTTTAATTTGATGATTTGTGTATTTAAATTTATAGATTAATAATTGGCCATGAGATTTATAGATTTAAATCTTAATAAACAAAGTATCCCAAGACTTTGGCCAAGATGAAATTTGAATTTAGAAATATTTATAAAAAGGAATTCAAAAAAAAAAGAAGAAGAGAAAATAGGGTTATTTTCGAAATGGGCCTTGGGCCCATTAGCCTAAAGCTTGGTGGGCCAAGTTAGTCAGCCCATTAGGGCCCAATAGGTGGCTGTCGACCAGCCCAAAGTGAGTGGCCGGTTGGGCCTAAGCCCAAGCCCAATTAATTCAAAAACAAAAATTACAAGTGGCCAAAGGAAGAGCATGCATTGGTTGGTCCTTAGGTGGATCAATCATTGCAAATGATGGGATTAAGGGATATAAAAAGAGAGAGAGAAGAGGAGTGGCCGGTTCCTCTAGCTCCATTCGGTCGAGAGAAGTGAGAGGGAGAGAGAGATTTCGAGAAAAAGAGAGAGGAGGGACCGAGAGAGAGGAGGTGGAGCCAAGAGTTGTCACCGCCCGTCCGCCGTACGTCCGCCTAGTCCGACCGCCGTACGCCGCCGTTCATCGCTGTTTGTTTATCTTGGAGGCAAGTGGGGTCCTTAACTTCTCTTGCATGTCTGTTTTGTTGGTTGCATGTTCGGTTTTAGGTGTGATTTGGGCGAAAAACCGAGGTAAGGGTTGGATGTGTTCAAGCTATGTGACTGTTTTTCGTTCGGTTTGTGGTAGTCAGTATCTTAGTCGAGCTTGCATGTGTATTTGAAGTGTGATTTTGGCTTCAGTGTCTTCATGAAAGTTGAAGCTAATGTCTTGTACTATGACATACTAAAAATTTGTAGAAAACGATGGAGATATGAGGGGTCAAAAGTTTTATTATACGGAGACTTAGATCTACGAAATTTTCACTGACCTCTTGTCGATTTCTTGTTTGCATGTTGATTTCTGTTGGAGATCTCACTTTTTTGTCTTCTTGAAAGTTGTAGGAAACACATTAAGCTACAACATACTCGAATTTGAAGCAAAAGTAACAAGTATAACTTGGTGAATCGGTTAGATCTTGGAGATGGTTGATTCTGGTGAGGTGTACTGAGACACCCGAGACTTCATGGACTAAAATGGTGACCGTAATCTGGTTATTTGACCTAGATTCCTTCATGAAACTTGTAAAGGACACTTTGTTACATAACATACTTAAATTTCAGAAGGAACGAAAGAGATTTGATGGGTGAAATCTAAGAAATACGGAGAAGTGTGTTCTGGACGTCGCGGTAGTGATTCCAGAAGCTTCGTAGGGCTATGGAAATTAATCTAAAAAGAATTTGGCTTAAAGTTCTTAATGAGATTGTGGTGGCGGATGTTGTCCGGTGGCCTGGTGGCGTAATTCTAGAGATTCCCTGGGAGTTTCAGGATGCTCGGAATGTGGGGGGCGGAAGTCCGGTTGTATCTCGGATACATGCCCGGAATGCCTCGCGACACCAGGATTTGGGTGCGGGATGCCTGGCTAGAAGGGTAAAGGCCGGAAGCCCTGTCGGAGGTTTCTGCCCGAAGGGAATGCCTCGTGATGCTCGTTGAAATGCGAGATGCCCGGAATGTGGGGGGCCGGAAGCCCGGTGGCCATGGGATGGCTGAGTTGGCCGGGAACCCTGTCGAAGGTTTCTGCCCGAAGGGTGATGATGAAATTGATCATGGAATCCTGTCGAAGGTTTCTGCCTGAAGGATTGATAATGGTACCCTGTCAGAGGTTTCTGCCCGAAGGGTTGATGATGAGATTAATGATTTGAGAAATGGGTGATGTGGTGATCAAAATTGAAAGATAAAGATGATAATTAACTGATGACGCGATGATGCATGATGATGATCACCTATGATAATATATGCATGATGATGCATGATGATGATGGCATGTGATGTGATAAGAAGATCACCTATGATAATATATGCATGATGATGCATGATGATGATGTCATGTGATATGATGTGATGATCACCCATGATATGACAATATATGCATGATGATGCATGATGATGATGGCATGTGATGTGATATGATGATCACCTATGATAATATATGCATGATGATGCATGATGATGATGGCATGTGATATGATGTGATGATCACCCATGATATGACAATATATGCGTGATGATGCATGATGATGATGGCATGTGATGTGATATGATGATCACCTATGATAATATATGCATGATGATGCATGATGATGATGGCATGTGATATGATGTGATGATCACCCATGATATGATAATATACGCATGATGATGCATGATGATGATGGTATGTGATGTGATGTGATGATCACCCATGATAATATATGCATGATGATGCATGATGATGATGGCATGTGATGTGGTATGATGATCACCTATGATAGTATATGCATGATAATGCATGAGGGTGATGTGTGATGTGATTATATGATATGCCATGACGATGATAATGATTATATGATATGTATGATGTGATGATGCATGATACGCATGATTACAAGGTAAGTGATGCTTGCAACGTATGATGATATGCATGATGCATTGGAATGTTATTTGATTTCCCTATCTGCTGAGTGGTTGTACTCACCCATTTTAGGGATAACATTTCAGATTAGCACTATGCCGCTACCTACTGTTTCGCGTGGGGTATTTTACGGTCTACCGTCTGATGTTGAGGTTGAGTGTGCGGAGATAGACTGTTCCTCTGTTCCCGGACTGACTTTCATTCGAGTGCGATGTCTAGTGATGTACGATATAGGCCTGGCTGGGGGCCCTATCATACAGGAGTTCATTTCTGTTCACGTCCGTCGAGATGGTGCTATGCGAGGGATGTTGCCGCCGCCACCGCCTGATGCACTGGGTTGGGTGTGAGACTCACGCGTGACGAGTAGGAGCTGAGCCTTTTGATGTAGATAATCGACACTTGTGATGGGGGCTGTACGCTTGATGTAGAGGGTTGATAGTTTCTTTTTGAGATTTTAGGCAGGACATGGCAGAGTCCTCGCTTTTCTTGTTTTGTATTGACCCGAGAAAGGAGGAGTCCCATCTTAGAAGAATATGTAAATAAAGTGTCGATGTTCGTATATAAAATCCTGATGTGTAGCTGGTGTGTATTGGTATCATGGTTAGTAAGGGGAGAGATGGTGATGTTTAATTTGCTTCCGCTATGAGTCACATTGGGACCGATTCGTTTTTTTTTTTTTTTTAAAATGCCTGTGATTAATGACGCTTGTATTAAGTATGAGATAGTAAAAAGAAAGAAAGTGTAACACCGGCGCTGGTGACGACCTGCGAAGGGTTCGGGGTGTCACAACTTAGTGGATTTATGCCAATTTTTTTTTCTTTTAAAAATGTTTTTGTTTGGTAACGAGGACACCAGGTACGTACTTAACATATCTAAGGTGTTAAATGTTTTTGCGGATGTGAGGTATAAGGGGAGTAATATTTGCTAACCTTTGTCTTGCAGGTTGGAGTGTGGGATGACTGATTTATTTTTCTCTAATTAGAAGTGTTGTTTGCATTTAAACTGTTGTGCATGTTTTATTGCTTTTAGCACTACACTATTGCACACACAACCTGTGGCCGGACTTGGGTTGCGATAAGATTTCTAGGATGATGTTGAGAATAATACTTCCTCCAAAGCGAGACTGCTATGTAGAGGTTAACCTTCTCTTCCCTGAAAGTCTTTTCATGGTGTTGAATGTATTTGTCCATGTCCGCGAGACTGCGTGACTATTGGACATTCCATTCGACTGAGACAGAGTTAGGGGGACCTGACACGTTAATGCGAGAGTGCAATGGTCAGATCATCCTCTTAGCTCCACTTTGTTAAGCCATCTAGATAGAAATTGAGCCTTACATTTTATGTGCATGTCTATGAGATTACTGTTGATTTTCTTTGGTGAAATAAGTCTTCTATCCCTATACCATGCAATTTATTTTGTTGTACTTTTCAGTCGGTCCATGACAATCTAGGTCAATTATTGATTTAATAGATTTGTCAATTAGAAATGAAATGAGGAAATTGCCATGCAATGAATCATTTAAAAAAAAGTAAAGTTTTCGAGAATTTGTTTTCAATTCATGTCTAGGAAATTTTGTCTTGCTAGGATGCCTATTTTTCTAGCTCTCTTTTAGGAAATTCCCTTAATATACGAACTTTTCATGAATAAATGAAAAAAATGAAAAAATCATATCATTATCATGGATTGGCTATCTATTTACACTTCGTGTTTATTTTGTTCATTTCTTCGAATTAGGTGACAACGGATTTGCCACATTTGCCTATTGTTACGCGATCAAAAGCTAAAATGGCTAAGCGAAATGAAATGCGCGATCACATGTCCTCCATGGAAGATCAACTCAAACAATTATCCGCCTCCATGCAGCTTATAACAGCTCAACTTCAATCCCTCTAGGTGAATCCAAATCCTCCACACGCTCTCCCTGAGATAGTAGTCCTGAGGTAGGCAAACATGGCTTAAATGAGTGATGACGAAATGCCTAGGTTGGAAGATGACATGGTCTTTGTTGGAAAGGCCAACCTTGACAATGTTCCCAAGACAGATTAGGATGAGCACGTTGCAAAAATGGAAGAGAAAGTGACATAGCTGCAAGAGTCACAAAGCTCACTCCCGTTCGACCTCTTAGTCTATGAGAAGGTCAAAAAGCCGAGCAAGTTCAAATGCCAGAATTTGAGAAGTACGACGGGAGGTCTTGTTTGAAATCCCATTTGCAGATGTACCATGTGCGCATGGCCCAGCACGTAAAAAAATGAGCCCCTCATGATCCAATCGTTTCATGCGAGTTTAATTGGGCTCGTACTAAACTGGTATGTGATGAAGAACATAAACCTCCTTGAAACCTGGAACGAAGTGGCAGACGCGTTCCTCAAATAATACAAGTTCAACATGGACATTGCACATTTCTGAGAAGATCTTGAGAGGATGGAGAAGAAGAGGAACAAATCATTTAAGGAGTATGTCGTGAGATGGCGAAATCTGGCAGCTCAAATCACTCCTGAGCTTACTGATAAAGAATTGATGAAATTGTTCGTCAAGACTCTCCCGTTTGAGTTTCGTAACCGAATGGCTAGCACAAATGTTGAAGACTTCAACCAACTTGTTCCCGTAGGAGAACAAATTGAGATGGGGATAAGAGAAGGGTGGTTTACAGAGTCATCTAACAAAAGGTTTTCTACCAAAAAGGAGGACCTTGAAGCTGAGATTAATATGACTTATTCTTAATCGAATCATGGTCGCACTCCAGTAATTAAGATTTCTACTGAGCAACAAGGTGGAGAACATTAGCTCCCTGGTTGACAACATAATGTTAGAAGACAGTTTACACCTCTTCTTGGACCCCTATCCAAAGTTTTACCTGTCCTCCAAAAGAAGGGATTACTCTCTACTGAGTCAAAGTGACCAAATCTTGAGCATTATCCTGCATATAATTTCTCCGACAAGTGTGACTATCACATGTGAGATGTTGGTCACTCCACTGATGATTGCTATGTTTTGAAGCATAAGGTCCAAGACCTCTTGGATACAAAGACGTTCTCTTTCAGCAGTAATAAGAAAAATCCATTGCCCAACCATGATGGAGGCGCAAATGTTGTCACTGAGTGAAGAAGTTCTTATCTTCTAGGACTTCAAGTTTTTTAGGATTTCATGTTTTCTGAGATTTCAATTATGACTTTTGTTTCTAGGGTTTGCTTGTTTGCATTTTCTATTCCAATAATGTAATTCATTTGATTATATTCAATGAAATTACAATTCTATTTCCAATTTTGAGGGCATAATGAGGCACACCAAACCGGTCTGGTGACAATATTCAATAATGAAAATAAAATATCATCCAAGGAGAATATCGAGGATTGGGCTTCTTCATGCTTCATCATAAAAAAAAAAAAAATTACTTTTGAAGCCATTTCCAAAAGCATGCATTATGTTAACACTGTTTAATTTTCTAACTCATTTACTTCATGTTTCAGAGCATTACTTTTTCGATCTGATGAGAAGGCATCTAAAAAGGCACATTAGGTTGCAATGATAGATCAATTGGCTCAACTGTTACTCAATCGATGTCAAATTGGGAGCACTGCAGATTCTAGTAGTGATATGACTAAGATAAAATGAATGTGTAATTTGAATTCACCTTGATGTTGCATAGTATCCTATTCATGCACGTTCTCTTATGCAGGGGCAAAAGCGGATAGGGATAATCCAAAGACATCAACTGCCGAGGCAATCCCATTGTAGATGAATCCTTGAATGAATGCTTAAAACCATTTTGTAGTGTGGAAAACTGTTTGTTTTGGAGTTGATAATTTTTCATGCTTAAAGCTGTTGAGCTCTTTAAAAAAAATGATTTTGCATGATAACTTTTAACCACCAATTCCACTAAAGAACATCAAGATGGACTAATTTAATGAATGATATGGAATTGATTGAGCATACTAAATGAGATGAGTCGGGATGATGAAAGGCAAACCTTATCCTATACATAGTCCCCTACTCATGCACTTGTGAGATGAGTGTAGGAATGTTCATATACATAAGGTAAAGAGTTCTCTTGCAAAAGGTATGGCAACCGAAATGATGAGAGGTAGTTCATTTCTTTATTCCAAACACTACAAATGATCTATTGCTTAACCCTTTTGAGCCCATATACTTATGGATATTTTTTTCAAATTACCCTTGTCAAGAATCACCTCACATTGGGGCAAATGGAGATAAAATGGCATAATGAGGTGAGGAAAATGAATTGAAATTTTCTTGCTCTCACTTGCATCAATCTTCAAGTTGTGCTATTGCATTGAATTTATGTGTTAACTTAAGTGCTTTAGGATGACAAAGAACATTTCTTTCTCTATCCTACATATTTATACCATTTGCATAGCCCACTTGAGCTTGCAATTTCATTTCTTTAAACCTAGTTGGTGATTATCTCCCACACTAGGGCAAGGAAAAATGTAAATGAAGACTCTTGAAAGTTCGAGTGTCATTTAAAGTGTTGCTTGATGCATGCATTGTGCGCAAGGATTGAAATCAAAATAGAACTGAGGGGGCATGAAAAAGCAGTGTGCTTGGTAAAAGTAAGGCCAATGCTTAGAAAAGTGAAAGAAATCAAATATAGTGAGTCGTATCCCCAACAATGCGATACTAAAAAACTCAAATGCTGTTACAATCAGTAAAGTTGTGATATGAAAATCTTCGACGGTGGAGAAGGAAAGTGGTGGAAATGTCAAGATGATCACCAACTTTGACCCCCTTAAACACTTTTTGAGCCTAATAATCATTTCATTTCTCAACCCATGAGCCAAGCCTATGTTATGTCTTTTGCAAAATCTCTTCAGATTAGGGCACTTGAATTAACCTAGGGGTTCACATGTTTTAAGCATAGCTCGAAGAAGCGCGAGCAAGATTATTTTTCTCATTTTACAGGGTTCTTGACTTGTAAACCCGGAGATGATTGCAAAGCTATTGTTTTAATAGCCTTGACTCAAAGAGTCCTTTTGTTAAGCCGTTGACCAAGCCCACAATATGGTCCCTGTTGAAGACCTCTCAGATTGGTAAGGTCGTACCGCTTGCGAGAATACTCGAACCCTTGTCGATATAGTGAGATGGAGTGATTCTCTTTTAAATGAGATTGAGTGAAAGTCCTTTCTAACCGAAAGTCTCTCATTTAGTATTCTTAAGAGATCCATGTCATGAGTGAAAATTATCCTGAATGGTAATTGTCTAGTGGAAATTTGGGTAATGCAAAGGTCATTATGCATGAACCCCAATTGAATTGATAAAAGCTTCAATGGATTTTGAAGTGTGCGTTCCAGAATAGCATTAATTGCTTATTTTTTTGGTGAATGCATTTTTGCTCTAATCATGTTTGGTAGATAATGTTTTCTCAAAGACCTAAAAGCTTCTCACATTCAGGAGGTGAGAGGCCTTTATAGGATATCTAAGTTCCAAAAGACATATCCCCAAGAATTAGAGATATCACAAGGTAAGTATATCTCTACCCATATTTTAAATACTTGTCATTGTAGAGGTATTCTCTCCCAAGTGCGTCAACACTTGACTCGGTCAAGCTATCTTCTATATTGACCCGGTGTGCTTTTATAGCCCAATGTCCTTTATATTGACCCAGTGTGCTTCCATAGCCTAGAGTCCCTTTTATCGAACTGGCGTGCTTTCGTAGCCCGATGTCTTTTATATTGACTTGGAGTGCTTTCGTAGCCCGGTGTCCTTTATATTGACTTGGCGTGCTTTCGTAGCCTAGAGTCCCTTTCATCAACCCGGCGTGCTTTTGTAACCCGATGTCCTTTATATTGACCTGGTGTGCTTCCGTAGCCCAGAATCCCTTTTATCGACCTAGCGTGCTTTTATAACCCGGTGTCCTTTATATTGACCTGGTGTACTTGCGTAGCCCAGAGTCCCTTTTATAGACCTGGCGTGCTTCTATAGCCCAGTGTCTTTTATATTAACCCGACGTGCTTTCGTAGCCTAGAGTTCCTTTCATCGACCCGACGTGCTTTCATAGCCCGGTATCCTTTATATTGATCTTGTGTGCTTCCGTAACCTAGAGTTCTTTTTATTGACCCAGCGTGCTTTCGTAGCCTAGTCTCCTTTATATTGATCTGGCGTGCTTTCGTAGCCTAGAGTCTCTTTCATCGACTTAGTGTGCTTTCGTAACCCGGTGTCTTTTATATTGACTTGGCGTGCTTTCGTAGCCTAGAGTCCCTTATATCGACTTGGCGTGCTTTTGTAGCCCGGTGTCATTTATATTGACCCAGTGTGTTTTCGTAGCCTAGAGTCCCTTTTATCGATCCGACGTGCTTTCGTAGCTTGGTGTCCTATTTATTGACCTGGCGTGCTTCCATAGCCCGGTATCCCTTGATGTGACATGATGTGCTTCTATAGCTCAAAGTCCCCCTATCAAATTCGCGTGCTTCCGTAGTCCAGAGTTTCCCTTCTTTGACATGGTGTGCTTCCATAGCCCAGAGTTATCACATTAATTTGGGAGACATATCTTTAAGGATCAGAGATGCCACCAGGTAAGTATTTCTCTATCTATATCTTAAATACTTGTCATTGTACATGTATTCATTTTCAAACACTAGCACTCGATGGAGTTGCCCCCCAAAGATTTTTCCAGATTCATTCTGATCAAGGCAACCGAAGAATGGTTCGGAACCTGGTTTGATTATCTATGCTACAATGCTTAGGCGATCGTAGAATGGTACGGGTCCTAGAAATGAATCCTAGTTTAGGTGACTATAGAATGGTACGGGTCCTAGACAGCACCTATTCAGGCGACTATAGAATGGTATGAGTTTTGAAAATTGAATCCCCATTTAGGCGACTGTAGATTGGTACAGGTCTAGAAAACTCATTTTTTTTTTCGTTTAGGTGACTGTAGAATGGTATGGGTCCTAGACACAACCAAAACAATGCCATACTAGGCGACCGTAGAATGGTACAGATCTTGGGAAAACAGTTTTTTGCGAAGCCATGTTACTATTATGGGTAACCGTAGAATGGTACGGGTCTTGAACATGTAACGCCAATCTATTTTGAGTTACTCTACCCTCCTTGAAGGTAAGTAATTTCAGGTAAGTTCCTTTATCATTTGCATTAGTATTTTTATGCATCACATAGAATTCATTTTCCAAAAAAAAAAAAAAAAGAATTCATTTTCCAACAAAAAATCATTTAGTGCATGTGCATAATTAAAATTAGGTCTCAATTTGTCTTTGAAGGCAAACTCTATGAGCTCACCTTCAAAGAGGGTCAACTATTGACACCTAATTTTGGAAAAATAAAATTGCATTTTGAACTAATAAAAAGAAAAAAATGAATATGGGGAAAATTGATTTGAATGAATTATGCAAGGAAATATGGAATTATGATGGATGCCCGAATTTTGTTAGATGCAGCAACGATTTTGAAATCAAGTGAAAAATGGGCAAGAATTGAGCGATTGCCAAATCATACAGATTTAATTTAATGTGACAAGAAATGGTAACTCGAGAAATGCCATGTAAGGAGACTATTTCGAATCACTATAAAAGAGAGGCCTATTTTTCATGACAAGAGAGGGCTTTTGGTCAGGAAAAGAATCGAAAAAATTGAGAGCAAAACTTGAGAGAGGGTTTCTTCCTTTGGTTTCTTTGAGCCCAAAATGAAATAGAAAAAAATTCTTTTGGAAAAAGGAAGAGTCAAGTCAGCAGAAAGGGTACAGAGAGATGTGAGATAGAGAGAAAGTAAAAAGAAAAAGAAAAAGAAAGAGGGTCTTCTTCTTCAGCAGTCCTTCGATCGGCACCCCAACATCTACGACTCTTGCCCATCGCTACCTGCACATCCCTGTGAGCACCACCGCGTCTTTGCCACCGTCGGACCGTCGGTCTTGCCCGCGATGCTCGCCACGCCACGCCACATCTGCTCACCCGGCGCCCCGTACCGGTGACCGGTGACTACCCAAGCTCCGCATGCCTCTGCGCCTTTGCCACCGCCACCGAAGCCCACCACGACTTACAGCCTAGCACTGTCACCGGCGTGTCCGCTCGTTGCTCGAGATCCCACAGCCAAGCTCCGCACTACAGCCAACGCCACTGCCTAGCGACTCGCGACCCTGCTCTGCGCCTTTGCTATCACCACCCGACGACCCGCGTGCCTCTAGCAAACCATGCAGCAGGCCGCTTGTTGCCCTCCTCCTGCCGGTGAGCTTTGCATCGGTGGCTTGCAACTGCTCAAGTGCTGCATGCCATCGCCAGACCCTTTGCCCACACCAGCAGTATCGAATGCCAGGCGATCTGATGACCAAGCCTCCATAGCCACGAGCACCTGAGTGCCTCCGCTGCCGCTGAACGTCGCTCTTGCCCCTTACTTGCTTGGCGGCCGAAGCCCGCTGCTCCTGACCTCGCCGACGCCGCGCCTTCGCATCGCCTCTGCCTGTGATCCGCTTCCCCGTTGACGTTGGTTTACCCTCCCTTCGGTAGTTTTTTTTAATACCATTTTTTGTAGTTTTGTTTATTTTATCTTTTTTTATTTTTATGTCATTTTTCTATTTATTTTATTTGATAGCTTTTTTAGTTTAGTTATTTAAATTGCAATATTGGATGTTAATATCTATAAATTTTGTAGGCATTATCCGCTAGGATTTTGTTTGGAATTATTGTAATTATTAATTTAATCCGAGAGACATCATATTATTTTTTTAATTATATTAATTTTTGGGCTTTTTGGTAGAATTTTAATTGTTAAATCATTATAATTATTAATTTGATCCGTAAGATTTCAAATCGGATTTTTAATTATTTTGATCTTTTTGTTGTGATAATTAGGGTTGGGATAATTGTTAATTTAACTTTGTGAGATAACATGTTATTTTTTTGATTATTTTAATCATTTATTTTGTTGATAGTTTATATTTAATATTTATTTAATAATTACTTATCTTTTATAAAAACTAAAAAAAATCAAAAAATCAAAATTCTGCATGAGCATATAGGTTTAGTAAATCAGACATCTAGGTTTAATAAATTAGAATGTTCTTAGGATTACATTTTTAGGGTTGCATTTTTAGAAATAAGTTAGGGTTGGACCTAAATTAACTTTTTAGATAATGTTCACACATTTTAATTTTCTCATTTTTCAAAAAAAATAGTTTTCTAAGATAGATAGGGTTTAAGTCAAATTAATTCCTAGAATAAATTAAAAATTATTCCTAATTAAATAATTTAATTAGGGTTTTTATTAATTCCGAATTTCAATAAAAAAAATACAAAAATACTAGGTGCATGTTAACTAGTTTGCATAATAGGATCATTTAATCAGAATCTGTTCATTAGTGAAGTTAGGTCATGAGGTGCATAATACCTAGTTTGCATAATAGGCCCATTTAATTAGGATTTGCATATTAATAAGATTAAGTCATGTAGTTAAAATGCATGGTTTATTAAAAAAAATTTCCAATTTTAAGAAAACCCAAAAAATGTTTGCTTACTTTGTGTGATGCAATTTATTTTATTTGAATGTTTGAGCATCTGTATGATCACCCCATTGCATGGTAGTAATTTAGATTAAAATAAATCAGCTGCCTACAATTTTTTTTTTTGAAAATTAAAAAAAGAAATGGTATTGAAAGGTCATTAGAGTAATCTAGTATAACCAAGTCCTTGTACCCTTAGTCTCTGATTCGTAAGAATAAAATAATTCTCAAATTATTTTACTTAGGTGTCTAATTGACCTACCATAAACCGATTAGTGGCAACTCCTAGTTAATTATCTTTTGCATGTTAAAAAACTTGAACCTTAAGTTGTGAATTGGTATGGGCTTGGGAGAGCTCGAGCTAAGTTAGAGACGTAGTAATCCATTAACCTAGTTTTAGGTGGTGCACCTGAAAAATTAGGTCGCGACAACGTGCATTTGATGAACCTAATTCTAAATGACGTGCGCATGATATTTCTATTCTAAATAAGCATGCAATTTATTCTAATATGCAATGACGTGCAAAGAATGCCCTAATTCTATTTTTTTCTTTTTTTATTATGAAATTCGAAATTAAAACTACCAAATAATGAAACATGCAATTCAATTTTTTTTTTAAAAAAAACATCCTAAATGAATGCATTTTTTTGGATTTTTCATTTTTTTCAAAAATTCGAAATAAATAAATTTCTTATTCTAAACATGCAGGATAACCCTAAAACGATGAATATTCTAAAACGAACCTAATATAACTCAGACTTTTTTGGATTTTTCCTTTCTTTTACGAGAGTAATCAAAATAAGACATCAAGACAGCACGGCAACAAATCAGGCAAGATATCATCCATGTTGATTTTGGAAATAAATTGACGAATCGGATCGGCCAATTTTTAAATAAAATCATGAATCATATCTCGGGCATGAGATCGGATTGGTGATTTTTCCGTACGATTGCGGGTTGTATTTCGAGCATGAAATCATACCGTCAATCATATGTACATTGTGAAATTAGGAAGATTTCCTAATTTAAAAGGTTATTTGAGATAGTAGACATAATAGCACATTAGGAATTTTAATCATATGCATCGACAAATATCTCAAATAAGGTAATGGAATTTTCGAAAGTCAAAATAGATAAGATTTTAACCTAATTTAAATATTGGTCTCCGAATTGCGATCCTCGAATGGCTACTCACGATGCAACGTGGTGGTGTTCGGTTGCTCGAAAGTCGTCCGATGGGCTCCACGAGACCTGCAAAGAAAGACCAGTATGTGTCGTTGAGGATTTTGCAGATGACCTAATGAGCCACATGGATGTGGCTTGCGCCGGGGATGGCAGCCCAAACTCGGAGAAATCGTCACGACTCCGAAAACACTCGTGGGAGTGGAACTTGACGTCAGATTTGGCTTGAATTCACGGTGGTGTCTCGTGGTGTTACGACTTGACTTGGTGGACGAAGGACTTGCTGAATGCACACAGTAGCTATAGAAATCCCTCAGCTTTTTGATCGAATTCTGGTCACTCTGGTGACAATATCCTTTGAATATTCAACTTTGACTTTCATAGCTCCACAGTCAAATTTTTGATTTGTCTACTCTTATGGTCCGTGAATGTCAAGTAGAATAGCTGCAACAAAACTCGAGCGAATCGTTCTCTCTCTCTCTCTCTCTCTCTATATATATATATATATAGCCCACGCCAGGGAAGATAACTCTATGGCAAAACCGGTTTGGTCTTGCAAGAATGCCGGGACATAGATCGATGAAATAGCAACCCGTCTCGATTCCGGGTTAAGGGACAGTGTCGCTCATCAGCACAATGACAGGGAGCAGCTCTATTCAGCGTTGGGCGTACGTCGGGAACATAGTCGCGGGACTGGAACAAGACAGTAGCACCTCGTCAGATCATGGGAAAGATCGGCACCACGGGCATCGGAGGTAGCCACGAGCAGAGGCGGTGATGAAGGGCAGCAGCTTGCATTGGGTTAGGTGTCGCGACTTGGATCAGCTACTCACGTACGATGTCGCGACAGTGACGACGACGCTTGGCTAGCGTCGTGTGGAGCAACGAGAGGGAGTTGATGTTGCTGGTGATGGAGCTCGAACGTTGGCCACCCAGAGAGGAATTCGCTGGTTGTCCTTTTTATACGTGGCGTCCTCCCTATGTGTTGCCCAATAGTGGAGACGTCTGTCCTCCTCTCTCTCTCTCTCGTCACTCCTCTTTTCTATGTATGCCGATTTTCTCTCTGTTTTTCTCTCTTGCTTTCTTGTGGCCGTGTATTGCAATTCTGTGGCCCTCTCTTTATAGTGCTCGATATTTTCTTTCTTCCGGCCATCGAGAGGAAAACCCCCCAATGTGGCCATATTTTCTATTGTGTGGCCCCCCTAATCCCTACGTATTTTTACCTATTTATAGGGCACGGATTAGGGTTTTTAAATTTTTCAAATCCATATCCACGAAGATTTCTTTTTGAAACGCAATATATTTTTTTCCAAACGTAATATTTGCTTTTGAATTGAAATCTCACAAAGATAAATCCGTAAAATCTCTCGTAGGATATGGGCTTGGGCCTATTTTCTTTCTTTGTGGTCTTAACTTGACTCATCAAATTAAAGTTTCTGAACCATCAATTCGAACCCATCAGTCATCGGCCCAATGTAAATGCAAATAAAAAATAAATGCACCTAAAACTATATGCTATGTGATTAACTATTTTTTAGGGATAAAATTAACCCATAATTTTTTAATATGATAAATGACTAAACGGGTCGCCAAAATTTAGGTGTCAACACCCGATAAATCCCAAGGCTTCAAATGGGCATCGGTTCATCTTGGTAGTGATAGACTATTTCTCCAAATGGATCGAAGCTACATCCTTCGCAAGCATCACCGCCCGCAATGTTGCGAAGTTAATCAAACGCGACATAATTGCTCTTTATGGCGTCCTTGAAGCAATCATCACTGATAACGGGACCAATTTGAACAAAAAACTTATTGATGGGTTGTTCAGCGAGTTCAAAATCAAGTATTTGAATTCGTCTCCTTACGGCCCTCAAATGAACGGGGTTGTTGAAGCGGCCAATAAGAACATTAAGAAGATCTTGGCTAAGACGGTCGAGAATTATCGAGATTGGCATAATAGGCCACCCTTCGCATTGATGGCGTATCGGACATCAATCCGTACTTCCACTAAGACAACCCTTTTGCTCTGGTGTACGGCATGGAGGTAGTTCTGCCTGTGGAAGTGGAGATTCATTCTCTAAGAGTTTTATCCCAAGTGGATTTGTCTGAGGTGGAATGGTCACAACAAAGGTTCGAGTAGTTGAACTTGATCGATGAGAAAAGACTGAAGGCTCTTTGCCATGGCCAAACATATAAACAGAGAATAGCCAAATCTTTCAACTGGAAGGTGCGGTTGAGGCATTTCAAGGTAAATGACCTAGTCCTAAGGAAGCTGTTACCGATCTTTTCGGATTCTAGAGGCAAGTTTGCTCCAAACTATAGCGGCCCATATGTGGTAAAGAAGGTGCTTCATGGCAGTGCCTTAATCTTGGCAAAAATGGATGGTCGTGAGTTTTTCACTATAGTTATCAAGAAGTATTACCCATGATAGAATTTGCTATGTCATGTTTTGAATTGCAAGCATTTCTATGATGAATAAATTGCTTCAATGGATTCAATTGTTCAAATTTGTTGCAAATATTGCATTTTTCTTCTTTGATGAATTGTGTGAGATAAATTGAATGTGTCAAATGTGATACTTTGGAATGATGAAATGCAGGCCTTGTTCCATACATTATTTCATACACTAATCCCTAGTGAGTTGTGTGAAAAATTCCGTGCTTGCAAGGAAAAGTTGATCTCGCAAAGGGTAAGGCATTCTTTTCTCTACCCCAAATACTACAGGTGATCCATTGCCTAACCCCTTTAAGCCCCACACACTTATGGAGATTCTTTTTAAAATTATCCTTGTCAAGAACCTACATTGGGACAAATTTGAAATGAACGGTTGGAATCTTCTTGCTCCCACTTGCATTAATCTTCAAATATTGCTTTTGCAGTGTAACTCGTACGGTAATTTGAAGTGCCTTGAGATGACGGAGAGCAGTTTTTTCTTTTTATCCTATACACTTTCATCCATTGCATAACCCATTTGGGCCTATGAATTTGTTTCATATTAAACCTAGTTGGTGATCATTTCCCACATTGGGGCAAGGCAAAAAGAACCATTCAAGTAACATGGCTTAGAAAGCTGAAAAAGGATGGTTGTACGAGTTCAAAAAATAAATGCAAAAATAATGAGACATGAAAAAAGCAGTGTACCTGGTAAAAGCAAGGTCAATGCCTTGAAAAAAGAAAAAAAATCAAATTCTTGATATGATGAGTCGTATCCCCAACAAGGCGGTTCTAAAAACTCAAATGTTGTCGTAATCAATGTAGTTGTGATATAAAAAATCTTCGATAGTGGAGAAGGAAAGTGGTTGGAAATGTCAAGATGATCACCAATTTTAACTCTCTAAATACTTTTTGAGCCTAATGATACTTTCATTTCTCTACCTTTGAACCAAGGCTACATTATGTCCCTGACAAAGTCTCTTCTTATTACGGCACTCGAATCAACATATGAATTCACATGTCATAAGCATCGCTCGAAGAAGTGCGAAGAAGATCATTTCTTTTTCATTTTGCAGAGTTCTTGACTTGTAAACCTAGAAGTGATTACAGAATATCATTCATTCTTTCAATAGCCTCGACTCAAAGAGTCCCCTTTGTTAAGCCGTTGACCAAGCCTACATTACAGTCCCTATTAAAAGACCTCTTAGATTGGTAAGGTTGTACCACTTGCGAGATTGCACAGACCCTTGTTTGGCATGATGATAGTGAGATAGAGTGATTTTCAAAATCCTGCATCAAAGGTCAGGATGAAATAGCCATTTTTCTAATGAGGATGAGAGAAAAGTTCTTTCAGACCAAAAGTGTCACGCTCCAATCCTCAAGCACGCGCATATCCCTTACTTTTGGTCAATTTTAAAAATGCGATATCCCAGAACTATGTTTCGGCGACCCTTTCATTTATATATGCACATATGGAAGTAGTTATAAATCCCCAAATAATAAAACAAAATGATAGAAAAGCATGCCATATATTTTTCATATTGAAAATTCACAACCACACCTTTTTACACGCATCTCATAGTATTCTACAATACTATATATATGTAAGTTTGATCTAACATCTATCCACATGCAAACAAGGTATGACAAGACAGAATGGGATCTCAGTCCTCATTCGAGTCGTACTCAAGGTTATCCTCGGGGTCTTCCTCCACATACTCCTCTTCAGGTTCCTCATCAGGGATCTCCTCTTAAGGTTCCTCCTCTGCAGGCTCATCATCTGGGTCCTGAAATGGTTATTAAATAACCACTAAGACAACGTCTCAGCAAGTTCTACTCTCTAAGACTCGATTAGTAAACTAATACACCTTAAGGCTACCTATGCACAATATAAGTTAGATGATTTACCTTGGCCTCAGATTCCACCTGCATATTAGCACAGATCAAATAGGCACCCAAGCAATCACATCACTGATCGAAGCATCGATCAAATCGACCTAATTGATTACACGCCAACAAGACCACTCACGGTCATTTCCATTCAATTAATCAATTCTCAACACCAGATCAAAGTAATGATCAATCGACCTAGTCGATTACGTGTCAATAAGACCACTTCCAGTCATTTCAATTATTCCAACTCAATTCCTAATTATGAATCGACCTCTTCAAGATTCAATGGATTTACAGTCCCACTCGACTCTTTCAATATCTGATGGATTTACGGTCCCACCTGACCCTCTCAATATCTGATGGATTTACAGTCCCACCCGACCCTCTCAACATCTGGTGGATTTACGGTCCCACCTAACCCTTTTTACGATGCCATACTCTGTCACTGAGCCATGTGCATTCTTCAGGAAGACATACTGAGTTTCTGAGCCATGTGTATTCTCTAAGGCTACCTTTTTGCCAATGTGACATATCCAATCACCGAACCACGTGTCCTTCCCAGGTGACATTCCAATTCACCGGGCCATGTACATTCTCCAAGTGATTTACCAATTCACTTGCGATACTGACAACCGATACTTGACCAATCCTCAATCACATAGTCAAAATTGCATTAATTAAGAATATAACTTCAAAATGCACCATTAAATCAATTCGACACAAATTAAAGCTCAAATAAATAAATGGACTACTCTACAACAATCGGCACAAAATTCCGGTCAATGGCCATCCCAGTTGAATTTTCAAAAATAAATAATTAAATAATCAATTTCAAAATAAAATAAATAAATACAATAATTTCAATTTAGCACAACATGAAGCTCAATTAAATAAACGGACTGCACGACGATCATCAACATAAAATCTCGGTCATTAGCCATCCTAGTTGAATTTCCAGAAAATAAATAATTAAATAATTAATTTCGAAAATTAATATTTAATTCCTAAAAATTCCATTTAGGCCTGAATTGCCTAATTAACACTTGATAAGAGTAGGGAAAATTCCCAAGAAGCATCCAATAAATATTATAGGCAATTCTTTATCTAAGTATACTAACCAAACAAATAATATGCAATGCAAATAACTAATAATCACTAATTAATTCAAATATAACCACCTAATTATGCTTGACTAACACTAATGAACCTTTAAGTATAATTAGCAAACTGAGAAGGCATTAGTGTGTAAAACTTACTCAGAACGACGGGATCGATGCGATGATCGACTTTCCTCAAGGCGGGCCGAGCATCTGGGCTCGGGAAGATGGCAAAAAACGGGCTAAAGCCCCACTAACATACCCATTTTTTGCCTTCTCTGTGCGCTGCTGGTTAAGGCGGTTCCAGCGTCGGTTGAAGCGGCCAAGGGTGGCGGAGGGCAAGGCGGGGCTTTGACGAGGTTGACAGTGGTTGGAGGTGGTTAGGCGACGGCTCGAGGTGGCCGAACGGAACTAAACTGAGGCAGACTCAGGGCTGGACAGCATCTCGTTCGGACATGGGCAAACGGCGCACGGCGAGCGAGCGTTCGGCGAACAGCGGCAAGGCGGCGTGCGGCAGCTCCTGTCGACGTTGGCTACTGTTTCAAACCCAGGCGAGCTGCTTCCATTTCTGTTCTTCAACTTGCAGGCTTCGAACAACAGAAAGGGGATGGGGAAGAGCTCAGTGAAAGAGAGAGGGGGCGAAGCGCGTGCGGGTGGCCGTGGAGCAGCGGCGGCAACTCCAGTGCAACGACGGTGGCAGTTCTGGTTCGAGCAACGATGGTTGTTGCTTCCTCTGGTCTTCGGTCTCCATGGAATCGAGTAGCCAAAGAAGGAAGATGCAGGGGAGAGAGGCAGTGACGGGGAAGAAAGGGGGAACTGGTTTCCCCCTTTTCTCTCTCACTCTCTATCTCTTAGGTCATCCACATGTGACCCACACCAACTGTCATCCACCCACTCTTTTTTTTTTTGACAATTATGCCCCCTTCTAGAAGCATTTAGGTAGGTTGAGGTGATGGGTAAATGTGACATACAAATTTGCTATTTTTCCCTCTTCAATCTTACTCAAATTTGTTTACTTCTCAACAAACAATTTCAATTGAAGCCTAAATAAATCCATCAAGGTATCCTTATCCATTTCATGACTTTTCCTGTCATGTAATCCAACTTGCAGCCCAAGGATGTGATCAAAAACGGTCCTCTGCAAATTTTGATAAAAATGGCACTAACTTAACTTTTTCCCAAAAAGTCTTGATTATCAGAAAAATCTTTTGAGACTAAGCTGACACTCCTAAAATGACCTATGACATGATAGACTTTTCAATTTATGAAATCGGACTTAGATTGGCGGTTAATTTCACTTCGATGCGCTTTTAGTGTGACCTAGGCTATCGTGTAGTTTTCATAACTTTTTGGGACAAATGACCCGTGGTCGATTTTCTTCGAGCCACGATGAATCCACTCAACACATTGGCGACCCTTAGTTGTGGTGAAAATCTCGATGATTCAAATACAGACATAGGGTACCAAAACAATAAGAAAATCAGTCTAGTGCTGGTTAGTGATAATTTCCCAATTTAGTGGTGTCACCCACGATTAGCCACACATCTCTGTCGAACTAACTTATCTGTGATTTCAAATCAATTTTATATAGTGCCGCAATGATCTCTAAAGATAAGCACGGTCAAGAAGTCGACTATTGGTCGAATTCTCAAGTATATTTGCCTTAAAGTCCTTAATAGCCTACTCAGCTAGTCTAGTCATCTCGTGAGTGGCCAACTCAAAGAAAAACACTATAGCCACATCGATGAAGCGCCCAATTTATCTAATCGAAATTAGAACCCAAAAATCTGGATGTTAAAAAAAAGATCCCTCATTTGACACATCCATGACACTTATGTGTTTAGATTGGAAGGAATATTCTTTTGAGATATTTCCCAATGGAAATTAAGAGCGCGTTTGGTAACGATTCTGTTCCTAGGAGTAGATTTTGATTAGAACTAATTCTTTTTTATTCTGTTCCCAGGAACTGATTCTAAGCATTTTAAGCCATTTGGTAACTGTTCAAAATTTCTGATTCTGGAATAGAATTGCGTTTGGTACCGTGTTCATTAATTTTGTTCCAAATCAATTTCTTTTAATTTTTAAATATTTATTTTTACTTTTTTCCTTTTTTCTTTTCTTTTTATCTTCTTCTTCTTCTTCTTCTTCTTCTTCTTCTTCTGGCCGGTCACCGGACCGGTGATCGGCTAGACGAGGGCTGGCGACCTCACCGGAGCGTCGCCGGCCCTCGGCGAGGTCGGCCCTCGTCGGCTGAGCCTCGCCGGCAGTTGGGTGAGGCTCGCCTAACCCCGCCGGTGGCAGGCTGACCTTGTCGGGGTTGGGCGAGCCTCGCCGGTGGCCAGGCAAGCCTCGCTTGGCCACCAGTGGGGCTGGGTGTTGCGAGGCTTGCCCAGCCCCTGCCCAGCCCCGGCGAGGCCCGCCTGGCCACCGGCGAGGCTCGAACTCGCCAGATCTGGGGAGGTCGAGCCTCGCTGGTGGCTAGGCAAGCCTCCGGCGAGCTCGCCGGTCCTCGCATTGGTCTGGCGAGCCTCCGGTGGCCGGCGGCGGATGGTGGACGGCGGTCGACGGCGGATGGTGGCGGGCAGTGGTGGACCGCGGTTGCAAGATGGCCGAATGGAAGAAGAAAGTTTCTTGATTTTGATTCTCAAATTCGTTCCTGGAACAAGAATCAACTTTTTTTTTGTACTTGATTCTATCCAATTTGTTCCCGGGAACAAAAATTTTACCAAATGTGATTCTAGGCCAAAATTGATTCCGGGAACAAAGAATCATAATTTGGCCCTATTTGGATGGTTACCAAACCATCATTTGGTTTAGGCGATCGTAGATTGATAGAAATCATCACGCATGAACCTCATTTGAATCAATGCATGTTTGTCAATGCATCTTGCCTCTCTTTCATCCATTTTGCAAGACATATCACTAGGTAAGTCTATCTCTATCCATACCTTAAATACTTGTCATTGTACAGGTATTCCTTTTCAAGCAGCAACGCTTGATGGAGTCGCCCCTCAAAGATTTTTCCCAGATTCATCAGGCGACCGTAGAATGGTACGAGTCTTGGAAAATGAATTCCAGTTTAGGCGATCAGAATGGTATGGGTCCTAGACAACACCTATTCAGGCGACCGTAGAATGGTACAAGTCTTGCAAAATGAATTTCAGTTTAGGCGACTGTAGAATGGTACGTGTCCTAGACAACACCTATTTAGGTGACCGTAGAATAGTATGGGTCCTAGACAACACTTATTCAGGCGACAATAGAATAGTACGGGTCATGGAAAAGGAATCCCAGTTTAGGCGACTGTAGAATGATACGGGTCCTAAACAACATCTATTCAGGCAACCGTAGAATAGTATGGGTCTTGGAAAATGAATCCTCATTTGGGCGATCGTAGAATGATATGGGTCCTAGACATAGCCAAACACTGTCATATTAGGCGATCGTAGAATGGTACGAGTCTTGGGAAAGCAATCTCTTTGTAAAGTCAGGTTACTATTTTGGGCAATCGTAAAATGGTACGAGTCCTAGATATGTAGCACCAATTATCTCGAATTGTTCTACCCTATTTGAAGGTAAGTTATTCCAAGTAAGTTTATTTATCATTTGCATTAGCATTTCCATGCATCATATAAATTGCATTAAAAAAGATGGAATTCATTTTCCAACAAAAAAAAGTCATTTAATGTATGTGTATGATCAAAATTTAGGTCTCAACTTATCTTTGAAGGCAACCTCTACGAGCTCACCTTCAAAGAGGGGCAGCTGTTAACACCTAATTTTAGCAAATCTAGGGAAATAAGGAAAATAAAAATTTCATTTGAATAAATAAAATTAAAAAAATTAAAAATTGGAGGAAATTAATTTGATTGATTATGCATGGAAAATTGAAACTTTGATGGATATTTGGATTTTGTTAAATGCAAAAGTAATTTAAAAATCAAGTGAATAAGGGGCAAAAATTTTTGCAAATTGGAAGAAATCTAAGCAAGATCGAGTTGATTGCGAAATCATGCTCTAATTTACAGATTTGATCTAATGTGGCAAGAGATGGAAACTTGGAAAATGCCATAAAAATGCAGCCGTCTGGAACCACTATAAAAGAGTGCTGCATTTTTCAAGAAAGGTGGGGGAATTTTTGAAAAAATTGAGAGCAAATTCGAAGAGCAAAAGTTTTTGTGAGAAAATCCAAAGAGAGAAAAAAAAAGAGAAAGTAAAAAGAGGGGTTTGACCGGTCTGCAGTGAGGGAGAGAGAGAAGACTGGTGAGGGGACGTGAGAGAGACGTAAGGGAGGAGAGAGAGAAAAAAGAAAAAAAAAAAAGAAGAAAAGCAAAAAAAACACCACTGTTCATCTTCTCCATGGCTTCCTTTTGCCACGTGACCGACCCCTGCACCGCTGGTCTCCGAGCTACATCGTCGGCCTCCATCGCGCCTCCACCATCGTTGCCTTCACCGAACGTGCCTCTGCCAATGCCAGACATTGCCGCAACGACCTGCAGTAGCCTGCAACCCGCTCGCCCATCGCTGCTGCTGGTCACCTCTGCTAAAACCCTCCATCACTTGCGAGCCCACGTCGTTGCTTCTATTTAGAGGCCGCCGCGCTACTGTAGCCATCGTTCAACGCCCCCATCTGCAGATCCCGAAGCACTAGCGTTGCCCGCGCCGACACCCCCTGACTCGCCACCATCCTCTTTTCGGTGACCCAATGCTCGACGATTTGCTGTTGCAACGCCTCTGCCCGAGATCTGCCGGTCCTTGCCTTGACCAATAGTTGCTCATGACTCGCCCACCTCTCGAGATCCCGCCATCGACGCCCGTGCCTTCCTGCTGCCGCACCTCAGCCCGTGTCGGTCCGCTCGACACCTGCTGGTTCGCCTTAGCCTGACGCTCACTAGTCATCGTGCCAAACCTCTACAATGCCATCATAGCCCCTGCCTTTAGCGCCGCCAACAATCCTGTCACCGCCCAGCTCTCGCCAGAGCCCCAACGCCAACCGCCAACCATCCTCCGCTCGGTGCTGCCCATTGCCGCCGTTCCTCTCTTTTTCAAATTGCACCTAGGTAGTTTATTTTTCATTTTATTTTATTTTATTGTCATTTATTTATTCATTTTAAATTTGTTATTATTGTTTAAGTTAGAATATGGTTTGTCGTTGTTAATATTTGTGCATTTTGTGGGCATTATTCACTAGGATTTTGTCTGAAATTATTGTAATTATTAATTTAATTCTAGAGACATCGGATTGTTTTTTTTAATTATATTAATTTTGGGCTTTTTGGTAGAATTTTAATTGTTAAATCATTATAATTATTAAATTGATTTGTAAGACTTCAGATCATATTTTTAATTATTTTGATCTCTTTGTCGTGATAATTAGGGTTAGGATAATCTCAAAATTCTACATGAGCATATAGGTTTAGAAAATCAGACATGTAGGTTTAGTAAATTAGAAATTTTTTGGGATTACATTTTTAGGATTGCATTTTTAGAAATAAGTTAGGGTTTGACCTAAATAATTTTTTTTAAGGTTTTAGATAATGTTTGCACATTTTAATTATCTCATTTTTCCAAAAAAAAAAAAAAATAGTTTTCTAATATAGGATAGGGTTTAAGTCAAATTAATCCCTAGAATAAATTAGAAAATTATCCCTTTTTAGATAGAATAATTAGGTTTTTTTTTAATTTTATTTTATAAATTTTGAATTTCAATAAAAAATGCAAAAATACTAGGTATATGTTAACTAGTTTGCATAATAGGATCATTTAATCATAATTTATTCATTAGTGAAGTTAGGTCATGAGATGCATAATAATTAGTTTGCATAATAGGCCCATTTAATTAGAATTTGCATATTAATAAGATTAAGTCGTTTAGTTAAAAAATGCACTTTTGTAAGAGAATTCTAACTTTCAAGAAAACCCAAAAAAAAAAGGGTTAATATCCTAAAAAAACCTCAAACTGGTACACTTGTGACAAATTTACCCCAAACTATTTTTTTGACTACCAAAAACCCCAAACGATACATATGTGACAGATCTACCCTCCGTTAGCTTCCGTTAGCTTCGTTCGATTTTCCGTTAATTTTGCTGACGTGGTTGCTGACGTGGCAAGTCATGTGGAAATTCATAAGTTTAATACCATTAAAAACCTCAAACTGGTATATTTATGACAAATTTACCCCAAACTGATATATTTATGACAAATTTACCACAAGTTGGTATATTTACGACAAATTTACTCTAAATTAATTTTTTCGATCATAAAAAACCTAAATTGGTACACGTGCGACATTTACCCTCTTTCAATTTTCCCAAATTTGACTGAGTTGTGATGTCCAATCAATTTTATTTTCCAGATTACTCTAACATTGCCTTTCGTATCATTAATACTTGATTTTTTTCTTTTATTTGGGAAAATTGAAAGAGGGTAAATGTGTCGCACGTGTATCAATTTAGGTTTTTTATGATCGAAAAAATTAATTTAGAGTAAATTTATCGTAAATATACCAACTTGGGGTAAATTTGTCATAAATATACCAGTTTGGGGTAAATTTGTCATAAATATACCAGTTTGGGGTTTTAATGGTATTAAACTTATGAATTTCCACATGGATTGCCACGTCAGCAATCACGTCAGCAAAATTAATGGAAAAATTGAACGGAAGCTAACGGAAGGTAGATTTGTCACATATGTACCAGCTTGGGGTTTTTGGTGGTCAAAAAAATAGTTTGGGGTAAATTTGTCACAAAATACTTTTGGGGTTTTTTAGGTATTAACCCAAAAAAAAAATTTGTTTGCTTTGTGTGATGCAATTTATTTAGTCATTTATTATTATCATTTTTTTAAATATTGGTTGAACATCTGTGTGGTCACCATATTTGCATGATAGTAATTTATGTTAAAATAAATCCAAGTTGCTTGCAAAAACATTTAAAAAAATAAAAAAGAAATGGTACCGAAAGGGTATTAGAATATTCTAGTGTAACCAAGTCTCCGTACCCTCAGTCTCTGGTTCGTAGGAGTAAAATAAATCTCCCTTTATTTTACTTAGGTGTCTAATCGGTCTACCATAAACTGATTAGTGGCGACTCCTAGTTAATAATATTTTGTATGTTAAATATTTGAACCTTAAGTCGCGAATTGGTATGGGCTTAGAAAAGCCGGAGCTAAGTTTAAAGACTTAGTAGTCCATTAGCCTAACTTAGGTGGTGCACCTGAAATTTAGGTCGCGACAGTCGCCAGCAGTAGCTTGTCGTTGACCAAGGCTACTGTAGCCACCGCCGAAGCCAGCTTGACACCGGTGCCACTTCTTCTTCGTCCGTGCACCTGACCAGCTCACTGCTCCGCCTTCGTTCGAACTCCTGGCCGTTGTCCTCTGCAATCGTGTGTTCAGACCATTGTCCATTGTCTCACAGCTACTCGCCATTGCTAGAGGTCCCCCCTTGCCGCCAGAGCCACTACCAATCACTGCTTGAGCTGCCGCTGCCTCCTTCCGCCTGTTTCGTGCGCCACCGGCCGTTGTGCAACCCCTTTCTAGCTGAGGTCAATAGCTGGAAGTTCCAGCAAGATCCGGTTCTTCAAGGCTTAATTTGGACACCTTTCAGTCCTCATTTGGTATTGCTCTATGTAGATTTGTCGATCACCTCGCCTCTAGCTTCGTCAGAGACTCATTAGAAAGTGATTCCGGTAAGTTTAGCTCACTAAACCTCGATTATAGGGTTAATTATGCTTAGTGAGGTTTAGTTTATGTTAAATGTTGTTAGGTGGCTAGTTTAATTTATTTAAGTGTATATTAGATTAAGGTGTTTAATTAATTTAAAGTGTGTTTAATTTAGGGCTAAGTGGATGTTTATATTAATGTAGGCCTTGATGTGACTTAAATGAATTTATTTTTGATTAAATAAATAGTTTGAAATTATTTAATAATTTTACTAATATATTATTATTCGAAATTATTAAAATAATATTATTTAATTAATTTTCGGAATAAATTTAATTATTTATTAAATTCGAAAAAAAATTTCAGACCCTAAATTCTCAGAATTTTGTGTTGATTACCGCTGTGTAGTCAGATTTTGAAATTGATGATTGGAAATTATCAATTGAGTGTTGATTGTGAAAAATATTGATTTTATTTAGAAAATCTTTGGTGTCGGGTTTTGATGTAAAGGACTATATTAAATAGTGGGGTTTGAGAAATTAATAAATTAGTCTTTCTGGTTCGAAATTGACATGCCCACGTGTCTCGGGGTTCGGGATGTGACATTTAATGTGGAGTCTAATTCTCCACATATTTGTGGTGTTGAGAAATCTTAAGAGGACTCATGACGTTTGAAGAAATTAAGTTTTTAGCTAACGAGTATTGTCTATGTATTTTTTACCTTATAGTTTTCAATCCTTAACCAAATTCAATGGCTTGCAATTTAAGTCGAATACACCAATTCCTTGGACCCACCCAAGAGCTGAACCAAATTCAATGGCTCACAATTTAATTTGAATATAAGGCCGAACCAATTTTGTAGGGATTAGGAATTAATTCCATGGACCTAGTCGGGAATTGGACCAAATTAGTGATCTGGTTCCTAGGTGGATTTGTGGAACCAATGGACAAGTCTTGATTTTAATTTTTTGGAATCGGTCTTTAGTGGGTGGTTTCCATTCCATGGCAGAGACTCTCCACATGGACCATGCTCACCTCGAACGGAGACAATGGCTTGTTGCCCCATCACCAAAAAGAGGAGAGGGCCCCTCTTTGTTCTAGTGATGGCAATTGGTCAAAGGTAGAGGCCTTGGATTTAAGTTTTAGCCTCTCTTTTTTTTTTTTGAGCTTATCTTTTTTATGAAAATATTTTGGATTTTCAACATAATTTAATTAAGAATTTGTGAAAAAATTAGGATTTGGATCAAAACAATATCGTTTTACTTTAAGTTAACCTTAATACCACATTGGAGAGATAAAATATTTAAAAATTTACATTGACATTTTTTGTTAATCAAATTAGAAGAAGTTAGGAAAATACTTGATTTTTATAGAAATTCGAGTCTTAGTTGAGTGTCTACAAGCCCTTGTAGGCCACTAGCAAGGGTTGCCATGCCCAGATCCTCGTTCGGTGCGGGCAAGGCGACCCTCACTTAGATGTGGTGAAGGTTGGCCTTGCTCTTGGCTGACGAGGGTTGCCTTGGCTAAGCTAACCCTCACCTTTTTGGCTTTCAAGTGTGGCCTTGCTTGGCCGTCTCTAGGGTGTCGCTAGTGGATGACCTATTGACAAAAAAGAAAGAAAAAAGACAAAAAAAATGAAAGAAGAAGAAGAAGAAAACAAGGGAAAAAATAAAAAAGATAAAGGTTGAAAAAGCCCTTGACCAACTAGTGAGGTCGAGTCATTCTTTGAGATGCATTTTAAGCTATCATTTGAAATGAAGTTCACTTCAAACTTTTTTTTTTTTTTTTAGAATAAGGGCAATTCAGATCTGAATTTGAAATTATTTTCATAAACTTAGAGGGGCGCTTTTACCACTTCTCCTTTGGCTTAGATACTTTTTTTTTTTTTTTTTGGTGTTTTGACTATATCATTTTTTCCACGCCTTTGATGTTGCTTCAATCTCACATATGGTTTTTCTGATTTCTCTCTTGCAAGCATCCTCTTTTTTCTAAACATCACACTCCTACTTCTTCTTATTCCTTCACAATCTCTCATTCATCTGTAATCCCCAAAAGAATTGCTTATTTCAACAATCGATGCCCTCCTCATTCGCTATTGGACATTTAGTTTTAGTGAAAGCTTGTTTTGTTTTGTTTTGTTTTTTTTTTTTAAGGTTTCTTGGTCTTGAATCATGCTCATTCTAGCTACTATCGAGTGTTTCTTGATATCTTTTCTTAAAAGTGAATTTGAAATTTGGGTCATGAAAGTGCTTGATATTGTGTTTCAACCCTACATTTAGAGCATAGCATGCATTAAAACAATGTTTCAACACTTAGACATGGCACTGAAAACACAACCAAATTAAACTATTAATATGAATCCCGCTTCATATTACCTGAAAGAAGACAACTCACTTATTGCCCTCGACTTTTATGCCTACACAACACCTTTTCTTTCTTCACACTCTCACATGTGCAAGATGAGGAGAGGAAGAAAAGGGAAGAAAGAGAAGTAGTATTTCTCAATATTACCTTCCATGGTGCAAGAAGAGCCTGCATGTGATGGAAAAAAAAAGGGCTCAGTGGGGAGGTCACTAGTGAGCTCAATGTCAATAAAAGTGTGGAGGACGACGGGTTTGGCATCATTGATAGAAAATGGAGGACGATGGGTTTGTGGAAGAAAAAGAAGAAGAAGAAAAAGGAGTAGGAAGTGTAGAAAGAAGAGAATGGCCTGCAAGAAAGAAAACACAAAGACAGTTTGCAAAAATGGAGAACTAAGATGGTGTGGAAAGAAAGAAGAATTAGGAAAGTGGAACCTGAAGGAAGAAGAAACAAACTAAAGAGAATTGGCCAAATAAAAAAAAAGGATCACTTTTGTAGAGTTGTATAGAAATGATAAGCTCCACAAGGATTAATATGGCCATAACACAAAAAAGGGAGTGGCTAAATTAAGTGAGAAATATGAAAAGCGCGACTCTAAATTTATAAAGAAAAAGAACCTAAATTATATTAAACGTGTCACTCAATACCCTAATTAATCTTCAAACTTACACCAGTGTGACAAAAAAAATACCCGTTCGAGATGAATGTTAAAAATCTTGGGTGATGGCTTACATTGACAACGACAGGCAAAGGAAACTAACGTGGATATAGAAAATTCTACAAATTTTTTTTTTAAAATGATGCCTGTTGTAATACTGATACCCGCTTTTTTATTTTTTGTCGTCAATACCCGAAGCTTAGTCAATTTGCTTTTGTTTTATGTTGGTTTACTCGTATTTGTAATTATGTTATTGGGTTAACCAGTAATTTCGTCAGTCAATACAGGTTGAAAGTTATTTTTTAACCGAAAAAACATGAACGACTATTGCGCATAAAGTCCCCACCGAGAAAGTTCTTGAGCGATTTTTATAATTCTTTTATAATTATCATAAGATCCATTCTAACTAAATCTAGATCTTTCGCCTATCCTTTTGCTAAAAATCATCCCATCACAACGTACTCATGAATCAGAAGTGTTTTGAAGTAACTATCAATTAATTGTTAGTGTTAGTGTTATTTTTATTTTTATTTTTGCGGATATGAATATTTAAAAGTATAAGACCTATTTTTAATATTTGGCTTTCATTTTTACATTTAAAACAGTAGAAAATAACTCATAAATCTATTATTGCGAAAAGAACCACTTAATGGCCTTGTTAATTATTTATTCCAAAGCTCATTTTATTGAGGATACACTTGTGAATAGCGCAATGAGATTGGAAGCTTTTAACTACTCATATTTGGGGTCATCTGAGTAGGCTTGGTAATCTCTTTTGTGCAAGAAAATATTGGGATAACTGGTCTACCACGCGGGTAATGGGCCACTCCATTCAGCACTCGCCATTTGAAACTCACTCTCTTCTCTCTCTCCGTTAATTCTCTTTCCTCCTTCGTTGTTGAGCTCATTACGGACACTCTCTTTGTTCTCCTTTCCTTGCTCTTCACTTCCTCTTTTTATTTTTATTTTCTCAAGAATTACCAAGAATGAAGTCTTATCTCTTCAAAGCTTGTCTCTCCCATTACTGCGAATGTGTCTTTCTCTTCACTTAATCGGCATATGTCAGAAAACATTATCAATAGAGACCCTTTGACTGGATCTTATACTGCATGACAAACATCACGATCAAAAGCTAAACTTTGTTTATATATGAGGTTGTATAATCCCTGAAGCTAATTGTCATTCTTAGTGCGCCAGTTGTCTTCCATTTCCCTCCAACTAGCTTCAAATTGTCCTCTAATTTGCATTTATACGTAAGTTCTGAGATATATTTATTTTTAAACCATAGTGGAGGTGGTAGTGGCATATTTGGGAGTGAAGAGAGCGACACCTTCCCAATAATGGGAAAGATGCTTTCGAAGAGAGAGACGTTCGTTCTTTGAAATTTTTTTAGAAAAAGAATATGAAAACAGGAATTGAAAAGGGAGAAAGGGATAGCACAGAGGGTGTTTGTAAAGTGCTTAGTATGGTTTGGGGAAAGAGAAGAAACGGAGAGGGAAGAGAGGGATTTTCAAAAACATCTAGCAAGTGGGATTCGTGAGACATATGATACGCGTCAAATGGAATGGCCTGCTGTCCACATGGCAAATCAGGCTTCCCTAATATTTTCCCCTTTCATGCAATCTGCTTGGCTCTTCACACAAACACGAGGGGGGGGAGGGAGGGAGGGAGGGAGGAGGAGATGGGTCAGAAGTGGAAGTAGATGGAGATGGAGATGGATAGCCGCAACTTTGACCGTGATGTGATGTACCATGACAGGAAGAGAGGAGGCGAACGATGATGACTGGCGGATGTGCATGTGTTCACCGTTTAGGAATCAAGATGTTTACGGCATTCTTTCCTAGGAACATGTAATCCATCGATCAAAGATCGAAAGGAGAAAACTTCCTTTGATGACAAAGATGACGACCAGGCCCTTTCGCGCAGTAGTTTCGCGAAAATCCATCCCCCAACATGCGGGGTCGCAGTCGAAAGAAACGAAGATCTCAGCCTGGCCGACAATAATGTGCAGGCGAATCCCAATAGGCAATCAACCCACTCTGCTCCGTTCTCATCGACCACCGGAATGAAGAGAAGAAGAACAACGAATATGAAGAACGACATTGCAAAAAGCAGGGAATGTAATTCCTTTCGTTTCCAATCCGGAAAAAGCTGAGGAATATATTTATTATTCCGTCCACCATTTGGAAGAAGGGAATTGTTTTTGCCCCCCAATATGATAGAAAAATTCCTATATAAATCCCGCATGTGAGCCCGATACGTCCGGGCCCTTGATATTGATGAGTATCGCATGAGACTTAAATGATCGAAAATCTGAAAAATAGAGAGTTCACATGCATTCACATGCATTCGGTGCATCCAAGAATGATGTACCAGCTTTCGGCATATTCAGGGAATTACGACCAAGATGCCAGCAGTCGAAGACCACCAAAAATTCCCACTCTCTCTCTTCAACTTTTTGTTTCTTTGATGTTTATTTACAGGCTGTAAGCATCGACTTTGGTTGATCGTGTGTATCGAATCTTAGTTAGTTCTCTTGAAGCTTTGGTGCATTTCCTAGGATTCCAATTGGTCACTCTTCTCTGCTTTTCACCCTAGTACCAATGGGTGACAAAATCCCTTGAAACAACTTTGACGGCCAGAGCACCTTGATGCACTATATCCCTTCAATCATCTAGGCAAGTTGTGGATGTCAACTAAGTATTAAGGGTGAGATCTTTGAAGCTGTTGCGAAGGCTAAGAACTTAGTAAATTGAATAAGTTGGTGGTTGTAGGATAAAATGAATAACCATGACCCCGTAAAAGAAGGAATACATAATATATGTTGGCTAATTCTTCATATATATATTTTTGGCTAAATCAAAGGGACTACCCCCACAACACTACTCCAAGCTACTGAAAACGCTAATAACACAGCCACAATACATACAATTCATAACAACACTAAGCAACATCTCCTAAATTGATATGATCATCAAGCAAACCCCTAGCTTGTACCTTATTCCCCAAATTGCCAATATAAAAATTACACTTTCACATACACATTCATATATAGCTGCACCAACAATCTAGGGTGATTCTAACCACTCCCAATCAATTTGATTTCATTAGATTGCTGAAGACTGGGCCTGGTAGGGCCTGATCATGGGGATGAGCGAGCCGCTGAGGTGGAGGGACATGACTTCGTTGGTGGACCCGACAAGCTGGCCCCCTATGAACACCGCGGGCACGGGCGCGTTGCACCCTAGCCTGACCAGGGCCTTCTCTATCTCGCGGCACTCAGGGTCGTGGTCGATCTCGTACACCCGTGGTTGGACCCCAAGGTCTCGGAACAGGATGGTCACCGTGTAGCACAAGCAGCACGAGCTCTTGCTGAATATCACCACCCCCTGTTCCGATGCGCATCTCTTCACCTTGTCCATTCTCACTCTCTTGAAAACCCTAAATCAATTTAGGGTGATTCCCAACAAGGAATGGTACTTAAACTTCTTTTTCAAGTTCGGAAAAAGGAAGATGTTTTTAATGGTTTTCTCGACTCAGCGTGCCTGACAAGAACCCGATCACCACAAGACCGAATCCGGGGCCGAACTCGATCAGATGGGAGGTCGCCGGGGCCAAGAGGAGAAATCTAGAATAGGCTTGGGGTGGTGTGGATGTGTTTGAGCTTTCATGTTCGCAATGTATATATAGGGAAGGCCAGTGTGGTAGACTAGTAAGCAGAGGCTAGTAGAGAGATACTTCGATCTTTTGGAAGGAATTTCGAAAAGTGGGTCTTCTTTTACATAGATGCTCAAGCTCATGATAAAAGTAGCTTTCTCGGATAATGACTAGTGTATTCGACATGGCGCTCTACAACTGGGGCAAATCCATTCTCTGCTAATTCATTCACGAGTTTATAGAACTTAGTTTATTATTTATTTCATCGAGTTAGGTGTAGAGCCACCTCACCAAAATCTCCTACTTCAAGATAATTGGAGGAATAATGACCTAAGACAGTGTAGATAGATTGAGTCAATTGCAACTTGAAACAAAGAGTGCAACTTGAAAGGATGATTTGTGCATATTTTCTTTGCTATCGAATATTGATTATGTTGGTCAAGAAATGAGCTTTGCAATACCCACATAGTCAAAAGGGGAAGGAAAAAAGCCAAGAAAAGAAAGAAAAAGAAGGATATGAAACGTGGGGTCGCCGGATCAAATCTTACCATTTACGTTCTAACTGTTTCGAGGGTCATCTGTGTGAGTATCAAGACTTAACCTATTCATAGGGTTTAAAAACAGGAAGAAGGACATGGAGGTGGAAGAAGGAACGTGGACTATTGTACTGACAGAGAACAAAAGATGCAACAGAATATATGGGAGGGCTTGGTCAATTTATGCTTAGATTTCCAGCAATCCAAGAGATTCTCAAAGCCCACTTTCTTTGAATCAGTTTTCTTTTGTTTGTGCAGACAGGTCATTGGGGAATGACAAGGGCTTTCGGTGGCTGCGATTCCCTGCCGGTTGTGACCACCAACTTGCGCATTCTGTTGAACGTTCCTCCTCACATGCTGGAGGGGACAGACTAAATATATGCCCATTGCTACGAAGAGGGATTGGGTAGGGCGATATTCAGCACTTTCATTTACAGTTTGAATTGGATCGTATCAAATTTAAAAGTCGACGTGTAGATCTTGAATTGCCGGCATCGGATTTGAGGTCCCCAACATCAGATTTGGAGAGAGGGAAAGAAAAAGAAGGGGGGGGGGGGGGAGGGGAGGGGGGGGGGGGGTGAGGGGAGGGTGGGGGGGTTAGAGAGAGAACTTATTTCCGATCTATTTATGACTTAAGTAAATTGATAGGAAATATGATTTTAAATAGAGGAATCACGTCCGGATGGGTAGACTCGAAACTATCCAACCATATAATCTTATTTTGTATCAGCGACCATTGGCACTTAAAAATGCTAGAATAGATGTCTCGAGAAGGATATTGCCTTTGTAAGACATTAATCGTATTAAGCAATATACCGGATTTATAATTACGGATGTTATAAAAAATAATGCCCACTAGATTGTGCTTGCAATAGGTTTGGCTAGCAGGAGGTTTGGCATGTGCAACATCCACATTGGCCGGTTGAGATAATGCTGACATGAAAATAGAGAAGAAAAGATAGTTCAGCCAGGACCCTAGTTGTGGGAAAATTATTCAACAAGTCCTAACTGTATTGAGCAAAATATCAACTTTATAATAGAGATGTTATGGAAATAATGCCCACTAGATTGTGCTTGGCATAGGTTTAGCTAGCGGGAGGTTTGGCATGTGCAAGATCCACATTGGCCAGTTGAGACGATGCCAACATGAAATTAGAGAAGCAAAGGTGGTTTGGCTAGGACACTTGTTGTGGGAAAATTATCCAGAAGGTCCTAACTCTATTGTATGATGACAACCTTAAATTTTTAATTTGGCCAATTTAGTTATAAACCTTTTGATAATTTACAAATTTAGTCATTTTTGCCAATTTTGATCAAAAGTCCCTGATGTGAACAATACTCATCCTATATGGCAAGTGCTAATGTAGATGGCTTTTGTAATTTTTTTTTCCTTTTTCCCTTTTGCCCCTTTTCTTCTCGGCGATCTGCGGAGGGAAATAAGGAAAAAGGAAAAAAAATGGAAGAAACAAAAGGAAAAAGAAAAAAAAAAGATTCTGAAAATTCTAAAAAAACTTGCAAAAATCTTTTACTTCAATGTCATTCATCCATGCCATATAAGATGATTAATGTTAACTAAATCAAAATGTCAGTGATTTTCAATCAAAATTAGCTAGAATGGCTAAATCAGCAAATCATCAAAAAGATTATGATTAAATTGGTCAAATAAAAAAATTTAGAATTAAATTGGCCACCGTATAATGGGTTTAGAACTTTTTAGATAATTTTCCTTGAATTGTAGGATGTGGGGACTATGGCCAAACACAGGATCGAGGTAGCTAACGTACATGTGACAAAAGCAACTGGCTTACACGTAACTGAAGCGATTGACATGATGCATACCTATTAAAGTCCGCGAAAAGTGTGGAACTGCTTATTTCTTTGTCCAAAGATGCGATTGAAATCGTGCCAGACACATGCCTAAAGCAGACTAGTATACATAGAGAAGTGCTTGGCATTACCAAACTCGTTACCAAAAATGGATAGCAACTCGTGGGGCCATGCCCAAAACATAGGGTAAAAATCTGAAATTTGAGAAAAAAGTTTTAAAGCTGAGATTTTAGAGACTTATGACTATACAAGTCACGTTCTAATGGGGAAAAAAGGCCAAGCACTCAATTAAATCGCCAAACTTAACTTATTTAAATCAAGTTCTCAATCCATTCCTTTTATTTTACCAAACTCGCTCCAGTGAATTTGATTTGAGCTTGTGCAGTCGAGTCTTAACTTTGAGCCATCATTAAATCTAGTTCGTGTTCCTTACTAGACTGTAATCATCTCATCAATAATTAAGGACTGTTCCCATAGGTTAATTTCGAGCCGGGTCCTTATTGAGGAGTTACGAATTTAGAGAGAAAAACATAAGTAAATGTCAAGAATCGAAAGATTAGAAGCATATCCAGACAATATGTTATGACTGCAATACGACTGATAAAGCAAAATTAATGGAAAGCTTGATTGCATAAACTCTATAATTTACAAGATTTGATTAGATGAAAGAAAATTTGTAGGATGAAGAACGAATAAACAATATAATTAGATTTTGATAACTTACCCATCACCGAAAAGAGAAGTTAAAATATAAATCAACAATATTGTAATTGTTGAGATTATTTCTGGAAAGTAACATGGACGTAAATCGATGGCATTCCTTGAACTCGTATAAAAGCCCTCTAGCCTTGATCACTCTAGCGGACACAACAAAGATTAAGATTTTGAATTGATTTTACCGTTTTAATTAGTTTAAACCTTAAGGCTTAAATACTTTGACTTTTTTAAATTCATAAGATTTGGAGATTCCAGAACATACAAATATTGATATGTAGGTTGGCGTATAAATTTTATTCGAATTTTAGTAGTGGATAATTATGAAAGACTCTTAGTTTGATGCAAAAGTGAAATGGGTGGAAATTTAAATTAAAAAAAAAAAAATTCTACCAGTCCCATTTCCCCCAATCTACTATCTTAGGGATAAGCAATATCATTTGTCTTTTATTGCACTTGTCTTTAAGGCTACTTTTAGTGTAGCATTTTCAAGCAACTTGGAGCATTCAAAGGCACTTTGAGTGAAAGTTTTAGTGTTTGATAACGCAATTATAAGAGGCTTTAATATAAAGTTGAATTTTAAAAATGCTAAAAATTCAAGGCAGCTCTCCCAATTTTGGTCTTTTAGCATTTTGTAATGCTATTCAGGGGTTTAGTGTTTTTTTTTCTAAACAACTTTACTCTCACTAATATATTCGTATTTCTGTTTAGATAGAGGGATGAAGGGTTCGTGTTTTGTTCACCTTTATCTCTCTCCTGGTGGATGAATTTTTAGAGCAAAGATGTGAAAGTTCCGCCTAGAACCAAAGCTTCACAATGTCTCCACCAATCCAATTTTGGCCCTATTTATTGGCGTATTCTCAGGCCATTTGATACTTCATTGCTATTTCTTGAAGCTGTGTTTGCTTGCGAATTGGTGGTATTCATGTAATTCGCTCTATCTCTAGCTCTCTCCGTGGAAATTTGGTCAAGAACCCATGAAATAACAGAAAGGAAGGTCAGCACCGGTATCTTACAACTTTATATTAGTGGGATTTGCTTTGAGAAATTTAACAATTTAAACCAACAAGACCATTCACTGTGCACAAAAGCTTATGAGGAATACTAAGAGAATTGTGAGTTTTTGTATGACCATTGCCAATTGTTCTAAAAAATTAAGCTTTTAGATTAGGCTTGGTTTATGATTTATTCTAACACTCCCCCTCACGCTTAGTCTGGTCTTTTGTCTAGTATTAAACTTGAATATGTAATTGAGGAGGCAAATGGAGCTAAAAAGATTTGAATTTAGGATCTCCAGTTTTAATACCATGTTATTATAGTCAAATCCACCATAACAAGAACATAGGAAACATTGCATAAAAGTTAATTGAATTTGATCTAGAGAGAGGAACGCAACATTTGAATAGAAATAGGTAGTGAGTGCAAAATACACAGGTCCAGACTCTCTACATAATTTTCCAAATTGGAGTTCATCAAAGAGAACTTGTATGAAGATTCAATGAAGTTCAAAGTAAGTGAAATCATCAGTATTGTGAGGTATCACTCCTCTAGCCAACAGTGAGCGGAAGAATTAAAAGTAGCCCTTGGAGTTGTCTTAGCCACAGTAGTTCTAATTTCAACTACACTTGGAGTAGAGGATTCTACAACTTCTTCTTTCCTCTTGCTAGAAGGCATAGCCCTAGTATCCTCTATTGGCGAAGTCCTACAAGGTCTAGCCGTTGCGGTCTCCACTTCAACTTCAAAGGCGAAACCAGAATGTTTTATAAAAAATTTCTATCATTTCCTTAGAAACACTATTGCTTCTTAAAAATGCCACCTTTATTTAACGTACTTGGCATCTACCACTCTAAAACTTCCAAGAGGAGACAGAAGATTACCCTAATTCTCAAGTGCCTCGATTGTCTTTGTGACAATGCTTTGAGATTCCTTCTGAGGTGGAGGGGATAGATTAGGACTTGACAATCTTCCCTTCCTTGGTCAACGGATCAATGGAGTACCCTGACTCTCAATTTCTTATTCAGGCTCGTAAGAAATGTGGATGTGAGTTGCTTTCCTAACTGCCCTAAAAGCCATTGTTGAGCTTCTCAGTGATCCACAGATGCCGTAGTATGTTTTGCGAGAAATACTCTTGAATTTGGGTGCCTTTTCATGATTTGTGAAAGAGTTGAGAAAAAAGTTTGAATTGTTGGTGCAAAGCTTTCTCGGCGTACTTGTATTTTTCCTACTATTAAAGACGTCTATAAAGATCTCAATGTAGATTCTAACTTCACTAGAGAACTTAAATCTCATGTTCCACATAGTAGTTTTCCTCTTAGATACATTGTCATGCATATAATTTTCACAAATTGTCTTAGACCTGAATTTACCTCCAAAACTAATATTTCTAAATATGAGGCTAAACTTCTCTAGGTAATAAAGAACACTATTGCTTTCTCCTTGCCACACACCATCTTCTTCTATATGTACAGGACGGTAAGTAAAAGTCAAGGGAAATCGTTTTATGATTCATTGATCCCAAAGATCTTAAAGCATTTCAATGTAGAACTTCCCAAGGGGTTGTGCGAAAAGTCAATTCCTGACTAGTCTGTTGGGGAAAGTATGATTCTGAACATGCATTACAAACCATCTAAGGAAGGTTAGACAGATGCAAATAATAAGCCCGTAAAGGTTAGAAACAAAGATGATGAGTTTGCAAGAATACTTATGGTAATGACACTTAAGAACAAAGAAGTATTGAGCAGAATATTCATAGAGTGGAAAGGCTCAAATGATTCTCCTAGCCCCACTTTAGGTGAGTCTGCACCTCCACCAAAGAAGAAACAAAGGATTAAATACTTGAAGAGGATTGCAAGTGAACCTACTAAGGAATGTGAATAGATTGGTGAAAAATCTATTGTGACTGAGAAGTACAGTGTTGAAAAGGAAAGACAAAGTAAAGAAGAGGAGAAGACAATTGAAGAGATGAAAAAGGAAGCAACAAAGTTAGCGGAAGAAGAAAGGATAGTTGACGCGGACATAAAGGCAGAAGAAGAAAGGCTAGCTGAGGTAGAAAGGTTGATGCTGAAAGAAAGGTTGAAGAAGAAAAGTAGGCTAAAGATGTTAAAGTTGAACATGAGATTCAAAGACAAGAAGAAAATAGAAAGGATTGATTCCAAACCCCAAAATTTCCTTATATTCAAAATAGAACGCACACCAGTAATGGAGAGATTTGAAAAAGAAAAGCTAGATGAGCTTTGGGAAGATTTGCTAAATGAAGGGGAAGCTACAGGTGATGATGAAACGGATATTGATAATAACATTGTAGACCCTATCAATCCAGTATCTCCAAAATAAATATTGGTAGAAATTACTAAATCATTTGTAGATAATACAGAAACCGAGATTAAAGATTGATGAAGTTGATATTCATGAGGATGCTCAAACTCAGGTTGAGTCTTGAGATAAGAAGAAATATAAGATTCATGTCACTGAGATTGGGACTACTGATATCGATGCTCCTAATCTTTTAAGTTTGTTGAAGGAGGTAAGGGAAAATCAGGTTGTTTTAAAGGATGATATGAAGTCACTCCAAATAGAGTTATAGAGTCACATGCAGAGCTTGAAGGAAGACGTTGGAAAGAAAATATTTGTCCTTGAGAACGTCTTTCGGCAATGTACGAGGAAGATTGATGAGGCTTGCTACAAGCTGCAGTGCTATGGGCTGATTCGAGTGCCCTTTGATGGTTTTGGCAACGATGACAAAGATGACAATGCCGATGACAACACCATCAACCCCTCTGCATCAAAAAGAATTTGGTTATATTTTTTGCAGAATTACTAGGGATTTGTTAGTGAGATTATTGCCAACTGTTCTAAAAGTTTAAATTTTTAGGTGAATGTGCAGTTTATTATTTATTTTAACACTTCCTCCAAATATTTAGTTTGGTCTTTTTGTTGGGGAGGCAAATGGGGCTGAAAAGATTCAAACTCAAGATTTCTATTTTTGATATCATGTGAGATTTCATAGAACAGCGTTTAAAAGTTTAAGTTTTTAGATGAAAGCGTAGTATATTATATAATTATTCTATCAAAGATTTATTATTTATTTATTTTAACAAGAATCTCTAATCGTGCACCAAAGCCAAATGGTTGGAACAAGGTCTGATTCCAAATGACGGGCATAGAGCAGTGTATAAACCCTAAAGCGTTAGCTTAACATTCATGCAACTATACTTGGTTTCGTGACAGAAACTAATAGATGATGAGCCGTATTGATGTTTTTCCTGAGGTTCGCACTTGTCGCAGCAGTCGAGCTTTCGCACGCTTGCTATGCCGTGAGAGGAGACGCAAGCACGGACATTGGATATAGCATCCGCAATGGGCAAAACTTTCGCCCTTTGTCTTCAATGATTGTTGGGCTGGTCTCCGGGGTTTCTAGGGCTTTGTTATGGCAATGCAGTATGCAGAGCTACCCCTATACAGTCCGACTTCAGTCACTGCTTAGTTTTATGAAAGGAGACACTTGAGAAAATGCGTCATTGGAGCATCGGGTATTAGGTTCAACTCGAGGATCGTCAGCTTTGAGCTTCGGATCTAGAAATACCTTTTCCACCAAAAGTAGAACTTTCCACTGGCCTTCACTTTTATAGTGGCTCGGTGTGCGTATAAATTGAGCAGAGAGTTATCGGTATTGAGATGCGCCGAGATCTTTAGTCATAAATGACACGATTCTCCGATGGAAAATCAGGCCATGTTATGGAATACTTGATTGGGTTTAACATTTTTTATGTAAAAAAAATCCATAAAATTCAGCATAATCTTACGTATATAGTTTTATGGATTGATGAAGTGACTCAAGGGAAAATTGTTTAAGAAGTCTTAAATTTATTACACTTTTACCAATTTAGTTTTAAATATTTTTGTATTTTAACAATTAATTCAATCTAACCAATTTTAACTAAAAATTGCAGACATAAAACCAGTTGTTCATGGCTAATGTAGACAATTTTAATAATATTTGAATATTTTTTCAAAATTTATTATTATTATTATTATTATTATTATTATTATTATTATTATTATCAATATATATATTTTTACAACTTTGGCCAATGATGGTCGGCAAGCAACCTCACCGCCACAATGTCCTCACTTGTGGCTAATGAGGGCCGCAACGCCCTTGCCAAGATCCAAGAGAGGGCATTAGGCACCTCATTGGCAATTCAACTATGGCTAGTGAGGGTGTCATCACCCTCATCAACCAACAAGCAGGGTTTAGGCCCTCACTTGGATCTCGGTGAGGGCCTGTTGCCCTCATTTGTGGCTGGTGAGAACATAGTGGAATTGTAAAATAAAACAAAGAAACGGAAAATCATAAAAAATTTGAAAAAATATTAAAATATTATTAAAAATTGTCAATGTTAATGTTAATTGTGCCACATAGGATAGTTGGTGTCTATGTTAGCATTCATGCCAAAATTGATTGAATGGATTCAATTGGTAAAATATGAAAATGTTTAGGAAAGACTCAAGTAACACAATTAAAATGTTTATAATTGAATTAGCAAAAATATAATAAGTTTATGAATTTTTAGATAATTTTCTTGGTAACCTAATGAGCAACTCCTTGAGCAGCGCGATAGCTGTAAGTAGCATTTTCTTGGTGGGCTTGAAAAATTACAAATCCAGAGTTTATTTCCTGAATTTGAAGTGGGGAAAGGCATATCCGAAAGTCCCCATCTCGCTCGAGAATTTTGACTATTGTCTCAAAGCCAGAGAAGTCGGAGGATTGGTTTTCGACCGGACCTGCCCATATTTCTCTTCTTGTCGGATTCTTTGGGAGATGAAGAAAAACCGATGCCCCAGGCTCGCTATTTGAAGATTTCTTTGACTTGAATGCTAAAGTTCGGATGGTTCTTGCTTTAAGGAAGGTGCCTTGCTAAAGTTAAAAGTAGAAAAGGTTTCCCCACTAGAATTTTTCTCATATATGCGAGCATGAAAAATGGAACCGACAAAAGCAACTCTCTTACCTGACTCATATTTTTAAGAGAAACGGTTAACCTAATATGATATCATTGTATAGGATAAGAGTTCAATCCTAATGCGCTCTCTCAAACTCATCAACCATGATATTAGGCTCATAATTTGCTCACAAGAATATAAGAATCGAGTCTTGCGAGGGTTAACATGCTTACACGTTAGAAAGAGTGTTAAATAATATGCTATTTGTACTTTAATGACCTGGTCGTACCGATTTAAATTTTGGGAGAAAACAGTTAATCTAACGTTGGACATGTTATTCTTTTTTCTCCCTTATATTTTCATAAAATTAACCATTTCACTAATGCACAAAAGGCCTTGGTAAAGATCCTAAAAATGCACAAAAGGCCTTGGTAAAGATCCTAAAAGCGTCGGTGCAGCACACTAGGCTCTATGCCAACGGATCTTTACTTTGTAATGATAAGTGTGTTAAAAGGTCCTGTCATGAGCCAAGGCTTCTTGAGATCAAGAGGGTGACAAAGAGATTCGAACATGTGACCATCGGCATTTCAGATCAATTGACGGTAAACCCTCCACCACTAAGCCAACTATGGCGATGGTCTCAAGAAAACAATTTGATGATCTTCTCTACCGATAGTTTATCTACCAGCAATGAAACCTTATATTGACAAGTTTTTCTGCCATTTATACGACATGTACGGACAACATATGTGTCGCTAACAATTTGGCGTCCTCCTTACGCATTCTTCCTATTTCCCCTATCAATCATTAAATAATCTTTCTCAACAAAACTTTAAAGGGTAAAATTAGACGACTTTTCTGTGACTTGTTAGTAAATATATGTGAGTTGACAAATGTGAGTTATATTTGTACAATATGTGTATATATAACTCCAAGGTTTGTCAACATCATTTAATGAAAAACCTCCCTTGCACTTCGTGAATTCATAAACATCCACAAACGAACCCATCTCTCGCATAAAGCTATACAATCCGTGATAAATTCGGACAAAATTTGGATATATTGTTCGGCATCGTGTCACTGATGATGCAACAAAAGAAGAAACCGTCAAGAAAGAGTAAAATCACGACGTTTTTGTTGAAGGCCTGCGCTAAGAACTTGTTTTGCATCACTCAAGGTATCGTTCGTTCCTATGGTCTTCCGAGGAACCCAAAATTAGGATATGTCGTTCTGCATTTTGTGTCACTGATGATGCAACAGCGGAAGAATAAGACAAGAAGGAGTAACATAATGGCGTTTTTGTTGACGGGTGTGTCTAAATACCTTGTTTTGCATCACTCAACATATCAGCTGGTTCTCATCTCCAGAGATGGCCGACTCTAGATAATTGTAAGGCTCTTGCGTTTTGGCGAAGCTTAGCAGCATATTTCTGAAATAATACAGTAATACCGTTTATCTAATGTAGAATATCACATCTGCCGTCACGTTTAACTTCTTAGTGTGCTAATTACAAGGAATCTACCAAATGAGAATCAATTATTCTGCACGAAAGCCGAACGTTGGAACGGACTCTTATTTCAAAAAACAAGTGCAAAACAAGTGCAAAACATTATATAAACCCTGGAGCCTTTGCTAACGTTCATGTCATCGCACTTGGTTTCCAGACACAAACTCATTGAAGATGAGTCATATTGGTGTTTTCTGGAGATTCACAATCGTTATGGTTGTTGGGCTTTCTTGTGTTTATGACTCCGTGAGTGGAGAACCGAACATAGACATCGTCGATATAGACTGCAATGGGGTCAAGTTTGGCCCGTTCCTTCCTTTCCATTATTGTCGAGCTGGTCTTCTCCAGGATTTAGCAGAACACACCGCCACGAGGGGCTACGACTACTATGACACAAATACGCAGTTTTCGGAGGTTTGCTATGGCCATGCTGCATGCAATGCTCAGTTTTCACTGTCCGAATGCATTTACTGCTTACAAGTATGTGAGGAAATACTTGGCAAATTGTGTTATTGGAGCTTCGGGTATCAGGTTCAACTCGAGGATTGTCGGCTTCGGATCGAGCCATACTACTTCAACGACAATTAGAACTTTTCGCTAGTCTAAATAATCTGATGGCGATCTGACGTATGTCATAAGTTGAACAGAGGGAGTTGTTTGCATGAGATGCACCGAGATTTCTAGTCGTCAATAATGTAGCTGTACACGATTCTCCGATGAAAATAAGGCGATGGCCTGGAATAATTGATAAATCATTTGCACTGTTATATGAAGTGATTTTGTTAGAACTTATAAACGTCAAATTCATGCTAATCTATTATTTTGTTTCCTACTAAAATTTTAGGGAATAACAATTAAAATGATACCAGAGCACAAGTGAAGAGTTCAAATCCTAGCACTCCCTTTCAAACTCATTAACCTTGACATTGGGCCATAATTAGTCAAGTCTTGGGAGTGTAAAGGAACGGCTTACAAAACAGGAAGAGTGTAAAGTAATATGCCTATTTGCACGACTTTTCGAAACTAGTTAAGTTTTAGGGGAAGTACAAGCTCTTCTTGTTGAGGCCCGCGGCTTGTCCAGGTGGTTCTAAAGAGTCCCCTTAGTCTATTATTCAGGTCGCGAATCGAATTGCTAAAATTCGTAGACAAAAGTCACTATACCCGAATTGGCTTACTTAACCTCCTTACTTTTTGGGATTTACATAATACTCCTTTAAGAGCCCTTTTTGTGTGAGTAGTTGTATCTTGAATAAAATTCATTCTTCTGACAAAAGAAAAAAGTGTTGGGGGGAAACAATTAGTGACTTTAATCTATTTCCTCTCTTATTTTTTCGTAAAATCGGCCTTTTTATCTACGCACAAAAGACATTGATAAAGATCCAAAAAGCGCCGGTGTAGCACACTAGGGTCTATGTTTACTTCGCACCAACCGAAAGTTTGTTAAAAGGTCTTGTCATGAAAGACGGACTTACATGTGGACAAATTAAGGCATCCAAATACCAAGAAGCGAGTGAGTGATTCAAAAACGTGATGACCAGAGAAGGCCTAAATCACTTCGAAGTAAGCCCTTACACCAGTAGGCCAACCTCGGGGATGGTCTCAAAGACCGATGGATTATCTGTCGGCAAAGAAACTTAGACCAACACGCTTTTCGGGCATTTGCACGACTTTCACCGACAACATGTGTGTCATAAAAAAATTTGGCCTCATTTTCCTCCCTGCCCATTTTCGCTGTTTCCCCTATCAATCGTATCAATAATCTTTCTCACACGAGTAAACTTTAAATTGTAAAATTAAACAGCTTTTGACGACAAAACATATACATGTGAGTCAGTAAATACACGTGTGTTGTATTTATCCAGTATGTGTATCTATCCGCAAGGCTTGTCCGGATTATTCAATGAACGGAAAAGTTCCCCGCACTTTGTGCAATATTAAACATCCGGATATAAACCCATCTCTCGCATATAGTTATATACTATCTGGCGTAAATTTGGATGATTTGTTCTGCATTTTGTGTCTCTGATCATGCAACAGAAGAAGAAGAAGAAACAAGAAACGGACAAGAAAGAGGTAACATCACGGCTTTTCTATTGATGGCTGTGTCCAAGACCATGTTTTTATCACTGAACATAGGAATTTAAGTTGGACTTGAGTACTCCCAATGAGGCGGATTCATCGGATCCTACTTGGACTATTTACAAAGTCGGTAGTACGTGGTCATTATCCTGATCGTGCAATTAACAGAATATGCGCGAAGGATCCTGAGAAGCATTAAGATCGATATACAAATCTTTCTATTAGACAAGCGTAATTACCAGACGTAAAAGTTGGAGTATAACTTTGTAAGAGAAAAAAACCGGAAATTCTACCATATACTGCACGTTAATCTGCTATACATCAAAGAGTTACATCAAGTTGCTGTTTTGGGGCTTACATAATTAACGCATCCATCTAATGCGAGATTATTGACATACATACTTGTCGAAAAATTACGTTTTCACTAAAAGAAAAAAAATATGGTTGAGCATAAGCTTTTGCACTCGGTCAAGTGAAGTGTATTTACCGTAGTTTATAGACCCTTTGTCTTACTTCGACCATTATATTTTCATGAGTTCATTGTGCTAGGATTTGATGCGTGAACATTTGATTATACAATTGTGAAAGGAATGAGATCGATGTATATGTTTAAGATTTATCAGAAATCCATGTCAATTGTTGATCAGAATTGGTCAACCATGGAAAATGGCGGAACCAGAATTCAGAGAGAGCGGAGGAGAACATGAATTTTTTGAGAATGTAATTGATGGAAGTATAGTATATTTAACTTCAATTAGATCTACAGTATGGTGGGCGGATTTTTGTATTTTTATAGGCCCTGTCTTCTTCCATCCAATCTTCTCATTAGTAGGTTACAAATAGGGATACCATCTTATTTATATTAAGTTAAGTTTGCATGTAGATGATATCAATAACTTATAACCCTTCAATCAAATATATGGTTGAAGGGAATTTCCTCTATCCTAATTTGAGAAAATTTCCTTCAAATATATCCCTAGCTAATTTGTATATTACAAGTTATAAAAGCTATCACATATTCACTAATATTAATACTGGGTGACGTCCATATGTAACCCATGTTGACACTTAAATTTTGGCGATTTGTTTAAGTGTTTCTTAATTGCATTGAAAAATTGGGGATTGATTTCCAACCCCTCAACAAAAAATTTTCATTAAAATTGCATCACACGTAGACATTAGGAGAATTTGTGTCACTAGTCTTATAATCAATCAAAAAATTTTATCAAAAAAAATTAGTACAAGAAAATTTCGAAATTAAAAAAGAAAAAAAAAGAAAAAGAAAAGGGTCAGCTGGGCCTGGGTTTAAACAAACCTTAGGTTGGCCCCTTCCTCCCTTTTTTTTTTTCTTTCTTTTTCCTCACGTGGCCCACCAGCTCGGCCCATCCACCTTTTCCCTTCAGCCCAACCCGCGCACGAATCGGTCGTCTCCCTCCTGTTGTCCTTCGCACGATGACCTGCAGAGAACAAAAAAATGGAGCAGCGACCGGGGGCAGGGGATCGGGATTGCAAGCGACCATCATGATCCGCGGGTTGGAGGGGGCAGTCCGGCCGGCAAGTTGGCAGCCGCAGAGGCCATGTGCGCTTGCTGGCCGGGTATAAAACCGAAGAAGGCAACAGCACACAAGAGGGGGAGGTCTGGACTGGTTTTCTTGGTTGAGAGAGAACAAAGAGCACTGAAGAGCGAGCTCAAGCGAAGGAGAGGGTCGGAGAGAGAGATCCAAAGGGAGTTCGAGCGAGAGCAGCCGAGAGAGCGAGAGGGCTGAAATTTAGCCTTGGCCGAGCGTTATCTAGTCGTCCTCGACACAAACCGACGCAACGGAGCTCGCGGTTCCGCCCCCTTTTTTCACGTCCTCCGACGTTGGTTTTGGCCGCAAAGGGACCAGCAAGAACGTGAGCCCAAGAGAGTGATCTGCTGTCGCTGGAGGTCCGTTCATCGCCGCGGCCCTCCTCTCGAACCAGGTAGGCTTTGTTTGAGCGTGTCTCTTGTTTCTTGGGAGGTGTCGGGCTGGAACTCGTGCTGACTAGTTCGCGCAAGTTTCGGTCCGAGCCGGTAGCTATTCTAGTATGTGGTAGCAGTTTAGATTTGTCTCATGTCTCTATCAAGTGGAAAATCCCCCGTGCCAGTCGCGCACACCAAGTGCTTGTGAAAATGCTTAAATGATATCTAAGTTCTGCAAGTTTGTTGAAGCCTGGAGATGGTCGTTCTTCGTTTATGTCTATTCCGACATGATTAACTGGTCCATGAGCGGATCTTTAGTATAGCTTGTGCATGTAGTGTTGATGTCTGCCTCAAATCTATGTACCAAATGAGACTAGGTTCCTTTTGTTAACTGGTGCATCCTATATGTTCGACTAAATGCCTTAGAGAAGGCCGAAGGCTAGTACATTTTTTTTTAAACCAGAGATCAACCTGTCTTTACTTTTGTAACGGTTCTTCAATGTTTAAGTCTTGTGTGTTGCTGTGCTTTGGTGTCATTTTCGTGAAGTGGCGTTGTATCGTTGAATCGGCAAGTGTTTTCCCTGGCGTCGGATGTCACTTGGTTGCCGGAGAAAATGGCCAACGGCAATTGACGCCGGTCGAAGTGGGCGACCGTTAGGTAGTGGTCGCCGGCGATGGGTGGCACCCATTATTCCGACCGGAGCTGGTGTGTGGGCTTGCCTTGATGAAGATTAGCTTTGGTCATGGGGGAAACCATCGAAGAAGAAGAGGGGCGTAAAGAACAAAAAACAAAAAAAAAAGGTAAAGAAATAAAGAACAAAGAAAAGCTAGAAAATGACAAAAAATGAGAAGAAGAGGAAAACCCAAAAAGAGAAGAAAAGACAGTAGATGGGGCTGTTCGGTGAAAATGTCAGAAGGGAGGAGAGAAATTAAAAAAAAAGGGAAAAGAAAAACCAAGAAAAATCAGGAAAAAAAAGAAAAGCAAAATAAATAAAAAATAGAAAACTAAAACGGCAAAGCTGGCCTCGGGAAGGACCGTTGGGCAGAACGTGCAGGGGAAATGATGAAGTGGGGAAAAGATAATTTTTTTTTTTTTAAAAGAATCTTTAAAAAAGGCCGTAAAAAAAAAAACAAAACAAAATGTTTCTTTTAACCCAAAATATGTTGGATCCGGGTTTGGGTTGGGTCCATGGGCCGGATTGGGTTTACCCGGTCCGAACCCATTTTATTGAAGTATAATAATATTAAATATTAAATATATATTAAAAATTTTAAAAAAAATCATAAAAATTAATTATAAAAATCAAAAAATTCAAAAAAATGATAAAAATTCAAAAAAAATTTCCGAAATTTTAAAAAACTCAGAAAACATTAAAAATTCGACTTTCTTTTTGAAAAAAATAATTAATTAAAAATTTAAAAAATTTTAAAAAATTAAAAAATTAATTTAAAAAAAAAAATTGAAAATCCAAGAATGATAGGGTTTGGTTAGGAATTGCTATATATTGCCGCTTTAGTGTAATTAAGCCTTTATATTCTTGTATGTTGTTTTCATTGTATGTTTGATTTGCGTGTTTTGTGTTTAATTTGCACGTGTTTAATTTTAGGGTTAATAGGACCTTGGTAGGTATAATTATTACTTTATTGATTGTGCACCTGCATGCTCACTTCCTATGTTATTGGATAGATATGAAATCGATCTAAATTGCCTGATGAAAATCATTTTGTTAAAATGAACAAGATTAGGTACCGAAATGGCACTAATTAGTCAATTAATGTAATTAAGTCCCCGACCCTAGATTTTCCGGTTGCGTAGGAAGTAAGGTACACTCCCACGCCTTACTTGGTTTCTAGCCAACCCCAATAGGCTAGTGGCGACTCCATTTGTGCAAAATTCATAAAAATACTCCAATGTCACGGGGTATGGGCTGGAGAAGCTTGCGCTAATCATAGGCCTTGGCGCATCTTTTAAACGAATACCCCTAAACCTATTCCCTCCCCCCGAGGGTAGGTCGCGACAACCCATCAATTAGAAACATGGTGGGAATGATGTCTCACAAGCTAAAAAGTATTTGTTCAGCGTTGCATCGAAACATAGAAATTATTTTTATCTGTGAAAAATTTATATTATCTACTAAATTTTTTAGACACGGTGGTTATATTTCCTCAAACAATTATCTTCTTAAATGTGAATTATAAAAATGGACATCACCCATATTTATATTAGTTGGTTTGCATATGTGCGATATTTATAACTTCAAAATCACCAATTAGAGGTTTGAGTAGACTCCCTCGAACTCTCTCGAATTGAGGATTAATGAAAATATAGCCCCCCCTTTTTTTTAATATTCTAAGTAGTCAATCATAAAACTCAATCTCAAATGATAATTGACTTCTACATAAATCTTGCTACAAAAATAACAATAATAAGGTCTAGAGTTACAGTTTTTATGTGGCTTTGCATGGGTGCCCAGAAAAGCCGGACAAATTTGCAACGCCCGTTAACTCGGGGAACTTTGAATTGATCATTGGCTGGGTTGGATCGGCCCATCATGGGCGGCCCAATTTAGTCCAAAAAGCCCAGTAAATTGCTCAATTCAATCCAAAAAGCCCAGCAAATTTAGTTTACTACTGAATAAAGTGTTCAACTATATAATAGGGATCTTTAATGGGCTAATATTAATTTAGTTTAACATTTGAATCATATATTGAAGGGTTTACTAATAAATATCTTCTCAATTTGCGTGAAAGAACTTGGATCGAATTACCTTGTTAGGCATTTTCCCAAATTTTCTTTCAGACATTTCAATAACACCAAAAATACCGAGCAACGCAGATGCATGGCTAATTACTAGTTACAGATAAACTGGAGCCAAATCATTGCCATCTGCACGCCATTTTTGAATTACTGCCCACATCGTCAATGATTTGAGTATTAATAAACTGATAAACCTAAGTATCGCATTTATGACCCCCAAAAAAAAAAAAAAAAAAAAAAAACTAGGTATCACGTATTTCGAATGTGCCTCAACTTCATTCTCACGTTTTGCAAAAGAGAAAATTTCAAGTACTTATATATTGTCAATACTGAAACAAAATTGCTCACTACAACAATTCATCTCTCTCTCTCTCTCTCTCTCTCTCTCTCTCTCTACTTCAAGCATAAATTTATGATCCGACAAATGAAACAACACAAATAAATCCCCCCATAATCGATGTAGTTAGTTTTGGATGCCAAGAGATTTCTAATTTAGGAATTGTATATCATATTTTTTTTTTCATTCAAAGAATATCATCTATTCAAATCCTACTAATTTTATACAAACCATTTTGTGTCAAGGCCAAACAAGCCAAAAGACCTGAATTAATTTATCCATGAATCTTACAAGGTATTCTGTGGGCCCTAAGTAGATGAACCTACGTGTCCTTACCCTTGTGTTATAAAAAACATATACATTGCATATATGGGTAATTTGCCTCCCCGAAGAACTCTTAAATGACACATTTTGTGGATTTAATTAGTCATATAAGAAGAAGTAATCTATTACCGAGTGGTGTAGCAATAGTAAAAGGGTCATACAATCTTCCATGAGATTACAAGTTATGTTAAAAACAAACTTCTTCATAAGCACGTAGTTAGGCCCATCAACCTATAACCTTCAAGTTTCTAAGTGGACGAAGTACTTATGATTCAAACCTTTGAACCTTCTATATACAAAGTATATGTAGCCTTTGAAAAAACTGCTGAAAGGGATTTTTAACCAAATCCACCACAGTAAGAACATATGAAACATTACAAAACATGAATTGAATTTGATTTGGAGAGAGGAATGCAATGTTCAAATAGAAATAGGTATTGAGTGTAGGATACACAAGTCTAGACTCTTTACAGAAATTTCCAAATTGAAGTTTATTAAAGAGAGCTTATATGAAGATTCCATGAAGTTCAAAATAAGTTAAATCAATAGTACTGTGAGGTATCACTTTTCTAGCCAACAATGAGCAGAAGTATTCCAAAGGTTCTTTTCACAAGAAAGGTTTGTTCTATATCTAGGTATTGCCATAAAGCCAAGTTTGCTTACAAACTTGTCAAAGAACTTCATTGGCATCATCATTTTTCGCCTCTAGACAATTTTCATCCTTTGTAACAGGGCTAGAAGTAGCCATTGGAGTTCTCTTAACCATAGCGATTCTAATTTCAACCACAATAAGAGTAAAGGATTCTAAAATTTCTTCTTTCCCCTTTCTAGACGATACAACCTTAGTATCCTCAACTGGTGAAGTCCTACGAGGTTTAGCTATTGCAATCTCAACTTCAACTTCAAAGGCAAAACCGGAACGTTTTACAAAAATTTTCTATCATTTCTTAAGAAACATTACTACTTCTTAAAAATGCCGCCCTTTCCTTAATGTACTTGGCATCTACCACTCTAAAATTTCCAAGAGGAGACTGAAGATTACCCTAATTCAGGGTGCCTCGATTGTCTTTGTGACAATGCTTCGAGATTCCTTCTGAGTCGGAGTGGATAGAGTAGCATTTGACGATCTTCCCATCTTAAGTCGACGGATCAATGGAGTACCCTGAGTCTCTTTTTCTGATTCGGGCTCGTAAGGAATGTGGATGGGAGTTGGTTTTCAAGCTGCCCTATAAGCCATTATTGAGCTTCTTAGTGATCCACAGATGTCAGAGCATGTTTGGCGAGTAATACTCTTGGATTTGGGTGCCATTTCATGACTTTTAAAAATGTTAAGAAAAAGTTTGAATAATTGGTGCAGATTTTTTTGAGTTTACGAGTATTTTTCCTACCATTAAAGAAGCCTACAAAGATCTCAATGTAGATTCTAACTTCAACAGAGAACTTAAATCTCATGTTCCTCATAGTAGTTTTCCTCTAAGATACATTATCATGCATAGAATTCTCACAAATTGTCTCAAACTCGAAGCCACCTCCAAAATTGACATTTTTGTTCATGAGGCTAAACTTCTCTGGATAATAAAGAACACTATCATTTACTCTTTGCCACACACCATCTTCTTTCATATGTACAGGATAGTAAAAAAAAAAATTTAAGGGAAATCGCCCTATGGTCAATTGATCCTAAAGATCTTTAAGCAATTCAATATTAAACTTGCCAAGGGGTTGTGCGAAAAGTCAATTCCTGAGTTGTCTATTGAGGAAAGTATAATTCTGAACATGCGTTACAAACAATCTAAGGACGATTAGAGAGATGCAAATAATAAGCTTGTAAAGGTTGTAAACGAAGATGATGAGTTGCAAGAACACTTATGGCAATGACACTTGAGAACAAAGAAGTATTGAGCAGAATGTTCAGAGAGTGGAAAGGCTCAGATGATTCTCCTACCACCACTACAGGTGAGTCTGCACCTCCTCCAAACGAGAAAGAAAGGATTAAATCCTTGAAGAGGATTGGAAGTGAACCTACTGAGGAATGTGAGCAGATTGGTGATTAATCAGTTGACTAAAAGGTATAGTGTTGAAAAGGAGAGACAAAGAAAAGAAGAGGAGAAGAAAATTGAAGAGATGAAAAAAGGAAGTGGCAAAGTTGATGAATTAAAGGCTAGTTGATGCTGAAAGAAAGGCAGAAGAAGAAAGGCTAGCTGAGGCTGACAAAAAGGCCAAAGAAGGAAAGCAAGCTGAAGATGCACAAGTTAGAGGGGAGATTCAAAGACAAAAAGAAGAGGAGAGATTTGAAAAAGAAAAGCTAGATGAGCTTTGGAAAGATTTACTGAATGAAAGGGAAGATGTTGATAATGATGAAATGAATATTGAATATAACATTGCAGATTCTATCAGTCCAGCACCTTCAGAATAGATATTAGTAAAGACAACTGAGCAGATAGTACAAGAACTCAGATCCTTGAGCATAATGAAGTTGATATTCACGAGGATGCTCGAATTCAGGTTGAGTCTTGAGATAAGAAGAAAGATAAGCTTCTTGTTATTGAGACTGCTAATATTGAGATCTTTTGAATTTGTTGAAGGAGGAAAGGGAAAATCAAGCTGTTTTGAAGGGTCTATGTTCAAAACAAGAGTTTTTGTAAATGTAGTTATTCAGTCCCCTTGCGGTGCTTCTTTTAGGCCTTGTCCTGTTGGAATCGACTTTTAGCATCCAGTTAAATCCTAATTCCAAACATAAGACTTTATGGCCTCAATTTCTTATGCACAAGATCCATATGAATGCAAGCTACAGAGTCGTATGTTGAGCTTGAAGGAAGATGTTGGAAAAAATAAATATTTGTCCTTGACAACATCTTTCAGCAAGGTACAAGGAAGATTAATGAGACTTGCTACAAGCTGCAGTGCTGTAGGCTGATTTGAGCGCCATTTTATGCTTTTGGCAATAATGATAAAGATGAGAATGCTGATGACAATACCAACAACCTATTCACATGAAAGTGAATTTGGCTATATTTTTTTGTAGAATTACTAGGGATTTGGTTAGTGGGACTATTGTCAACTGTTCTAAAAGTTTAAATTTTTAGATGAAGGTATAATATATTATTTATTTTAACATTTCCCCTAACATTTACTCTAATTTTTTCCTAGTACTAAGTGTGGAAACTTAATTGAGGAGGCAAATAGTGCTAGAAAGATTCGAACTCAAGATCTCTATATTTGATACCATGTGAGATTTCGTGAGATAATGCTAACTATTTTAAAAGTTTAAGCTTTTAGATGAATGAATAATTTATTATATAATTATTCTATTAAAGATTTATTATCAATTCTAACAAAAATCACTTATCATGCACCAAAGCCAAATGATTGGAACAAGGTCCGATTCCAAATGACGGGTGCGAAGCATTGTATAAACCCTAAAGCGTTAGCCTAACATTCATGCTGTTGTAATTATGGTTATAATTATGGTTAATGAATCAAGGAAAGCCAATAAATTAAGATACGTTTTTTCTATTCACGTATCTCTTTTGGATTCATGAATTCCTAAATTTGTATGTTCACGTATCTATTGAATTCATGAATTTCCTAAATTCATGTATATTTTAGTTAATGTATTTATTGAGTTCATGAATCTCTTGAATTCATGTATCTTTGGATACATGAATCTCTTGGATTCACGTATTTCTTTATTCATGAATCTCGTGGATACACGTGTCTATTTAATTCATGTATCTTTGTAGTATATGAACTAAAAAACTCTATATATAGATAGGAACATAGAGCTTCAGTGGGGTTTTTTGGTTTTTGGTTTTTGGTTTTTCTAACTCGACTCCAAAAGAGCTTTGATATACGTTTCAACTCTTTTGTTTTTTTTGGGTGTGCTGGTTCAATTGAACGGTTCGACTGAGTCCTGTTTGCATAGTGCTAATCCAAACAGGTTCAAGGTGTTGTATCTTGGGAGGCATAGTTCGTGAATCTGCGGAGCACCATTGGCAGGAACTAATTGCCTTAAGGAGATTCGGTTATCCGTACCTCACTTCCAATTTTATGTTATTTTTCAGTGATATCTTATTTTATTCTTCTACAAGATTTGTAAGTTTCCATAAAAGGAAGAATATTATATAGCCGTTATCGTCTTCCTTACATTAATGTTCCGATTACAACAAACAGTGTTGTGTCTTCTCTGGATTAATTTCCAACACATGCAACCATACTTGGTTTTGTGATAGAAATTAATAAAAGATGAGCTATATCGCTATTTTTCCTAAGGTTCACACTCGTCGCAATAGTTGTGCTTTAGTGTTTTGTGACATCGTGAGAGGAGACGCAAGTACAAAAATCATATACAACGTCTACAATGGACAAACCTTTTGCCCTTTCAATCTCTTTGATGATTGTCGAGCTAGTCTCTAGTGGGGGTGATCGGGTCTGAGATGGGTGGATTTCAGACCTAAACTCTGTATTGATCTTGTTATAACCAGTTCCCATTTTTTAGACTCTATACCCAACCCTGTTTACAATGAACCCTATTTGGGAACCTAAGTAGAACGGACATATGACATAGACATGCGACACGACACGACACGATATCTTGACACGTCATTTTTCAAAAATAGAGAATTCCAACATGTTATGATACGTTATATATTTAATGAATATTTTTATTTTTAATTAATTTGATTCAAATTCACAAATAAATAAATAATAATAAAAAGCTTGCAATGAATTTACACTAATAACGTTAATAAATCTATTCATAAAAAAATTCGAAAGGCATATTCATAGTTAATGGGTACCCATATTTGGGAACATTTTTCTAACTTTAACAAAAACTATCGATGAAACGAATGATTAACAAAAGATTAGAATCAACTTATTTAAATAAATTTATGATCTTCTATAATAACCAAAATTTATCATTATTTAACATTTAGTATTTTTATTTTTTGAAATCACTTTTTAATCCCAATTTTTATTTTTTGATAAAAAATCCCTGCCGCCCAAAAATTATTAAATTTTTTTTAATAATATTAACTATTAAAAAATTTCAACAAATTAAAAAAATTCAAATTTTTTTTTTAAATTCGAAAAATAATGAAAATTCAAAAAAATTCAGAAAGTTCAAACAATTCAGAAAATATTAAAAATTCGAAAATTTTCGAAAAAATTAAAAAATATTAAATCCTGAATTTTTTGGGAAAATTTGAAAATCCGAAAAATACGAAAAAATTCTAAAAGAAATTAAAAACCCTCAAAAATGTTAAATTAATCCTTTGGGTTACTTCCTCCTAAAAAGAGGAAGTCTTTCGAATTTAAAATTATTCTTAAGGTTGACCGAGCCCTTATGGTTCTATCTCAAGGTTTCAATTGCCCTTAGAGACGATTGTGTTTGATTGTGTACTTTATGTATATTGATAGTTTTTTTTTTTTTATAATGACAGATTCCTACTCTCCTAATGTAATTTATTTGACGTGACTTTGATCGCTGATTGTTATATTACCGATCGTGCACCTGCATGGCCATCTCATGTGCTAGTGAATTGGTCTAAAATCAATCCAAACTGCTTGAAAAAAAAAATCTTTTTTTAAAAATGAACAAAATTAGGTATTGAAATGGCACTAATTGGTTAATAAGTGTAATCAAGTCCTTGACCTTAGATTCTCTGGTTGTGTAGGAAGTGGGGTATACTCACATACTTCACTTGGTTTCTAGTTGACTCCAATAAGTTAGTGACGACTCCTTATTACAAAGTTCTTATGAATACCTCAATGTCACGCGAGTTATGGACTTAGGAGAGCTTATGCCTTATCATGAGCCGTAGGCCCATCTTTTAGATAATACCACGAAACTTATCCCCTCCCGAAGGGGTAGGTCGCGACACTAACTTTCTTGCTCAAACTTATCAACCTTGATATTAGGCCCGTAATTTGCTCGCAAAAAACAAGAGTCGAGTCTTGTGAGGATAAACATGCTTACATGTGAGAAAGAGTGTTAAATAATATGCTATTTGGATATTATTGACTTGCTTCTACTGCTCCCACCGTGCAGATGAACCAAGGCTTGTTGAGATCAAGGAGTGATTAAGAAATCCGAACATGTGAGCAGAGGCATTTCAGATTAGTTGAAAGTAAACTCTACACCATTAAGCCAACCATGGCAATGGTGTCAAGAAGACAATTTGATGACCTTCTCTACCGATAGTTTATCTACCAGCAAAGAAACCTTAAATTGGCAAGTTTTTCTTCCATTTATACGACTTTTACGAACAACATGTGTCGCTAACAATTTGGCATCATTTTCCTCCTTACCCATTCTTCCTATTTCCCCAATCAATCGTTAAATAATCTTTCTCAAATAACTAAACTTTAAAGGGCAAAATTAGGCAGCTGTTCCGTGACTTGTTAGTAAATATATGTGAATTAGCAAATATGTGAGTTATATTTGTACAATAGGGCTTGTCAATGTAATTCAATGACTCGAATTCCTTCCTTATACTTTGTGAATTCCTCAACATCCACAAACGAACCCATCTCTCGCATAAAGCTATCCACTCTGTGATGAATTCAGATAAAATTTGGATATGTTGTTCTGCATTTTGTGTCACTGACGATGCAACAAAAGAAGAAACAGTCAAGAAAGAGTAACATCACGGCGTTTTTGTTGAAGGGCTGTGTCTAAGATCTTGTTTTGCATCACTCAAGGTATCGTTCGATCCTATGGTCTTACAAGATACCCAAATTAGGATTTGTTGTTCTGCATTTTGTGTCACTTATGATGCAACAATGGAAAAATTAGACGAGGAGTAACATAATGGTGTTTCTGTTGACGGGTGCGCCTAAAAACCTTGTTTTGCATCGCTCAACATAGCAGCTGGTTCTGATCTCCAAAGATGGCCAACTCAAGAAAACTGTAAGGCTCTTGCGTTTTGGTGAAGCTCAGCAGCATATTTCTGAAATAATACAGTGATACCATTCATCTAAAGTAGAGTATCACATCTGCCGTCACGTTTAACTTCTTAATGTGCTAATCACAAGGAATCTACCAAGAGAGGATTGATTATTCTGCATTAAAGCCAAACAATGGAATGAACTCTTATTTCAAATAACGAGTGCAAAACAGTATATAAACCCTAAAGCGCTGGCTAACATTCATGTCCTCGCACTTGGTTTCCAGACAGAAACTCATTGAAGATGAGTCATATCGTTGTTTTCTGGAGATTCGTGATTGTTATGGTAGTCGGGCTTTCGTGTGTTTATGACTCCGTGAGTGGAAAACCAAACACAGACATCGTCGACAAAGTCTGCAATGGGGACAAGTTTGGCCCGTCCAGTCCTCACAATTATTGTCAAGCTGATCTTCTACAGGATTTAGCAGTGAACACCGCCACCAAGGGCTACGACTACTATGACACAAATCCCCAGTTTCCAGAGCTTTGTTATGGCCATGTTGCATGCAATACTGAACTTTCACAGTCTGAATGCGTTTATTGCTTATGAGTATGTGAGGAGATACTTGGCAAATTGTGTTACTGGAGCCTTGGTTATCAGGGTCAACTCGAGGATCGTCGGCTTCGAATCGAGCAATACTACTTCAACGACAACTAGAACTTTTCGCTAGTCTCGATAATCTGATGTCGATCTGATGTGCATAATGAGTTGAACAGAGGGAGTTTGCACGAGATGTGCCAAGATTTCTGGTTGTCGATAATGTAGCTTTACACAATTCTCTGATTAAAATAAAAGCATGACATGGAATACTTGATCGAATTATGTATGTAGTTTTATAAAGTGATATCATCAGAGCTTATGAATGTTAAATTTCATGCCAATCTATTGACCAATTTCGTAATAACTTAAATTTTAGGCAATGACGGTTAACTTAACATGATACCAGAGCACAGGTTAATCATTCAAATCTTGATCTTGACGCTCCCTCTCAAACTCATTAACCGTGATATTGGGCCATAAATTGCTTATAAGAAAAAAAAGAGTCAAGTCTTGGAAGTGTAAAGGACTGCCTTCCAAACAAGGAAGAGCGTTGAACTGGACAAAACTCAAGTGCATGAAACTTTTCTCTCTCGATATGTAGAGCCTTTCTACCTCCATGGTAGCTTCTTCTCCACCCATCCCCAACAAACCGCGCATCTCTTGAAGATTTCTCACTAGGAAGCCCCAATTCCAGTTGTGACCAGTCTAGATTTCTCTCTCGCACACCCATAATCTTCTTTAAATCACACCACCAATTTCCTATTTTTTCGCCTCTTACCCAGACATCCCAGCCAATGTTTTTCTACTACAAGTCTTTCCGATTACAATCTCAAGTTTCGGTATCGGATTCTACAAATTCCCCTCTCCAATCCTCATTCGTTCATCCAATTGTGTTTTTCCCATCATCTGATGCTACGATTCTCGGCCATCTTATCTTTTCTGTTTCTGCATGTCAAAATTGCCTGTTGCGAAGGATGCCCTAGCTCTTCCCTTTCGAATTAGTTCCTCTGGGTCACTGAAAGATGCTGCTCTGAGCCTTGTCGAAGGTCCCTTTAGGTTTGCGAACCTAAATTATCCTCAGTCCTCAGATTTGTCTGTCGAGTTATGCTTGAGCTTCAATGGATTGCCCAGCCAGTGAAGAGGAGGCTTGTTTGGGTGCCCTATGCACTCGCCTGGGCCGTCTATGGTCGGAACAGCAAGTGGAAGTCTGGGATGAAGCTGCACCACATGAAACATTAGAGGAATGTCGCTTAACCTTGGTCGGTAAGATACTCACCAATCCTTCAGTTAATTTCCAGGCATTTCAAAATACTATGAGACGTGCATGGCGAACTGATTTAGTAGACATCTCCTAAGGAGAAGCTGGTTTATATATAGCCAAGTTTAAAACAGAGGAAATTAAGCAGAGGGTTCTTGAGAATGGACCTTGCTTATTTGCCAATCATTTGGTTATCTTGAAATCTTGGATCCCAAACAAACCAATGCATTGCTATGAGTTTCATACCTGCGCGTTTTGGGTCCAAGTTTTCAAATTACCTCTAGAACGTTGTATAGAGACTATGATTACAAATGCAGTCTCACATATAGGCAGGGTGATAGAGGTTAAAGTAGAGCATAAAGATGGATCTACTCTTCGATCAGGTCGGGCTCGTGTGGAATTTAACCTACAACATCCCCTCAAAACCGGGCTCCTAATCAAGGTGGAGGGGAAGAACATTTGGTTGGATTTCAGTTATGAAAGACTGTCTCATTATTGTTATTCATGTGGAAAACTTGGGCACTACGCTATGTACTGTAAAGATTTTCCATATGACGAGAGCAAAATGGATGGGAAAGACAATCTATTATATGGTGCTTGGCTACGAGCAGAGGTTAAGGAACCAAGTCCTTTCTGGCGTACCTTTTATGCATTGGATCACCCTCAAGATGATGATGCTGAAACCATTCCGGAGACCCCGCAATCCTCATCTGCTATGATCACTGTCCACGAACTTGCTGCTTCTGTACCTACAAATCAAGAACAAAAAAATAAAGGCAAACAGACTCTAGAGACTCCTATGACTAACCCACCTATCATAGTTGCCAAACCACTCAAGTGGCAGCCATTGGTTGAGGAATCTTCGACAACCAATTTCCCACAACGCACAAGCTCCCTACCTATCAACAGTACATCACTTCTCCTGAAAGTGCAGTTGCTCCACTTCAGTCAAAGAAAGTTAAAAGCCCACGCCTGAATTGTCACGCCCCAAACCTCGAGCGCGCGCACATCCCACTCTGGTCGATACAAATGCGACTTCCCAGGACACGTCGCCAACCCATTAAATTTTATTATGCATGCGAAAGCGAAACAAATCCCCTGACAACATTTAACTTGGGATAGAAAAGCAGGCAATCAATCACAACCAAACAAGCTTTCTTATAAACACATAGGTTTATATACAACACTGGATTGTCTACAAAATAGACAGGCTCAACAACTAGGGAACTGTCTTATGACCAACTTGTCAGACACGTTCGCCGATTCTTCAGCCTCCACCTTCCGAACTCCAGGACTTCCGGTCCTCCACGACCGTCATCTAGGGACCTGAAATATTATCCCACAACCGAGATGAGACTACGTCTCAGCGAGTCCTACCCTCTAAAACTCAATTAGGAAGAAAATACGCCTCAGGGCGCTCTAGCCACACAATTAGGATAGAGGACTTACCTCGCCTCAGTCCATTCCTGCACGTCAGCACAATTCAATTCTCAATCACATTTGATCATTCACAATGATTCAATTCAATCACATTATCTATCTTTCCATTTCAACCCGTACTATCTATCAACCATTAATATCTATCCTTCAATATCGTCTATCAAATCAGTCGTTAATACGACACATGCTCTCCAAAGCTGTAATATATAGACGATAGCTCGCTCAAGCTATATAGATAGATAGCTCACCAAAGCTGTAACTGATAGATAGCTCGCACAAGCTGTATAGATAGATAGCTCACCAAAGCTGTAAATGATAGATAGCTTGCACAAGCTGTATATATAGATCGTGCTCGCACAAGCTAATAAAACGATCTTAGCTCACCAGAAGCTGCCATATATATATATATATATCATAATTGCTCGCCTAAGCGAATACATATATATAAACCATAGAACTGGATATTCAATCCAATAATAACCAACGATTCAAACTAGTCATACAAACCAATTACGGTGCTAAAAGCCAACACCGGGTATTTTCAAGTTAAATACCACAACTTCATCAATATCATTCAATTCCACACTTTTGGAATAATTAACCATAATCATCAATAACTCAATTTCTCAATTTAAGCTTACAATTAACACAAACCGATCGCACCGCGCGATCGTCGTAAAAATTCTAACCACCTAGGCCATCCCGGCAAAAAATTTTCGAAATTATTAAATAATTAAATTTAATTCCGAAAATTAAATAATTAAATATTATATTATAATAATGTAATTTAATAAAATAATATTTATAAATTCGAAATAATTAATTAATTAAAAATAATTAATTAGGGCTTAAACAAGATTACACTAATTTAATCATACAATTAGCCCTAATTAAACAATCTAATTTACATTAAAATAATCTAATCTAACCACCTAAACCTAATTAGACTAATCTAAACACCCATTAAGCGTCATTAACTCACTAAGCAAGAATTAGAGGATAAATTCACCGGTTTTGCGCGCCAGTGAGTCCACGGCGACCACGACACCAAGGCGGTCGATAAACCCCAAAGCGGCGACACCAACGGAGGCTGGGAAGACACTGAAAACGGGCCTTGAAGTCTGGAACTTCTTGCTGTCTTCTGCTTTTGATCTGGGCTGAACTGCAGAGAAGAAACTAGCAACTTCAACGGCGAAAACGGGCCAATCGGAGCTCCGGCGAGCGGGTGGTTGGCAACCGGCAGCTCCCGGGGTCAAGGGGATCTTGCTGGTGGTTGGCATGGGTGGAGGTAGGGTAGAAATGGGGAGAAAACGGCTGAAAACCACGAAACGGGCGAAACAGGCGGAACCAGGCGAGTCGAGACGGTCCGGCGAGTGGCGGCTTCGGGCGGCCATACGGGACGGCCGAAGAATCGTTCCGGCAAGCGGCGAGGTGCTCCGGAACGGTCTGGATGTCTTCTTCGCGTATATGTGTGGCTCGTTCGTTGATTCAATCGGGAAGTGAACTTTTTACTCGGATCTTTGGCGAAAGGTCGGCTGGAGCAGAAACTGGAACGAGGGGAAAACAAGGGAGGAAAATGGCCGACGATGGCCTTCCGGGCATGCGACGATGGAGGGGCTGGTGAGCTCGGTTTCCTCTGGTTCTCTTGAGCTTTTCCTAAGCCTCAACCATGGAGAAAGCCATGAATGAAGGAAGAAGATGGTCTGCTGAAGAGGGGACCTCCTTGGTGGCTGACTAGAGCTCAACACTTGTCTAAACCTCATTTGCTTTGCCCCCACCATGACATCACATGACATCATCAACTCTCTCTCCTCAATCTTCCTCCACAACCTTGCCAATAGGTGCAAAATAGCTCTTCCCCCATGGTATACGAATTTCATACATTTGTACATCAAATTTAATCAATTCTCACTCAATTCCATCCAATTGAAGTTCAATTAAATCAACCCATGTGTCCTCAGCCTTCTCATGACATTTTCCTGTCAAATGATCCAACTTGCATCTCGAAGATTCCATTAAAAACGGCTCTCTGACAATCCTGAACAAAATCGGCATTACTTTGCTTTTCCGCCAAAAATCTTGGTTTGTAGAAAAATCTTCTAAGGATGAGCTGACGTTCCTAAAATGAATTGTGACTTGACATAACTTCCAATTTCTGTAATCGGGTTCAATTTCACGGTTAATTTCAATCTGGCGTGACTTTAGCGCATCCTAATCTACTGGGTAGCTTTTAGGAATTTTATGTGCAATTGACCTGTGGTTGATTATTTTCAAGCCACAAAGTGCATCTTCGACACATTGGCGACTCTCGATTGTCGTAGAAATCTCGATGTTTCAATTACAGACACAGGGTACCCAAAACGACAGAAGAATCGGTCTAGTGCCGGTTGACGAGGATATTGCGATCAAGTGGAATCACCCACAGTTTAATCACATATTTCAGTCGAATCGACCTATTACTGATCTCTGTTCGATTCTGACAGTGTCGTAATGATCCTTGCAGATTAATACAGTCGAGCAGTCGGTTCTTGGTCGAATTCTCAAGTCTATTGCGTTTAGATTCCTTAACTGCTTCACCTGATAGACTAGTTATCTTGTGAGTGGCCAACTCAGAGAAGAGAGCTATAGACGCAAAGATTAAATGCCCGACTTATTCAATTGAAACCAGAATTGGAAAATCGGGATGTCACAACTCTTCCCCTCTTTTAAAAATTTCGTCCTCGAAATTTAAACCATTAAAAATTCTTCTTCAAAATGGTGGGGTACTATCGTCTCATTAATTTTGCTTCTTCATTCTGCTTTGGACTTCTGCTTCAAACTGCTATCCAAGATCCTCGGTGCTGCCGAAACATTTCCAAATTGACCAGACTAATTCTTGATTCCCAAAAAGGCTAAGCACTTGTCCATCTTTACAAAAATTGAAAACTGCAAAAATTTTGGTTCTTTTTTTTTTTTTCACAAAGCGGCTAACTGCCGGGTCAGGGATTCAAACTCCCGACTTCAAACCTGCGGCTTCATCCTAGATACCACTCGGCTAGAGGCGCCGACGGTGTCCCAAACCGCTTTCTTTTTCCATTTAAAGCCAAAATCCTTCTTTGAACCCAAATTTCGATGGATTCCGATTTAAATGCTGCTTCATCTTCATTTCCTTAACCAAACACGATGTCCCTTTCATAGGCGACATTTAAGGAAAAATATATTTCCCCTACTTGAAATTCCAAGGTCTACGATACTAATCTGCAAAGCTAAATTGGCGATTCTGATCGGGCTCAAATTTGTCACTGATAATTGCAACTGAATCACTGATTTCTGAACTAACTCTGGACCTGCGATTTTCTAATCTCTGACCTCAACTCAACCAACTGAAGTTCTGAATACTCGCTTCCGCACCGACTAAAAAGGAACTATCTGACTGATCTGCTGAAACTGAGAACCTCTGGTTAAGATTTGACATAACTCTAACACAGACACCCTATGCAAACGAATTATCTGATGCACAAACACCTCTGCATGCTTAATCAAATCAAGATCCTTCAGCACAGCCACAAGGTGGGCTAATTTCATCAGTCTGTCGCTTACTACCCGAAATGAAATTATTAACACACTAACTCCTCGATAGACCTATCACAAAAATCCATTGTGACGTGTTTCCACTTTCTCACGAAGATATCGAGAGATTACAAAGGTCCTCTCGACTTGCAATACCTTGCTTTCACTTGATAGCACATCTGACGCTTGCAACCTGTCAGTGACATCTGTCTTCATACCGGTCTACCAATCTTGTTAATGCAAATTCTAGCCCAACTCCGTACTGTCTGGACAACACTGAAGCTGCTACGAAGAGTTTCCAATAAGATCTCTTCTTTAATCTCTGTATCTTCAATTACACACAATTGTCCTCGGAAATCTGAAAATTAGCCTTTCTCTCATCTGCCTCTGCTTGCACGACATTTTGAAACTCTGTATCTAACAGCTGAAGCATTCTGATACTGATCTGTACTTCCGGCTCAATTCTGAGGATGGCCATAAGATTTAAAAGGTGGCCTACCTCAGATTTGAAAACTGAATCTCCACTTTCTCATGTAAGGTCCATTCTTTAACCAGCATATGCACAAATGAAGACTCTCGACTCAATGCATCAGTGACTTCTTTCATCCTTCCAGGGTGATACCAGATACCACCATCCAAGTCCTTCAAAAGATCCGGTTCACAGCGCTATCTCATATTCAATTCCTTCTGAGAGAATTAATACTTTGAGACTTTAACGGTCAACGGAGATCTAAAGTCTTTCTTCACACTAACAAAATCTTTAAATTTTCAGAGCGAAAATTATTGCTGTGGTTCCAAGTCATACATCTGTAATTCTGTTCACGAGGTCTCAACTGACGGGACACGTATACAACAACCCTACCATGTTGCATCAGCACGCAACCCAGCCCACTGAAAGACGCATCACTGTAGATCTCATAACTTCCAGGACCAGACGGTATGGTCAGCACAGGTGTGGTAGTCAGCTTCTTCTTAAGCTCTTGAAAACTACTCTCGCACTTGTCTGTCCACACGAATTTCTTTTCTTTCCTCAATAGTTGAGTCACCGGCGAAGCTAAGACTAAAAACCCTTCCACAAACCTTCTGTAATACTCTGCTAAACCCAGAAAACTTCTGATCTCTGTCACTGTAGTTAATCTTGGCCAACTGATAACTGCTTCAATCTCAGACGGGGTCCACGGAGATTCCTTTTCCTGAAATCACATGACTTAGGAACGCAACACGAGTCATCCAAACTCGCATCTGCTAAGCTTATCGTAAAATCCAAGAGTCCACAAGGTCTGAAGTACCATCCTCAAATGTCTCTCGTGTTCCTCAGCACTCTTCGAACACACTAGAATAACGTCAATGAACACGATCACAAACTAATCCAAGTACCCAATGAATACTCTAATCATCAGATCCATACAAATAGCTGGGAGGTTTTGTCAAACCAAACGGTATTACTGTGAACTCATAATTGCCATATCAAGTGCGAAATGCCAACTTCGGTATGTCTTTCTTCCTGATTCTCAACTGATGATACCTTGTCCTCAAGTCGATTTTAGAGAATATCGATACACAAACATAACGAATCATCTTTCTTCTTCACAAACAAGACTGATGCTCCCCAAGGTGATACACTGGGACGTAAGAATCCCTTATCTAACAATTCTTGCATCTGCACCTTCAATTCTTTCAACTCAGATAAAGCCATCCGGTAAGGAGTCTTAGAGACTGGCTCTAATTCGGGTGCTAATTCAATCACGAACTTTATTTCTCTTTCGACAGCAGACTTGGCAATTCTTCAGGAAACACCTCAAAAAACTTCTGTACCACGGCTAAGTTCTCCTTACTTGGTCCCTCATCTGTCGCATCCACTATAGTTGCCATATAAATTAGGCAACCTACATACATAAACCAGGTCGTCTTCAGTAACGAATAACAGGGATCGAAGGTCCTTTCCGACTATCAGTAACTCAAAACTTTCGTACGCTAACTGAACCAACTAAATTATATCACTGCCACAATTCATAACAGCAGAAAGCTCCTCGAGCCAAATCCTTTTTATAAATGACTCCCAGGTCATATATAAACGAACCCTTCAATTACAACTATAGTCAGAGATTCATCTTCATTTTACTTTATTACAACAACGGAAACTCCACAACATTCACTCAAAATCCAGCTGCACTACTCTAACAATAACTCCTTAAAAACATTCTTCCCTTGATCGATGCATGGTCAGTCCATTCCTATTCCTTTCGCCATCCTAGTGGCGTCTTGTCGGCGGTAGCGATGCTCTAGTCCTCTTGGACTTACGTGGAGAGTTCCTAGCCCAATGGCCATGCTGGCCACATTCAAAGCATGCTCCCATTGCACTTGGTCACCAGGCTGACTCACACTTCTTTTCTCAAACTTGACACACAATCAGTGAGTCATCTATCTCCTATCAGGTAACAGCATACACTCTTTCTTGTACTGAAGGTCTGTTCCAAAAACCCCACTATGCGTTCTATGGCGCACTCCTTTCGATCTGTCCCATTGGCTTTCTAAGACCATTTCTGGCCAGGTAACCTTGTTGGTTACACATAGAACAAGCACCCGTCTTACCAGGACACGGGGCTGATCCATGTCGACTTCTGTCAGCATGACACACTCCAATCTGATTCATTGCTGACCTAACCATCCCACATTTCCAGTTGGACATAAATGGGATGCTTTTCTCCAATCATAGACTCCTTCCCAAATTGGTTTCCATCTCTACTGAATTTGAACCTCGACTCGGATGCAACGGCTTGCTCCCATATCACAATTCCAGGCTGGGCCTCAACAGGCGCGACAACGACAATAGTTACAACACTGGCAACGATAAATACAGCGGCGGCTCGGTCCTCAGCTTACTGGCTCAACAAGTTCCCAAAGAACACTAGCGCCAGAACGATCCCATCGAACTTAGAATCGCTCGGTGCTGCTACACTAGTATCGATCTGCAACGGTACTCTTACACTCGCGCTGGTCTGAGTCAGTGCTCCACCACGACCACCTCGGGTACCAACCTTGGTCGGCATACTATCCCGAGTAACTGGTCTAAAGGTTCTCTCTAGGAGTCCTCTACTCTTGATCACTCATCTACAGGATCTCTACAGAAACCTGTTTCGCAATTCTAATCCCATATTAGAATTTGAGTGATCATCACCAATCAATTTACCAAACAACTATCAGCACATGCACCAGCATGAAATAAAAGCCATTCCTACTAACTATCCCATGACTCATTGCACCTTATCACTCTATTCACAGACCCGCTCTGATACCACTTAAACTGGGATGTCACGCCCCGAACCTCGAGCGTGCGCACATCCCACACTGGTCGATACAAATGCGACTTTCCATGACACGTCGCCGACCCATTAAATTTTATTATGCATGCGGAAGCGAAACAAATCCCCTGACAACATTTAACTTGGGATAGAAAAGCAGGCAATCAATCACAACCAAACAAGCTTTCTTATAAACACATAGGTTTATATACAACACTGGATTGTCTACAAAATAGACAGGCTCAACAACTAGGGAACTGTCCTATGACCAACTTGTCAGACACGTTCGTCGATTCTTCAGCCTCCACCTTCCGAACTCCAGGACTTCCGGTCCTCCATGACCGTCATCTAGGGACCTGAAATATTATCCCACAACCGGGATGAGACTACGTCTCAGCGAGTCCTACCCTCTAAAACTCAATTAGGAAGAAAATACGCCTCAAGGCGCTCTAGCCACACAATTAGGATAGAGGACTTACCTCGCCTCAGTCCATTCCTGCACGTCAGCACAATTCAATTCTCAATCACATTTGATCATTCACAATGATTCAATTCAATCACATTATCTATCTTTCCATTTCAATCCGTACTATCTATCAACCATTAATATCTATCCTTCAATATCGTCTATCAAATCAGTCGTTAATACGACACATGCTCTCCAAAGCTGTAATATATAGACGATAGCTCGCTCAAGCTATATAGATAGATAGCTCGCACAAGCTGTATAGATAGATAGCTCACCAAAGCTGTAACTGATAGATAGCTCGCATAAGCTGATAAAACGATATTAGCTCACCAAAAGCTGCCATATATATATATCATAATTGCTCGCCTAAGCGGATACATATATATAAACCAATGCTCGCCAAAGCTGATCATTCAATAATAAACCATAGAACTGGATATTCAATCCAATAATAACCAACGATTCAAACTAGTCATACAAACCAATTACGGTGCTAAAAGCCAACACCGGGTATTTTCAAGTTAAATACCACAACTTCATCAATATCATTCAATTCCACACTTTTGGAATAATTAACCATAATCATCAATAACTCAATTTCTCAATTTAAGCTTACAATTAACACAAACCGACCACATTGCTGTGATCAGCGTGAAATTCTAACGACCGGCCATCCCGGCAAAATTTTCGAAATTATTAAATAATTAAATTTAATTCCGAAAATTAAATAATTAAATATTATATTATAATAATATAATTTAATAAAATAATATTTATAAATTCGAAATAATTAATTAAAAATAATTAATTAGGGCTTAAACAAGATTACACTAATTTAATCATACAATTAGCGCTAATTAAATAATCTAATTTACATTAAAATAATCTAATCTAACCACCTAAACCTAATTAGACTAATCTAAACACCCATTAAGCGTCATTAACTCACTAAGCAAGAATTAGAGGATAAACTCACCGGTTTTGCGCGCCGGTGAGTTCACGGCGACCACGACACCAAGGCGGTCGATAAACCCCAAAGCGGCGACACCAACGGAGGTCGGGAAGACACTGAAAACGGGCCTCGAAGTCTGGAACTTCTTGCTGTCTTCTGCTTCTGATCTGGGCTGAACTGCAGAGAAGAAACCAGTAACTTCAACGGCGAAAACGGGCTGATCGGAGCTCCGGCGAGCGGGTGGTTGGCAACCGGTGGCTCTCGGGGTCAAGGGGATTTTGCTGGTGGTTGGCATGGGTGGAGGTAGGGTAGAAATGGGGAGAAAACGGCTAAAAATCGCGAAACGGGCGAAACAGGCGGAACCAGGCGAGTCTAGACGGTCCGGCGAGCGGCGGCTTTGGGCGGCCGTACGGGACGGCCGGAGAATCGTTCCGGCAAGTGGCAAGGTGTTCTGGAACAGTCTGGATGTCTTCTTCGCGGAGATGGGTGACTCGTTCGCTGATTCAACCGGGAAGTTAACTTTTTACTCGGATCTTTGGCGAAAGGTCGGCTGGAGCAGAAACTGGAACGAGGGGAAAACAAGGGAGGAAAACGGCCGACGATGGCCTTCCGGGTGTGCGACGGAGGGGTTGGTGAGCTCGGTTTCCTCTAGTTCTCTTGAGGTTTTCCTAAGCCTCAACCATGGAGAAAGCCATGAATGAAGGAAGAAGATGGTCTGCTGAAGAGGGGGCCTTGGTGGCTCACTAGAGCTCAACACTTGTCTAAACCTCATTTGCTTTGCCCCCACCATGACATCACATGACATCATCAACTCTCTCTCCTCAATCTTCCTCCACAACCTTGCCAATAGGTGCAAAATAGCTCTTCCCCCATGGTATACGAATTTCATACATTTGTACATCAAATTCAATCAATTCTCACTCAATTCCATTCAATTGAAGTTCAATTAAATCAACCCATGCGTCCTCAGCCTTCTCATGACATTTCCCCGTCAAATGATCCAACTTGCATCCCGAAAATTCCATTAAAAACGGCTCTTTGACAATCCTGAACAAAAACGGCATTACTTTGCTTTTCCGCCAAAAATCTCAGTTTGTAGAAAAATCTTCTGAGGATGAGCTGACGTTCCTAAAATGAATTGTGACTTGACAGAACGTCCAATTTCTGTAATCGGGTTCAATTTCACGGTTAATTTCAATCTGGCGTGACTTTAGCACATCCTAATCTACCGGGTAGCTTTTAGGAATTTTATGTGCAATTGACCTGTGGTTGATTATTTTCAAGCCACAAAGTGCATCTTCGACACCTTGACGACTCTCGATTGTCATAGAAATCTCGATGTTTCAATTACGGACACAGGGTACCCAAAACGACAGAAGAATCAGTCTAGTGCCGGTCGACGAGGATATTGCGATCAGGTAGAATCACCCACAGTTTAATCACATATCTCAGTCGAATCGACCTATTACTGATCTATGTTCGATTCTGACAGTGTTGTAATGATCCTTGCAGATTAATATGGTCAAGCAGTCGGTTCTTGGTCGAATTCCCAAGTCTATTGCGTTTAGATTCCTTAACGGTTTCACCTAATAGACTAGTTATCTTGTGAGTGGCCAACTCAGAGAAGAGAGCTATAGACGCAAAGATTAAATGCCCGACTTATTCAATTGAAACCAGAATTGGAAAATCGGGATGTCACATGAATACGAGATCAGGCCCAATTATGAAATCCAAAAGAATTATTACCTCTGATGTTCACTCTCAGCTTCAACAAGGACTTGATGAATCAATGTTACAAGAAACCCCATGTCCATGAAGTCGATGCTTCTGCATGTTGGGCCATGGTGGCTGGCCCTAAAAAGCCACCAGGAGAATAATGAAGTTAGTCTGTTGGAACTGTCAAGGTTTGGACAATCCCCCGACAGTTCAAGCACTAAAGGTCTTAGTGACCTAGGAAAAGCCCGACATTTTGTTTTTAATGGAAACAAAGAACCAGGAAACAATGCTACTTAACTTACAATGGAAACTCAAATTCCTAGCTGTTTTTATAGAAAATCCAGTTGGATTGGCAGGAGGTTTAGCACTATTTTGGACTGACCGAGTGACCTTGAATGTAGCTCATCACTCTTCGACAATGCTTGACTTGAAATGCACCGATCTGGAAGTAGGAATCACAATGCGTCTCACCTGCATACATGCTTCAACTAGTTATCACCTTCGGCAACATTTTTGGGCTGAATTGAGACAGACCAGTACACTGCAAAACTTACCTTGTCTATGTGTAGGGGACTTCAATGAAGTTTTGTACCCATGGGAGAAAGTTGGGAAGCGACCAGCTGAGCCTCATCGCATCACTTCTTTCCGCGAAGTCCTTAATGATTGCTCCCTTGTGGACCTTGGCAACAAAGGCTGTGCTTTCACCTGGACGAACAATAGAAATGGGGAAGACGTTATGAAGGAAAGGATAGATCGCAGACTCTGTACAAAGGAATGGAGAGTTACCTATCCCCTTGCTGAAGTGTTCACTCTTCCAGCTCTTGGCTTTGATCATAGCCCACTCCTTTTGAACACCATAGCAACACATCGACCTAAAAGGCACCGATCTTTCTACTTTGAAGCCTACTGGTTACAAGATGTAGAGTGTCGATCCATTATTGCAACTTCTTAGAATACTCATTAGCTTGGAGCAATGACTTTTCCCCAAAAGCTATGTGCTGTCTCCGACGCTCTCTATCAGTGGAACCGATCTAAATTCACCAACGCCAGACTTCAGATTAAGACTCTCAAGAATCAGCTTCAAATCTTGACGAATCAGCCTACAAGCCACTCTGATAAGGCTGTACTAAATGACCTGAAAGAGAAAATTCATCGGTTATGGCAGCAGGAGGAAAGTTTATGGGCAATGAGATCTAGAATCAATTGGCTTCAATGGGGGGATAGAAATAGAAAGTTTTTCCATGCAACTACCATTCAACGACGACAACACAACAAGATTAGTATGCTATATGATGCTGATCAGAATTGGGTACGTGACCCTAATCGACTAAAAGAGATGAATTTTACTTTTTTCAGGAGTTTATATACATCCACAGGAAATAGAGACTATAGGCCAACTCTTAGCCTATGCCACCATATCGTGACAGCAGAGATGAATGCAAGTTTAATCACAGAAGTCAGTCCTGAGGAAATCAAAACAATAGTTTTTCAGTTAGGGGCAACAAAAGCACTCGGCCTTGATGGGTTGAATGGTCTATTTTATCAAACCTACTGGGATATTTTACATGACGATATCTACAATGCTGTTCATCAATTCTTTCAAACAGGGGTATTGTTACCTGAGTATAACTTGACCTATATCTCTTTGATCCCAAAAATCTCACACCTTGAAAGATTGGATCAATTTCATCCTATTAGCCTTTGCAACTTCATCTATAAAATTATAACTAAGATACTAGCTAACCGTCTCAAGCCATGGCTCCTAGAACTAATCGCGTCAGAACAAAGCGCTTTTGTCGGTGGTAGGCAAATTCAAGACAACATCATTGTGGTACAAGAAGTTCTTCACCAAATCAGAACTCAAAAAAGAAAGAAGCATTTTCAAGCTGTGCTCAAACTAGATATGCAAAAGGCCTATGATAGGGTGGAATGGGATTTCTTAAGGGACTATCTCCTAAAAATAGGGTTTCATACTCAATAGGTTCAATGGATTTTGCAGTGTGTGACTACAACCTCTTTTAATATTAAGTTTAATGGAGAAACATTACCCTATTTTTAGCCATCCAGAGGACTGAGGCAAGGCGACCCTCTATCCCCGTACATGTTCATCTTAATGGCCAATGCTTTAACATGTCTTATAAATAATGCAGTGCACATGGGCCATCTAACAAGTATCCAATTAAATTGATGGTGTCTCACCCTTTCCCATTTATTCTTCACAGATGATGCCATTTTTTTCCTCGATGCAACGCTTACTGAATGTCAGAATTTATCTATGGTTCTGAATGAATATTGCTTAGCTACAGGACGAGCTATGAATAGAAATAAATCAGGCTTATTTTTCAATCGAGACTGTCCTCTAAGCTTACAAGAGCACCTAGCCCGAGAACTTTGAGTACCGGTATTACAGAAAACTGGCAAGTATCTTGGAATTCCTTCTGACTGGGGTAAATCTAAGCGGGAAATGTTTGCGTGGATCTTGGGGCGTGTTCATTCAAAGCTGGAGGGTTGGAAAGAGAAGCTTATTTCTAAAGGGGGAAAGGAAATTCTGATTAAAACCGTTGTGCAAGCAATTCCTCAATATGTTATGTCTATTTTTAAACTCCCGGTTGCTATTTGTAAAAAAATAGAGCAAAAGATAGTAAGGTTCTGGTGGCAAACTACTAACAGTAAATCTGGCATACATTGGCAGAAATGGGAAGATCTTAAGAGAAGGAAGGATGCTGGGGGAATGGGCTTTAGAGATCTTATTGCGTTTAATAGGGCTTTACTTGGAAAACAAGCTTGGCGAATGTTTTAGCAACCATCTTCTCTTTACAACAGAGTTTTAAAAGGCTTATACTTCCATTCTCATGATTTCGGCATGCAACTAAAGGTGCACGACCCTCTTGGGGTTGGTAGAGTATGCTGTTGGGTCGAGACTCTATTGGTGATAATATATTATGGTTTGTTGGCGATGGTACTAGTATTAAAATACGCAAGGACAGATGGCTACAAAAGGGAGTTATTGGAGGGCCCGCCCCTCAAGATGAACATGAACTAGTTGCTGATTTTATAATTCCAAAACAGAATGCTTGGAATGGTTCCCTACTTTGCCAGAGTTTTGACAATCAAACAGTGGAAGAAATAGTTTCTATTTCTTTAAGAACTCAATTTACGAAAGACAGGGTAATATGGCAAGGAAAACAGAACGGGAGCTTTACAGTGAAGAGCTGCTACAACATTCTCAAAGCACAACAAACCAGCAAAAATAACAGCCATGCATCTACTTCCTTTCAGGTACCTTGCACTTTATGGAATGCAATATGGCGTATGAATACAATGCCTAAGTTACAATCCTTTCTTTTGTCAGTTTGCAACAATGCAATGGCAACTAGAGCCAATCTTTTTAATAGGCATATATTGTCAGATCCGTTATGCTGTTTATGCAATCAACAGACACCAGAGACGACAGAAAATTTGTTCTTGTTCTATCCATGGACAAAAGGGGTGTGGGATCACTCAGCAATCAACATCACATATTCATTAACAGGAGTGCAGCGGATAGAACGTTGGTTAATTGCTATAATGGAGAGAAATGATGCCTTACCAGATCTGGAATCAATCACCTCTCTCCTTTGGCACATCTGGAAAGCTAGGAAATACAGAAAATCTTCATTCCTCCCATCTTCACCACATATTGAGGAAATACAGAAAATCTTCATTCCTCCCATCTTCACATTCGATTTCTTTCATGGTATCAGAGCCTCCAAGCTTCTGATTTGCTTCCACCTTGTTCTTCTGCCGGAAAGATCTTCAACCTACAGAAAAGAGGTTGTATTCGGCATTAGAATCAGTACTCAAAGGAAATTCCTTTTAACTTACCATGGCCTCCCCGCAAACCAGCGTCTCTGCCTCCGGCAACTCACCAACTGGAGAAACACCACCTCAAGATTCGCAGGTTGAACACAACCCTGCGACACTTCCAGTCGTAAATCAGCAGACTCAACTTCAACCTGCACAGTGGCGACCCACGTAGACTCAGCTCAATGTGGGGCAACCCTTGGTGGGCCAACCATACCGGTGGATTCCATATCCACTCTATTTTGGGCCAAGCCCAAATTCATCATCCGCATATGTGGGCCACCAGAGCTACGTCCAAACCGATGGGGGCTCGCCAACCACGAATGGGGCAAGCCCAGCCATCGAATCGGAGCAGATGATCAGGTCGGGAGAGCCGGGTATGGGAACAAATCCCTACCCAGGTTTTTATCATGCGAGTTATCCAATTGGGGTGAGCGAATCGGGTCAAGGAACGAATACCTACCCGAACCTCACGCCCGGCTTTTTACCGTTTCCAGCGGCGACGCTCGTCAGACGACCAGAACCCGGAGATCCATTGTTCGTTTCCACCACCGATGGGCCAGAATTACGGCTCATCAGCCAGCAACTGACCAGGCCAGAAAACTATACAAGATGGTCGCAAGAATTCCGACGCGCCCTAGCAACCAAAGACAAAGATGGTTTCCTCAACGGAACCATTCCAGTTCCCGTGGATGAACACCTAGCCCGACTCTAGAGGAAGAGCAACCGCCTGGTCTGAACCTAGATCGACAATTGCGTCTCCTCAAAAGTCGCAGTCGGACTCCCACCAACGGAAGATGCAAAAGACATGTGGGAGAATATCAAGGAAATGTACGCGAAGCTGGACCAAGCAAAGATTTTTACCCTAATGCAGGAGCTTAGTGAATTGAAGCAAGGAAATATGACAGTCACAACCGTTTTCAACAGGCTCTCATCACTGTGGAACAACCTCAAAGCGGCCGAGGAGAAGCTCGAGAGACCATAATCCACACTCAAACAATACAGATCCATCAAAGACAGGGAGAAAGCTACACGCTTTCTCCTCATTTTGAACGAAACATACCTCGAATTTCGCTCATACATCCTCGCCATGGATCCCATGCCGCCGATTGGGCAGATTTTTCAATTGGCCGTACAGGAGGAGAGTCAGCGACATGCGACGCCGGACCACACTAGGAGCAGCGAGAGCGTCGCACTTGCAGCCCGTGGAGATCAGCAAGACGCGGCCACCAGGACTCAAACTCTAAATCGAGAGAGAGAGAGAGGCGAGCCAAATTAGGGTTCGCAAAGGAGGAGCTGAGGCTCTTTAAAACAAACCGAATGGACGGCCGTGATGGGATGTGAGGATCGGACGGCTCGCAAGCCTTCGATCTTTCGGTTGGATCCAACGGCGGACATGAGCCCGCAATTAAAGGATCGGACGGTCAGATCTTTGCTGCGATTAAAGGGACGGACGGTCAGATGCTTGCCACATCATCAAGGAATTTCGGAAGGAATTTTAAAGGTAAGAGTAAATTATTTTGTGATTATTGCATATGTACTAATCACTCAATTGATAATTGCTGGAAATTGCATGGAAAGCCCGGTGAAAAGGAAAAAAAGGTTTCAGCAACTTACCAAGTTACTGGATTGACCGGTAAAAAAGCTTACCAGCCTATCTCATATAGTCAGTATCATCAACTGATGGAGGCACTTCAAAAAATGGATACCACAAACAAAGGAGCGAGTTTCTCAGGTATTACCCATTGCTTGATTAATTCAATATCCAGAAAGGTATGGATAATTGATTCAGGGGCGAGCGACCATAGTATATGTGACAGGGGATTTTTCTCAAGTTTAAATGACAGATTGAATTTCCCTATTTCCGTGCAATTGCCCAATGGAGATATTACTCATGTCAATGAAACAGGGAAATTCAATCTCAGTTCACAGATTACTCTTAGAAATGTTCTCTATGTCCCATAATTCCAATTTAATCCAATCTCTATGTCAAAAGCTTGTCAAGAAAATTCATGCCGGGTCATTTTCAATGTTGACACGTGTTTCTTTCAGGACCTTTTGACTGGGAAACTGATGGGCTTGGGTAGTCTCTCTGAAGGCCTTTTTTTTCTGGAATAGTTTCTCAAATAATTTCAATTTTCCTTGCAATTCTTTGAATAAGTCATCATTGTGTAAATTGACTACCAATGATAGAAATTCCATTATGCATTTGAGATTGGGTCACAGTACCTCATTTTCATGTCCATAATGTCCTTTATGTCCTCTTGCTAAACAATCGCGTGCCCCTTTTCCGTCTAGTAACTCCCGAACTAGTGAGATTTTGTCCTTAATTCATGTGGATATATGGGGACCTTATCACACATTAAATCATGATGGGTCTCGGCATTTTCTCACTATAGTAGATGATTATTCTCGTGCGACTTGGATTTTCTTGATGGAGTCTAAGAATCAAACTTATTCTCATTTGAAAAGTTTTCTCTCACTATCAAAGAATCAGTTCGGCAAATCCATTCAGCGGATCCATACTAATAATGGAAGAGAATTCTTCAGCCATGATTGCTCTTTATTATTCACTACACATGGCATACAACATGAGAGCTCCTATGTCTATTCGCCACAACAAAATTGCATTGTAAAACGGAAACATCGTCATCTATTAGAAGTCGCATGAGCCTTGAAGTTCCAAGCATCAATTCTAGACGATTATTGGGGAGATTGTGTGGTCACAGCTGCTTACTTAATTAACCGTATGCCAACTCGAATACTTAAAGGGAAAACTCCATTTGAGTTATTATTTCGGAAGAAACCAGCGCTCCAGCATCTCAAGGTCTTTTAATGTCTCTGTTTTGTTGCAACAGTGGAACCTAGAGACAAACTAAGTCCACGTGCTCGGCGATGCATTTTCATGGGATATCCCAATTTGCAGAAAGGGTATTTGGTTCTTGACATTTCCACAAAGGAATTTCTGGTAAGTCGTGATGTCATCTTATATGAAGACATTTTCCCTTTTTCTGAGCAAACCACTCTAGATGTAAATACAAAGATGACAACCTCTCCCCATGGCATCTTATCTGATGAAGCAATGCCTCAAGGTCCTATCTATATACCAATAGCAGAATCGATGCATATTCCTCCCACTAATTCATTTCTTCCAGCATCAACATCAACACCTGTTGAAAGGACCAACTGCTCAAAAGAAATTTTGGAACCAAGACTCGAAGATCCTAATGATACTGAAGAAAGTTAGCACATTGAGTCGCCATCTACCAGTGAGACAAATACGGACATCACTCATCCACGGCGTTCCGGTTGCACCACACGACCCCCCACCTGGACTAAAGACTATATCTGTGCAACTCACCACTCTCCAGGTACTTAGTATCCAGTCTCATCATATGTTTCCTTTCATAGATTATCACAGGAACATAGATGTTGTATTAGTCGCCTATCAGAAGAACAAGAGCCATCTGGTTATGATGAGGCATCTATTAACCCAAAATGGCAACAGGCCATGAAGGCAGAACTTCAAGCACTGATTGACAACAAAACATGGGATCATGTCCCACTCCCATCTAATCGCAAGCCAATTGGCTGCAAGTGAGTCTACAAGATAAAGTATCATGCTGATGGTTCCATTGAACGATACAAGGCACAGTTGGTTACAAAAGGATTCACACAAAAGGAAGGTTTTGACTACCACGAGACATTTTCTCCGGTTGCCACCGATGTCATAGTTCGTTCTTTTTTTACTGTTGCCGCTATTAATGATTGGAGTCTACATCAAATGGATGTGCACAAGATGAAGAAATTTATATGGATATTCCTCAAGGCTTACGGAGACAGGGGGAGAATAGAGTATGTCGTCTCCGTAAATCCCTTTACGGATTGAAGCAAGCATCTAGACAATGGTACGCCAAGTTTGCAAATGCTCTTACAACAGCAAGCTTCCAACAGTCTAAACATGACTACGCTTTATTCACACGGACTAAAGGTATGTCATCCATTTATTTGATGATATATGTTGATGACATACTTGTTATGGGAAATGATAAGGTGTCATAGACAATTTCAAGGATTATTTACATGCTACCTTTCACATTAAAGACTTAGGAGCACCTAAATATTTCCTTGGAATTGAAATTGCTCGATTTGATCAAGAGATTTCCCTTAGTCAGCAGAAATTTGTCTTAGAAATCATATCAAAAGCAGGCTTATTGGGATGTAGACCAGCCGTGATTCCCATTGAGCAGAACATTAAGTTAACTACTGCAGAATATGATAGGGGTACATCACAAAACGATGATCCCATACTCAAAGATCCATCAGGGTATCAAAGGCTTGTCGGGAAGCTCATATACCTGACCATGACTAGACCTGATATTTTCTATGTAGTACAGACACTTAGTCAATTCATGCACAATCCAAAGCAATCTCATTTGGAAGCTGCATTGAAGGTTGTGAAGTATTTGAAAAAGTGTCCAAGACTGGGAATTCTTTTATCCAAACGATGTGACATGAAGATGAAGGCATACTATGACACTGATTATGCTACATGTCCCACTAGCCGAAGATCAGTCACTGGATATTGCATCAAATTAGGAGATTCACTCCTCTCATGGAACACCAAGAAGCAGCCTACTGTATCTTTATTTTCGGCCGAAGCAGAGTATCGAGCCATGGCGAAAACTACTTGTTAGGTAGTGTGGATACGAGGGTTGCTTAAGGACCTCGGAATACAAGTATAGGGACTGACAAAATTATATTGCAACAATGATGCGGCTCTCAAATTGGCAGCAAATCCTATAGTGCATGAGAGGACCAAGCACATAGAAGTGGACTGTCATTTTACAAGAGACAAGATTCAAGAATGGGTAATTGAAACAAAAGGAATTGGGACAGCGGAGCAGCTAGCAGACATCTTCACCAAACCCCTATGTCAACGATAGCACGCATATCTATTGAGCAAGCTAGGCGTCTTGGACATCTACAAGCCACCGGCTTGAGGGGGAGTGTTAGAAGATATACGATATTCCTTTGGGGGATTTTGATTTGATTTGATTATGTATATATCAATTAAAAATTAGATTTAAATCTAGATTGATACATAGAATTCTTTATTTCCATTAATTGTACAAACCTAGCTCTATATCTTTAGCATTTGTATAGTTTACAGACATATTGAGGAAATATAGAAAATCTTCATTCCTCTCATCTTCACCTTCGATTTCTTTCAGTTTCTACATCTTTGGCCCTGCAAGCAGAGGTGATAGTATTTAACCTCACACTGAAGTTCATGATACAGAAAGGAATGGAAATGGATAGAATCGACCTGGAATCGGACTGCTTAACACTGGTGAACGCCATCCGTAATCTGACTTAGACGCCATGGGAGCACCGCTCCTTCTTCGACAAAAACACATACCCGCTCCTTCAATGCCCTAATCTTAGGGTTTCCCATTGCAAAAGGGAGGCAAACGCTGTCGCGGACCGGGCCGCGAAAGCCCATGGAGCAGGTTTGCTATCTGCCAACTGGGTTTTTTACCCACCTTTGTTTATGCGGGATCTTTTGTATGCTGACTATATGCATGATGTAATTTCTAAACTATAATATATCAGTTTCTATTTCGACAAAAAAAAAAAAAACAAGGAAGAGCGTTGAGTAATATGCTTTTTTGTACGACTTTTCCTAAGAAGTTGAAAGTTTAGGGGGGGGAAGTACAAGCTCCTCTTGTGGAGGCCCGCGGTTTGTTGAGCCGGTTCTAAAAAGCCTCCATAGTCCATCGCGGGAGAGAAGCCAACTAGGTCATGAATTGAGTTGCTAAAAATCCAGAGAGAAAATTCACTACCCCAAATTGGCTTACTCAACCCCTTACTCTTTAGGATTTATTTTATCTTGATGTTTCTTTAGAGACTCCCGTTATGAATACTTTCATCTTAAATAAAATTTGTTCTTTTGACAAAAAAATATTTTTTAGGGGGAGGGGGGGGGGGGGGGATAGTTAGTCTAACAATCAACATTTTAATCTATTTAGTCTCCTATATTTTCGTAAAATCAGCCATTTTACCGTCACACAAAAGACATCGATAAAGATCCTTAAAAGCGTCAGCGTAGCACCCCATGGATTATGTCGGCGAATGTTTACTTTGTACCAATGGAAAAATAAGTTTGTTAGAAGGTCTTGTCATGAAAGACGGACTTACGTGCAAACAAACCAAGGCTTCCCGATATCAAGAAGCGACCGGGGGATTCAAATACATGATGACCCGAGAGGGGCCTAAACCACTTTGAAGTAATTCTTACACCACTAAGTCAACCATGGGGACGGTCTCAAGAAGGCAATTTGATAATTTTTCCACATAGAAGATTATCTATCGGCAAAGAAACTTAAGAAGAAGAAGAAACATCAACATCACAGCGTTTCTATTGACGATTGCGTCCATGACTAGTAGTAACATCACAGCGTTTCTATTGACTACTACATACACGACCAAGAAGAAGAAGAACATCACGGCATTTCTATTGACGATTGCATCCATGACTGGTAGTAACATCATAGCATTTCTATGGGACGCAGAAGAAGAAAAAGAAGAAGAAGAAGTGACATCACAACGTTTCTATGGGACGCAGTAACATCACAGCGTTTAGAAGAAGAAGAAGATCACAGCGTTTCTATTGAAGAAGAAGAAGAACAAGATGAAGAAGAACAAGAACATCTCACAGCGTTTCTATTGAAGAAGAAGAAGAAGAAGAAGAAGAAGAAGAAGAAGAAGATCACAGCATTTCTATTGATGATTGCGTCCATGACTAGTAGTAACATTACGGCGTTTCTATTGACGACGGCATCCATGACCATGTTTTGCATAATTGAACATGGGAATCCAAGTTGGACTTGAGCTCTCCCCAATAAGGCAGATACTTCGGATCCTGCTTGGACTATATAGGAAGCTGCTACTACACGGGCATGATACTCATCAAATAATTAACAGAATATGCACGAAGGATCCTAGGAAGCATTGAGATCATTGTACGAATCTTTCTATTAGATAAGCATAGCGTTTCGATTAAATAGGTACATTAAACCAATTTAATTTTCTATTACGAGACATAAAAGTTGGATTATAACCTTATAAGATGAAAACCCAGAAATTCGACCATATACTCTAAGTTAGTCTGCTATACATGAAAGTGCTGCATCAAGTTACCGTTATATTTGTTCCAAAAAAAAAAAAAAACAAATGTTACCGTTATGAGGCATACATGATAAATGCATACATCTAATGCAAGATTTATCGACAGGCTCGTCTGGAGATTACATTTTCACTAAAACAAATATGGTTGAGCATAAGCTTTTGCACTCGGTCGGGTGAAGTGTATTTACCATGATTTATGGACCCGTTTGTTGGGGGGGGGGGGACGGGACATTCGACGTCGGGTAGCATTGGTAAGAAGGGTCAATCCACAAGCATGACATATATCACAATACCGTTATTGGAGCACAATATATCATGCACCGAACAGTGTCGTTGTATCAACTTTCATGGGCCGGATGGGGTAGAGTTTGTTAATTTTTTTGATGAAATGAAAACTTTTTTTAAGGCAATAACTTAGGAAAAGATTACCCAATTCTTAGGATCATCTAAATTTTAATTTTTCGAAAACCCATGTCAATTATTGATGAGAACTTGTCAACCCTGCAGAAAGGCGGAACCCTAATTCAGAGAGAATGGAGAACATGAATCTTTTGAGAATGTAAGTGGTGGAAGTAAAATACATATATCACAATACCGTAATTGGAGCACAATATATCATGCACCGAACAGTGTCGTTGTATCAACTTTCATGGGCCGGATGGGGTAGAGTTTGTTAATTTTTTGATGAAATGAACTTTTTTTTAAGGCAATAACATAGGAAAAGATTACCCTATTCTCAGGATCATCTACATTTTAATTTTTCGAAAACCCATGTCAATTATTGATGAGAACTTGTCAACCCTGGAGAAAGGCGGAACCCTAATTCAGAGAGAATGGAGAACATAAATCTTTTGAGAATGTAAGTGGTGGAAGTAAAGTACATATAAGTTCGATTAGATTTACGGTATGGTGGGCACATTTTTTTTTCTTTTATAGGCCATGTTGTCTTTTGGCCAATCTTTTGATTAGTAAGTTACAAATAGGAACATCACCCCATTTATATTTAGTTAAGTATGTTATGTGAGTGATATCCATAATTTATAACCCATCAATCAAATGTATGGTTGAAGGGAATTTTCTCTGACCAGAAATAGGAGAAAATTTAACTTTGTTCTTATTGCTTTTTACCTATGGAAATAATTTACTGCGGGCAAAAAAATTTATACTTGCTATTCTTTTGCTAGTACACATACACTAGTATCTGAAGGATGCATGGCCCGGGCTATATTTTCCTATATCCCTAATTTGAGAAAATTTCCTCCAAAGTTATCCTTAGTAAATTTGCATATTACAAGTTATAAACATTAGCACATGTTAACTAAAATTAATGGTGGACAACGTCCATGTTTGTAACCCATCGATTAGAAATATGGTGAGAATGGCGTATCATATGCTAAAAAGTATTTATTCATCCTTGCATCGAAATATAGAAATTACTCTTATTCGTGAAAAAATTCGTATTATTTAATAAATGCCTTAAGATACCAACACTTACATATTTCTAAGGGCTATATTTTCCTCAAATGGTTGTCTTCCTAATTGAGAATTCGAAAATGAATGTCACCCATATTTATATTTAGTTAAGTTTGCATGTGTGATATATATATATATCATGAAACTTACTAATTAGAGGTTTGAGTGGGCTGCCTCAAACTCTCTTGAATTAAGGATGAATGATAATAAAGCCCTATTATTATTTCTTTTTAAGATTCTAAGTAATCGATCATAAAAGTCAATCTCGAATGGTTATCGACTCCTACGTAAATCTTCCTACATAAATAGTCTAGAATTACGGTTTTTGTGCGGTCTGACATGAGCGCCCAGAAGATCGGGAGGAGTAATTCCCAATCCCGTTAACTCGGGGAACTTTGAATTGATCATTGGCTGGGTTGGTTCGGCCCATCATGGGCGGCCCAACTCAGTCCAAAAGGCCAAGCAAATTTAGTTTGTTAATGAATAAAGTGTTCAACTATATAGTAGGGATCTTTAATCGGCTAATATTAATTTAGTTCAACATTTGAATCATATATTGCAGGGCTTACTAGTAAATACCTTCTCAATTTGCGTGAAAGAACTTTGATCGAATTATCTTGTTAAGCTTTTCCCCAAGTTTTCTTTCAAACGTTTTGATATTATCGAAAATTTCAGGTAATGTAGATATATGACTAGTTACCAATTACAGATAAAATGTAGCCGAATCATTGCCATCTGCACGCCATTTTTGAATTACTACGCTCATCGTCAAGCATCTGAGTATTAAGGAACTGATTAACCTAAGTATCACATTTATGACCAAAAAAAAAAACTAAGCATCACATATTACAGATATATCCCAATTTCATTCTCACATTTTGCAAGAGAGAAGATTTTTAGTACTTTCATATTGTCAAATACTAAAATGAAATTGTTCACTACATTGGAATAATTCGGGAGCATTAATTTATGATTCAACTAATGAAACAACACAATCACCCCGTTAATCGATGTAGTTAGTTTGGGATGTGAAGAGATTTCTAACTCAGGAACTGTATATCATATGTTCTTTTTTGTTTAAAGTATATCGTCTATTCCAATCATACCAATTTTATACAAAGCATTTTGGGTCAAGGCCAAACAAGCCAACGGACCCAACTTAATTGATCCACGATCTTACACTTTGTTCTATGGGCCCTAAGTAGACGGCCATATGCGTCCTTACCCTTGTGTTATAAAAAATATATATATTGCATTTGTGGGCAATCTGCCTTCCTAAAGAACTCTTAATTGACACATTTTGTGGATTTAATTACTCAACTAAGAAGAAGTAATCTGTTACCAAGTAATGTAGCAATCATACGGTCTTCCATGAGATTACAAGTTTGATTTATGTCAAAAACGAACTTATTATAAGCACGTAGTTAGGCCCATCAACCTATAACCTTTGAGTTTCTAAGTGGATGAAATATTTACAATTCAAACCTTTGAGCCTTCTATATATAAAGGATGTGTAAACTTTGAAAAAAATGCCTAAATGGATTAACCACAAATACCCACAGCAGTATTTGCTTAGGAAGATTATGTAAAACGTTATTAACTTATTGCACGGCTGCTACAGGCGGTAAATTACGTCATAGACACATATTAAAACTCATACTTCTTAAGTCAGGTGAAAAAATTGGTTGCCTTAAATTTAAAATACTGGCTAAGATAGGTTTAATAAAGCAAAGCCCAATTAAAGATAGCTTCTAATGAGTAAATGATGAGCAATTTCATGATCAGTCCAAGTTTCACCTTTAACCTAAAAACTATCCTATTGGAATTGGTTCCCCAATTTTTGGAATCTAAAACCTAGTTGGAACCCTATAACTTTGGATCTACCTTGTCAATCGGTTTTAGGGTCTACATGGAACGAGCCAATTTTTTTTCTTTTGGTTTCATTTTTATCTAAGCAAAGTGCAAGTGAACACAATAACAAAAATCCCTATTTGTCAATAGCAACAATCCAGAAAATATGAACATGTAAAATAAAAAAATAATAAAAAATACCTAACATAGAAATGGAACAAACCAGTACTGATGAGGACCGAACTCTTTGGTGGCATGCTCACAATTATTGGACGAGAGCGACAGTTCATGATAAAATAGTCATCCTACCAACTGAAGGGTCAAGCTTCCCTTTCCCTAAGCTAGATGATGAAGACATTATCATGCTTGTTGTGGACTAGAAACTTATATTTGTTAAAAAAATATATATTAACTATATAGTCCCTGTACTATTCTCTAACAAATGGGGATCTTCACTAACTAAGAAAAGGCGGTAGGGATCTTCACTACCGACTGAAGGGTCAAGCTTCCCTTTCCCTGAATTAATGGGTACTGATTTGCTATTGATATGTGGTAGAACTAGAAGATGAGAGGTCGAAGAGAGTTAGAGAGGCAATGCTCATTATTGCTCAAGAGAAAAAAAGAATTTAGGATTAATTCATATTTGGTTCATCTATTCCCAATTCTAGGTCCGGTTCTTCAATTCCTGATTTCTAGTTCGATTCTTAATCAAGAAAAGAACCACACAATAATGGTTCCACTTTTTTTGCAATTAGGAACTAAACCGATTCCTATGGCCAGTTCAACCCCACTAATGAGTTTTCAAAGAAGCCAACTTCGACCATTTGTTTAAGGAGTAATATCCTCTTGTGCCTATGCCTCGGTTCCTTGTGGCCATGCATGGGTACTTGACTCTTGCGCCCAAGTCACTAGCACCCAATATCGATCCATCGAAACTGGGCTTTATTCCTCGATGGCTAGGTTTGATCTACAAAGGCTAGGCCCAGGTCATTCGAGATCTAACTCAAAATCCTTATGCATGTGCCCATGTCCACATAAGCTTGACTCAAGACCTTAGTTCCCATGTTTGGTCTTCGGTGGCCATGCCCAGGTACCTAGATCTTGCCCTCAAGTCACTAGTACTAGGCCCGAGTCCATTGAGGTAGACTTAGCTACATTGAGATTGGGCTCGATTCATTTGCGATCAAGCCCAAGTCTACAAAGGTAGGCCCTAGGTCCCTTAGGTCAAGGTTGAGACCTCGATGCCCATGCTCGAGTTCATAGAGGCTAAACCTAAGTCTCTCAAATTGGGCCTAATTCTTCAATAGCACAGCCTAGGTCCATAAAAGCTAGACCTAGGTCCTACAAGGTTGACCCAAGACCTAAGCCATGGCCAAGATTGCATGCCCATGCCCATGGTTGGGACCCCCATGCCTAGGTCCTTAGTGACCCCCCCCCCCCCCTAACTCTCATGCCCAAGTCACTAATGCTTAGCCCGTTTATTGTGGTTGGGCTCATTCCTTGATAGCCAAGCCCAAATCCAAAGTGGTTAGGTCCAAGTCGTTCAAGACCAGGTTCGAGTCATTTGAGGCTCAACTTAGGACCTCGGTGCCTGTGCCCGAGTTCTCCACAACCATTCTTAGGTACCCAACTCCAACACCCAAGTCATTAGCACTTGACCCAAGTCCATTGAGGCCAAGCTCAATTCCTCAAGGGCTGGGTCCAATGAGGCTAGGCCTGGTCACTAACATTCATGTCCAAGTACCTAGCTCTATGCCAAAGTCACTGGCACTCGGTCAAGACCATTGTGGTAGGGCTTGATTCCTTGATGTCCAAGCCAAGTCCACCAAGGTAAGGCCTAGGTCCTTTGAGGTTAAGCTCAAGACCCTAATGCCCTTGCCTAAGTCCACTAAGTTTGGGTCCCTCGAGGCCAAGCCCTAGTACATGGCTTCCTTGCCCAAATCATTGACAAACGGCCTAGGTTTATTGAGGTTGGGCCTAATTCTCTATCAATTGAGCTAGATCCACAAAAGTTGGGCCAAGTCCTTCAAAAATGAGCCTAAGACCTCGGTGTTCATGCTCGAGTCCACACACAATTCGAACACCTGCCTCCCTCATCAACTTGACAAGCCAAGTCATGTAGTCACCCATTTTTCAAAGGTTACAATTTAAAGAGAAAAAAAATACTGTGAATTAGAGCCCAAGTTGTATTAAGGTCAATTTGAGTATGTGTTGCTAAAAATTGCATTGCATAAAAATTATTCAATATGGGTTAAATGGATCAATTTAAGTTGGACCATTTTTTACTCAATCCAACCCACCCATGCCAAGACGAAGGTTGCCAATTCAGTATTTAACTTTCCAATTTAGTTAGTATAGTCCTAAACCTTCTCATTATCTTTTTATGTAGTTAATTCAACCAATTTACGCTGAAAATTGTTAATATGACGATCCAATAAGTATTGCTCATTTTACGTGGTACGGCTAGAAATTTAATGTGTTCAACTTCACTCAAAATGATGTCATTCAGAGAAATTTTGTAATTTTTCTTATATATTTTCCATCACTGCTCATCTTCTTGAAAAGAACTAGTGAGGGTTGCTAAATATGTCAACATTGGCTAGCAACCCTTGATCAAATCTGGGTAAAGGCATGCGGGCGAGGGCAACAAGGGTTGTGAACGACGATCATAGGCAGGGATGGCGAGGGCTATTAGCGAGGAGCACAAGTGAGGACTTGTGGATCAGGTTTGTGATCGTTGCTCATAACCTAGGGCTTGTGGGATTATCACTCGCCTATGACCAATTTTGGAATACTTGCTCGCCTGTGGCTAGTAAGGATCGCAAGCCATCGCCAAGGCTCCAGCAAGGGGAAGAATAGGATAAAGAAGAAAAAAGAAAGAAAAAAGAAACTCAAAACCATGTCATTTCATTTAAGATCGTCTATGTCGGATGCCACATATGCCAAGTAGAATGACCATCGTTGACTTAGACCATTACGTCAGCATTTCCGACCATAATTGGCCGGATGGGTTACATTGGAAATTGTTGAAAGATTTATAACTATGTTGATAATATTGAAAAGTTTAGAACGAATTTATATATAATATGATAGATTTAGGATTTTTCAAATAATTATTGCTTTTATCAATAAGGGGATACAAAACCAAAATGTAATAAAAGAAATCGAAATGGTGTCACTTATCAAATCAAAAATCCCCATTCATCTGGCACATTCATTAGAACTGATAACACTTGATTAGACGAATGATGTAATTTCAAAATCTTACATGATATATATGTCATACGTAAGTCATTTTCTGGAAAAAAAAATACGCCAAACAAAACACTAGGATTAGTGAATCACGTGTGAAAGACATAAAGGAGCCTCCTTTGCTAAAGATATATATACCCTCATCCTGTCTCCGGGGAATCTCCCCCGACACAACAACCGTGTATATTTCTACTTTTGTGGATATCATGGCTCTGCGTGGATAATGACCAGATCATCATCCTCGAGATTTGGTTCTTCCAAAGCATTATATTCACCCTCGAGAAGATCTCAGTTCCATCGTGGAGTCACAATGTCGTGCTTCGCGCCTCATGAAACGCAGCTTTGTCTTGAAGAAAAGCATCAGATGGGGCCGATCAAATGCTCCAGCAACATGCAGTGGCTTTGATCTCCCTTTTGCAGAGAAACCCATACCAGATGATACCTGAAAATAGAAAAGAGAAAGAACCGAAAAAGTAATCTGAAGTCGATCTTTGGTTATCGCACGCAAGCATAGCTCATGGAGAAAGGAGATGAGCGAATAAAGCGCATGGGAATGCGTTGATTTGCATAACCAAGAAACCCTAATTTCCCTCTTTGATGCCAGGAACCCACCTCGGATTGGAAAATCCAGGTTCATGTACAATGTATAATGTGGGAATACCAATAAAGTTGACTTTGGTTTTATCTTGAGCCAAGCGAGTCGTGCTAAAAAATCTATCGATTCCAACTTAGTTTCTCTACTTTGCTATCCAAGGATTCCGATATGGTTCGGATGAACTTAGCTTTCCTACTTCTCTTCATGCGCGAGTATAATCTTTTAATTTGACAAGTAAATTTTAATAGTGTTAGGCATAAAAAGTAGGTTTGAATTCTCTCTACTTGAAAAAGTAATTTACATCTCGAATTTATCCCCCTCAAAGAAAGAATACATAGATTGATTTGATTTGAATGACTGATATTTGTTCTTCTTTTTTTTCCTATTTCTTCCTTTGTTTCCTTTTTTTTTTCCCTCTCCATCCTGATATTTGTGCACACTTGCCGCCTCCACCACCACCCGTCACCTCTCTACTAGAACCGCCCCTCCCTCTATCCCTCTCCTCACGAGCAAAGGTCACTATCTCCAGTCTGAGGTTGCCGGCCTTATGTACCCTCCAATTTAGGATCCCCTAAAGCAATTCACCTCCTTAACCTTGATTGGGTGGCCGAGAAAGTGAGAGGATATGGCTGTATCTAGGTCTTTCGATGAATTGCTGGCATGTCAATTTTTGAGAAAAAAAAAAAGCAAATGTACACCTAATCTAGAAGATCTCTACCACAAGTAATAAGAAAACAATATTAATCATGCTCAAATGACGAAAGTGTTGATCTTCTTCTTCCGAGATTAGGGCTTGAAGTACCGTTTGTGTGCATTCTCTTAAGCCAACCATAAAAGCACGAACATCTGTGTCCCCAACAAATTGTTAAGGTATAAGCAAGGTGGAGGGATCACATAACTCATGAGATGATAGTCATTTTCTAAATGTTGCCGGAGACTCCAACACCAACAAGGGGAAAATGAAAAAAAACATAGGTTTTTTCTTTCTTTTTTCATTTGAAACTACCTCCTGATGCTACGGTCAAGTTCCAATTTCTCCCGCGTTGCATCGTCTTTCGGCAGCTTTCAATTTATGAGAACCTTTATTGCAAATACTCCTAACTAAATCTTTGGCACATCATATAAGCCAATGCGTGGTGGCTCTTTAAATATCTGATGGACGGAAGAAAAGAGAGACTATTTAAACCGCGTGTCATGGATGGTCTGACTTTCCAGGCTGCATGTACGTGGCAGAACCTGCCCTTTTAAAATTACACGATGCGTCTTTTCAAGGAAAAAGCATATTATATATCTTTTCTTATCTCTAGACAGAGGAGAAAAGTGGATGCAACTCACGTCACTCCCCTGATTCGATTAGGTGGCTCGGATGCTAAGTAAGAATAAGGAAAAAAGAAAGGAGAAAAGAAGAAAAAGAAACAGAGAAGGGAGGATGAAGTGGGTATTTCTTTCGGTGATTGCATGGATCCATGTAAGATTCAGACATTATCATTATCAGTAAAACAATCTTATCTTCTGTCTGTGTCTATCTTTTTATGGTCAGTTGAATAAATGATTCGTTAAGCTACTTGAGTCAAGTGCAAAACAAGCCTAAATAGCAGAAGGCATTGCAGCCCATTGAGCTCGAGTCGAAAAAGATGATGCATGCTTCTCCAGAACCCTAAAAAGAAAAAGATCATCTAAGAGCATAATTAGAAAAGTTGCAATTATATATCGGTATGTTGATGCATTGCATGTGATACGAGTATTATTAGTCTAGTGTTGATGGTCCATGCCGGTTGCCCAGCAAGACCTTGCAATCCACCATAATCATGAGACAAAAGAGAAATAATCGAGAAATAGAGAGATGGGAAAACAGTAAGTTATGTCTCTCAATCCCAAATTTTGATCACACCCAAGTAATCCCTCCGATTACACCGAATCAATTTTCTCCCAATGTTTCACACTATCGCTCACAGTATTTTCTTCACAAAGCTCAAAGAGAGGACCCGAGTTATACCCTCAAAAGGCTCTAATGTGTAATACTAATAGGATGTCGCAAATAGGAACTTAAATCTTCTATTTCCAAGACCCAGGCGCCCACTCCATGCCTCGTATGGCGCGCACCCAGGCTCCGCCAACTATGGGCGGCCGTAATATGACCATAACTAGCCTATGGTCGCCCATACTCTAGGATGACCCATTATGCATAACTTTTTTATGATACTCTGCCCATAGTTTCTTGTGTTGCCCCAGCATTTCCTAGTTATCCAGATTGATTTCCACAATTACATGGGAAAATTATCCAATCAATCCTAAACATATTAGATGGATATTAATTCAGTCCTATACTTTTCAATTTGTCAATTTAATTATCAATTTTACATGAAATTCCAATATAGTCCTTTTGGTTAACTTTCACTGAAAATTGCTAATATAGTGGTCCATTCATCGCTGGCCATTCAACGTGGCAAACCACCACATTAGCTATTTTCGGTGAAAATTGATTGAAAGGACTACACTAGAATTTCATGCAAAGATTTGGGACTAAATTGACAAAATTGAAAGTTTAAGTCCAAATTGGCATACTTATAATGTGCTTAGAACTATATGGAAAATTTTCCCCAATTATGTTATAGATTGATGACTGTATGCTTTGGCAGACACAAAAACTTAGATTAGGGCCGACGAGACAAGAAGTTCTACAAAATGTTAGTTCAAGGGGGCGAAATAATTGATATTTTTAGGAAATTTCTTTTACTACATCCTAGAATTACTAAATACTAGGTATAGTGCACATCTAACAATCAGGTCGATGCTGTCTGCCCTAAACATGATCTCGATGGTTTAGTCCAAATTGTCTAAAAGCAGAGCGATATTTTCCTATTATCTCACCGGAAATTTCAGTTATGATTGGCCTAGACAGTACCGACCAATCGTTCTGTCCAAAGGCCAATTGCTATTACCGGCGAAGAATAACACGATTACAATATGCAGACGTTGAATGCATATTTTTCTTTTCCTTTTCATGCGGCGAATATATCAGCACTGAGGCTAAGAAGCATATTCTCTTGCCAAATATAACAAACTGCGAGATGTGCAGAGGCAACGATAACGTTGTGGGGCCTTCGTAGGAATATAATTTTCTTCTCGTACGGATGTTTCTGTTGACCTATGATTTTTCTTATTTTTCAGTAAATTAGATGATAATTGAGACTTTACCATTCCATTAAAGTCAATACTTCCTTAAAGTCTCATATTTTGTCTCACTTTCCTTCATCTTTCGGTTTATAATATATGTAGAAATCTGTGCAAAACCCAGTAAGATGAAGCAAAGCATCTTTGACTTCAGCATATCTTCTGAATAACGGATGACTACTTCGATTTGTGACATTAGTTTGGTTTATTAGATTTTTTAGGTTGAAAATCATATTCTTGAAGGCTTCCTGAATGTATGTTTGACCCTTTTTCAAGAATTACATATACGTACTTTGCGCACTCTTTGTGCCTATATAAATGAAAATTACGAGAGTGAGTGTTGAGATTCGAATCCATGAACAATGCAAAATCATCCAATGTATGCATTGTGTTTTTGTGGTCCACAAAATGTCTTGATGATGTTATGAGTACATAACACAATTTGAGGGGTACAATATTGTGGCTTGAATGTGGAAAGAGGTAAAAAGTACATGAGTAGACTTGTCAAATGAATGGATTGAGCTAAGTCGGGTCGAATATGGTTCAATCTAAATCGACCCATTTTCATGTAACACAAATATAGTGACACATATCTGACTGGACCCATCCTCAGCACATATTTGACCTAACCTATGTTGTCAAAACACATCCATATTTAACTGAACCTAGGAAACTCATATTCAAAATGAGGTGAAAGCACAAAGGAAACAAATGCAAGATTGAGTGAGAGCGAGAGAGAGTGAAGAGAAAATCATAGATGTTGAGTGAGAGCGAGAGAGAGTGAAGAGAAAATCATAGATGTGGGTCAAGTCTAAGTAAGTTATTGACCCATTTAACACTCGTATTGTTTTAAGTTTTACCATTATAAACTCATTTATGACACATTTACCAAATATAACCAACCCATATAACAACGCAACCCATCAAATATGAGTTAAGAAATGAGTTTATGATCTATTTTGACAAGTCTAATGTTGAGGTTCAAGAAAATAACATTACCTCAAGAGACTAAAGTATGCATTAGATTCTATAATTGATACCTAATTCATATAAAAGTTAAATTGTTAGAGAATAGCGCAGGTTGTATATCATATAACACGACAATTTGTATTGATGAAGGCAGATTAGCATTTTCCTTTTTCTTTGGCATGGAACTTGCCAGCATGTATAAGTGAACAGAGCATGAATATTGAGGCACAGGCAACTCAAGAAATTAACAATAACAGGTCTACTATCACAATTGCAAATATGATTCATAAGTACTAAGAAGGTTATAGCGCAAAAGTAGGATTATAACATACATATTTATGTTGTCAAACCTAGCGTAATTGAAGGTAGAAGCAATCGATGATCAAGAACAAGAGACGAAATAGCATGAAAATTTATGTGATTCGATCGATGTAGCCTAATGCACGGGAGAGCAACCATAAAAAAATCCACTAGAATCATTAGACTACAATAGGCAATCACTATCTTTTAAGGATGGCTTGATGTGGAGGAGATCATTGACGAAGAGTCTAAGTTCAAGTCTATCAATTACATATTTACTTAAATCAATCTTTTTAAATTAGTAAGTTATTGGCCAACTAAAACATGTGTTCATGTTCTCCCTTAATCTAGGTGTCGTTCTACACGAGTATTATCCCAAGTCGAATATTAACCTTGGCCCCATCAAGTTTGACATATTTTAACATGGATAATACTGCCCTTCAACCTCTGTCTCAATCGTCTTAGCCCAACCAAGTTCAACGAGAAGCTAATACATACTGGGAGTGATCACTAATCAACCATCAGCTCCTATACCACTTGTTGGATTGATATAGCATAAATTGGTACTTTGACCTAAGCACATCATTGATAGGGAGTCTAAGTTTGCACTTATCAACATATTCAACTCACCTTCACTCAAAAATTTAAATTAATGAGTTAAAAGCCAATTAGGATATATTAAGTACTCCATTTTTTACCACATTTCCGACATGTGACTTATTTTGCCTAACAACCTCACACGTGCACCTCAAGAAGGATCATATTGTTTTTTTTTTTTTTTTTGGTAAAGAAAAGAAGGATCATATTTTTTTCTCCACCTAAAGATGGAGAAAACTTTCTCCGACTAATATTATGATTGGTGAGTTACCAAAAATGGGCATATCTCATTTTCATATTTAATTAAGTTAGCATGTATGATATTCATATTTGTAATCTATCAATCAGAGATCTAGATTACAAACTAAGGAAACTCAAACCATCACTTAATTTGAGTTTATTGTTGTAACTAAAAAAGTAGGGGATTTGGAATACTACAAATCCAGCCTAGATTAACATTCTAGAGAGATGTCCGATTGACTAGGATCCTTCTTCGTCATCCACTCATCGTGACAATACGTCCTCAATTCAGGCCACGTAAAACGCTGCATGCATGGGAATATATTCCCTTTCTTTTGAGTTCCAGATGGCAACCCAGTTTACTTCACATGGCCTAAAAATATAGGTTCTTTACACAGTTCATCAGGCTAAAGGAGATTGCAACTTGCGACAGAAAGGTCGCCGTCACATAATCATCAGGCTGATATAGGAATAAATCTGACGTACGGGTCGAGACCAAATATATTGTTCGCCCCGTATAAATAAACCCTTTTTATCTCCACTATTATTCTTGCAAAAAACCATATTTTAAATTGGAAAAGATAAGAGGCGGCCCAAGAAAGTGAATCCACTGCACAACTGATGAGTTTCTATAAAAAGGACCTCAGAGCCAAGCCAGTTTCTCACAAGCTGACCTCAAAGCAAGAGCTGAAAAGCACGCGAGCTCACAAACAGAGACTATTATCTCGAGGCTCCGGATACGTCGTCTTCATCAGGCAGCATGGACACGACGCTGGCAGGGCTCGTGCGCGATAAGCCGGTGGTGATATTCAGCAGGAGCTCGTGCTGCATGAGCCACACCGTGAAGTCGCTGATACTGAGCTACGGTGCGAACCCAAAGGTGTACGAGCTTGACCAGATGCCGAACAGAAACCAGATCGAGCGCGCGCTGGTCCAGCTCGGGCGGCGCGAGGTCGTCCCCACCGTGTTCATCGGCCAGAAGTACATCGGGGGCGCGAACGAGCTCATGAGCCACCAGGTGCGGGGGACTCTGGTCCCTCTTCTCCGAGAGGCCAGAGCTATTTGGGTATAGAGACTAACGCACTTGCATCTTTCTTCAGTTTTTCCCTTAGAACAACGATAATACGTCTAACATACACGAGTCAGATTTTATTACGAATATGAAAAGGCGGACTTTTTGGTAGCTGCGTTCTCTAACCCCAATGGCTGCACGCTATGGAAGATAACAGCCTTCTTCTCTGGTCTTTTTTCCCCTTGCCTTTTGAGGTCTTTTTATGTATGGGAAGTCCCTGTATTGTTCTAAGTTAGGTTTTGAGGTGATGAGAAAGAACAGCGGTGGCAAACTTCAAACGTGTAAGCGCCCTATTTTAAAGTCAATGAAGTAAAGCTTCTGAGCATGAAATTGCACTGTATCGCTCTGTATACACTCTTTTGGCATCAAATGATATGTGAGTCCCTCGGAGAGAGAGAGAGAGAGAGAGAGGAGGGAGATGCATGGAGCTCATGTCTGATCTAGGCTAGATCTGGCTGGTTGATGTGTGTTAGAAAGCGCATGAACTACATAGGTGAGCTGCATACGAGCAGAACATATAGCAGGAATTGGACAAAAAACAAGTAACATTTTTATGATATAATCCAAAAGGATCATTGTTTGATGATTATTGGACCGCCTAATTACCAAAGATCCTATTATGGTAAAAAAAAAAATTAGAGAATTCGAGAGCCCGACAGGTGTGTACAGTTCAAGTGTATTGAACTCACATGTACCGGTGCAAATAAACATGATTCTAATCAGGTTAAACTCGCATCAGATATAGATATGTAGATGCAGTGTGTCATGATTCGAGAGAATTACTCGAATTGAAAATTCTAAATAAATAGCAAATGTATTAAATAATGACCGGTGATTTGAGTTTCGAGAGACGTAAGACCCATCAAATTTAATGATTCTTATATACAAATGATCAGGCGATCTGAAATGATCCCCAATTCCACTAGCTTCTTAGCACGAAAGCATCGATGTGATATCGTCCTTTTGAAGTTTTGGACTGTCCATGGCCCCATTTCTGTTGTACCATATGCTTAATCAAATGTTAAGTGGGGGCATGCAACTCTTTTGGCTAGAAGCAGGCATGTAATGCAGGCGATTCGCTACCAAAGAAGAAAGATTTCGAATCGTTCTCTTGCAATCGATCATGACGAAGTCTGTAGAATTTTCGCGAAAACGTGATACAAATATAATTCACAAAATAAGAATTTAACTATTACAATATTTCCTTACACCACATACAACACTCTTACAACTCTACACAAGCCTCCTCTCACTCTCACATGCATACATAGCACACTCTACACAACACACTCTCAAGACCCCTGCACGCATACCCACTCACTCTTTATCTCTCTACACTTACAACACACACACCTCACGCATGCACTCCACACCACTTCACGCACACACTCAAGGGGCAAGAGCCCCTATTTATAGGGTGTAAGGTCGGTCAATGAACAGCCTTCCACACTCCTATTATTATTTTATTATAAGTTGTTGATCATTTGTCAACAATTGCGGCCGAGGAACTATCAAAGAAAAATCTGGAAGAGTATAGAGAGATCTGGAGAACTCCAGAGAGAAGAGGTGCTTTTTCTCAACAGAGTCGCGGCCAATCAAGCTTAATTTTGAAATTATGTGCGTTTCAGTAGCAGTATCATTGGAATCCGATTGGCTAAAAAAAGGAAGTTATGTTCATTGACGAAGGGGCGGACGTGCTCAGTGCCACCTACCGAAAGCCGAACGAGAAAGAGGCAAAAAAGTCAGGCCCGTAGGTGGATGTTCCATCATCGATAGTCGAAAAAGGTTCCATCATTAGTAGGCGAAAAAGTGTTTTCCATTCAAGGAAAATCTCGCCCTAAAAAGTAAAGAAAATGAATTCGTCTTCCAAAACGAAGGAAAAGCTATTTCATTTATCTCCACTTCAACATGCTGTCAAGATCAAAATAAAAATGGGTTAATACCACACATGTGACAAATTTATTCCAGACTTTTTTTTTTATCACCAAAAATCCCAAACCTGATCACGCGACAAATTTACCCCAAACTGGTAGACTTGTGATAAATTTACCCTCTGTTAATTTTTGTTAAATTTTATTGTCAAATTATTAAGTTAAATGACACGTGATAATTGATTGGTAGACCGATTTGAGATTTTACGATCCATTTGTTAATTTTTTTTGTGGTATTAATCTAATTTAGCGAATAGTATATTTGTCACAAATTTATCAATTTGAGATTTTTTGCGGTCAAATAAATTAGTTTAGAGTAAATTTGTCATAAATGTACCAGTTTATGATTTTTTTTTATAGTCGGTTAGGGTAAATTTGTCACAAGTATACCGGTTTGGAGTTTTTCATGGTCAAAAAAATAGTTTTTGGTAAATTTATTACGGAGTGTCTTTCTTTGGTTTTCAGGGTATTAACCCAATAAAAAAAAAAGAAAGAAAAATGCCACCCAATTTCCCCTCTTCAAATCTATATAGCCCTCACCTAAGTAGCACTGACACGCGACATGGGCACGTGACACAATACGACACGACACGTCATTTCTTAAAAATAAAAATTTCACATTCCGACACGTTATATATTAAATAAATAATTTTATTTTTAATTAATTTGATTTAAATTCACAAATATAAAAAAAAAAACTTACAATAAATTTACACTAATAATATTAATAAATCTATTCATAGAAAATTTAAAAAACATATTCATAATTAATACGTGCCTATATTTAAAAAAAAAAAATTTTATTTTAACAAAAATTATTTCCCTCAAACCCTCCCCCTCATTTCTCTCTTCCCCTCTTCCTCCCGCGCCACCACCCCATAATCCCCCCTTCGATTTTTGCGGCGCTGCCCCTACTCTCTCTCTCCCCCTCCTCTTCCCCCTACGCCCCCACCTGCTCCCTACGCCCCCCATCAATCACCCCAGCCCCCTCAATTTCTTCCCCTTCTCTCCTCTCTCTCTCCCCCTCCCTTTCCCCCTACGCCACCACCTGCTCCCTGCGCCCCCCATCAATCGCCCCCATCTCCCTCGATTTCTTCCCCTTCTCTCCTCTCTCTCTCCCCCTCCCCCTCCCTTTCCCCCACGCCACCACCTACTCCCCGCGCCCCCATCAATCCCCTCCATCCCTGTTCTTCCCCTGCTCTCTCTCCCCCCCCCCTCCCCTCCCCCACGCCACCACCTGCTCCCCGGCCCCATCAATCACCCCCTTAGTTTCTTCCCTCCTATCTCTCTCTCCCTCCCCTTCACCCCACGCCACAACCAGCTCCCTCACCCCCTCAGTTTCTTCCTCCTCGTCGCACGATCTTTTCAGCTCTTTCGGTCGCCTCATCGCAGTCGCTCGCCTCCGGCCCTTCCTCCTTCGCAACACCTGCAGCCTCTCGACCGGCCCTCCATCACAGCGTCGCCTTAGTTTATGCTCTTCCTCTCGCCGTCGTGGCCTCACTTCCACTTCCTCAGCCTCACCTCCACCCACCATCGTCTTCTTCAATAGTCTCTCTCTCAGACATCATCTTCTTCAACAATCTCTCTCTCTCGGACACGCATGTCAAGAAAAGTTGACCACGTGTCGGAAAATTCAGCACGCATTGACCACGTATCAGAAAGTGTCCGAGCGTGTCCGAGCATGTCGGACACAACACGGAAGCTTCGGCAACGTGTCTGTGCTTCATAGGCCTTCACTGGCTTCAAGGCTAATTAGTCAAAAGTCCTAAATATATTGTGTGGCAAAATTTTTTATTTAGTCAATTTAATCATAAATCTTTTGATGATTTATAAATATAGTTCTTTCAGCCAATTTTGGTCGAAGATCGTTGATGTAGATACCAATCACATAGAAATGACTACATTGACAAATTATTAAAAAAATTTAGGACTAAATTGATTAAATTTTTTTGGCAAAAAATTAACCAAATTGAATCAATTGAAACTGACTTGATTTTCGTGCAATATATTTATGATGGGAAAAGTATTAAAAAGTCATAATCATATTGCATTGATGTTAATTAAGTCCTAGACCTTTTAATGATGTCAATTTAGTAATAAATATTTTAATGGTGTCAATTGAGTCTCAAACCAAATGACTCCCAAACATTTTGAATTAATGTCAATTTAGCCATAAACATTTTGATTTAGTGTCAATTTAGTCATTTCGACTAATTTTGGCTGGATATTACTGACATAGACACCGATTCGATTACATGGTATTGCCGGCACTGACGTTGATAATTTTTTATGATATTTTAATTTTAATTTTTTTTAATTTTTTTCTAATTTTTTCTTCCTTTCCTCTTCTTCTTCTTCTTCTTCTGCTTCTTCTCCTTCTGCTTCCTCTTCTTTCTTCTTCTCCTTTTGCTTCTTCTTTTTCTCCTTCTCCTTCTTCTTCTTTCTCTTTCTTCTTCTTCTTCTCCTTTCTCCTCCTTTCTCCTTCTTCTTCTTTCTCCTTCTCCTCCTTCCACTTATTATGCTTCTTCTTCTCTTTCTTCTTTTTTCTCCTTCTTCTTTTGCTTCTCCTTCTCATTCTCCTTGTCCTACTTCTTCTTCTTCTTCTCCTCACCCAAGCGAGGGTTTGCCTCCCCCAACTAAATCCGATGAGGTTGCTGGGTAGCCTCATTGGATTTGGCCAAGTAACCTTGCCGAATTTGGCCAAGGGAGCCCTCACCAAGGCTCACCCCAGCAAGGGTCGACCCCCCTAGGCCAAATCTAGTGCGGTCAACCCTCGTTGGGGTATAAACCCAAGCGAGATCAAGTGAGCTCGGCCCTCGCTGGGGCGATACCTAACGAGGCCACCCTAGCATGGACGAGGATCGGCCTCCCCAAGCCAAATATGGTGAGGTCGACCCTTGCCAGGGCTTGGCCTCGCCATGGTGATTTATGACCAGCCCACTCGACCGTGGCCAGTCACTTGCAAAATGAAGAAGAAGAAATGAGAAAAAAAAAAGAATAAAAATATAAATAAAAAATATTAAAATATTATTAAAAATTGTCAACATTGGCATTGACGATGCCACATAAGCGAACTAGCCTTCACGTCAGCAATATTCTATCAAAATTAGCTGAAAGGACTAAATTGGCACCAAATAAAAGATTTATGCCTCAATTCGCATTATTAAAATGTTGAGAACTGAAATAGCACCAACTTAAAAAGGTTTAGGACTTACCATTAAAAGGTTTAGGACTTAATTTTTATGACTTTTTTGACACTTTTCCTTATTTATGACTTTTTGAACAATTTCCCCCCATCACAATACTGTTCTACTAGATCTATAGATAAGTTTCACATGAGTAGTGTTCTTATTTCAAAGCATGCAATCGCATTTACGGGATTGACAATAAGAAATGAATTGTTCCATCGGATTCTGTAAGTTACACAATCCATCTTATTACGTAATATCGAGGTACATATGTTACAATACAATTTCACAAGAAATATGTCTTCATCTCAAAATCAATAGTGTCCACAAGGCATCGCAAGCACGTATGATGCACGATCACTCGAATTCTTATACTTACCTATGTGCTTTAACTCCTAATGCAGAAAAATCATGGAAATGCATCATGTATTTGATTGACGACGACCATGACCTGAACTTGATTGGCCATCTATAGTTAGTCTTCTCAATATGCATTGCTCAGATGGCAGTGGGCACCGTACACTGCTGATAGTTCGTGCGTCAGATGTAGCTAATAGCATGCTTTCCATGGCAAAACTCATCTCCTTTTTCCGGTTCACATAGATCAAACTCCGAATGGGAATCGATTTAGACATATGCATAATTTGAACACGTGATGACATGCGCTCTAATGTATGTGTGCACATTCGAAGGAAAAACACTATGCAATGCTTCATTAAACATCTTACGCTGCCCGCCGAGAATGGAAGGAGTTAAAACAGAGAATTACAAAGAATGTCGGCCACCCATCCAGGGTAATGGCAACCGTGTTCTTTTTCCCATTGTGACTCCATAAAAGAGAGCGTGGCGAATATAAGATCAAACCTGCTATGACGCAACAACTCGGAAAGGTACCTCTGGTTTTGCACTATAGAAATATCCTAAAGCTTGGTGAACCACATAAGAGTAAGACAAGAATATTAGGCAACCCCTCAGAGATTAGCACAGAGTTGTTCACTGCCTAATTTAAGGGCACAAGCAAGCAAACTAAGTTTGCATTTTCTTTTACGTGCTTTATCAACCAGCAAAAGATGCATGACGTACACATCCTTCAGCAAACATAATAGTCAGTTTAGTAACTGGGCTGGAAAATAAGGAACGAGCATGCCTTCCACTCATTACTGCTGTGATTCCTACCATCAACAAGTGCTACCAATCAAATCGGCGCCGAAATGGATCTTGCGGGAAGTAGAGCGTTGTGTGCATACTCTGAACAGAGCATCAGAAATAGCTTAGACATGGTGACGAGTCAGAGCTATCGGTCCTCCCTCACGATTCGATATGATCTCTCAAGAATGGTTTTCTTTTCTCTAGTTCGGCACTTCTTCTCCAAGCTTCTACTGCTGGGCGGGGTGTGGCATTGGCCTTGTTTATCTCCTCCGCGGAGAACTTGTGCTCTATGATTCCCAAAGGTCCGGGCTGCAACACCCTCACTTCTGTGTCCGCTTCTTGCTCCTACTGCCTGTGGACAGCGGAAATGGCATACCCGTCAAAAAGGCAAAGAACAAAAATAGAAAGAGAGAAAACAGAAAGGCCGAGATCATCCATAGCTATAGAAGAAATATTAACAAACTGGATATTGCAAACAGAGAAGCAAAAACGAGGGAGAAAAGGGATCAGCCGACCGCACATTACATAACCTCTATAACCAACAAGCCTACTTGTACAAAAAGAAGGCTTTTTTTCAGGGTCAAATATTAACTCGCCACAATGAGAACTGTCAAAGTCCTCCATGAACCGGCACAAGGACACAAGAAATTGATTAATACGTCCACAACCTCATCTTAAAAAGACAGAACGAAGGGGCAGGGATATAACAATCAACTATCATTCTCTAAGGTAATTAGCCAATTTGTAAAAGGCTCGAGCATGACATGACCACATTCCCACCTCATAACATCCAAAAACTCTGCTAAACATGGCTTATCAATATCAGGAAGAAAAGTTAGATACAGAAAGGATCAATCACTCTCTCTCTTTATTGACGCCTAAATTTTGGCTAAATATTTGAGATTAAGGGCGCGTTTGGTAACGTTTCTGTTCAAAAATTGTTCTAGGGAACAAAAATAGAAAAAAGTGTTTCTATTCCGAGGAATAATTTTTAACCAGAAAGATGCGTTTGGTAAATTTGTTCTGGGAATAAAAAATGAATATAAACACGTTTGGTAAATTTTATTCTTTTTTTATTTCTTTTAATTTTTTAATATTTTTATTTTATTTTTCATTTTTTCCTTTCTTTTTTATTTTTTCTTCTTTCGGCCGGTCGCTGCCTCCAAATCGGCGACGGGCCGGCAGCCTTTGCCCGGCCACGGCGAGGCTCGCCCTAGCCAAGGCGAGGCTCGGCCTCGCCGGGGCGGCGGCGCTCCCAACCGGCCAAAGAAAAAATAAGAAGAAAAGAAGAAGAAAAGAGAGAGAAGAAGAAGTGTTTTAACTTCAAAATCGTTTAACAACGAAACAAATTTTTTTTTTTGTTTTCATTTTTGTTCTTTTTGTGTTCTAACAAAAAAACAAAAAGTCTGTTCCAGAACACTTTTCAGGATAGAAAACATGCGGGGCCAAAATTGCACAAAAAATTAGAGACTAATTTGGCCATAACAAAAAAGATTTTTTGCATTACCTAGGAATTAATATCATTTGCATCTACTAAGTTGTGTTTTCTATTTTCTTTCCCTTATTTTATCCTATTTTCGGATAAATAAATTAAGAGAGAGAGGGGGGGGGGGAAGAGAGAGAAATGGTTTGAGGCTGGGCCCAGGTCCTTTTTATTTTCCGCGTGGGCCCAGGGCCCAGCCCTTTCATTTTCTCTCCTCCGGCCCGGCCCGGTCCGGCCTCCCTCTCTCCTTCTTCCTCTTTCTTCCTTCCTTCTTCGTCCCGGCAGCTCGCGCACGAGGGCAGCTACGGCAGAGAGAGTAGGTTTGACCGGCGACATAGGGGACAGCTCACAGGCGCCATCAAGCCGCCCATCGGAGCAGCGCGAAATCCGACGAGAAGCTCGGACGGAGGGGAAGTCGCCTTCAATGCCGAGCAGGCCGCCGTGGAGAAGAGGGGACGGGACACCGGTTCGGCCGAAGCAGGGCCGGTCGGTGCGTGGAGGACCGACGGCCGAAGCTCCTCCGTCGACCGACCCCCCCCCCCCCCAAGCCTATAAATAGGCCTTCCGCGAGCTCGGTTGAAGGCAGCAACACGAAGATAGAGAGAGAAATCTGAGGGGTTTCTTCGGAGAAAAATCCAAGAAGCCCGATGGAACCAAAACCCCACGTTTCAGCAGTGCGTTCTACCCGTTCGACGAAATGCTCAAACGAGAACTAGTTCCGTTTCTTTGTTTCGAGTGAAAACCGAGTGGTCCGGGCGTCAACCCGTTGGCGCCGCTCGACCTGCGGCGTAGCCGAGGCCGCTAGACCCGCGGCCACCCTCGTGGGTTTAGGGTTTGATGGGCCGGGCAACCCAAAAATGATTTACATTCTCCAAAAAATCAGAAAAAGCCTAAAAGATGGTTTTTATTCTCCACAAATGCATGGAAAATCCTTAAAAACCCAAAAACCTCATGTTTAAACAACATTACATTGGGTATTGGAAGAGCATTACTTGATTAACTAGTGTAATTAAGTCATCGATCATAATTTCTTGCTCGGGAGTAAAATGTTTCTCCCAATATTTTACTTGAATTTCTAATTAATCCATCCCAAATTAATTAGTGTCGATTCCTATTTGAAGTTGACTTACAAATTAAAAATTCAAACCATAAGTTGTGAATTGATAGGCTTGAGAGAGCTCGGGTTATACCTAATATTTAGCGAGCCATTAACCTCCAACCGCGCTCGCAAGTAAGAGGGCACTAAAAAGGGAGTAAGAGGGCGCCGAAAAGGGAGGTCGCAAACTCTTGATGATTTCTTGATCAGATCAAATCATTGTCCATATCCCAGGAGATCAATTTCTATCCCAAAAATTAAACCCTGCCAATGTTAAGAGCTCCGTTCTTAGACCAAAATGACACAATGCAGCAAGCGAAAGCTGCCGAGCTTCATGCGGATATTGACCGGCGCATAAGTCATCACGCCCCCACGCATCCACCTTCGAGTCTCTCCAATTATTCCAACAATTAAACATCCAATTCACCGACCAAAAAAAAACATCCAATTTGACCCACGGAAAAATTACATAGACATAGGTTTCCTGGCATTGGAAACTCATGCCCCCACAATCCACCATGTCTCCTTAGAATCACTGATTCATCCGCATGGGCACATGATTCACCCTCCTCCCTTCTCATTATCACAAATGTACAAGAAAGTGTCGGTATTTGTAGTACAAGAGAAGAAAAATGAATCAAAAAGAATATATACACAATATTGTTTTTCCTAAAATATTCTATGTCTATGATCTGCTATATCAATTGTAATCTCAATAGATAAGATCAAATTCTTCCTCCAACAAGTCCAAAGGCCAATTGCAACTACTGGCGAAGAATAACACGATTACAATATGCAGACGTTGAATGCATACTTTTCTTTTCCTTTTTATGCGGCGAATATATCAGCACTGAGGCTAAGCAGCATATTCCCTTGCCAAATCCAACAAACCGCGACATGTGCAGAGGAAACGATAACGTTGTGGGGCCGTCGTGGGAATATATTTTTCTTCTCGTACGGATGTTTCTGTTGACCAATGCTTTTTTTTTTTTTTTTCAGTAAATTAGACGATAATTGAGACTTTACCATTCCATTGAGGTCAATGCTTCCTTAGTATCTAATGTTTTCTCTCACTTTCCTTCATCTTTCGGTTTATATTATATGTTGAAATCTGTGCAAAGCCAGTAAGATGAAGCAAAGCATCTTTTGCTTCAGCATATTTTCCGAATCAGCGATGACTACTTGGGTTCGTTACGTTTGTTTGGTTTATTACACTTTTTTGGTTGAAAATCATGTTCTGGGAGGCTTCCTAAATATATTTTCGACCCTTTTTCGAGAATTACATATACATACTTTGCGCACATTTTGTGCCTATAAATGCAAATTATGAGAGTGAGTGTTAAGATTCGAATTTTTGCATAATGCAAAATCATCCAATGTATGCATTGGGTTTTTTTTTAGGTTAGCACTATGTTTTGATGATGTTATGAGTACATAACACAATTTGAGAAGTAAATTATTGTGGCCTGAATGTAGAAATGGGGTAAGAGTACATGAGTAGATCTGTCAAACCAATGGATTTGGTTGATTGAATTGGATATGGTCTAATCCAAATTGACTTATTTTCATATAATACAAATTGACACCTATCTGACCCATACCTAACACATACTTGACCCAACCTATGTTGTAAAAACACTTCCATATTTAACCAAGTCTGAGAAACTTATATTAAAAAAAAAGGTAAGAGAATAGAGTGAACAAACACAAATTTGAGTGAGGCAAGAGAGTGAAGAGAAAATTATAAATGTGGGTCTCACTAAGTAAGTTATTGACCCATTTATGACCCATATTGCTTTATATTTACCGAATATAACCAACCCATATAACTCAACCCATCAGATATAGGTTGAGAAATGAGTTTATAACCTATTTTGACAAGTCTAGTGTTGAGGCTTCAAGGAAATAATAATACCTCAAGAGACTAAAGTATGCATTAGATTCCATGATCAATAACTAATTCATATAAAAGTTCAATTGGTTAGAGAGTAGCGCAAGCTGTACATCATACAACAAGACAATTTGTATTGAAGGAGGTAGATTAGCATTTTCCTTTGGGCTTTGCTAGCATAACAGTTTTTGGGATACCGTGAGAATAACAGTTTATTGTGAATTACAACTTCTTGAAGAAGTGGGTTTCACAACAGTTTATATTATTTGTAATTTGATTTTTCATGGTCTAAAGTATACTGTTATTCTCTAGCATGGAACTTGCCAGCATTGATGAGTGAACAAAATGTGAATATTTGAAGTACAGGCAACTCAAGAAATTAACAATAACAAGTCTACATTCACAATTGCAAATATGATTCATAAGTCCTAAGAAGGCCATAGCACAAAAATAGGATTGTAACATACATATTTCTGTTGTCAAACCTAGTGTTATTGAAGGTAGAAGCAATCAATGATCAAGAACGAGAGACAAAATAGCACGAAAATTCTATGTGATTTGACCAATGCAACCTAGTGGATGGGAGAACGACCATAAAAACATACATTATAATCATTAAACTATAATAGGCAATCACTATCTTTTAAGGACAGCTTGATGTGGACAATAGAAGTTTGATTTCTTCTTTTATGGAAATTGCTAATGAAGAGCCTAAGTTCAAGTCAATCAATTAAATATTTATTTAAACCAATCTTTTTAAGTTAGTAAGTTATTAGCCAGCTAAGACATGTGTCCTGCTCTCCCTTAATCTAGGTGTCATTCTGCACTAGTCTTATCCCAAGGTGAATTCAACCTTGGCCCCATCAAGTTTGGCATATTTTAACATGGATAATATTTGCCCATCAACCTCTACCAAAATCACTTTGGCCTTGCCAAGCTCAACGAGAAGCTGATACATATTGGTGGTGATCACTAATCAACTATCAACTCGTATACCACTTGTTGGACTGATGTAGCATAAACCAATATTTTCACCTGAGGACGTCACCGATAGAAAGTCTAAGTTTGCGTTCATCAATATAATTTAACTCACATTCACTCAAAAGTTTAAATTAGTGCATTGCGAACCAATTAGATATATTAAGTGCTCCACTTGACATCACATTTCTAACATGTGACTTATTTCACCTAACAACATCATATGTGTACCTTAACAAGGACCATATTTTTTTTCTCCACCTAGATGCAGAGAAAACTTTGTCTGACTAACATTATGATTGGTAAATTACCAAAAATAAGCATATCTCATTTTCATATCTAATTAAGTTGGCACATGTGATATTCATATATGCAATTTACTACTAAGAAGTCCAGATCTGGGATGAAGGAAACTCATACCACCACTTAATTAGAGTTTACAGCTTTAAGTAAAAAATAAATTGGTTTGGAATACTACAAATCCAGCCCAGATTGCCATTCTGGAGAGATGTCCGATTGATTAGGATCTTTCTTCGCCATCGGCTCATCGTGACAACACCTCCTCAATTCAGGCCACGTAAAACACTGCATGCATGGGAATATATTCCCTTTCTTTTAAGTTCTAGATGGCAACCCAGTTTCCTTCACCTGGGCTAAAATATAGGTTCTATAAACTGTTCATCAGGCTAAAGGAGATTGCAACTTGCGACAGAAAGGTCGCCGTCGATGATCATGAGGCTAATATAGGAATAAATCGAACGCAAGGATCGGGACGAAATATATTGTTCGCCCCCCATGAAGACTGCAAATAAACCCTTTTTTTTATCTCCACTATTATTCTTGCAGAAAACCATATTTAAATTGCAAAAGATAAGAAGCGCCCCAAGAAAGCGAATCCACTGCACGACCGATGAGTTTCTTCTATAAAAGGGACCTCAGAGCCAAGCCATTTTCTCACAAGCAGACCCTAAAGCAAGAGCTAAAAAGCACGCGAGCTCACACACAAAAAACTATTACCTCGAGGCTCCGGATACTTCGTCGTTCGTCAGGCAGCATGGACACTACATTGGCCGGGCTCGTGCAGGACAAGCCGGTAGTGATATTCAGCAGGAGCACGTGCTGCATGAGCCACACTGTGAAGTCGCTCATACTGAGCTACGGGGCGAACCCGACCGTGTACGAGCTCGACCAGATGGCTAACAGAAACCAGATCGAGCGCGCACTGGTCCAGCTCGGGCGGCGCGAGGTCGTCCCCACAGTGTTCATCGGCCAGAAGTACATCGGTGGTGCGAACGAGCTCATGAGCCACCAGTTGCGGGGGACTCTGGTCCCTCTTCTCCGAGAGGCCAGAGCTATTTGGGTATAGAGACTAAAGTTGTTGCATCTTTCTCCAGTTTTGCCCTTACAATAACGATAACAAGTCTAAGATACACGAGTCAGACCGTGTTACGAATACGAAAAGGCGGACTTTTTGGTGCCCTTGTGTTCTAACCCTAATGGCTGCACGCTATGGAAGATGACGGTCTTGTTCTCTGGTCTTTTCTCCCCTTGCTTTTTGATGTCTTTTTATGTATCTGAAGTCCCTGTGTTGTTCTGAGTTAGTTTTTGGGGCGATGAGAAAGAACAGCGGTGGCAAACTTCAAATGTGTAAGCGCCCTATTTTCATGTCAATGAAATAAAACTTCTAAGTGTTAAATTGCATTCTATCGCTCTGTATACACTCTTTTGGCATCAAATGATATGTGAGTCGCTCACAGAGAGAGAGAGAGAGAGAGAGAGAGAGAGAGAGAGGTAGGGAGGGAGGGAGATGCATGGAGCTCATGTCTGATCTAGCTGGTTGATGTGTATTAGAATGCGCATTAACTGCATACAAGCAGAACATATAGCAGGAATTGGTGGAGCGAAGCAAAGAGAAGGACCAAAAACAAGAAATGCATTTCTTATATAATCCAAAAGGATCATTGTTTGATGATTATTGCACTGCCTAATTAATAGAGATCCTATCATGGTAAAAAAAAAAAAAAATTAGAGAATTTGGGAGTCTCAACAGGTACAGAATTGACTGAAGAGTTTAAGTAAATTGAGCTCACATGTACCGGTGCAACCAAACATGGTCCTAATCAGGTTTAACTCGCATCAGATATAAATATATAGATGCAATATGTCGAGATTCGAGAGAATTATTCGAATGGAAAATTCCAAACAAAAAGTGAGTGTATCACATAACAACCTTAAGTTTCGAGAGACATAAGACCCATCAAATCTAATGATTCTTATACATTGGGCTCCTCCATATGATCGGGCGATCCAAATTGACCCCCAATTCCACTAGCTTCTTAGCACGAAGGTATCGATGCAATATCGCCCTTTGAAGTTTTGGACCGTCAATGGCCCCCTTTCTGTTGCACTGTAAACTTAATCAAACGTGGGGAATGCAACTTCCTTGGCCAGAAGCAGACAGGTAATGCGGGCGATTCGCTACCAAAGAAGAAAGATTTCGAATCGTACTCTTGCAGTCCGTGACGGAGTTGCGGCCAATCAAGCTTAATTTAGAAATTATGTGTGTTTAAGTGGCAGTATTATTGGAATCCGATTGGCTAAAAGAAGGAAGTTAGGTTAATTGACGATGGGGACGTGCGAAGTGACACCTACCGAAAGCCAAACAAGAAAGAGGCAAAAAAGTTAGGGCCGTAGGTGTATGTGCTATCATCAATAGTCGAATAAGTGTTTCCCATTTAAGGAAAATCTCGCCCTTAAACTAAGGAAATTCGTCTTCCAAAACGAAGGAAAAGCTTTTTCACTTATCCCTACTTCAATGTGCTGTCAAGATCAAATTAGTTTCTTTACTTGCTATCCAAGGATTCCAATACGGTTCGGACGAGCTTAGCTTTCCCACTTCCCTTCGATGCGCAAGTATAATCTTTTAATTTCGACAAGTAAATTTTATAGTGTTAGGCATAAAGGTAGGTTTGAATTCTCTCTATTTGGGAAAGTAATTTATATCTCAAATTTATCCCCTAAAAGAGAGAATACATAGATTGATTTGATTTGAATGACTAATATTTGTTCTTCTTTTTTTCCTATTTCTTCCTTTATTTTCTTTTTTTTTCCTCTCCATATGATGTTTGTGCACACTTGCCGCCGCCGCCACCACCACCCGTCACCCCTCTACTAGAACCACGCATCCCTCTATCCCTCTCCTCATGAGCAAAGGTCACTATCTCCAGTCCGAGGTCGCCGACCTTATGTACCCTCCAATATAGGATCCCCTGAAGCAATTCACCTCCTTAACCTTGATTGGGTGGCCGAGAAAGTGAGAGGATATGGCTGTATCTAGGTCTTTCGATGAATTGTTGGCATGTCAATTTTTGAGGAAAAAAATGCAAATGTACACCTAATCTAGAAGATCTCTACCACAAGAAATAAGAAAACACTATTAATCATGCTCAAATGACGAAGTGTCGATCTTCTTCTCCCGAGATTAGGGCTTGAAGTACCATTTGTGTACACTCTCTTAAGCCACCCATAAAAGCACGAACATCTGTGTCCCCAACAAATCGCTAAGGTATAAGCAAGGTGGAGGGATCACATAACTCATGAGATGATAGTCATTTTCTAAATGTAGCTGGAAACTTCAACACCAACAAGGGGAAAATGAAAAAAAAAAAAACATAAGTTTTTTCTTTCCTTTTTCATTTGAAACTACCTCCTGATGCTACGGTCAAGTTCCAATTTCTCCCGCGTTGCATCGTCTTTCAGCAGCTTTCAATTTATGAGAACCTTTATTGCAAATACTCCTAACTAAATCTTTGGCACTTCATATAAGCCAATGCGTGGTGGCTCTTTAAGTATCTGATGGACGGAAGAAAAGAGAGACTATTTAAACCGCGTGTCATGGATGGTCTGACTTTCCAGGCTGCATGTACGTGGCAGAACCTGGCCTTTTAAAATTACATGATGCGTCTTTTCAAGGAAAAAGCATATTATATATCTTTTCTTATCTCTAGACAGAGGAGAAAAGTGGATGCAACTCACGTCACTCCCCTGATTCGATTAGGTGGCTCGAATGCTAAGAATAAGGAAAAAAGAAAGGAGAAAAGAAGAAAAAGAAACAGAGAAGGGAGGATGAAGTGGGTATTTCGTTCGGTGATTACATGGATCCATGTAAGATTCAGACATTATCATTATCAGTAAAACAATCTTATCTTCTGTCTGTGTCTATCTTTTTATGGTCAGTTGAATAAATGATTCGTTAAGCTACTTGAGTCAAGTGCAAAACAAGCCTACATAGCAGAAGGCATTGCAGTTTATTAAGCTCGAGTCGAGAAAGATTATGCATGCTTCTCCAGAACCCTGAAGCGAAAAAAGATCATCTAAGAGCATAATTAGAAAAGTTGCAATTATATATCAGTATGTTGATGCATTGCATGTGATACGAATATTATCAGTCTAGTGTTGAGGTCCATGCCAGTTGCGCAACAAGACCGTGAAATCCACCATAATCATGAGACAAAAGAGAAATAATCGAGAAATAGAGAGATGGGCACACAGTAAGTTATGTCTCTCAATCCCAAGTTTTGATCACACCCAAGTAATCCCTCCGATTACACCGAATCAATTTTCTCCCATTGTTTCACACTATCGCTCACAGTATTTTCTTCACAAAGCTCAAAGAGAGAACCCGAGTAATACCCTCAAAAGGCTCTCATGTGTAATACTAATAGAATGTTGCAAATAGGAACTTAAATCTTGTATTTCCAAGACCCAGGCGCCCACTCCATGCCTCGTATGGCCGCGCACCCAGGCTCCGCCAACTATGGGCGGCTGTAATATGACCATAACTAGCCTATGGTTGCCCATACTCTAGGATGACCCATTATGCATAACTTTTTTATGATACTCTGCCCAAAGTTTATTGTATTGCCCCACCATTGCCTAGTTATCTAGATTGATTTCCACAATTATAGGTGAAAATTATCCAATCAATCCTAAACATATTAGATGGATATTAATTCAATCCTAGACTTTTCAATTTTGTCAATCTAGTTATCAATTTTTACATGAAATTCTAATATAGTCATTTTAGTTAATTTTCACTGAAAATCACTAATATAGTGGTCCATTCATCACTGGCCATTCAATGTGGCACACCACCACATTAGCTATTTTCGGTGGAAATTGATCGAAAGGACTGCACTAGAATTTCATACAAAGATTTGAGACTAAATTGGCAAAATTGAAAATTTAAGTCCAAATTGGCATACGTATAACGTGTTTAGAACTATATGGAAAATTTTCCCCAATTATGTTATAGACTGATGACTGCATGCTTTGGCAGACACAAAAACTTAGATTAGGGCCGACGAGACAAGAAGTTCTACAAAATGTTAGCTCGAGGGGGCAGATAATTGATATTTTTAGGAAATTTCTTTTACTACATCCTATAATTATTAAATACTAGGTATAGTGCACATCTAACAATCAGGTCGATGCTGTCTGCCCTAAACATGATCTCGATGGGTTTTGTCCAAATTGTCTAAAAGCAGAGCGATATTTTCCTATTATCTCACCGGAAATTTCAGTTATGATTGGCCTAGACAGTACCGACCAATCGTTTTGTCCAAAGGCCAATTGCTATTACTGGTGAAGAATAACACGATTACAATATGCAGAAGTTGATGCATATTTTTCTTTTCCTTTTCATGCGGCGAATATATCAGCACTGAGGCTAATAAGCATATTCTCTTGCCAAATATGACAAACTGCGAGATGTGCAGAGGCAACGATAACGTTGTGGGGCCTTCGTCGGAATATATTTTTCTTCTCGTACGGATGTTTCTTTTGACCTACGATTTTTCTTATTTTTCAGTAAATTAGACGATAATTGAGACTTTACCATTCCATTAAAGTCAATGCTTCCTTAGATTCTCATATTTTGTCTCACTTTCCTTCATCTTTCGGTTTATATTATATGTAGAAATCTGTGCAAAACCCAGTAAGATGAAGCAAAGCATCTTTGACTTCAGCATATCTTCTGAATAAGGGATGACTACTTCGATTTGTGACATTAGTTTGGTTTCTTACATTTTTTAGGTTGAAAATCATATTCTTGAAGGCTTCCTGAATGTATATTCGACCCTTTTTCAAGGATTACATATACGTACTTTGCGCACGCTTTGTGCCTATATAAATGAAAATTACGAGAGTGAGTGTTAAGATTTGAATTCTTGAACAATGCAAAATCATCCAATGTATGCATTGGGTTTTTGTGGCCCACACAATATTTTGATGATGTTATGAGTACATACCACAATTTGAGGGGTACAACATACTGGCTTGAATGTGGAAATAGGTTAAAAGTATATGAGTAAACCTATCAAATGAATGGATTGGGCTGAGTCAGGTCGGATATGGTCCAATCTTAATTGACCAATTTTCATGTAACACATATATAGTGATAGATATCCAACTGGACCCATACTCAACACATATTTGACCTAACCTATATTGTCAAAACACATCCATATTTAACTGAACCTAGGAAACTCATATTCAAAATGAGGTGAGAGCACAAAGGAAACAAATGCGAGATTGAGTGAGAGCAAGAGAGAGTGAAGAGAAAATCATAAATGTGGGTCGAGTCTAAGTAAGTTGTTGACCCATTTAACACTCGTATTATTTTAAGTTTTATCATTATAAACTCATTTGTGACATATTTACCAAATATAACCAACCCATATAACAACTCAACCCATCAAATATGAGTTAAGAAATGAGTTTCTAATCTATTTTGACAGGTCTAATGTTGAGGTTTCAAGAAAATAACAATACCTCAAGAGACTAAAGTATGCATTAGATTCTATGATTGATACCTAATTCATATAAAAGTTAAATTGTCAAGAGAACAGCGCAGGTTGTATATCATATAACACGACAATTTGTATTGATGAAGGCAGATTAGCATTTTCCTTTTTCTTTGGCATGGAGCTTGCCAACATGAATAAGTAAACAAAGCATGAATATTGAGGCACAGGCAACTCAAGAAATTAACAATAACAAGTCTACTATCACAATTGCAAATATGATTCATAAGTACTAAGAAGGTTATAGCGCAAAAGTAGGATTATAACATACATATTTATGTGGTCAAACCTAGCATAATTGAAGGTAGAAGCAATCGATGATCAAGAACAAGAGACGAAATAGCACGAAAATTTATGTGATTTGATCCATGTAACCTAGTGCATAGGAGAGCGACCATAAAAAAATCCACTATAATCATTAGACTACAGTAGGCAATCACTATCTTTTAAGGATGGTTTGATGTGGACAATAGAATTCTGATTTCTTTATTTATGGAGATCATTGACGAAGAGTCTAAGTTCAAGTCTATCAATTACATATTTACTTAAATCAATTTTTTTAAATTAGTAAGTTATTGGCCAACTGAAACATGTGTTCATGTTCTCCCTTAATCTAGGTGTCGTTATGCACTAGTATTATCCCAAGTCTAATATTAACCTTGGCCCCATCAAGTTTGGCATATTTAACATGGATAATATTGCCCTTCAACCTCTGTCTCAATCGTCTTAGCCCTGCCAAGTTCAACGAGAAGCTAATACATACCGGGAGTGATCACTAATTAACTATCAGCTCCTATACTACTTGTTGGATTGATGTAGCATAAACTGGTACTTTGACCTAAGGACGTCATCGATAGGGAGTCTAAGTTTGCACTTATCAACTTAATCAACTCACCTTCACTCAAAAATTTAAATTAATGAGTTAAAAGCAAATTATGATATATTAAGTACTCCATTTTTTACCACATTTCTGACATGTGACTTATTTTGCCTAACAACCTCACAAGTGCACCTCAATAAGGATCATATTTTTTCTCCGCCTAAAGATGGAGAAAACTTTCTCCCACTAATGTTCTGATTGGTGAGTTACCAAAAATGGGCATATCTCATTTTCATATTTAATTAAGTTAGCATGTATGATATTCATATTTGTAATCTATCGACCAAAGATCCAGATTACGAACAAAGGAAACTCAAACCATCACTTAATTTGAGTTTATTGTTGTAACTAAAAAAGTAGGGGATTTGGAATACTACAAATCCAGCCTAGATTAACATTCTAGAGAGATGTCCGATTGACTAGGATCCTTCTTCGTCATCCACTCATCGTGACAATACGTCCTCAATTCAGGCCACGTAAAACGCTGCATGCATGGGAATATATTCCCTTTCGTTTGAGTTCCAGATGGCAACCCAGTTTCCTTCACATGGCCTAAAAATATAGGTTCTTTACACAGTTCATCAGGCTAAAGAAGATTGCAACTTGCGACAGAAAGGTCGCCGTCACATAATCATCAGGCTGATATAGGAATAAATCAGACGTACGGGTCGAGACCAAATATATTGTTCTCCCCGGATAAATAAACCCTTTTTATCTCCACTATTATTCTTGCAAAAAACCATATTTTAAATTGGAAAAGATAAGAGGCCGCCCAAGAAAGTGAATCCACTGCACAACTGATGAGTTTCTATAAAAAGGACCTCAGAGCCAAGCCAGTTTCTCACAAGCTGACCTCAAAGCAAGAGCTGAAAAGCACGCGAGATCACACACAGAGACTATTATCTCGAGGCTCCGGATACGTCGTCTTCATCAGGCAGCATGGACACAACGCTGGCAGGGCTCGTGCGCGATAAGCCAGTGGTGATATTCAGCAGGAGCTCGTGCTGCATGAGCCACACCGTGAAGTCGCTGATACTGAGCTACGGTGCGAACCCAACGGTGTACGAGCTTGACCAGATGCCAAACAGAAACCAGATCGAGCGCGCGCTGGTCCAGCTCGGGCGGTGCGAGGTTGTCCCCACCGTGTTCATCGGCCAGAAGTACATCGGGGGCGCGAACGAGCTCATGAGCCACCAGGTGCGGGGGACTCTGGTCCCTCTTCTCCGAGAGGCCAGAGCTATTTGGGTATAGAGACTAACGTACTTGCATCTTTCTTCAGTTTTTCCCTTAGAACAACGATAATACGTCTAACATACACGAGTCAGATTGTATTACGAATATGAGAAGGCGGACTTTTTGGTAGCTGCGTTCTCTAACCCCTAATGGCTGCACGCTATGGAAGATGACAGCCTTCTTCTCTGGTCCTTTTCCCCCTTGCTTTTTGAGGTCTTTTTATGTATGGGAAGTCCCTGTATTGTTCTAAGTTAGGTTTTGAGGTGATGAGGAAGAACAGCGGTGGCAAACTTCAAATGTGTAAGCGCCCTATTTTCAAGTCAATGAAGTAAAGCTTCTGAGCATGAAATTGCACCGTATCGCTCTGTATACACTCTTTTGGCATCAAATGATATGTGAGTCCCTTAGAGAGAGAGAGAGAGAGAGAGAGAGAGAGAGAGAGAGAGAGAGAGAGAGAGGGAGGGAGGGAGGGAGGGAGGGAGGGAGATGCATGGAGCTCATGTCTGATCTAGGCTAGATCTGGCTGGTTGATGTGTATTAGAAAGCGCATGAACTGCATAGGTGAGCTGCATACAAGCAGAACATATAGCAGGAATTGGACGAAAAACAAGTAACATTTTTATGATATAATCCAAAAGGATCATTGTTTGATGATTATTGGACCGCCTAATTACTAAAGATCCTATTATGGTAAAAAAAAAAAAAAAAAAAAAAGAATTAGAGAATTCGGGAGCCCAACAAGGGTGCAATTTACCGCACATTTCGAGTGTATTGAACTCACGTGTACCAGTGCAAACAAACATAACTATGATACGTTAAACTCGCTTCAGATCTAGATATGTGGATGCAGTATGTCATGATTCAAGAGAATTATTCGAATGGAAAATTCCAAATAAATAGCGAAGGTATCAAATAATGACCGGTGATTTGAGTTTCAAGAGACGTAAGACCCATCAAATCTAAAGATTCTTATATATTGGCTTGTACAAATGATCGGGCAATCTGAATTGATCCCCAATGCCACTAGCTTCTTAGCATGAAGGCATCAATGCGATATCGTCCTTTGAAGTTTTGGACTGTCCATGGCTCCATTTCTGTTGTACCATATGCTTAATCAAACGTTAAGCGGGGGCATGCAACTCTTTTGGCTAGAAGCAGGCATGTAATGCAGGCGATTCGCTACCAAAGAAGAAAGATTTCGAATCGTCCTCTTGCAATCGATCGTGACGGAATCGCGGCCAATCAAGCTTAATTTAGAAATTATGTGCGTTTCAGTAGCAGTATTATTGGAATTCGATTGGCTAAAAAATGGAAGTTAGGTTCACTGACGATGGGGGCGGACGTGCTAAGTGCTACCTACCGAAAGCCGAACGAGAAAGAGGCAAAAAAGTCAGGCCCGTAGGTGTGTGTTCCATCATCAATCATCGAAAAAAGTTCCATCATTAGTAGGCGAAAATGTCTTTTCCATTCAAGGAAAATCTCGCCATTAAAAGTAAAGAAAATGAATTCGTCTTCCAAAACGAAGGAAAAGCTATTTCATTTATCTCCACTTCAATATGCTGTCGAGATCAAAATAAAAAATAAAATAAAAAAGAAAGAAAAATGCCACCCAATTTCCCCTTTTCAAATCTGTGTAGCCCTCACTAGCTTCAAGGGTAATTAGTCAAAAAGTCCTAAATCTATTGTATGGCAAACTTTTTATTTAGTTAATTTATTCATAAATCTTTTGATGATTTATAAATATAGTTCTTTCAGTCAATTTTGGTTTAAGATCATTGACGTGGATATCAATCACGTATAAATGACTACATTGACAAATTATCAAAAAAAATTAAGACTAAATTGGTTAAATTTTTTTGACGAAAAATTAGCCAAATTGAAAAAATTGAAATTGACTTGATTTCGTGCAATATATTTATGACGGGAAAAGTGTTAGAAAGTCATAATCATATTACATTAATGTTAATTAAGTCTTAAACATTTTAATGGTGTCAATTCAGTAATAAACCTTTTAGTGGTGTCAATTGAGTCTCAAACCAAATAAGTTCCAAACATTTTGAATTAGTGTCAATTTAACCATAAACGTTTTGATTTAATGTCAATTTAGTCATTTCGACTCATTTTGGCTAAATATTATTGACATAGACATTGATCCACTTACATAATATTGTCGGCACTGATGTAAATAATTTTTATAATACTTCAATTAATTTTTTTTTCTAATTGTTTCTTCCTTTCTTCTTCTTCTTTTGCTTCTTCTCCTTTATTCTCCTTCTCCTCCTTCTCTTTCTTCTTCTTCCTCTTCTTTCTTCTTCTCCTTCTCCTTCTTCTCTCTTTCTTCTACTTCTGCTTTTTCTTCTTCTCCTTTTGTCACGCCCCGAACCCCGAGACACGTGAAACAACCCGCCATGGTCATGTAAATGCGACATTCCTAGATAGTATCGCCAACCCCAATTTACTTTTTAATGCGCAAGTGGAACTCATTAAGAAACCCCTTACAAAAGCATACGGGATAGGAACAGCAGGAACATCAATTCAAAATCAAACAACATACTTTCATACATCATCATCATTACAAGGTTTACGTACATCAACAGGATCCAGAGACTATGCACCAAAAATGGGTCAGAGTTTATGTGCATCAAAAAGGGGTTAGCATACACAACATAGATCAGCCCACCAAAAAGAGGAACAGTCCTACCACTACTAATCGGACTCGTTCGACGATCCCACATCCTCCACCTCTGACAACGCTGGGTCCGAAGACGATGGGTCATCCACCCTACCATCAGGAAGGTCAGCTACACCCTCACCCAGGATAGCATCCATCACGGCCAGTGGGATATCAAAACTGTCAAGTGGACCAATCCTAAAGCCATTGGCCCCAAAACGGAACCAAGCCCTATACCTATGGGGTACCCTAACATCTTCAATCTCTTGGATCCATACGGTAGTCCTGATCAACTCATAGACCCAATGGCTCCCATGATCAGGGAAGGTGTGCACCTGCTCGATAATCTGCACTAGGATGCCATTCTTCTCTGGGGGTCCCGCCATCTACGGTCCTGTAATATTTTCCCCAAACCGAGATGAAACTTTGTCTCAGCAAGTTCACCCCTCTTAAACCCCTATTAGAAAGTAAATGCGCCCTCAAGTAGCTTAGCCACGACATCAAGAAGACTTACCTCGTCTTAGCCCTCATCTACAGGTTAACACAATTTATATAATTCAACCACGTACAATTCTAATAACTCAACAATGGAAGTACAATCACGTCATCAAAACAACTCAATCACGGGGATCGTCTCAGCGATCAATCGACTCGGCCGATTACATGTCATTCTAGTAAATCAATTACTGCTCCCAATCTCGACCCTATAGGAAGGTTTAATAACCAGTGGCAATCACGGCCCCACTCGGCACGACCCGCAATTAGGTGGTAGTTCACGGCCTCATTAGGCACGACCTCTCATAGGTGGTCCATCACGGCCCTATTAGGCACGACCTCTCATGGGTGGTCCATCACGGCCCTATTAGGCACGACCTCTCATAGGTGGTCCATCATGGCCTAACTAGGCACAACCTCTAATAGGTGGTCCATCACGGCCCTATTAGGCACGACCTCTCATAGGTGGTCCATCACGGCCAATCTCCCATCAATTTCCACACTTAGGGTTTTCTAAAGAATCCTTATAAATCGCAATCACACTCAATTCGTCACAACCAATCATCAATTTCAAATTCTACAAGCACAACAACAATCGGCACGAAATTCTGAGCAACTAGGGTCAAAATAAATTTTTCGAGTTTTTTTTAATAATATTTTAATGAATTTCGGAATAAGATATATTATTAAATAATCCAACAATTTCGAAGCATTTATTTAAATCATAAATAAACTCCTTTAAGTCACATCAAGGTTTATTTTAAAAATAAACATACTTAACCATTAAACAAAACACACTTTACCTTAATTAATCACTTTAATATAATCCATAACTAATTAAGCCAATCTATCCACCTAATCTCAATCAACTTAAGCTAAACATACTTAAGGCATCATTAACTCGCTAATCGCGGATTAGTGAGGTAAACTCATCGGAATCACTTTCCAACGAGTCTCCGGTGAAGAGCACGACGACGCCAACGACAAACCTACACGGATCAACACCAAATGAGCACTAAAAGGGGACCAAAATGAGCTCGGAAGGGACTAGATCTTGCTGGTTTTTCCAGCAACTAACCAAGCTTGAAGGGTGGCGGAACGGCGGCTGAACGGACGAGAAATGGCGGAGGAGAACCGACGACAGCTTGAGCAACAACCGGCGGAGGCTTGAGCGGACGAACGGCGGTGACGGGAGCTTCGGCGAGGCACGGCGACGTCGAGCAGCTGCTGGCTTGGAGAGGCGACGACGGTGCGGAGGCTTGGCAGACGGAGACGAGCAGCTCGGCGCGGGAGGGCGTGCAGTCGCGCGCAAGCGAGCGGCGACGGCGAGCTCCAGCGACGACGAAGGCGAGCGGTGGCGACGGTCGAGTGGCGAAGGGCGGAGGGAAGGGGGGGCGGTTTCCGCTGGTTCTCTCCCTCTTTTCCCTCCTAATCTCTCTCCTCTCAAGCTTGAAGATGATGGAGACAAGGGGGAAGTGACATCCCACCTTTCCAAGGCTTCATCTCCACCTTCCATTTGTCACAACCCTAGCCCATCTTGCCTCATCCATGACATCACATGTGATGTCATCATCCACTAACTCCAACATTCCACAACTTTAGTCCAATAGGTTCAATTTCATTTTCCGCCGGGGTCCAAGTTCTTGTACCTTCAATTACTCCAATTTCCATCAATCATCTTCCATTTGAGTCCAAATTAAAGTCCACAAAAATTATCCCATGATCCTAATAAGATGTATGACATGACCGAGCTTCCGACTTCTACATTCAATCTCAATTTTTTTTCGGTTGAATTCAATTTAGTGCGATTTCAGCGCGCCTAATCCACTGAGTGGCTTTTAGGGAAATTTTCTTGCATCCGACCCGAGGGTGATCAGTCCCTAAGTTTGACGCGGTAAAATTCCTTAATCACCTCACTTAATAGACTAGTTCCCTCGTGAGTGGCCAACTCTGAGAGACGAACTATATGCACAATTGAATTGCCCGACTCAATTGACTGAAAATAAAATTAAGAAAAATCGGGATGTCACACCTTTCTCCTCCTTCTTCTACTTCTTCTTCTTTCTCCTTCTTCTCTTTCCACTTCTTTTGCTTCTTCTCTTTCTCCTTCTTCTTTTGCTTCTCCTTCGCATTCTCCTTGTCCTGCTTCTTCTTCTTCTTCTTCTTCTCCTCACCCAAGTGAGAGTCTGCCTCCCCTGGCCAAATTCGGTGAGGTTGCTGGGTAGCCCCGTTGGATTTGGCCATGTAACCTTGCCGGATTTGGCCAAGGGAGCCCTCACCAAGGCTCACACAAGCAAGGGTCGACCCCCCTAGGCCAGATCTAGTGCGATCAACCCTCACTAGGGTATAAACCTAGGCGAGAGTGAGCGAGCTTGGCCCTTGTAGGGGCAACACCTAACGAGGCCACCTTAGCATAGACAATGATCAGCCTCCCCAAGCCAGATCTAGCAAGGTCGACGCTCATCGGGGCTCGGCCTCACCATGGTGATTCGTGATTAGCCCACTCGACCATGGGGCAGAATGAAGAAGAAGAAATGAGAGAAAAAAAAAAAAGAATAAAAATATAAATAAAAATTATTAAAAATTATTAAAAATTATCAACGTTAGCATTGGCAATACCACATAAGCAAACTAACCTTCACGTCAGCAATATTCTATCAAACCCGCAATGACGCAACAACTCGGAAAGGAACCTCTGATTTTGCACTATAGAAATATCCTAAAGCTTGGTGAACCACATAAGAGTAAGACAAGAATATTAGGCAACCCCTCAGAGATTAGCACAGAATTGTTCACTGCCTAATTTAAGGGCACAAGCAAGCAAACTAAGTTTGCATTTTCTTTTACGTGCTTTATCAACCATCAAAAGATGCATGACGTACACATCCTTCGGCAAACATAATAGTCAGTTTAGTAACTGGGCTGGAAAATAAGGAACGAGCATGCCTTCCACTCATTACTACTGTGATTCCTACTGTTGGGAATAACAGATCCCCGAAAACTGGATTCGATACTAAATCGAACCCCTAAAGCAATGCGGAAGACGAAGCCCGGGAATAACACGCATCACCGATCGTAAAGCACACCATGGATTCGAGCGTACCTTGTTAACCACAGATTAGACACCGACGCCGATAAGAGGAAGAGAATTTGGCCTTTTTCGATCATGTTCGATCCGACGACGCCTTGAAGGGGAGAAAACAGTGGCCTTGTGCTTCCTGTTCTTTTTGGAGGGAGAGAGAGTGTTGGAGAGGACGTACATACGTTATGCGCCAAAAGGTGTGTCCTCTCTCTCTCTCTCTCTCTCATCCCTTTTATACGTTCCCCCATCCACGGGCCCTATTCCCGTGGGCCGGGCCTTTTGGGCCCAGCATGGGTGGACGGGCCTTAAGCCCATCACCAATTAAAACCATCATCTCCCACTCGCACATGGTGGACTGAACAGGATTCTCTTTACCTCTCTTCAACATTAATACTGGTGAATAATCCGTGCGATCAGCATACTTTGAGAGCTCGTTGCTATACATCTGTTAGGAATATATAGCAGCTCATAATGGGCGTCACACTCCGAGTAGATTTAGTATGCAGTACCCTAGATCAATCGATCACATTTATATCTCTCTTAATCTCTTTTAAACAATTATATAATATATATATATATATATATATTGTACTCACAATTATGATTATCACAAAGACAGTCATAATTGGTTAACCGGTGAATACAAAACTACAATGTGATTCTCCAAAATCGATCTTCATCTTTCCTTCAAACTCTCAATTTCAATTCAGCTTGCTTTTCTAGAAATGCCCCATTAGATCGAATCAAACTCATGACCGTTGGCAACATCCTAAGATAGCAAACACTAAATAGAAATCTTGAGAATAAGTAAAAGTCATGAGGGGACTAAAACTGAGGAACTCTATTCCTCAAGAGTCTCACATGGCATAAAAGTTGAGATCAAACTTTTGCCACTCTTATTGGTCGTCTCATGCATACGTAGTATGAAATACGTATTACGGTATTAACTCCTTTTACATGGAGCGTATGTCTACACCTTTCAATACTGTACAGATGATAGTTCAAACATACCCAATGTCTAACTTGAGTTCACGTATTTACTCATTCACAAAATTCATCAGAACTCACATCTGGCATCTTAGACAGATAGAGTAAAATATGTGGGGTATTTTACTTTCGGACATAGTAAATATTATATCCTCATCTTAACACCTAGTTAAGGCGACGTACGTGTTTTAAGCTTGAGCTCTCGATTATCACCTAGATAATAAGCTTAAAAACAGTCTTATCTTTATTTATCACACAGTAAATAGAGGCGATTACCCGTGTGAGTGGGCTAATCTTATATCTGTCCGACATACTTCTCAACTTAAAGTAATGCACTAAGCATTAAGATGCATAAAGATCAAACAAAGATTCATAAGCATTAATGATGAAAACACAAATTCATCAAATGGAACACTTATGGAAATTACAATATTCAGTACATTAGCCTCTACGCAATCCTAAAGATTTCATATGGCCACAAAACACATCTCTAGGTATTGGCTTTATCATAGAATCTGCTACCATTCTATGCGAAGTATGTACTCTAAGTTCACATCTTTTCGTGCAGCAATATTCTTGACAAGATTATACTTGGTATCTATATGTTTGGTCTTGCCATGATATTTTGGATCTTTGGTATACACTTTTGCTGCTTGCCTATCACAGTTAACCAACAATTAATCTGCAGCACTTCCAATAACACCTAAATGATCCAAAAAATCTCTTAAGCCAAACATCTTCTTATATTGTTGCTGATAATACCACGAACTCAACTTCTATCGTGGATAATGCTATACATTTTTGTTTCTTACTGCTCCAACATATGGTGCCATTATTCGATAAGAAAACAAACCCAGATGTAGATTTTCTTTCATTTAAATCTCCTCCCCTAATCAGCATCAGAATAGCCTTTGAGTTGCAGATCCTTTCCTTTATAACTCAGCGTATAATCAGTAGTTCCCTTTAGATACCTTAGTATTCTTTTAACGGCTTTCCATTGTGCTGGACCTGGATTGGATTGGTATCTACTCACCATTCCAACTGCAAAACATATGCCAAGTCTTGTACACATCATAGCGTACATCAAACTCCCAACAGCACTAGCATAAGGAACATATTTCATTTGTTCCTTCTCTTGTGGAGTCCTTGGACACAGACTATGGCTCAATCCTTCACCTTTTTGCAATAGGAGTGTCTATGGATTTACAATCTTGCATACGAAATCGTTCAAGAATCTTATTTATATATGATTCTTGCGAAAGAGACAACGATCTCTTCAAAACGATCTCTTGAAATCTTAACTCCAAGAGTGTATGCAGCCTTACCCATATCCTTCATCTCAAAGTTGGAAGACAACCAACTCTTGACAGTATTAACAAACTCCATATTACTTCTGGCAATTAGTATATCATTAACATATAATGATATGATCACAAATTGATCATTGGATCTTTTGATATATACATAATTAGGGGCGAGCACGGGTACCGGGTAGAACCGGGAACTGGAGAACCGGAACCGGGACCTCGGTTCGGTTCCCGGTTCTTAAAGGACCGGTTCCGGTTCCCGGTTTTCCGGGAACCGGAACCGGCTGCGGAACCAGAACCGGAACCGGCTGCGAAACCGGAACCAGAACCGGCAGCAGAACTGGAACCGGAACCGGTCGCAGAACCGGTTTTGGAACCGGTTAGGGTTCCAAAAGGAACCCTCCACCCCCCCGCCGACGCTCCAAGCCTCCAAGTCCAGCCTCCAACCTCCTGTCCTGTATCTTCCTCAGTCCTCCAATTTCAGCTGGACGCCGCCGGACGCCGTTGGACGCCAGTCCCCAACGTCGCTCGACGCCCGCATTCGCGACACCTGTGTCGTCGTTGCCCCGAAGACCCTGACCGACGTCCCTGCTCACTACTCAGCGCCGGCCACCGTCGCCGAATGCCGCTCGACACCCGTCGCTCTGCTCAGCGCCAGCCACCGTCGCCGAACGCCGTTGGATGCCAATCCCCAACGTCGCTCAACTCCCGCATTCACGAATTACGACACATGAGTCATGAGTCGCCGTTGCCCCGAAGACCCTGACCGACGTCCCTGCTTGCGACCCACGCCGCTAGACGCTAGTCCCCGACGTCGCTCAACTCCCGCATTTGCGAATTGCGACACCTGAGTCCTGAGTCGCCGTTGCCCTGAAGACCCTGACCGACATCCCTGCTCGTGACCCACGCCGCTCGCGCCAGAAGCCCCGACGCCCCTACTACTGGGTCCTCCTCTACTCCACCACTGCTGCAACCAGACGCCAGAAGCCACTGTTTCGGCTGCGATTTTGACCCTCAACGCCTTTGCTGTTGTCTCCGCCTCTGCTCCGACGACCCGACGCCAGCAGTTGCGACGCCCATTTCGGAGCAACAGAAAACCACATCGCCAGAGCTCGCCGTGGATTTTCAAAGCTTCGGTCAAGCCTATTCCGCAAGTTGTTAAGTTGTTCTTCACAGATGTGGTGTTGAAGATCAAACGAATACTGAGATTTCTTCTTCAAGTAGAGGAACAACTCTAACCAGCGCTCTTCATCGTTGTCAATCGAGACCTCGATCCGCCAAACAAACTAGGTGCAAAATCTCGCTCCAAACACTTTACTCTGTCTCTGTTTTGGCCAAGAAAGACTCGCTCGCTCGATTGAGACTATCAAAACCAGACTGCTTAAGCTGTAAATATTGCTGATGATGGATGTAGCGTTGGCGTTGGGCATAGGGAAGTGCCCAGTCAATCAATTGGGCTTTTAAAGTACTATATGCTTGCTCCTGTAAACTTAGAGAGACTAAACCCGGAACGTTGTTCAACATTACCTACGTCTGTTGTGAGGTCCATTAGCAAGCTAAGGAACTTAGCTTCTTTGAATATCAAGTTCTGCAGCTTCGTGCAAGAGTTGCCAGGAGATATAGGTTCCTTGGAAGCTTTGAAAGAGCTTTACAATTTTGTCTTCATAATACATAAATGCATCAGCATTGTGATATAGTTCTATGCCTAAAGGGTTAAAGAGTTTCTTTTAAGTTAAGATAGTCGATAAAGAGTTCCTTTTATGCTAAAGATGGGAAAGAGATATTTATGATTACTTAGAGTTTTGCTTGGTTTGGTACCTTATCATAAAATAAGGGCATATTTGAATAAATCTTTTGCATTTGTATTGATAATATGATATAGTCCTAAAGTTGTGTATTGATTTGGTTTTTAGCAATTGCTTGCATATTCTATAACTCAATTCACATTATGTTTTGAATTTTCTAATTATATTATATTATTGTTGTGTAGTGCGAAATTAATGTATCAAGATAACACGTCAATAGAGGTGGAGGGACGTGAGGAGATGACACCGGATATGGAATTTGAGTTTTCTGGCAATGAAATTGAAGAAGATGCACCCCCTACCTTGAGTGCCACAAATAAGGTATCCGATTCTCATCATTCTCATGATAAGAAATATACATCTGAACGCTGGAATCATTATTCGAAAATCAGTGATAAGGATGGAAAAATATATCAAGTAAATGCATTCATTGTGGGTCCATGCTTAAGTATCGTGTTGCTAATGGTACTTCTGCAATGAGGAAGCACTTAAACACATGTAAGAGATTTCCTCGTAATCTAGATAAGAGGCAGAAATTTTTTGTACCACGTAATGTCAACATGGCTGGCAAGGCAAAAGAAGATTCTAGTATTGGTAGCGTCTTATCGACATGGTCATTTAATCAAGAATGAGCTAGGCACATGCTTGCTCGGTATATCATCCTTGATGAGCAACATTTTTCCTTGGTTGAGCGTGTTGGATTTCGTGAATATGTTACTGAGATACAACCTCTCTTCAAACATATATCACGTTTCACAGTGGCAAAAGATTGCATGAAGTTGTTTTTATGTGAAAGAACTTCTTTGAAGAATTATTTTTGAAAGATTAATTCTAGGATCGCACTCACGACTGATACATGGAGTTTCAATCAAAATCTGAATTATTTGTGTCTCACTACTCATTTTATTGATGAAAATTGAAAGTTACATAAAAGAATCATCAACTTTGTGGTGATGCATAGTAACAGAGGTAGGGAGATTGGGAAAATGGTGGAGACATGCATTGAGGAGTGGGGAATAGAAAAAAAGGTATCCACAATTACCGTGGATAATGCTAGTTCGAATGATGTTGCAATTGGCTATTTGAGGGATAAACTTTCCAAACAAAGGTCGTTGATATTAGATGGTAGTGTTTTGCACATGAGATGTACAGCTCATATATTAAATTTGATTGTGAAAGATGGCTTGACTACGGTACGTGACTCCATTGCACGTATCCGAAATGTGGTTAGGTATGTAAGGAGTTCTCCCACAAGAGCCCAAAGATTTAAATCTTGCATTGAAAGAGAAAAGATCACTTATAAGGGTTCGGTAGTTCTTGACGTTGCCACTAGATGGAACTCCACTTACCTCGTGTTAGATACCGCCATAAAGTTCAGAAAAGCTTTCGAAAGGATGAAAGATCACGATCCATCTTTTGTAAGTGAGCTAGATCATGAAACTCCTAAGGATGATGATTGGGAAAATGCTATTGTTCTTTTGAATTTTCTAAAAGCATTTTATGATGCCACCAAGAAGATGTCTGGGACTTCATATGTTACTTCAAATGATTATTTTGAAGGGATAGCTATTTTATATAGATATTTGAAAGATGCGGTCAATGCTTTGGATCCTAAGCTTCAAGCTATGGGTTTGAAAATGAAAGAAAATTTTGACAAATATTATGGAAGCTTGGATAAAGTGAATATTATGGTGTTGATTGCGGTTGTGTTAGATCCTAGAGCCAAGTTAAATTATGTGAGATTCTTGTATAGACAAATTTATGATGATGAGTTGAAGATTGAAGAGATGCATTGCAAGGTGAAGAATACATTGGAGCATTTGTATGAATTTTATGAGCAATCTTCTCTTATTTCAAGTGATCAAGATTTCGGTAGTCATAATTTGGGTGCAAGTAGTAGTAGTTCCACTTCCCAACCCAATACGGGTGATAGTGAAGAACTAAAGATGTATGAAGCCCAAGATTGGAAGAAAATGTTTTTATACTCGAATGAACAAGGGCACGATGATAACAAGTCTTAGCTTGATGAGTATCTTCAAGAAAAAAATGAAAAGGATTTTGGTCTTGACATTTTGATTTGGTGGAAGGCTAATGGTTCAAAATATAAGATTCTCTCTTTGATGGCTCGAGATATTTTGTCCATTCCTGTAACGACCGTTGCTTCAGAGTCAACTTTTAGTACATCGAGTCGTGTACTTGATGGCTTTCGAAGTTCTTTAACTCCCAAAGTAGTGGAAAATTTGATTTGCACTCAAGATTGGTTGAGGGCCGCTCGTGTACCGCTTGGTGATGAAGAGTATATCGAGAACGCAGAACAATTTGAATTAGGTAAGTAATGTTTATATTTTTATATATTGTAATTCTTTTTGTATATTTGATAAGTGAATATTTTATTTAACCTCTTCTTTTTCTTTTTTCAGATATGGTTGGCCTTAATGTGGAGATTATTGTTAATAAATAGAGTTGGTGGTGTTGCAACTGCAATGGGTTTAGCGGTAGAGAATTCAAGCAAGGTTTGTTATTAGCTTTGTGCCGCTTTAACTATGTTGTCAAAGAGTTTATGAGCCTTTATATGGTTGTTGCGATCTCACTATTGATAAGTTTAATGCATGGAAAAACATTGTTGTCAAAGAATCTATGTTTTTTTTTTTATTGTTTTCATAGCTCGGGAAGTATATTTATGGCATGATTTTGATGTTAGAGGATCATTACGACAGTGCTGAAGAGTCCGATAATATGCGCGTATGTTATAATTTTTTTTATTCATTTTTAGAGCGTATATGTTATAATTCAACTCTATATATGAATAATAAAAAATAAATAAATAACTGTTGGCATTGGTATGTTTGCTAAGATGTGGGAAGTTACCGTATAGTATACGCGTACGTTATAGTTTTTTTGGTAACGTGCGCGCACGTTATATTTTTTTTTTTTTTGATAACATGCGTGCACATTATATTTTTTTTTTGATAACGTGCGAGCATGTTATAGTTTTTTTTTATAATGTGCACGTATGTTTTTTTTTTTTTGTAACGTACGCATACATTATATTTTTTTTTGGTAACGTACGCGTATGTTATATAATTCAAATTTGAAAATTTAAGAAAAAAAAAAAGAACCTGTTAGAACCTGGAACCGACCCTGGAACCTGTGACAGGGTAGGTTCCAGGTTCTCAGTTTAACGGGTAGGTTCCAGGTTCCAAACGGAACTGAACCGGAACCTGGAACCGCTCACCCCTATACACAATGATCCTCATCTATCATTGTAAAATCATATGCCATTTTGGCACTATGAAAACATATATATCATTGTCTCGATGACTGCTTCGGCCATATATCGACCTCAAAAATCGATATACTTTTTCTTTTTGGCATTTTATTATAAAACCAGCAGGTTGTTCCATATATTTCTTCCTCTAATTCTCCATTGAGGAAAGCAGTATTTACATCAAATATCCATACTTACCATTATTGTCAGAATAATGCAAATTAAGGTAAATCTCACTACATTAGAAAATGTATCTTCATAATCAATTATTTCCTGTTGATTATACCCCTTCGCCACAAGGCGAGCCTTATGCCTTTCTATCGAGCCATCAATCTTTCGCTTTATTTTGAGAAACCCACTTGTTCCCAATAGCTTTATGTCCTTTTGGAAGATCAACCAACTTCCAAACTTGGTTTGATTTCATTGACTCAATTTCCTCTTTCATTGCATGAATCCATTTTTCCTTATTAGGGCAATTCAGAGCCTCATTAATATTTCTTGGCTCATCCTCATCTTGTGGAGCAACAATAAAAGTTTCCCTTTCAATGTCAAAACATCGACGAGGAATACTTTGGCGACTTGTTCACCGTATGGGAGATTGTACACTTAGCACATCATTCCCCATCATGCTCCCACTTGGATTAAGTAATGATGATGTCGTCACATCAGGTGGTTGCAATTGAGAATGATTTGAATTCAATTCATCACATCTCATATTACTCCCACTTGGACGAACTTCACTAACATCATTATCTTGATCCAAGGTTTCAAATATAGAGTAATTTTCCCTTATTTCGCCCCTCTTAGGAAATTCATCCACTAAGGATGTGACATCACGTGATTCAAATTCAGTTATACTCCCACTTTCCTGCTCACCTATGAACACATACCATTTTGAGTGTTCGCAGTATCTCATGAAAATACTCTTATTTTCTTTGGGACCCAATTTTCCAAACTTGTGAGAGGACTTATGAATATAGACAGCACAACCCCATGGCTTAAGAAAACTTAAGTCCGGTTTTCTAAATGTTCATAACTCATATGAAATTAAAATAATTGATTTGGAAGGCATCCGGTTAAGTATATTGGCAGCAGTTAACAACGCATCACTCCAAAAAGTGATAGGTAAGTTAGCATGCGCCATCTTGGACCTAACCATTCCAGTAGGGTTTTGTTTATTATCTCTGCAACACCATTTTGTTGAGGAGTATATGGAATAGACAACTATCTTTCTATTCCTTTTTCATCACATAATTTTTAGAGCATATCAGATAAATATTCTCAACCTCGATCGGATCTAAATACCTTTATTTTCTTGTCTAATTGATTTTTTTGCTAGGTTCATAAACCTTCTGAAACAACTTATGCTTCAGATTTATGAGAAATCAAATAGACATATCCGACTCGAGTATAATCATCTATAAAAAAAAAAAAAAGTGATGAAATAAACAGCCCATTGCCTTCCTCTCACATTCATTGAACCACAAACGCCCAAATGGATTAAATGCAGAGGAAATTCAGCTCTTTTACCTTTTCCAAATGGTTTCCTTGTCATTTTCCTTACTAGGCAATACTCACTTATGGACAAATCGACTTTTTCAATATTGCCCAACAAGCCCTTTTTGGCTAGTCTATTCATATGTTGTTGGCCCATATGACCAACTCTAGCATGCCACCATATTCACATCATTATCATATAAGGTAGAAAACGTGAAACAAGGGAATAACATATTGACATCACCATAGTCAACATTTAGCATAATAAAACCATCCAGAAAGTGACCACAACCATAGTAATTTGTATCCAAATACAAATATACACCTCTATTACGAAAGTTCACACTAAAACCAAGCTTAACCAACACCAAAACAGACATTAAATTTCGACGAATCTCTGGAGCATATGGAATATCATGTAGGAACAAGGTGCGTCAACCACGAATGTTTAATTGGCAGGTGCCAATCCCTTTAACTTCATCTCTAAAGTTATATCCCACATAGATCCACTTAGTTCCAATTGGTATCGTCGAAATTCCATGAATGATCATTTATCCTTCGCTACATGGTCTGTTGCTCCTGAATCTTTTTCGGCTCACAACAATTGCGAGCATAGTGACCTCTCTTGTCACAATTGTAACACATCACCCTTGACATTTTCTTCACTTGATGACGTTTTCCTCTCTCTTCTTGGTTAACTCTTGATTTTTTGCAATAAGGACTTGATCATTTGCATTCCCACATATTAAACGAATCAATACGATTGCGCTTAGAGCTCAAAGCCCTTTCTGAGCTAGAACCAGCATAGCAAATATCTATGTTCGGCTCAAATGCCATTAGACGGTCCTCAGCTAGCTCAAGGTGGCGCACGTCATCCTCAAGATCTTTCATAACATGGTCAAGAGCTTCTAGTGTTTCTTGCTTTTCCAGCACATATTGAATCTTCATATTCAATATTTCACAATTGTTGCCGTTCATATCAGCAATTACATTCTTAGTTGCTAAACCATCAATCTGAACACATCAGACATATATGCACGAATAATTAATGCCTATCATTTATGCATCCCTATTTGCATAGACCCATCATATTAATGAATAATTTCAAGTAAGGCTTCAGAATCAAAAGGTCATTATGTTTCCAACCATCCTCCAAAAATCATAACTCAAAATTATTATTAATATAATTGTCTTATGCAAATAAATTCTATGAAGTTACAAAAACTTCTATTACTACCCACAAACGACTAATTACCCACAAAGAACCAGCAGTAAAAGAAAGCAAATATTATCTAACATCCAATAGAATAATAGTGCTTTCATATAATACAACTAAAATGTCGGTTGCTACATCAACAACAATCAGGCAGTAAACATTACATAATTAATCATAGAAATAAATAGGGAATGTCCCTTCTAATCTATCAGTCAAAACATCTAAGAAAATTGAAGGCACGTTTGCCAACCATGGAAAAACTTTTGGAGAGCATTCATGTCGCCACCAAGGCGCATTTACTCTATGCCATGTGGCGCTCAATCTAAGGGTTGAAGTTTTGGCCAACTCAATCATAAAGTACTCTCTTACAAAAGCTTCCACTAGCCTCCTATAACCCAAGACTACGTTGACCTCCCATAGCCGACCTAACACTACTTGCCATTCAGGTGGAAGAGTGTTCATCAAAGCCGGCACCATCTCAAAATCCGGCATAAGATAATCATTACTGATGATTTCTTGTATCATCTGATTGACCTTGACCACATGTGATACTAAATCACCGTTATGCCACCGATATTTAGCTAAATCTAACATCAGCCTTTTAAGTCTTACATTTCCCTTGTCCATTCTCGGGATTGCAGGTATCCGTGCATAAAGCATCATAGTTCCTGCAACGAATGCAGAACTTAAATGGATCACTTATAATCCATAATAAACAAAATGGAAAATACATAATTTTTCATGATTCATGCAACAAATGCATAATAAATAATTGATTACATATAAATCACATAGGCATACATGAAAAGGAAACAAATTCCTTTTCTTTTCTTTTCTTTTTCTTTTTTTTTTTGCAGTCAACGGTCAATGGTCAACGGTCGTCGGTCAACAGTCAACAGACGTCGGACCGGTCGAACTGGATAGACCGGTCGGACCACTCGCGCCAGTCAGGCCAGTTCGGGTGAACCGACCACATGTGCCACGCGCATGCGTGGGCTGTCGTCACGCAAACGTCATCCGGCACGTGCCGCACACATGCCAGGGGTCGCGGTTCGGGTCGGGTCGCCGGCCGGTGACCGGCCGGCCAACGGTCGTCGGCGATGACGTCACCAATGACATCATCCCGGCGGTTACCGTGACGTCACGGTGAAGTCAGCACGCGTCAGTCCGCCGACCGGCGCGTGCCGGTTCGCCGGCCGCCGGCGCGCACGTGCCGGTTCGCCACCGACGCGTGTGGCGCACGCACTAGCAAAGCCAGCGCTTCCGGGCGCGTGCGGCGTCTCCCAACGGCGTGCGACATGTCGCCGGACTCATCTCAACATCGCCTTTCTCCCCATGTATTCAGAAAACAATTTCGACTTACGAAAACTCAGAAAAATGGCCGAACAACGCTCGAGTGTTGGGATTTCTCACCCCAATCCGTACGGCCGAAAATTTTTCGTGAAAAATCAATCAAAAAACATCGAATTGATTGGGAAAACGTGAACTAAGGCTCTTATACCAATGTTGGGAATAACGAATCCCCGAAAACTGGATTCGACATTAAATCGAACCCCTAAAGCAATGCGGAAGACGAAGCCCAGGAATGTATCACCGATCGTAAAGCATACCACGAATTCGAGCGTACCTTGTTAGCCACAGATTAGACACCGACGCCGATAAGAGGAAGAGAATTTGGCCATTTTCGATCATGTTCGATCCGACGACGCCTTGAAGGGGAGAAAACAGTGGCCTTGTGCTTACTGTTCTTTTTGGAGGGAGAGAGAGCGTTGGAGAGGACGTACATACGTTATGCGCCAAAGGGTGTGTCCTCTCTCTCTCTCATCCCTTTTATACATGCCCTCATCCACAGGCCCTATTCCCGTGGGCCGGGCCTTTTGGGCCCAGCATGGGTGGACGGGCCTTAAGCCTATCACCAATTAAAACCATCACCTACCATCAACAAGTGCTACCGATCAAATCGGCGCTGAAATGGATCTTGCGGGAAGTAGAGCGCTTTGTGCATACTCTGAACAGAGCATCAGAAATAGCTTACACATGGTGACGAGTCAGAGCTATCGGTCCTCCCTCACAATCTGATATGATCTCTCAAGAATGGTTTTCTTTCTCTAGTTTGGCACTTCTTCTCCAAGCTTCTACTGCTGGGCGGAGTGTGGCATTGGCCCGTTTATCTCCTCCGCGGAGAACTTGTTCCCTATGATTCCCAAAGGTCCAGGCTACAACACTCTCACTACTGTTTCCGCTTCTTGCTCCAACTACCTGTGGACAGGGGAAATGGCATACCCGTCAAAAGACGAAGAACAAAAATAGAAAGAGGGAAAACAGAAAGGCCGAGATCATCCATAGCTATAGAAGGAATATTAACAAACTGGATACTGCAAAGAGAGAAGCAAAAACGAGGGAGAAAAGGGATCAGCCGACCGCACATTACATTACCTCTTTAACCAACAAGCCTACTTGTACATTACCTCTTTAACCAACAAGCCTACTTGTACAAAAAGAAGGCCTTTTTTCAGGGTCAAATATTAACTTGCCACAATGAGAACCGTCAAAGTACTCCATGAACTAGCACAAGGACACAAGAAATTGATTAATATGTTCACAACCTCATCTTAAAAAGACAGAAAGACAGAACCAAGGGGCAGGGATATAACAATCAACTATCATTCTCTAAGGTAATTAGCCAATTTGTAAAAGGCTCGAGCATGACATGACCACATTCCTACCTCATAACATCCAGAAACTCTGCTAAACATGGCTCATCAATATCAGGAAGAAAGAGGCATGGGGCAGCCAATCCTCCTGCGGGGAAAGATCTAAATTTAAGGTCTCTTGATATGCAGAGTGCTTTCTCTCGATATGCAGAGTGCTTTCTACCGCTATGGTAGTTTACAGATTGAGATGCCCTAATTTCCCAATTCACCCGATCATTGCGCATGAATAGAAAAATTAAACAACTCTCTTTGGTTGTTTCGCAATTCATACAATCCCTAAAACCCTTCTTTCTCCCACCCAATTCTTCGACCTTCGTCTTTGCTGTCGTTGGAGCTGTCCAATAATGAAGCTCTATCTTGCGAACCACCTATCTCAATCTCGCTGCTTTCCTGGATACCGAACCCCCTTTTCAGTTCATGCATGGACTTGATTTGTACTGGATTGCTTCAATCTGAATTGCCTTCTCTTCCGATTGCCTATCTCTCTTCACAGACAGTACTCAGATGGCCTAATTCAACAAGTCCCAAGACCCGCGTTTATCTACCTTGTGCCACAGAATGGGTCAATTATGGAATCAGCAAGGCATCGAAGATTGGGACGACACGCCACCTACGGATAAAATTCAAGAATGCAAGTTAACTTTGGTAGGTAAAATTCACTCCAATCCTTCCATTAATGTTCAGGCTTTTCAGAATACACTTAAGAGGGTATGGAAAACAGATTGTGTTGCAATTACCCAATGTGAGGGGGACATTTATGTTGCTAAATTTTAATTAGAAAATGAGAAACAACGGATACAAGAGGGTGGACCTTGACTCTTTTCTGACAACTTGGTTATCTTTAAACCATGGCTTCAGAATATACCATTGCACTATTATGATTTTTCAACCTGTGCATTTTGGGTCCATATATATGGTTTGCCACTTGAATGGTACTTCGAAGACATGGTTGCTAGAGCTGTGAAAAATGTGGGTGAGGTGTTGGATGTTAAGTTGCAAAATACAGAGGGAGCTATGGTTAAAACTGCTAAGGCGCGTGTAGAAATTAACCTAAGTGAACCACTGAAATCAAGGCAACTTATTCGCATTGCGGGGCAGCCAATTTGGATGGATTTTAGGTACGAACAACTTCCACACTTCTGCTATTCCTGCGGCATAATTGGTCATTACACAACCTACTACAAAGATATCTTTTATTGAAGCAAAAATGGAAGGAAAAGAGAAAATGTCTTACGGTCAGTGGTTGAAGGTAGAGGTAAAAGAATCAGCCCATATTGGAAAGCATTCTATGAGGAACAACAAGTTAATGACACCAAGAGTATTCCAAAGACTCCTCCACCACCTCCTGTGAACCCAAATCTGTTGCCCTCTGCTGCACCGAATTGGAACTTACAGCAACATCATAATCAAGGGAGGACATATCAAATATTGGAGTCTGGTGACACATCCAACAGTATTGTACTTTATGTTCCTGAACAGGGAAAGAAATATGAAACTCCTGAACATTCAACTATTGGAGGTACCTATCACAAGCCCTCTATTCCTACTACAGAATACTTTGCTCAACAGGTCCCGATGACACCATCTACTTCCAAAAAGCAAAAGACTATAAAACTATCTACCAAAACAGCAGCAGCCAAGAAACTCAAGCGATATTCACCATATGAATCACGTAGTGCAACAACAGAGGTCATAGAAGACCGCACTCTTATGGAGACACCTATTCTATTGGATACTGAGGCAGGAGGATGGGCGATGGCGGATGGCCCTCAACAACCGCCTTTGAACAAATGAAGCTCATATGTTGGAATTGTCAGGGTTTAGGCTCGCCTTTGACAGTTCGAGCCCTTAAGGCCCTTGTGGCCAAAGAAAAGCCTGACTTGTTATTTTTTATGGAGACAAAGAATCGAGAGGGGGTGATTACTCGACTACAACAACGTCTGAAATTTCATAATTCACATATTCTAAACCCGGTCGGTATGGCTGGTGGGTTGGTTTTACTATGGCATGAGTATTTTATGGTTGAAATAATTCAAGCTAATCAAGAGCTGTTTGACATGACTTGTGTGGACTCCCGATGTCAACTTTCTATGAGACTGACCTGTGTTTATGCACCTGCTGCGTATCACCCTCACCAACTCTTTTGGACAGCACTTTAGCAGATAGCACACCCCAACACTTTGCCTTGGCTCTGTATAGGTGACTTTAATGAGATCTTGTATGTTTGGGAGAAAGTCAACAAAAGACCACCTGACACCTACAGGATGTCTTCTTTTAGACAAGTCATCCAAGAATGTGCTTTGATGGATATGGCAACTAAAGGATGTGCGTTTACCTGGTCAAATAATCGAGAAGGAGATGATTTAGTCTAAGAAAGGTTGGACCGAGCCTTCTGTACACCAGAATGGCGTCTTGCATTTCCCAAAGCTGAAGTGTTTGCACTACCAATAGTTGGTTCGGACCATACTCCAATCTTGCTAAATACTGATGGTAGCAAACGACGGTGAGGTAAGTATTTTACTTTTGAAGCCTTTTGGTTATAGGATAAGGAGTGCAGCGATATTATTCAGGAATCATGGAATTTAGGACATGGACGACATTATAATCTGTCACAAAGACTCAAACTAGTTTCAAAGGCCCTAACTACCTGGAGTCACTAGAAATTTTCCATAGCCCAAAACCAAATTGCACTTTTACATTAGCAACTTCAAGATTGCATTAACCTACCGCACACTCGATATGATAAGCAGTCCATCGACAATATCAAAGCTAAAATAAACAGATTATGGCAGCAAGAGGAACAATTCTGGGCAATGCGGTCTCGCATTAGTTGGCTTAAGTGGGGGGATAAGAATACAAAATTTTTCCATGCCATAGCTATACAACAAAGACAACGCAATAGAATCTATATGTTGAAGGATGCAGATCAAAGATGGATTTGGGATGACAACTCTCTAAAGAATATGATCACACAGTACTTCACCAAACTTTACCAAATTGTCGGTCATTAAGACTATCAGCCTGTCATTGACCAATGCCCGACGGTGGTTTCCCCAGAAATGAATGATCAATTGGTGGTCGAGATTACCTAGGATGAGATCCGTAGTGCGGTTTTCCAACTAGGTCTACTAAAACTCCAGGACCCGACGGTATGAATGGGTTATTTGATCAATCACATTGGGATACTTTGGGGCCTAATCTTTTTATGTTAATCCAGCAGTTCTTTAGAACAGGGATTATGCCTATTGATATAAATAAAACCTTTATCACCTTAATTCCAAAAGTTCCTCACCCAGAAAATCTAGACCAGTTCCAAACTATTAGTCTTTGTAATTATGCCTATAAGATTATCTCCAAAGTGTTAGCCAATCGTCTAAAACCTTGGCTTCCATCATTAATTTCAAATGAGCAGAGCGCCTTTGTAAGTGGTCATCAAATCCAAGACAACATATATATAGTGTAGGAGGTGCTTCATCAACTACACACTCGAAAATGGGCGAAAAATTTTAAGCAATCTTGAAGATGGATATGATAAAAGCCTATGACCGAGTGGAGTGGGATTTTCTTGAGTCTTATCTCCTAAAGTTGGGTTTTCACACCACTTGGGTACGATGGATTATGCAGTGTATTACAACGGTATCATACAGTATTAAATTCAATGGGGAACAGTTAAACTATTTTCATCCAACCAAAGGAATCAGACAAGGTGACCCACTTTCTCCATATCTTTTTATCCTCATAGCAAATGTTTTGTCAAATCTCATGCACCAAGTGATTCTTATGGGTCATATCAAAGGTATTCAAATTAACAGGTGGTGTCCTATATTATCTCATTTATTCTTCGTTGATGATGCCATCTTTTTCCTAGACGCAAAGCTTCAGGAATGCCTCAATCTAGCCAACTTATTGAATCAATATTGTGTAGCTACGGGACAGGATATTAATCGGAATAAATCTGGAATTTATCTTTCCAAGTTTTGTCCTTATGCCTTACAGGAAAATTTGGCGAATGCTTTGAGAGTCCCGGTGTTAGTTAAAGCAGGAAAATACTTGGGAATTCCTTCTGATTGGGGACGTTCAAGGAAGGAGGTATTTTCTTGGATTATTGAGAGAGTGAATAGAAAACCGGATGGATGGAAAGAACACTTGATATCTAAGGTGGGCAAAGAAATACTTATTAAATCTGTTGTTCAGGCAATGCCACAGTATGACAATATTTAAACTTCCTGCTTCAATTTGTCTTTCCATTGAAAAAAAGATTACTCATTTATGGTGGCAAAATGAAACGGCTAAACCAAGAGTCCATTGGAAAAGATGGGATGCACTTAAAATGAGCAAGAATCAAGGTGGTCTGGGCTTCAGAGATCTCATGAATTTCAACAATGCACTGCTTGGAAAACAGGCTTGGCGACTGCTTCAAAATCCTACGACCCTACGGGATTATGGAGTAAATTATTTAAAGGTATCTACTTCCATTCCCGAGATTTTTTACATGCTGATAAAGGGGCCAGACCATCTTGGGGTTGGCAGAGTCTTTTAATTGGTCGGAATTCAATTCTTCCTAAACTTCGCTGGTTAGTAGGTGATGGAACTAGGATTAACATACGAGAAGATCGATGGCTACCACAAGGAGTTCTGGGTGGCCCAACAAACCGTGGCGAACCGGTTATGATAGCTGAACTCATTGATGGGCAAACCCATGCCTAGAATATCCCAATACTCACTAATTTTTATGACGACACTACAGTTAAGGAAATCCTCACCATCCCCATCAATCCTTCTCATACAGAGGACAAACTAATATGAACGGCAACCACTCACGGCACCTACACCGTTAAAAGTGGTTACCAATCCATCCGGCCAACAGCAACCAGCAACAATCAGATTGAAGAATCGCATAACTATCAGCTTCCAATAGCTTTATGGCAGCTATTATGGAAGCTAACCATTGTGCCAAAGATCAAATATTTTCTGTGGAGTCTCTTCCACAATGTTCTACCTATGAGAGCTAATCTATTTCACAGGAACATCAGCTCTGACCCTTATTGCGTGATTTGCCACCATAACGAAACTGAATCAGCATATCATCTATTTATGCATTGTCCTTGGACTATTGCCATTTGGTCAGACCCCAGGTTTAACTTACCCATTCATATGCAGCATACACAGAGCATAAATGAATGGATCTCAACTATGTTTGTGCAAAATCAAAGTGTACCTGATCAAAATACCATCGCCTACGTCCTATGGCACATTTGGAAATCCAGGAACAACTTTGTCTTTCGTCGCCAAAAGGTGGATGCATCTCAGGTGATTAACAGTGCTATTACCAATGCTTGGTCCGTACTCTGCTCTTCTCGTAGCCCTATAGCAATCAGCCAACAACAAATCAGCACAGACGAGTTATGGCGTCCTCTAAATCAGGGCATTTTTAAGGTAAATATCGATGGGGCTTTTCGGTCACATATCCTCACTGGATCTATGGCAAGCATTCTCAAAGATCACAATGGCAAAATGATAGATACACTTACCACAACTTTTCTCGCTTCGTCGGCTCTATAATCGGAGTTCATGGCACTTTTGCTCACTCTGCGCCATTTGAATCGCCTTGGCAGACACCGCGATCCACTGATCATTGAATCAAATAGCTCAATATTGGTTGAATTCGTCAACAATGTTGCCCAGCCGCCATGGGAGGTTCGGGCGATCTTCAATGAAGCCATCCATCTCCTTCATGCATTTTCAGACGTTAGGGTTCACCACTGTCGAAGGGAGGCGAATGCAGTGGCGGACTGGGCTGCCAAAAGCCATTCGAACGAGGCCCTCTCGGAGATTTGGCCCATCATCCCAACCTCTCCCATTTTGTTAGATCTGTTAATAGCTTATGCGTTAGCCGCTCATTGTAATCCTTTTGTGCGTTGAATGAAATGTTTTCTATGACCCAAAAAAAAATTATATATATTAGGAAGAAAAGCTATATACAAAAAGGATCGATCACTCTCTTTCTTTATTGACACCTAAATTTTGGCTAAATATTTGCTCATTTCTTGATCAGTTTCTATCCCAGAAATTAAACCCTGCCAATGTCAAGAGCTCCGTTCTAAGACCAAAATGACACAGTGCAGCAAGTGAAAACTGCTGAGCTTCATGTGGATATTGATCGCGCATAAGTCATCACGCCCCCACGCATCCACCTTCGAGTCTCTCCAACCATTATTCCAACAATTAAAGATCCAATTCACCGACCAAAAACAAAACATCCAATTCGACCCACGGAAATATTACACAGACAAAGGTTTCCTGCCATTGGAAACTCATGCCCCCACAATCCACCATGTCTCCTTAGAATCACTTATTCATCCGCATGGGCACATGATTCACGCTCCTCCCTTCTCATCTGTCCCGGAAAACCCAGTTAGTTCTAAGATGACCCATTATGCGTAACTTTTTCATGATACTCTGCCCAAAGTTTCCTTTATTGCCCCATCATTGCCTAGTTATCTAGATCGATTTCGACAATTATATGGGAAAACTATTCGATCACTTTTAAACATTTTATATGAATGTCAATTCAGTTTAAAATTTTTCAATTTTGTCAATTTAGTCTTAAATTTTTGCATTAAATTTCAATGTAATACTTTTGGTCAATCTTCGTCAAAAAGCGTTGATGCGGTGATCTATTCAACGTGGCACACCACCACATCAGTTATTTTCAATGAAAATTTATTGAAATAACTATATTAGAATTTCACGCAAAGTTTTGGGACTAAATTAGTAAAATTTAAAAGTTCGAGACCAAATTATCATCGGTATTATATGTTTAGAACTTATCGGATAATTTCCCCCAATTGTGTTGTAGACTAATGATTGTATGCTTTGGCAAACACAAAATTTTAGATTAGGGCTTCCAAGACAATAAATTCTACAAAATGTAGCTCGAGGGGGCGAGATGTTTGATAATTTAGGAAATTTTTTCAAATACATTGTGGAATTAGTAAATACTTGGTATAGTGCACATCTAGCGACCAAGTTGATGCCTAGCCCCACCATGATCAACGGTCTCGACGGGTTTAGTCCACTTTGTCTAAAAGCCATGCAGTGTTTTCCAATTATCTCACTGGATATTTCAGTTATGATTGGCCTAGATAATATCGGCCAATTGTTCAGTCTTGAAAGGAAATGCAGGACAATGGAGGAAATACTAGTATGTGTATTTCATTATCACAAATGTACGAGAAAGTGTCGGTATTTGTAGTACAAGAGAGAAGAAAAATGTATCAGAAAGAATATATACACTATTGTTTTTCCTAAAATATTCTATGTCTATGATCTGCTGTATCAATTGTAATCTCAATAGATAAGATCAAATTCTTTCTCCAACACTCCCCCTCAAGCTAGCAGCCTATAAATGTCAAAGGCACCAAGCTTGCTCAACAAATATATATGTTGTCTCCGGCATAACGGATTAATGAAGATTTCTACTGGTTGTTCTACAATTCCAATTCCTCGAGTTGTAACAACGCTTTCTTGAATTTTTTCTCGAGTAAAATGACAATTGTTGGAGAAAACTTCATTGAGGGTTTTGAAGCTGACAAAACGTTTCTATCAGTCTAGTCTAAAGACTTGCAGACTCTTCCATCAAAGTCTGAAGACCTTCGGATTGCCAAACTCAAGACTCAAAGTCTATCCTCATTGACAGTTTCTAGACCATCGAAGAAGGCTTATCCAGAACTAAATGTTTCGTTAAGGATTTGACTTTATCGACTAGAATAGATCTCCTGGCTGGATATAGTATGTCGGAATCCATTATTCAAATCAAGATTGATTCAAGGATTTGGATCCATTGATTGGCGATGTATACTTGAAATGTTCTACTTATGGAAACCTAGATCCTGATTGTATGGGCGAGTAGGATTGATGGGCTATCGTCATGTTCTTTAAATATCTCGAAAATATTCCTAATTGATTCTGTCCAACGGGTAGATTGGAAGAATTCCTTTGATAAGTGCCAATGGGTATGATGGCATAAAGAACTATATAAGGAAGACGTTCCAATTGTTTGAGAGTGTGCGTGATAGAAGAATTCCAAAGTCTGAAACTCCTTGTTCTTAGTCAATTAAACTGTTGAGCGAAATCTTGTATGCAAAAGAGAGTCTATATCTTTAAGAGACCTTGAGGAAGTGTAGTAGATTCTCTACACTGTGGAATCAAGGAAGAGCTTTACTGTAACAACTCTTTTGTTCATAGTGAAATCCAGTCAGTGGGCTGTCAATGCGGAAGAGTAGACGTAGGCTTGGATTAAGCCGAACCACTATAATCTTGTGTTCATATTCTTTTCCCTACACTCTTTTACTTTGATCATAATTTGTTTTGGTTACACGAGACAAATTTCCTTTTCATAATCTATTGTTAAGTAGTGCTTCATATTTATTTTATAAAATTGTTTTTACATTTATTTACCCTCTCTAGATGCTCGTACTAGCTTTCACAATTGGTATCAGGAGCCTGTGTACTCACTTGAATTGAAGTGTTTTACTTCAGAGTTAAAGATCCATGGCTAGTATGTTGGCTCCAAGACTGGTTAAAGGGCAAAGCAATACCAGACCACCTTATTTTGATGGAAAGAAATACAACATATGGAAAAACACGATGAATGCATTCTTAAGATCAAAGGATCCTCTGAAATGGGATGCGGTAGAAAAAGGAATCATTCCTAAAGCTACACCTATCTTAGAAAGAGGAAAAGAAGCCGTTGAGCCTAGCGAGATGACTCAAGAAGAGATAACCAAGAGACAAGCTCTTGATGCAAAAGCAATTTATTCTTTATATAGTGTATTATCACCTACTAAACATAACAGAATATCTTCTTGTACTACAGCTAAAGAAGTTTGGGATAGATTACACATCACTTATGAAGGAACTGATCGAGTGAGAGAAACCAGAATCAACATACTGCTTGGTCAATATGAAGCATTCAAAATGAAATCAAAAGAATCTATCACTAACATGTTTGGTCGTTTTACAGAAATCGTGAATAGTCTTGAAAATCAAGGTCAACTAATTTATGATCCCATGAAAGTAAACAAGCTTCTACGTGGACTCTCCAAGGACTAGAATCACATAAAGACCTCAATAAGGGAGACACAAAGAATTATGCCACTTTCTGTCGATGAATTGGTTGGGACTCTTCAGTCTTATGAAGTGAAGCAAATCAACGAAGATGAAGATCATAAAGATAAAAAAATCCATTGCATTAAAATCTAATGATGATTCTGATGTCACAAATTCTGAAGATGATATGGATGATGAAGAGCTTGCTCTCATGATAAGAAGATTCAGAAAGCTAAACAGAAAGGAAAGAAGATTCAATCAAAAAAAAAAAAACAAAGTTTTCAAAAGCAACAGAGTAAGTCTGTTGAGGATGATGAATCCAATAGAGATGTAGTCTGTTTTAAATGTAAGAAAAATGGACATATCATACCCAATTTTCCCCTTCTAAGGAAAAAGAAAGGAAAAGCAAAGAAATATCAAAAGGCACTCAAAGCAAAAACTTGGAGTAACACAGAATGTGAAGAAAGTGATGATGATTATGCCAATATTTGTCTCATGGCACAATCAAACTCAGAGTCAAACTCCGAGACGTAATTTATTCGACAATGAAATCAAGGTAAGTAATTTGAAAATCCCTACTAAAGTCTCTAGATACATTGATGAATTGTGTCTTAGTCTCAAAACTTCTCTTAGAAGAATTTCCGAACTTAAAAGAGAAAATTCTACACTAAAATAACAGAAAATGTTTTGAAAGAAAATGTCAAAAGTTTAGACAAAAGTGTTTCTACCTTGAAAGAAAATGAAGACAATCTTTCAAAAAAAATGCATTCTTGAAAATGACATCTCAAATATTTCTAAAAGATTTTCTATAGAATCTCGATAAACTTGAAAAATTTCTTTCAAAGACGAAGACCTTACTTCAACAAATCAGGTTTAGGAATGACTGTTGAAACCATTCCTTTAATTGATTTTCCTAAAGTAAATGATAGAATTAAGCAAAGACCTACAAGAGATGCTTACAAATATCATTTCCAAAAAGTTTTTGTAAAACCAGTAGGTCACAATGCTCTTAGATGTTCTAAGTGTAACAGCTCAAATCATTTTGAGAAAAAATGTCCTATGGTTTTGAAACATGTTAAGAAAGTATGGGCAAAAACCGTATATCATACTAACACTAATGGACCCAAGAAAATATGGATAACAAAGAAAGCTTGAATCTCTTTTCTAAATGCAGGTCACTATCAAGAAAAATGTTAAATGGTACATAAATAGTGGATGATCAAAGCATATGATAGGAGATTCAAATTACTTCATAAAGCTTGTTCAAGTTAATGATGGAAAAGTTTCATTTGGAGGAAACAACAAAGGAAAAATTATGGGATTCGGAACTGTAAAGATTGGAAGCCTCACGATCAGTAATGTTTCTTTAGTGGAATAACTCAACTACAATTTGCTAAATATTAGTCAACTGTGCGACACCGGTTTCAAAATCAACTTTCAAGAAGGAATATGTTCAGAACCAAGAAAGACTCCTCTCGCTTTTCACCGGTCGAAGACATGGAAATATCTACCTCTTGGATGTCAAACCAGATGAAACCCAATGTCTAATCTCAATTCAAGAAGAAGCAAACTTATGACACAGAAAACTTAGGCACATCAACATGAAGAAAATAGCCAAAATTTCAGTAAAGAAGCTTGTTTGTGGTTTACCCAATCTGTCATACCAAAGATTGATCTATGCACACCATGCGTGTTAGGAAAATAGGTAAGAAACTCATTCAAACCAATAAATCAAGTTTCCACTAATCGTGTACTGCAACTTCTGCATATAGATCTCTTTGGACCAACCAGAACTTAAAGTATTGGAGGTAATAAATATTGCCTAGTAATTGTGGATGACTACTCATGATTCACTTGGGTATATTTCCTGGTAAGTAAGTCTGAAACATTTTCTTACTTTAAAAAAGTTTGCTAAAAATGTCCAAAATGAGAAAGGGTATGTTATTTCAAGTACACGAACTAACCATGGAGGCAAATTTGAAAATCAAGATTTTACAAGATTTTGTGATGAATCTGGTTTTTAGCATGTGTTCTCTTTTCCATATACTCCAGAGCAAAATGGAGTCATGGAAAGAAATAATAGATAGCTTCAGGAAATGACTATAACTTTTTTAATTGAAAGCAATATCTCTTCACATTTTTGGGCTAAAACAATTTCTACAGCATGCTATATTATTAATAGAGTTTTTATAAGGCCTATTCTAGAGAAAACTCCCTATGAGTTATTTAAAGGAAAGAAGCCTATTGTTTCATATTTTCATGTGTTTGGATGTAAATATTTTATATTGAAAAATGCAAATGATCGAATTGGTAAGTTTGAAGAAAAATCATATGAAGATATTTTCCTTGGTTATTCTATCACAAGCAAACCTTACAGAGTATACGATAAAAAGACTCAATCTATGGAGAAATCAATGAATGTCAAGTTTCAAGACTCTATGCAAAATGAAGCAATTCAAACTCAACTTGAAGAACCTGAACCTGCTCTAAACTCTACAAAGTCTAAATCTCCAGAAGCAGCTCAGACTTCAGAAGATTAGCAACACATGATTGTCGAAAATTCAAATGAGGAAAAAGATCAACAGTCTAACAAATCAACCAGCAACTGGAAGCATAAGTCTAGTCATCCCAAAGATCTCATCATTGGTGATATTAATGAAGGAATCCGCACAAGATCCAAAAGGTGCGAAGAGTCTAATGCTGTGGCTTTTATTTCTGAAATAGAACCCAAGAGTATAGAAGAAGCTTTAACTGATGAAAGCTGGATTGAAGCTATACAAGAAGAACTCGGACAATTCAGCATTAATGATGTCTGGGAATTGACTGCTAAACCGAAAGGTAAGTCCATCATTGGAATTAAAGGGGTTTTCAGGAATAAGATGAATGAGAAAAGAAAGGTCATAAGAAACAAAGCAAGACTCGTGGCCAAGGGATATACGCAAGAAGAATGGATAGACTATGATGAGACTTACATGCCAGTAGCAAGGTTAGAAGTAATTAGATTATTACTTGCTTTTGCTTATCATAAGAATTTCAGGTTATTTCAAATGGACATCAAAAGTGTTTTCCTAAATGGATTTATCCAAGAGGAAGTCTATGTGGAACAACCACCCGATTTTGAAAACCCAAGGAAACCAGACTCTATATTCAGACTGAAAAAGGCTCTATATGGTTTAAAGCAAGCACCTCGAGCTTGGCATAACAAACTAAGTAAGTTTTTAATTCAAAATGACTTTGTCAAAGATAAAGTAGATACTACATTGTTGATCAAAAGAGAAAGCAAAAGTTTTTTACTTGTTCAAACTTATGTTGATTATATCATTTTTGGATCTTCAAATGAAAGTCTATGCTAGAAATTCTCTAAATCTATGCAAGATGAATTTGAAATGAGCATGATGGGTGAACTAACCTTCTTTCTTGGGCTTCAAGTGAAACAACTGAAGGAATGAACTTTTATTCATCAAGAAAAATATGCCAACGATCTTGTCAAAAAGTTTGGACTGGAGAATTGCAAAAAAACTGATATACCAATGTCAAGTTCCTTGAAGTTGGACAAAGATGAAGGAGGAAAGAAAGTTGACCAAAAGCTATACAGGAGTATCATTGGTTCACTTATTTATCTTACTGCTTCTAGACCTGACATTTTGTTTAATGTTTGCATTTATGCCAGGTTTCAATCAGACCCTAGAGAATCTCACTTAAGTGCTACAAAACGTATTATCAAATACATTGCCTCAACTTCAAACTTGGGTCTTTGGTATCCTAAAGAAGGATACTTTACTCTTCTTGGATACTTAGACGCAGACCTAGCCGGATGTAGAGTTGATAGAAAGAGCACTTCGGGCACCTGTCAACTACTTGGAAGCAGGACAGTATGTTGGTTTTTGAGAAAGCAAAGTACAGTAGCTCTTTCTATAGCAGAAGCAAAATATGTAGCTCTTGGAAGTTGTTGTTCACAAATTCTGTGGATAAGACAACAGTTAAGAGATTTTGGAATTGAAGATTCATGCACTAAAATCAAATGTGACAACATCAGTGCAATCAATCTCACCAAGAATCCGATTCTTCACTCAAGGGCAAAACATATAGAAATTCGTTCATTAGAGATCATGTTCAAAATAGAGAAGTTTCGATTCAATTTATTGACTCAAAGAATCAACTAGGGAATATATTTACAAAACCTTTGGAGAAAAATCAATTTGAAGTTATTCGTTTCAGACTCAATATCTTAAAGTCTGAAGAAGTTCAAACTCAGCACTGAAAGTCTAAAGGCTCTCAGCCTCGAACAATCAAGATCTACGACTATAAGTTATTTCTATTTTAGAGATTTATTTCTCAAATCAAATCTTGAAAATGTATGATCATCCGAAATTGATTGGTGTCATTCCCCAGTTTTTCGTAATTATTGCAAACCTACCTTTTCGAAAAAAAAATTTGATTTTTGAAATGATAGTTATCTAAAAGGCAGTTATTTTTTTTTAAAAGGTATTTTTATATTTCCTTTTTTGCTATTGTTTGTATACCTCGCTTTGAACTGCCTTATATACTAACGGTTCCTCGTCGTTTTTACTCACAAAAACCCTAAAGAGAGCACCGATCTTCCATTTCTGTCTTCTTCTCTTGTTTAATCCTCAAAAAAAAATTTCATCTTTCTTGGGAAACAAGCTTGGAATCTCTCAAAGACTGTGAAAGATGTCGTCTCAAAGGAAGTCTTCAAGGATCGTGAATAGGGGACCACAGCAAATGCGTGAAGGGCATATGCACTTCGATCTAACCAAAGAAGAAGAATCTCCTAGACAGCAATAGAGCCCACAACATTCTCAACAGCGTCCATCTCCCCCATCTAGACCTCAGGACGTTGCACATCGAAAAGAGGAGGAAATTATCAAAGACACAGAGCCTGTAAGAACTCATAAGCCCTATTTTACCTATAAGCTACATCGTGCGTTGAAGAGGAGTGGTACCCCATTGAACTACATTGATGAATTTCTTAGAGACAAAGGGTATAAAAATGAAACTTTTTTTTTACGCACAATGGAACGATTAGGAATTGCCCCTGCTGGGTCAACGAAAGAGGCATTGGCAAACATCCCGAGCAATCCATGTGTTGGAGGGTTGAGTCAGCCAAATGGGAATGACGATGATAGGATGTACAGTCAATTTAAACCTAGAATGAGTGTTGCAGCGAAAATCCGAAGCAAAATGACGGATTTATTTCGATCGGAGGAACACAAGTAAATGTACTCTAAGTTGGTGAAGTGTGGGATAATAAACCCTAGAAGTGTGGATTTTGATTTTCTTGACTCTGTGAATGTTAATCTGCGGGAAAAATTCAGTCTTCTTCAATTCGAACAGTTTTGTTCTGAATCTACAAAAACTTATGCTGAACTTACTACTTATTTCTGATTGAATCTCAGTTTCTTGGATGCGAATAGATTCTCTTTTAGTGTTCGAGATCAAGACTATGTGGTTGACATGAATACATTGGCTGATGTGATTGGGGTTAAAAGAGGGAGATATCAACCTATCAATGTATCTATTACTCGTGCAACGTTGAAATTTGTTAAGGATAGGGGGACAGAAGGAAAAAATTCCTATTTGAGGATAAATGCATCCAACATTTTGTTTCACAAGATAGTGATCAACTGTCTTAGACCAAAATCAACCTCAAAGACCGATGTTTCAAACTCGGAGGCAAAGTTGATGTACGCCATCAATGCTGGTAAAAAGTTCTCTCTTCCACACACTATTATGTTCCACATGTACAAGGCAGTGGTGAAGGACAAGGGTCAACTTCCTTACCCAGCATTTGTAACCAAGTTATTCAGACATTTGAACGTTCAGCCTCCTCGAATTCTTTGTGTTCGAACGTACGATCAAATGGTGGTAGGACTGAAAATGGTCTCTAAAATGCGTCTGAAGGAACTCAACAAAGCGTTGGAGCAATTCAATAAGAAAACCCCTGTCAAGACTCATCAAATCTCTTCAGCTACAAAGAGGAAAGGGAAGGAGCCCATGTTTGCTCCATCGAAGAAAAGAAGAGCACTCATCATTGATGATGAAGAAGATGAGGATGATATCACCATTTCTGCAATGGCTTTGAAGAACTTGAGTTGTTCTGTTCTAGAATCAACGGAGAGACAAGAAAAAGATACGGATGAAACAGAACAAAGGATTGGAGAGAGAGAAGATTTGGAGAAAGAAGCAGAGGAGGAAAGAATTGAGGAAAAAGAAGAAGAGGAGAGAGGAGACCAAGCAGAAGCCAAGCATGAGGAACACTTTTCTCCAACTGAAGGCATGGAAACATGGGGAGATCCTGAGAAAAGAGAAACGTCCTCATTCCTTGCCACCAATGAAGGAGTAAGTCGTTCTTCAGCAGATCCAGAGGACATCTATGCCACTCAATTTCCTGAAGAAGGACATGAGGTTTCATCACCCAATTTGCGTGATCGTGCTAAAATGCCATCATTTGCCAATACTCAGTCTGATCATGTAGAAGCAAGTACTCAAACAGACAATTTGACTAACTTTCATAGAATTCTTGATGTTCTTTTGGAGATGAGAGGCCAAATTTATGCTTTGGGATGTGAAGTACAAAACTTGCAAAATGCAAGTCAATCTTCTTCAGTTTCTTTGCATGATCAAATTCATGCCCTTGCTCTTCAAGTTCAAGCTAATGTCAAGGGTGAAGATGTGGTGCAATTTGAAAAAGCAGGAAGGGATTGTCCAGTCAATGGGAGATTTCCAGCTTGTTCATGTTCTCAAGCCATCTTAATTCCATTCTCTTTTCATCTCTACCTTTTTAATGATGACAAAAAGAGGGAGAGATGTGCATATTTGATTAAGAACTTTGAAACTTTTTGAACTTTTGTGTGATTATATTTAATTGACTCAATTTTTGAGTTTAGCTATTTAGATTTGGACTGGATTTGACTATTTGAACATTTGTTTATCTTAATTACTATTGATATCTCATGGCTTTGTTCATTTACAAGACTAACCTACTTTCTGTGGATGCAAATTTTAGTATTATTACTAAGCCATTTATCTTTGTGAGATATCCATATTTGCTTGAGTAATGTTTTGTAGGTCAAAGTTATCCAAATTTGTAGGAAATTTTTGTCACCATAAAAAATGGGGAGATTGTTGGAGAAAACTTCCTTGAGTGTTTTGAAGCTGACAAAACGTTTCCATCAATCTTGTCTGAAGACTTACAGACTCTTCCATCAAAGTCTGAAGACCTCCGGATTGCCAGACTCAAGACTTAAAGTCTATCATCATTGACGGTTTCTAGACCATCGAAGAAGGCTTATCCAGAACTGGATGTTTCGTTAAAGATTTGACTTTATCAACTCGAATAGATCTCCTGGCTGGATATAGCATGTCGGAATCCATTATTCAAATCAAGATTGATTCAGAGATTTGAATCTATTGATTGGCGAAGTATACTTGGAAAGTTTTACTTATGGAAACCTAGATCTTGATTGTATGAGCGAGCAGGATTGATGGGCTATTGTCATGTTCCTTAAATAACTCGAAGATCTTCCTAATTGATTATGTCCAACAGGTAGATTGGAAGAATTCCTTTGGTAAGTGCCAATGGGTATGATGATATAAAAGAGTATATAAGAAAGACGTTCCAGTTATTTGAGAGTATGCGCGATAGAAGAATTCCAAAGTCTGAAACTCATTGTTCTTAGTCAATTAAACTGTTGAGCAAAATCTTGTACGCAAAAGAGAATCTATATCTTTGAGAGACCTTGAGGAAGTGTAGTAGAGTCTCTACACTATGGAATCAAGGAAGAGCTTTACTGTAACAACTCTTTCGTTCATAGTGAAATCCAGCCGATAGGCTGTCAGTGCAGAAGAGTGGACATAAGCTTGGATTAAGCCGAACCACTATAATCTTTGTGTTCATATTCTCTTCCCTATGCTCTTTTACTTTGATCATATTTTGTTTTGGTTACAAGAGACAAATTTTCTTTTCATAATCTATTGTTGAGTAGTGCTTCATATTTATTTCATAAAATTGTTTTTACACCTATTCACCCCTCTCTAGGTGCTCGTACTAGTTTTCATAACAATCAACTTCAATATGCTTTGTTCTCTCATGGAAAACTGAGTTTGCCACTAATTTTAGCACAACATCATTTATCACAAAACAATTCACTTGCTCCGTTGACTTGCACATCAAGATCTAAAAGTAATCCTCGTATCCAAACTATCTCGCAAACAATTTTTGTCATGGCTCGATATTTTGATTCTGCTGATGGCAATGATACTGTTGATTGTTTCTTCTTTTTCCATGAAATCAAGGACTTTCCTAGCTTGATACAAAAACCAGTAATGGATCTTCTTATCATAGGACAAGTAGCATAATATGTGTCACAATATGTTGTCATCTTCATGTTACAATCACAGGATAGTAGAATTCCAAGTCCTGGACATCCCTTCAAGTACTTTACAACCTTTAGCACTGCATTCATATGTGATTGCTCCGGGTTGTGCATAAATTGACTAAGTATTTATACTACATAACATATGTCAGGTCTGGTCACAGTGAGATAGATTAATTTGCCAACAAGTCGATGATATCCCTATTGATCCTTGAGTAGTGGATCTTCATTTGGAGAAGAAGAACTTACATCATATTCATATGTTGTCAACTTGATATTCTGCGCAATAGGTACAGTAGTTGGTTTGCACCCCAATAATCCTGCATCTGATATGATTTCCAGGATGAATTTTCGCTAATTGAGACAAATTCCCTCATTGGAACGAGCTATTTTGATACCGAGAAAATATTTTGGAGGACCCAAATCTTTAATATGGAAAGTCGAATGCAAGTATCCTTTGAACTTTTGAATTGCAACATCATCATTTCCCATGATAAGTATATTGTCAATATAAATCAATAAGTAGATCAATGAAGTACCTTTGGTCCATGTGAACAATGCATAATCATGCTTCGAGTGTTGAAAACCCGCATTTGTAAGTGCTGCAGTAAATTTTACATACCATTGTCGAGAGGCTTGTTTAAGCTCGTATAGGAATTGCGGAGACGGCACACTCAAGACTCCCCTTGTCTACGTAATCCCTGTGGAAGCTCCATGTAAATTTCTTCATCAAGGTCTCCATGAAGGAAGGCATTGTTGACATCCATCCTATGTAAGTCCCAATTACATAATGCAGCAATCGCCAGAAAAGAGGGAACAGTGACCTCTTTAGCAACTGAAGAAAAAGTCTCATGATAGTCAAAGTCTTCATGCTGCGTGAATCATTTAGCAACAAGTCAAGCATTGTATCACTCAATTGAACCATTTGCCTTATATTTTATTTTATAAACCCATTTGCAGCCAATGGGCCTTTTGTGAGAAGGCAAAGGGACGATGTCCCAAGTGTTATTCTCTGTGAGAGCAACAATCTCTTCTTTCATGGCCCTTTGCCAACGAATATCACACGCTGATAATTTGAGGCAATTCGGAAAATTTGGTGCGGAAGGTGGGTCAAAAACATTGCTCTGATACCATGAAAGGAAATGCAAGACAATGGAGGAAATATTATTCTGTGTATTTCATTATCACAAATGTACAAGAAAGGGTCAGTATTTGCAATACAAGAGAGAAGAAAAATGAATCAGAAAGAATATATACACAATATTGTTTTTCCTAAAATATTCTATGTCTATGATCTGCTATATCAATTGTAATCTCAATAGATAAGATCAAATTCTTCCTCCAACAAGTCCAAAGGCCAATTGCAACTACTGGCGAAGAATAACACGATTACAATATGCAGACGTTGAATGCATACTTTTCTTTTCCTTTTTATGCGGCGAATATATCAGCACTGAGGCGAAGCAGCATATTCCCTGGCCAAATCCAACAAACCGCGACATGTGCAGAGGAAACGATAACGTTGTGGGGCCTTCGTGGGAATATATTTTTCTTCTCGTACGGATGTTTCTGTTGACCTATGCTTTTTCTTATTTTTCAGTAAATTAGACGATAATTGAGACTTTACCATCCCATTGAAGTCAATGCTTCCTTAGAATCTCATGTTTTGTCTCACTTTCCTTCATCTTTCGGTTTATATTTTATGTAGAAATCTGTGCAAAGCCAGTAAGATGAAGCAAAGCATCTTTTGCTTCAGCATATTTTCTGAATCAGCGATGACTACTTGGGTTCGTTACGTTTGTTTGGTTTATTACACTTTTTTGGTTGAAAATCATGTTCTGGGAGGCTTCCTAAATATATTTTCGACCCTTTTTCGAGAATTACATATACATACTTTGCGCACGTTTTGTGCCTATAAATGCAAATTATGAGAGTGAGTGTTAAGATTCGAATTTTTGCATAATGCAAAATCATCCAATGTATGCATTGGGGTTTTTTTAGGTTAGCACTATGTTTTGATGATGTTATGAGTACATAACACAATTTGAGAAGTAAAGTATTGTGGCCTGAATGTAGAAATGGGGTAAGAGTACATGAGTAGATCTGTCAAACCAATGGATTTGGTTGATTGAATTGGATATGGTCTAATCCAAATTGACTTATTTTCATATAATACAAATTGACACCTTCTAACCCATACCTAACACATACTTGACCCAATCTATGTTGTAAAAACACTTCCATATTTAACCAAGTCTGAGAAACTTATATTCAAAAAAAGGTAAGAGAATAGAGTGAACAAACACAAATTCGAGTGAGGCAAGAGAGTGAAGAGAAAATTATAAATGTGGGTCTCACTAAGTAAGTTATTGACCCATTTATGACCCATATTACTTTATAATTACCGAATATACCCAACCCATATAACTCAACCCATCAAATATAGGTTGAGAAATGAGTTTATAACCTATTTTGACAAGTCTAGTGTTGAGGCTTCAAGGAAATAATAATACCTCAAGAGACTAAAGTATGCATTAGATTCCATGATCAATAACTAATTCATATAAAAGTTCAATTGGTTAGCGAGTAGCACAGGCTGTACATCATATAACAAGACAATTTGTATTGACGGAGGTAGATTAGCATTTTCCTTTGGGCTTTGCTAGCATAACAATCATTGGGATATTGTGAGAATAACAGTCTATTGTGAATTACAAATTCTTGAAGAAGTGGGTTTCACAACAATTTATAATTATTTGTAATTTGATTTTTATGGTCTAAAATATACTATAATTCTCTAGCATGGAACTTGCCAACATGGATGAGTGAACAGAACGTGAATATTGAAGTACATGCAACTCAAGAAATTAACAATAACAAATCTACTTTCACAATTGCAAATATGATTCATAAGTCCTAAGAAGGTCATAGTGCAAAAGTAGGATTGTAACATACATACTTTTGTTGTCAAACCTAGCGTTATTGAAAGGCAAAAGCAATCAATAATCAAGAACAAGAGACAAAATAGCACGAAAATTCTATGTGATTCGACCAATGCAACCTAATGGATGGGAGAGCGACCATAAAAACATCTACTAGAATAATTAAACTATAAAAGGCAATCATTATCTTTTAAGGACAGCTTGATGTGGACTATATAAGTTTGATTTCTTCTTTTATGGAAATCGCTAATGAAGAGCCTAAGTTCAAGTCAATCAATTACATATTTATTAAGTTAGTAAGCTATTAGCCAGCTAAGACATGTGCTCCTGCTCTCCCTTAATCTAGGTGTCATTCTGCACTAGTCTTATCCCAAGGTGAATTCAACCTTGGCCCCATCAAGTTTGGCATATTTTAATATTCATAATATTTGCCCATCAACCTCTATCAAAGTCACCTTGGCCTTGCCAAGCTCAACGAGAAGCTGATACATACTGGGGGTGATCACTAATTAACTTTCAACTCTTATACCACTTGTTGGATTGATGTAGCATAAACCAATATTTTCACTTGAGAACATCACCGACAGAAAGTCTAATTTTGCGTTCATTAATATAATTTAACTTACATTCACTCAAAAATTTAAATCAGTGCGTTGCGAACCAATTAGAATATATTAAGTGCTCCACTTGATATCACATTTTTAACACGGGACTTATTTCACCTAACAACATCATATGTGCACCTTAACAAGGACCATATTTTTTCTCCACCTAGATGCAGAGAAAACTTTGTCTGACTAACATTATGATTGGTAAATTACCAAAAATAAGCATGTCTCATTTTCATATCTAATTAAGTTGGCACATGTGATATTCATATTTGCAATTTACTACTAAGAAGTCCAGATCTGGGATGAAGGAAACTCATACCACCACTTAATTAGAGTTTACAGCTGTAAGTAAAAAAATAATTGGTTTGGAATACTACAAATCCAGCCCAGATTGCCATTCTGGAGAGATGTCCGATTGATTAGGATCTTTCTTCGTCGTCGGCTCATCGTGACAACACGTCCTCAATTCAGGCCACGTAAAACACTGCATGCATGGGAACATGTTCCCTTTCTTTTAAGTTCTAGATGGCAACCTAGTTTCCTTCACCTGGCCTAAAATATAGGTTCTATAAACTCTAAAGGAGATTGCAACTTGCGACATAAAGGTCGCCGTCAATGATCATGAGGCTAATAATATAGGAATAAATCGGACCTACGGGTCGCGACGAAATATATTGTTCGCCCCCCATGAAGACTGCAAATAAACCCTTTTTTATCTCCACTATTATTCTTGCAGAAAGAAACCAAATTTAATTTGCAAAAAGATAAGAAGCGCCCCAAGAAAACAAATCCACTGCACGACCGATGAGTTTCTATAAAAGGGACCTCAGAGCCAAGCCATTTTCTCCCAAGCAGACCCCAAAGCCAGAGCTAAAAAGCACGCGAGCTCACACACACAAACTATTATCTCGAGGCTCCGGATACTTCGTCGTTCGTCAGGCAGCATGGACACGACGCTGGCGGGGCTCGTGCAGGACAAGCCGGTAGTGATATTCAGCAGAAGCACGTGCTGCATGAGCCACACTGTGAAGTCGCTCATACTGAGCTACGGCGCGAACCCGACCGTGTACGAGCTCGACCAGATGCCTAACAGAAACCAGATCGAGCGCGCGCTGGTCCAGCTCGGGCAGCGCGAGGTCGTCCCCACAGTGTTCATCGGCCAGAAGTACATCGGCGGCACAAACGAGCTCATGAGCCACCAGGTGCGGGGGACTCTGGTCCCTCTTCTCCGAGAGGCCAGAGCTATTTGGGTGTAGAGACTAAAGTTCTTGCATCTTTCTCCAGTTTTTCCCTTAGAATAACAATAACACGTCTAACGTACACGAGTCAGATCGTGTTACGAATACGAAAAGGCGGACTTTTTGGTGCCCTTGTGTTCTAACCCTAATGGCTGCACGCTATGGAAGACGACAGCCTTCTTCTCTGGTCTTTTTCCCCCTTGCTTTTTGAGGTCTTGTTATTTATGGGAAGTCCCTGTGTTGTTCTGAGTTAGGTTTCGGGGCGATGAGAAAGAACAGCGGTGGCAAACTTCCAATGCGTAAGCGCCCTATTTTCATGTCAATGAAGTAAAACTTCTAAGTTTTAAATTGCATTCTATCGCTCTGTATACACTCTTTTGGCATCAAATGATATGTGAGTCCTTCACAGAGAGAGAGAGAGAGAGAGAGGGAGGGAGGGAGGGAGATGCATGGAGCTCATGTCTGATCTAGCTGGTTGATGTGTCTTAGAATGCGCATTAACTGCATACAAGCAGAACATATAGCAGGAATTGGTGGAGCGAAGCAAAGAGAAGGACCAGAAACAAGAAACGCGTTACTGATATAATCCAAAAGGATCATTGTTTGATGATTATTGCACCGCCCAATTAACAGAGATCCTATCATAATAAAATAAAATAAAATAAAAAATTAGAGAATTTGGGAGTCCCGACAGATACAAAAGTGACTAAATAGTTTAAGTATATTGAACTCACATGTACAGGTGCAACCATAGTCCTGATCAAGTTTAACTCACATCTGATATAGATACGAAGATGCAATATGCCAAGATTCGAGAGAATTATTTGAATGAAAAATTCCAAATAAATAGTGAGTGTATCACATAAGGACCTTGAGTTTCGAGAGATATAAGACCCATCAAATCTAATGATTCTTATACATTGGACTCCTATGTACGATCGGGCGATCCAAATTGATCCCCAATTCCACTAGCTTCTTAGCACGAAAATATCGATGCAATGCCGTCCTTTGAAGTTTTGGACTGTCCATGGCCCCTTTCTGTTGTACCGTATACTTAATCATTTTTTTTTTGGGGAGGGGGGCGCCGGGAGAATGCAACTTCTTTGGCTAGAAGCAGACATGTAATGCGGGCGATTCGCTACCAAAGAAGAAAGATTTCGAATCATACTCTTGCAATCGATCGTGACGGAGTTGCGGCAATCAAGCTTAATTTAGAAATTATGTGCGTTTTAGTAGCAGTATTATTGAAATCCGATTGGCTAAAAGAAGGAAGTTAGGTTAATCGACGATGGGGACGTGCTAAGTGCCACCCACCGAAAGCCAAACGAGAAAGAGGCAAAAAGTTGGGCTGCAGGTGTATGTTCCATCATCAATAGTCGAAAAAGTGTTTCCCATTTAAGGAAAATCTCGCCCTTAAAGTAAAGGAAAATGAATTCGTCTTCCAAAACGAAGGAAAAGCTTTTTCACTTATCCCTACTTCAATGTGCTGTCAAGATCAAAATAAAGAAAGAAAGAAAAATACCACCCAATTTCCCTTTAGCAGATCTGTTTAGCCCTCACTGTATTCGAGGTAATTATTCAAAAAGCCCTAAATCTATTAAGTGGCAAACTTTTTGATTTGATCAATTTAATGATAAATTTTTTAATAATTTAGATAGTTCTTCCAACTAATTTTATTTTTGATTTGATCAATTTAATGATAAATTATTTAATAATTTAGGAGCGTAGTTCTTCCAACTAATTTTGTTTGGAGATTATTGACGAAGAATGCCAACTACGTAACAAGTATTACACTAGCAAATCATTAAAAAAAAAAAAAAGCTTACGACTAAATTAGGCAAGAAAAAAAAAAAACAGGCAGACAATTAGCCAAATTGAAAAGTTCAAAACTGACATGATTACTTTACAATAAATTTATGACTTTTTTGGACAATTTTCCCCGGCCGTCACAATGCCACTCTACTAGATTCATAGATAATTTTTCACATGAGTAGTGTTCTCGTTTCAAAACATGCAATCCCAATTATGGGATTGACAATAAGAAACGAACCATTCCATAGGAATCTTTTGGTTACAAAATCCATCTTATTACGCACTATCGAGGTATATAAGTTACATTTTTACAAGAAATATGTCTTCTTCTCAAAATCATTAGTGTCTAGAAGGAATCGCCAGCGTATCTGATGCATGATCACTCCAATTCTTATACTCACTTTATGTGCTTTAACTCCTAACGCAAAAAAATCATGGAAATGCACCATGTATTTGATTGACAACGACCAATAACCTAACCTCGTTTGGCCCTCAATTTTTAGCCTTCTCAATATGCATTGCTCAGATGGCATTGAGCACCATACACTGCCGCCAGTTCGTGTATCAGATGTAGTTAATAGTATGCTTTCCATGGCAAAACTCATCTCCTTTTCTGGTTCACGCAGAGTAAACTCCAAATGGAATCGATCTAAAAATGCGGAATTTGAACATGTGATGTCATGTGCTCTAACGTAGATGTGTACACTTGAAGTAAAAACACCATGCGATGCTTTATTAGACATCTTACTCTGCCCAACAAGAATAGAAGGAGGCGAAACAGAGAATTACATCTCCAGTCCCACGTTATCCCTATGCAAAGTTGTAGAGGACCTAGAGCAGAGAACAATCAAGAAGAGAGTCCACTTTTTCAAATCAGAACCAATAGACAGCATTTTCACCAATTTCTCAGAACAAAGAACATCGGCTACGGCAAACTACCCATCTGGGGTAATTGCCACCATGTTCTTTTTCCCGTTATGAGTCTGTGAAATAAAGTGCAGCAAAGATAAGATCAAACCAGCAATGATGCAACTCAAAAAGTACTGCTGGTTTTGCACTATAGAAACACTCTAAAGCTTGGTGAACCACATAAGAGTAAGACAAGAATATCAGGCACCCCCTCAAAGATTAGCATAAAGTCATTTACTGGCTAATTTAAGGGCACAAGCAAGCACCATTTAATTTGCATTTTTTTTTATATGCTTTATTAACCAGCAAAAAATGCGTGTTGAACGCATCCTTTGGCAAACATTAAAGTCAGTTTAGTAATTAGGCTGAAAAAGGAGTGAGCATGCCTTCCACTCATTACTTCTGTGATTCCTACCATCGACAATTGCTACCAATCAAATTGGCACTGAAGATGCTGCGGGAAGTAGAGCATCATGTGCATACTCTGAACAAAGCATCAAAAATAGCTTACACATGGTGATGAGTCAGAGCTATCAGTCTTCCCTCATGATTCGATATAATCTCTCAAGAACGGGTTTCTTTTCTCTAGTTCAGCACTTCTTCTCCAAGCTTCTACTGCTTGGCGGACAGTGGCATTGGCCTCATTTATCTCCTCAGTGGAGAACTTGTGCTCTATGATTCCCAAAGGTCCAGGCTGCAACACCCTCACTACTGTTTCCGCTTCTTGCTCCAACTGCCTGTGGTCAGCAGAAATGGTGTGCAAATCAAATGGCCAAGAACACAAATAGAAAGAGAGAAAACAAAAAGGTCGAGATCATCCATAGCTATAGAAGGAATATTAACAAACTGGATACTGCAAAGGGAGAAGCTAAAACGAGGGGGAAAAGGGATCAGCCAACCGCACATTACATAGTGGTGTCACTTTAACCTCTATAACCAACAAGCCTACTTGTGCAAAAAGAAGGCTTCTTTTCAGGAGATAGTACTAACTCACCACAATGAGTACCATTAAAGTCCTCCATGAACCGGACAGGGACACAAGAATTCGATTATTACGTCCATAACTTCATTTGAAAAGACAGAACCAAGGGGCAGGGATATAGCAATCAACTATCATTCTCAAAGGCAAATAGCCATTTTGTAAAAGGCTCGAGCATGACGTGACCACATTCACAACCTATAACATCCAAAAACTCTGCTAGACGTGGCACATCAATATCAGGAAGAAAAGCTAGATACAGAAAGGATCAACCCTCTCTCTCTTGATGATTTCCTGATCAGATCACAGATCATTGTCCATACCACAGGAGATCAATTTCTATCCCAGAAATTAAACCACCCCCCCCCCCCAACCTCCGATGTTATGAGCTCCATTCTTAGACCAAAACAACACAATGCAGCAAGCGAAAGCTGCCGAGCTTCATGCCGATATTGATTGGCGCATAAGTTCATCACACCCCATGCAACCACCTTCGGGTCTCTCCAACCATTATTCCAACAATTAAACATCCAATTCGACCCGCTGAAGAATTACACATAGGCTTCCTGCCTTGGAAACTCATGCCCCCACAATCCACCATGTCTCCTGAGAATCACCGATTCATCTTCCTCCCTTTTTCTCTCACATATCTTCTCTTTTTCAGGAAAACCCAGTTGTTTCAACTGGGGCTCTTCTCAACGTGATTGGAACAACACCAAGCAAAACTCTCAAGAAACCACGGAAAAAGAAGAGAGAACAAGTCAAACTGAGCATGCCCAATAGAGCAGACGCAGAACCAGAAAGACAATCAGAAACCATCATGACCGGAATCAACTGAACACCCAGAAATTCGACGATCATCTAACCCCCAGAGCTCTTGGTCGTTCAGCCGCTTACTTGAAGAAACGGGAGAAGGGAAAGGAGCTGGGTAGGCGCGAGAACGACGACATCGCGCGGCGGCGGTGCCTCCTCTCTCTCTCTCTCTCTCTCTCTCTCTCTCCGATGCTTCGATCACCGCCGGGAACTGCACCGCGCTGCGTTCGTGCGGCAAAACAAATTCCGAAGGAGAGGAAGAAGTGAAAGGGCCGACGTCGTTCTTGGATCTTCCCTTCAAGCTCAATGCTCTCAAGAGAGCCCACAAGAGAAGTAAAATAAGCTATTGGGCAAAGCCCAAATCGTAACGGGATAATTACCCAAATAATCATAAACTTTAACTCATTACACAACGTAATTTCTACACATTTAATTTGTTCGATATAATTTTTAAATCTTAGTTTAACATTTTCAGTACATATTCAACTTAGTCCTTAAAGTATATAAAAATAATCAATATAATCTCTAAACTTAAATTAATAAAAGAATAATATTGAAAATTTTCACATAATTCAATTAATACATTACAGAAATTTCAGAGACCCGTTAGGGATTATTTGTTTTGTGTCGTTTCTGGATAAATAAAAATAAAAATAAAAAAGAAATTATTGGTGCTGCCACCGAAAAAGAATAAAAGAGGCAAAAGTCGACTCCGCTGGGGATCGAACCCAGAATCTCTGGTTCCGTAGACCAGCGCCTTATCCATTGGGCCACGGAGTCCTTTTGTTGACATGTCTCGTCACAAATTATATTATTATATTTCATCCGACAGTTCGGTCGGCACCAGACAAAAGTTATGAACAATTGAGCACGGAAGGAGACGACGACGAGATACAAATCATGCAGTAAAAAGCTATACACTCGAAGAAGGTAAACTGAACCGGACAAGGGACGAGGCCATGCTCGAACGTGTGTGGTTCAAGAAAACGAGTAGTTCCTCCGCTTGTGGTTCTGGAACAAGAATCCGGTCTCCGAGTTCGCCTTGCTCCCGTGCGGCGGCTGCAGCCCGGCGGAGCTCATGCGGAACAAGCCGTTGAGCTTGCTCAGCTTCCTGGTGAACGACCTCAGCAGCCGGCTCGCCGGGTGCGGCCTCCCGAGCTCCTGCTTCATCGAGACGTGGTCCTTCTCCAGGTCCGTCAGCCGCATCCTCATCCTGGCCACCTCCAGCTTCAGCTCCCGGTTCTCCCGCCTCACCGACGCGTAGTTGTCCCGCGGCGATATGGCCCCGCTCCCGCCGGCACCGCTCCCCGAGCGGTGCGGGAACGGGCCAGCCCCGCCGCCACCAATGCTGGCCGACCCGAAGAAGAACTGCGCGCTGCCGACGTGGTGCGACCCGCCGCCTCCGCTCATCGCGCTCTTCAGCCTGATCTGCTCGTAGTACAGGACCTGGACCGCCAGCTGCACGGGCAGCCTCTCGTTCTGCGCCGCGTGGCTGCAGGCTTCCTGCGACAGTTTCTGGCAGTTGACGGTCTTGCAGAGCCGGTAGCGCTCCGAGTCCTTGATGTTCGGATGAGCCTGCGAAGGGGGGGGAGCGAGCAAGTCAACTATGAATCCGCAAAATGTGATTATTTCGGCCTACAATTTGAATGGAATTACTAGCATTACAAAAGGTTTTGGTACAGGGATAGGAAGGATAAGGATCCTGACTTTGAGGAAGATGTCGACAGCTCTGTAGAGTCCGTCGTTATCTACCCGGCCATGGTCAGGAAGCAGTTCGGCGAGCGCTATGAACTTGGACGGCAACAAGTTGGGATCGAGGGCGACCTCCGCAAGATAGTTGTCTAACAGCTTCGAGACCTTGAGAAGCGAGCTGTGCTTCGGGGATCCGGGGCTCTCGAAGTCGCAAACCATCTCGTTCTCATTCCTCAGCTGGTTGTCCTCATCGTCGTCGTCCTCATCCAGGTTCAAGAAAGTGGAGAATATCCTCAGGATCGAGTCCGTGTCGTAAATTAGGCTTTGCCCGTTCCCCTGTGAATTCGCGGGAATGAGCAAGTCCTCGAGAATGGCCTGGTCCAACTGCAAGCCAATCCGCCTCTCCAGATCAGATCTGCAAGATGTGGATGTGGATGCTCCGATGGCGATCTTCAGCAAGCTCGACAGAAATGCCATCGGGACGGGGCTCTTCCTTGACTGTGTCGGAAGCAGGCTGACTATTGTTTCCACGATCACCCTTTGCCTCTTCTGTGATTCCAAGTCCGAATAACTCGCTTTCGCAGAATGCGGATCTCTGAGGATGAGGCCCTGAAGAGAATTATGGGCATAGTTCACCAAAATCTTGCTGACCATGTCCTGCTTTAGCCCCTTCGACTTGACAGCCGTTAGAACTCGCTGGAAGAAATCGAGACTTAGCACCGCAAGCAATTTGCCCCACCAATCCACTGGCGTCTCCGGTTCCACTTCCTCGATGGGCTTCGCTGAAAAATTGCGGTCAAGCTTGGATAAGCCCGACGTGAGCTGCTCTTTGCAAGCGTTGTTTGCTATGGCATTGATCAGCCTAGTGACCAGGTTGATCTCTTCAGAGATGGGCAACAGCTTTTGGCATTGTTGAAGCACGGTGATTGAGCTAGATATGTTCGGTAGCACCATGTCCTTGATGTAAGCTTCAGTGCGGTATACCAGGTTTTTCTCAGCCAATTCCTCTGTCATCTCCAGGTAATGAGCTACGCAGCGAAGCGTCGCCACATTGGACAGCGAAATGTCTATGTTTATGCCATAACAGAACTTGGCAGCTATCTCGAATGCCTGTGGACCGCCAGGGACATCCCGGAGACTGATCCTCGAGGCTTTCGATTCTTTTGTGTCCACCAACAGTTTCAGAATCCGACCACTCCGTGAAACAAGAGGAAACTGCAAGGAACGCACTGGGTGCATCAAGCCTTAAGTCAAAAAGCCTTAAGTTATTCTTCAATTCAATCCACCGTACCTTGTGAAATGCAAAGGTTGTTGCTCCTACTTCGACAGTGAGATCACTGGAGACATCAGATATCGGCCTGCAAGAATCATTTATTTAGATCGAATTCAAAACCTTAAGCTTCACCAGCAAAAGCTCAATTTATTTTTTAGAGAAATCGCCAGCAAATGAAGGACCATGCACCAACTTTGGCTTCTGTAGGCATGCATTACCATGTCTGAGGCCAGAACGCTGTGATTGTACGACAATTCTGTCCGTGCTTAACATTCTTAAGTTGGGATAGCATGGTCCCATCATGATGTTTGTTCAAATTTATGTTCATTGAAAGATCGACAGTGCAGACAATTGATCCAAGAAAAGAACCGGGGTTTTTTCATTGTTTTTCATCAATTCCTCTGATGCGCTAGAAGCTATTGAATCCGAGTTTAAGACCTTGGTGAGGCAGAGAGCTATCTTCCAATTTCAGATACTGTTAAGGAGGGAATGGCGGTGGCTCGATCTCCCGTGTCATACCAGGAAAAGGGCAGCCTCTATTGGACCGAGGCACTTTCTACTTTATATTGTGAAGCTAGCATAAGCAATTCTTTGCAATTAATGGAAGCGAAAAATGCCAAGAAGACTATCGTATTTCTTGTAAGAAGAGCGTTCAGAAGAAGGCGATGTTCACGTCAGGAATGCAGTACAAGCTCTACTCATTTGCCAAATGAATAGACAGTGCATGGTTTGATTCCTTCGTTTCTGGGTAATACTGAACTGATAAAAGAGAACACACTCTGCAGCTGACAGCAAGACTCAAAAAACTTGCTATGCAACAAACAGAGTCACTAGTAAACAACAGCAAAGAAGTGAAAAAGAAGGTAGTCACCATTCAACAGTGTGTCGGACGCTTGAACTCGGCCGAAGCAACCGCCTCCCCGAAACGCTCGGCTTCAACTCGGCGACTCCGACCGTTATCACGCCCATCTCTCCTGCCTTCGAACCCACCGAGCCCGCCCTCTATTCCAAAGCTTCTCTTTCTCGCATTGCAATTCTGGATCTTGAAGCCTTCTCGGCGCCAAGTGTGTTTGCAGTGAAGGGCGCTTGGCGATGATGAGTGATGACTTTGATGATGGCGGTGAGACTTTTACTCGAGTGTCCATGATGGCTGCTGCTCTAAAAAGTCAAGGGAGGCATGCAGGTGTGAGCGCACTTTATTTGGAGGGAAAGGCGGGTGACAGATTGGCCTTGTGTTCCATTCTTTTTTAGCCTTTGAGAGATCGCCGAGATTGTGCGTGTGCGATTGCTGCATTGCTTTTGGGGGGATTGTAATCATTGCCAGTGAATGATATGCACTAAAAATTGGACTAAACAAAAGGCAGAAATTTTTTGAGGGACCGTAAAGCTCATTTCCGGAGTGAGTTGGATTTGCCTGTTGCAATCATGACCAACACAGTTCATCATCAACTTTCATTTTCTCACGTTGAAAAGAATGGCGCACCGCAACAGATTGATCTTTGCCCCTGTCTGGGTCCATTCTCTCTTCTTTTTTCTGGGTTTGGTACTTCATTTTCTGCAGAATGGATGTCAGTTCACTTCACTTCAATTCTAATGCTGTTGCATTGAAATGACTGATAGTCATTTCACTCCGGTTTGTTTTATTTCGGCCAAACACTTCCTACGAATTTCTGGGCATCAACTGCTTGTCCAATCATGTTCGGGAAAGATCTTATAATACATGCCTATATCATTCGCCGGCCAGGTCAAAAGTTTAATCAAATTATGAGATAGAAAGCTGCTTTTAACTTTCTTGCCAACAGCATGAAAAAAAGAAAAAAAAATTCGCTAGCAGGTTTTGGGGTATTCAGTTTTAATCAAATCGGTTTAACACGCATCCAATCTTTCTGATGAATTAACGAAGATTGATAATACAGCAGAAAGAAACCATGGGAGTGAAACGAGATGTGAAAGCATATAGCTTTAGAAGATTAATGTAACTTAGGACTATCCTAAGATAATAATGAGCTACTTGCTTAAGAACCAAATTCACAAAATAAGCCTACCGTTCTTGATATTCCGATAGTTCATTGAAGGAATATCAGAATATATACACACAGGAGTAACGAAAACTCCAGAAACCAAAGCAAACGTAGTATACCTTACCTGATATGGCTGCAACTTCCAGTGTATCGATGAGTCGACATTTCATATCAGAGAGTATGGAAGCTTATTCAAATATAATTCATAACCCTATAGGTAATCATTAAGTCCTAAATGCTATAATCAAGCTCATTGGCAAGACCCTCAATGAACAATTGACGATCCCAAATCATAATCGACACAATTAATTTACTGACATCTAGACCTTATGTAATCGTGGTTTAACCACATAAAGATGCTAATGAGATTGAATACTTTTGATTCATCAGCTCGATCGACGAACATCGTTGCCTGGCTTGGTGCTTCTGCTACTACTCAAGGAGGCGGAACTATGACTTGAAAATTGTACATCAGATAGTGGAACTGACCCAGTCTGAGAAAACATTAGTCCAACGGAACTAGTAGAAGTCTCGTTAGATGGTATCCTGGTCGAGTAAGAATCTTTCATAGATCCTGAAACCAGTTCAGGCCTCAACTCTGAAGATGATGACGGTGCCAGAGTTCCGAGCAAAGATCCAACAGGGTAAGGGGCAACTGGCATGTCAGTGAGAGATGATGCTGACGGGCTGTACCTCATTGCCCCCATCGGATGATCAAATTTGCAAGTTGACCCATATTTGCAATGGCCATTTTGCATGTAAAAGGCACATGGTTGGACTCCCTGCACAAAATAAAACAAATGAATGTTCAACACCATCAATACTGCTGTTCATAAGTTCAAAATGGAAAAGTGCAATGCTGTAAAACTTTTTCATCACCTTCTGGGGAAAAAAACATAAGGAGAAACATGCAGTTATAAAGCATTAACATCTAACTCATGTCCTCCTATAACCACCAACAAATGCCTAACTATGACAAGGACCAATATAATTACTACAATGGGAAACAGAGCCCTTACTAAAATGGGAGATGAACACAAAATAAGCATATTACAATGCGTCAGAAATGAGAAATAAAAGGAAAAGGGACAAAATGCCCACTAGTATTCAGAATAGATGCAACAAAGATGCAGGGGGTGAAAAAGAAAAGCGAACTAGGAAAATCCAATGTCTAGTGCCTGATAAGTTTATGCACAGTGTATAATCCCTTCCCCACATATTTATCCTCTCTCTCTCTCTCTCTCTCTCTCTCTCTCACCCGCGCGTGCGCACTTAACCACTGTTCATGGGCTGGTCTAGAGGTGCAACCATATATTTGTGCATGCACAAGCTCAAGAGCCTGAGCAATGCACAACACAGGTACTTCAGGAAAACCACCATTGTACCAAGGAGCAGGTCATGAACCACAAGGGATGCTTCTGCCAAGTGCATGACCAAAAAGCACATCTCTCTTATTTCTCAGCAAAGAATTTCGTAACATCAATTAAAACCTTGTTCTTACACAAATTTGAAATAATAGTGATTTAACTAATATTACATGAGAAAGCTCACTTGCCAGAAATTTGACATCACTGGCTAAAACCAAAAGAGCAACTCTTAACAAATGGTCTTCTATGACCAAAAAAACAAAAACAAATCATCTTCAATTTTTAAAATTTGAATTAGTCACTCAGTCTAGCAGCAGCTAGCCAGGATCCTCTTCTCATGAAGGTAAGCCACGGCAAAAATCTATTAAAGATTGAGAAAATTAACCAGAACTTATAATAACTTCTCACAGACATAAGAGAGTTAGCACCCCTTATTAGAAATGCCGGAAATGCCAAACAGTTCCCCTTTGAACAACGCCATCAAAACTTGCTAACTAGTTCTTTTCTTTTCTGTAGGAAACTTCACCAAAACACGTTGAAGTCCGCAACAACCAGCAAGTCAAAAATTTACAAGATAAGGTGATAATTGATCAAAGAACTTTACAAGCTCAGTCAACTAAAGGTCATTAGGATTACTAGAGCTGCATCCATCATGGGAACCGGGATTGGAAAGACTAAAATAGCATACCAGATAATTGTCAATAGGGACAAATATTACGCAACACATCATTTGCTAGATCAACATTCCTGCTACAAAGAAAAGTAATTTCAGATGGACAACTGAATTTTCATTTAAAGTATAACAAATGGACCAGGTTTGAACTTTTGATATCATATCAGCACAAATAAAAGTAAACATTAAAGGAGATGTCCTCCTATAGATATGGCTTCATTCCAGCACTGAACAATATTAAAAAAATTCTACCTAAAAGGACAAAAATTCTGAATCTACATTATTAGAAAGCATAGTAAAACAATCACATGGTAAAAGCAACAAAGAGAAACCGCATACCGGTCTTAAAGGAAGGCCAAGTGGATTGAGAAGGAAGTTTGTCCCTTGCACCATACGATCCCTAGGATGATGGTACCTACAAGATGATCCAAATTTACAATCCCCTGTTCTCATGTAATACTGACAGTCAGGCTCACCAGCTCTCTGTGGAAATATTTGTTCTTTCTGACTGCTGCCCCATGGTCCAGCAGAGGAAGGAATGGAGGGATATGATCCAGCAATAGCTGGGGTAGATGATGTCAGCTGTGCTACATCATAAAGCGAAGTTGCTCCCATTGCAGGCCGGGCACCAGGAGATAATGCTGGACTTACAGGTGCCTGTAGAAGAGGGACTAACCACATCATACAAAAGGTTCCATAATAAAATCCATCAAATTTGATTAAAACTTTAACCTTACCGAGTAAGGGCTCCAACCAGGCACAGGAACAACTCCAGGGGAGATCAACACATGACCATAAGCCCCTGGAACATATGAACCAGGCACAAGAGGAGGTCTAGCCACTCTTAAACTGGTGGATGCTCCCCTGTATTGATCAGGAGTGGGAACCGAAGGAGATTGCACCGGTGAATAAAATTGAGGTGCAGATGCTGGTATTGATGCACCAGCAGGTTGAGGATGATGGAATTTACAAGTTGTACCAAATTTGCACTGCCCCGTCTTCAAATAGTAGGAGCATTCTTGCTCACCCTGATAAGAAAGAAGTCAGAATTAGAGAGAACCAGAAACCAGATCAAGTAACTTCAAAATAACTAACTAAGATAGGGAAGAAGAATGTCCCACCAGTCTTAATGGGTAGCCATACATATTAAGTGGGACTCTGTTCAACGAACCACCGCCATTTTTGGGATGGTGAAACTTGCAGGAAGCACCAAATTTACAGGTCCCAGTCTTCAAATAAAACTGCAGAGACAGTGACCAAAACAGAAACATTGCTTACTCCTCATGTGTTTGAGTGGGTATCTATTGTGGGCATTTTCATGCCTATGGAGGGGCACTCGACAATACAGTTATCTAGGTAGTGACTACAGATTCTTCGCATTAACAACATTCAAAATGCAGAGCTTATCACATGCTTAGCAACTTACATAATTAGTAACTGAATACCTGACATGCAGGTTCCCCTGGTCGCTCTGGATAATCCCCTGTCGCTCTCACAGCTGCCACCACCTGAATACCATGTTGAGCAGGAGTCAGGACTATTAAGAAAAGCCATAGAGAGGAACAATTAACTAGAATTCCCTGTCGTAAGATCACAGTGATATATTATCAAATCAAAATGCAGTCAGTAGAAAACAAAACAAGAGGCAGAGAAGTTTGTCTTTATGGATGTGAATGAGAAGTTTGAAGTTGTATCTATGAAATATAGTAGGTCTTGCTGAAATAAGGAACAATTTCATGGACTTGTCAACAATTGGGATCATGAACCCAACCGTGTTTGCTCAATTCTGATATGGAGAAGGAGGAGGAGGAGGAGGAAGAGGAGAAAAGATTAAAGTGTGGTAAAATGTTACATGATGCATATACATGCTTCTCAATCTGGTCTCGACAATGTCTAGGAAGCCTAGCTTCCAATCTGAAGTTCTTTGCTTTGTTAAGGTTAAAGACTATCCGTGAGAAAATTAGTAAAGTTCATCATGATGACCAGAGTAAGTATCTGAATTGTCATGGGGTGATAATCATCAGATCCATACTTTTCACAGGTTCAAATTTGAGAATGACTTAGGTTACCAACTCTCACTAATTGTTTGGTCTCAAAAGTGCTACCTGACAAAGAAATTTATGAATTTGATTTGTTATTTTAAATCATCATTTGCGAGTTCATGGAACTATTGAAACAAAAACAACAATGTTGAACCCAATCTAACTGAAAATCAAGCATTGACTACCTTTTAAGTCTTGGAAATGGCACTGTGTTTCAAAGTGGAAGTGGTTTACTGAAATAGGTGCTCCAGAAAAACAAATTGTCAACAGGATTCTAATTATGATATCATCAGCTTGATGAAACTGGCCATCGAGATCTGATACTCTGTCACCTACAAGTTGAAAATCTCACCTGGGACCATTAGGTTTAGATATCTTCTTAACACTGTCCTAATCAAGCAACCAGCAGCTGGAAGGTGCGTCGGAACACATACTATATGGGGTAATAGTTGGCCTTGTCATGAGGCTACATGCATTACCATAGATAGACGGCATTGAGCTTCAGCAAAAGGGCCTCTATCCAACTATTAATTGGACTGCAAGCAAGGATGACCAAACTCAATGCTTCTAATTCATTGCTAAAGTTCATTGGAATAACAAATTATCAAAAGTTCACGTAACCTTATTTGTGGCAGAATGTATCTAATGCATCATCCTGCTTGATCTCATCAAGTCAAACTGTTTAATTCAGAGTGATGTCTACGTGCTCATGGTGTTTCAAGCTCAGCAAAATGTGGTGGAGATCAGGATATTAGCATAAGAGTTGTGGGAGGAGCATGGTGTAGTGATCCATGAATCAAGTTCCAACAACTTTTGGAAAAGAGGATCTAATAGGATTCACGGTTTGCAACTCATTAGCAACTGAGTTGTCAGTTGATTCATGTAATTGTGGACATTTTGTTGTCAAATTATCATCCCGTTCCAGGTTCAGCCTAGATCAGGGCGTCATGTATTAAAGGATGGAAAATGACAAATCCGCACTCAACTGAATATGGTAATATTCTATAAGCCCATCTAGGCGCAAATAGTAATAAATTCATTATCCCCAAATCTATCATTGCAGGTAATAACTAAATGTGCAACCAGTTAAAGAAAGAACTGAATTCATACTGGGTCTCATTCTGGGTCTTTCACTACCATCAGTCATCAAAGATCATCAAAAATGAGAAAAAGATCACAAATTGCAAATGAATCTAATAACTACACCCACTAACACTAGCAGGCAAAAACTAACTCGTGCCAGTATTAAATATCTTTTCCCACTATGATGATCAATCGAAGCCAAAGTCACCTGCACTACAAAACTCGGGCATTCTAAGTATGATCAAGCAGGATTGGATTATAAATCCCATGGAAAGAGCCGAATTTCGTATTCCATCAAAATAAATAACTTGAAAATGCATACACTCAAGCCAGTGATCAAGAAGTTACCGCAGCGCGATCACGCGGGTGATTGTACCGGCACCTGCTACCGAACCCACAAAACCCCGTTCGCATATAATACGCGCAGTCGGGCATGCCGGACCGCTCTGGGTAGGAATCGCTCCCGCCTCCGCCGCTGCCGCCGCCACCGCTGCCGAGACCCAGATGCCACATTGATTCTACCCAATTCCACCCACACACCCCCAAAAAGAAGAACAACAACAACAATCAGACAGGGTAAGAAGAAGAAGAAGAGGAGGAACGCGAAAACCCTAATCGAACCCGCAGCATTCCGAAGCGAAACCCGAAAAGAATTCCCACCCCCCGAAACACGCGCGAGAATCGAAAGCGGCGAAACGAACCCGGAATTGACGAGAAATTTAGGACCTTACCTTCGAGCCCGGTTTCGCCGCCGCCCACCGGGCTCCACTCGGACGGATTGTGACCCGATTGGGACCCATTCCTCCCCGGATTGCGACCGTACAGCTCCATCGAAGTAGCCTCAAGAGCAAATGGGAACCTCTCCCCTTTGCCCCTCCTCCCCCTCCCCCTCTCCCTTCTCCTTTTTGCCCCTCCCCCTCGCTTATTCACTGTCGTTCGCGCTGATTCTGTACAAAAGTGACGATTTTGACTTTACAAAACGGAAGGCCGCGGATGGGCTCCTTTCTCTCTCTTGCTTATCCCTCTTGCTAGGGTTTCTATACTGTTCATCCGAGACAGAGGAGAGAGAAGGTAGAGAGAGAGAGGGGGAATGAGAGGGAATGATACAGTAGTGAGAGAAAGGGGAGCTTGGAGCTTTCTCTCTCTATAGGGAGGGGGGAGGGGGTGGGGAGGGAAGAAAGAAAAGAAGGCCACCCCTCCCTCTTTGTCTCTCTAACAGATCTCCTCTCTCTCTCTCTCTCTCTCTCTAAAAAGGGCGTTTGCACTGTACGGTCGTGTGGTGTGTGTCGGCATCGCCTTTACACGGAAGCCGCTTCCACGGTGTCGTATCGAGGGGCTATTCGTCCCCCACCCCACAACCAACCCCCAACCCCCAAATAAAAAAAAGGGGACAAATCTGGCTCTTTCCACATCGGAAATTTTGCTTCTACCGCGACGTCTTCCAGTTACATGACAAAATTTACCCTTCCCCACGAATCAACGTCCGCCGGTGCCGGAGAACGACCGATGCCAGGGAGACCGACCGGCCAACTCCTCTTCTTTGCCAAAGGCGAACGGGCGGCCGCAGAAGGTGGCGGCCAATGGCTTGTGCGGCGGCAATCAGCGACGGTCCGCGCCGACGATCGTGCAGCGGTGGTGGTGGCGGCGATGGGCGGCGGCAACCGAAGGTCAACGGTCGGCGATCCGTGAACAAGAATAAAAAATGAATAAATATAAAAAAGAAACTATTTCGTACTAAACACATTTCTATTCTTTTTTAATTTATAAGTATAAATTTTGTATAATTATCAAATACATTATTTTATTCAGAAATTATTTTTCGAAATAAAAATAGAAAAGAACTATTTCTAATAAATAATAAAAACTCTTCCCTAGCCAAAAAACATTGTCATGCGCAACCCTAGAGTAAAACTAGGAATCTAAGTCCAATTCGAGGTTCTAATTTGTGCAATGCGGTTTTGGATTTTAAAAATTGAGGAAGCTAAAACAAAATTTTGTGTTTTTCTTATTTCGTCTTAGCGTGATCCTACAATATTTTAATAATATGTAATTATGTGTTTATAATTTGAAACCACTAAGCTGAACTTCTATTTATGACAATATCCATGACTAGGTGTAGGATACACAGTACAAACTCTGTGGAATATTCCAAATTAGAGTTCATCAATAGAGAGCTTGTACGAAGATTCCATAAAGTTCAAAATAAGTGAAATCAACCGTACTATGAGATGTCACTCATGGCCAACAATGGGAGAGCTAAAGTATGGCCAACTCTAGAACTTCCAAGAAGAGACGTAAGACTACCTTGAATTTTCGATGCCTTGATTATCTCTACAACAATGCTCTGCGATTTTGCCTTAATCGGAGTGGATAGAGTAGCAATTGACGATCTTCCTTTCCTAGGTCGATGGATCAACAAAGTACCTTGACTCTCGGTTTTTTATCTGGGCTCATGGGAATGTGGATGTGAGTTGGTTTTGCAAAGCGTCTTTATGATACACGGATGCCAGAGTATGTCTTGCGAGAAATACTCTTGGATTCAAGTGCCATTTTATGATTTGTGAAAGAGTTGAGAAAAAAATTCGAATAATTGGTGTAGATCTTTTGAGTTTACATGTACTTTTTCTACCATTAAAAATCCTACAAAGATTTCAATGTAGATTCTAACTTCACTAGAGAACTTAGATCTCATGTTCCTCATAGTAGTTTTCCTCTTAGATATATTGTCATGTATAGAATTCTTACAAATTGTCTTAGACCTGAAGCCATCTCTAAAAACTGACATCATTATTTATGAGGCTAAACTTTTCAAGGCAATAAAGACCAATATTACTTTCTCTTTGTCACGCATCATCTTCTTCCACATATAGGATAATAAGGAAAAGTCACGGATTGCTCTATGGTTCATTGATCCCGAAGATCTTTAAGATCCCGAAGATCTTTAAGCATTTCAATGTTGAATTTCCCAAAGGGTTGTGTGAAAAGTCGATTCCTAACTTGTTTGTTGGGGAAAGTATGATTCTAAACATTCGTTACAAACCATCAAAGAAAGGTTGGAGAGATGCAAATAATAAACCTGTGAAGGTCAGAAATGAAGATGATGAGTTTGTGAGAACACTTCTAACAATGACACTTGAGAACAAAAAAGTATTGAGCAAATTATTTAGAGTCGAAAAGCTCAAATGATTCTCCTAGCCCCACTTTAGGTGATTCTGCGCCTCCCTCGAAAAGGGCTAGCTGACGCTGAAGGAAAGATTGCAGAAGAAAGGCTGACTAAAGCTACCAAAGTCGAAGAAGATTTAGAGATAGGAAGAAGAGGAGAGACTTGAAAAACAAAAGTGAGATGAGCTTTGGGAAGATTTGCTTAGGGAAGATTTGCTTAATGATTGCTAGTGATGATGAAATGGATATTGAAGATAACATTGCAAATCCTATTGGTCCAGCATGTTGTGATAGGACGAACGATCGAACAATAATATAGACAGAAGAAGAAAATAAATCGAACATTAAATTAAAATAGTTCAGTCGTAAAAACCTACGTCCACGGGGAAAGCAGCAGTAAATTTCACTATAAATCAAGCGATACAAGGAATTATACACTCGAGTCACTCAAACACTCTCTCAATGTTCCCAAGCCTCAACTACATCCAATAACGCACGCAATATTTAACCCCAAAATTTCTCAAGAAATAATCTCTCAATCTCACGGAGAATTACACGCAAATCTTACCTCAAGATTTAATCGGCCACAAACACCAATTCTTCTCGGATGTAATTGCACGAACGGAAATCAACGACAAAACCCACTTCAAGCACTCGCTTAGAAAACGGTGCTTCAAGAGATCTTCACGTTTGCCATGGCTTGAAGACCACGTTGCTCTGCTCGCATCAACAAACCCTCTGGCAACCACACGCACTCTTACGGCAAAAAAGAGAACAAATATATATGATATAATATGCATGGCAACCAACTTTAAATCATAATAGGAAAGTTGGACACGTCGGTCAACAAGTCCAACTTGGACTTTCCTCTTTTTCTTGTTATCTTGAACATGCAATATATAAGAAATTTGATTTCCGTAATCTATAAATTCATGGCTTGGTCTCTACAAATCAGCAACTTGAAGTCCAAATATCCACTTTCCTTTAATTTATTTTGGGTTCGATTTTGTTCATAAACTCAAACTCGAGACATATTATAACAATCTTCAAACTCGAGACATATTATAACAATCTCCACATTGGCTCGACGTTTGAGCCAAGTTGCAATCGCTTCGCAAAAATTCAAATTCTACCGCTACTTTCTCATAACCCTCGATGGGCTCAACCGCCACAAATATTATCCAAGTCCAAGCTTCACTTGAACTTCGGCATAACCGAGGACGTCATCAGAATACTAATTCCACATGCACCTTTAACTATTTCGTAAGAATTTTCCAACACAACCTCATTAACCGCAAATAAAGCAAAACCATTATTGCATCTATATCTATTAGGAGATTGAAGATGTACCTTGTCAATATCAGCAGTTATAGCAATCATTGGCTTTATAGGCTCCACCTCACTAAAAGCACCATCTGTGTTGATTACTTTGCTAGTACTCGTATACGCTACCTCAGAAGTTTCTTATTGCAACTCCACCTTAAGCTAAACACCATTTAGATCCGTTTGATGTGAATTTATATTTGCGCACCACAACCGGTCGACTCACTCACCTTGTGCATAGCCATGGAATATACACCTTGTTCTCCAATCGAAATTACCATCACCCACTCGAAAATAACACGTGCAACCAAACATTTTAATAATAGAATAACCAGCAACGTTACCTGACCACACTTCTTCAGGAGTCCGCCATTCAATAGTAATTAATGGGGATCTATTCACCAAGCGTACAGTATCAGCTAGGATTTTCCTAACAATACCAGCACTAGAGATCATTTTATGAGCCGTCTCTAGTAATGTTTTGCTTATCAATTATGCAAATTGTTGTGATTTATTAGCACTAGTGTGATGTTTCAATATACTCTCTTTCATGCAGAATTTATTTACTAGTTCCGAGCAGAACTCCATGCTATTGTCAATCCGCACATACTTGATCGACTTATCACTCTCCGTTTTGATCAAAGCTCTTGACTACGTGATCCTAACACCAGCATCAAACTTTGCATTGGCACAAACACCCAAGTCTTCCTTAAGCAGTCAAAAGACTCTTGAATAGATGCATCCAACGTCTTTGCAACGAAATTTGTCACTATCTCACCTTGAAGTTTATACATGTCTCCATATTTGATTCCTTTCATTATCACTAGGGCATCTCGAATAACATTCAGAACTCCACTTTTTGAAAAATACCTGCAACCAGCTGAATCTAGGGCACCCAAGAAAATTAAATTCATTTTCAATTCTGGAACATGTCTTAATCTAATCAATGTTCTCACAATGCCATAATGCATTCTGATTTTAACATCACTGATATCCACAACATCACATTCAGCATTGTTCCCTAAGTGGACTTTACCACGGCACTAATAAGTGATAAACCAGTTTCTATTTTGTGTGACATGAAAAGAACGACTAGAATCCATAGTCCATCCATCAACAATGAATCATTAGTGATAGATAAGACATAATTAGTATTATCTGCTACAACAGTAACATTATCTGCAAAATCAATTATAATTTCCTTACCCTTCTCATTCTTCAGCTTAAGGCAATCCTTTCTAAGATACCCCCTCTTGCCACAACTCCAATAGACAACATCAGCAGTCTTAGATTGACTACGTCTGTTCATATTAGTACTACTCTTACCTATACGTGTTATAGATCTTCCTCTATTTTCACCTACTAAAGCAGTAGATACATGTTCGCCAAATTCTCTTCCACGAATATCATCGCTCAGAATCAAATTTCGAACCCCATCAAACGTCAAACTTGTTGACCTAGAGGAATTACTAACAGCAGTAACAATAATATTCCAATTATCAGATAATAAGGATAATAGAATCAAAGCACGTACCTCATCTTCAAAGTTAATCTCAACTGAACTCAATTAACTAACAATCACATTGAGTTCATTGATATGATATGCAATTGATGCACATTCATTCATCTTCAAATTAAATAGATGTCGCATCAAATAGATCTTGTTGATTGCAGAGGGCTTCTCATATATATCTCTGACTAGGTTTTATCAAATCAATAGTAGTCTTCTCCTTCAGGATGTTAAACGTCACGTTATGAGCCAACGTCAGCTGAATAACACCCATAGCTCGTCTATCCAACAAATCCCAATCAACTTGCTTCATCGACTCTAGTTTCTCCTCAGATAAGGGCAAGTGCAGTTTCATTTGGTAAAGATAATCTTCAATCTGTATCTTCCATAAATTAAAATCCTCACTTTCACTTCTTCAGTTGCCATCAATTCGCTTCAACTTAGCCAAGCCTGGCTTTGATACCACTTGTTGTGAAAGGATGATCAATCGAACAATAATATAGATAGAAGAAGAAAATAAATTGGATACTGGATTTACATGGTTCAATCGTAAAAACCTACATTCACGGGGAGAGCAACAACGAATTTCACTATAGATCAAGCGATACAAGGAGATTACACACTCGAGTCACTCAAACACTCTCTCAGTGTTCCCAAGTCCCAATTACACCCAATAACACATGTAGTGTTTAATCCCGAAATTCCTCAAGATATAATTTCTCAATCTTAGGGAGGAATTACATGCAAATCTTACCTCAAGATTTAATCAGCTACAAACACTAATTCTTCTCGAATGTAATTGCACGAACGAAAATCAATGATGAAACCCACATCAAGCACTCGCTTAGAAAACGGTGCTTCAAGAGATCTTCATGTTTGCCACGGCATGAAGACCACGTTGCTCTGCTCGCATCAACAAACCCTCTGGCAATCACACGAACTTTTACGGCAAAAAAAAAATGAGAACAAATATATTATATATGATATAATATGCATGGCAGCCAACTTCAAATCATAATAGGAAAGTTGGACACGTCATTCAACAAGTCCAACTTGGACTTTCCTCTTTTTCTTGTTATCTTGAACGTGCAATATATACGAAATTTGATTTCCGTAATCTATAAATTCATGGCTTGGTCTCTACAAATCAGCAACTTGAAGTCCAAATATCCACTTTCCTTTAATTTATCTTGAGTTCGGTTTCGTTCATAGACTCAAACTCGAGACATATTATAACACAGCACCTCTAAAATAGATATTGGTAGAGACAACTTAATCAATTGCAAATAGTGTAGAAACTAAGATCCATGAGCATGATGAAGTTGATATTCATGAGGATGCTCAAGCTTAAGGTGAGTATCAAGATAAGAAGAGAGATGAGATTCATGTCGCTGGAACCGTTGATACCAATGCTCCTAATCTTTTAAGTTTGTTGAAGAAGGTAAGGGAAAATCGGGTTGTTTTATAGAATGATATGAAGTCACTCCAAATGGAGTAAGGAAGATGTTGGAAAGAAAATGTTTGTCCTTGAGAACATCTTGGGGGCAATATACGAAGAAGATAGACGAGACTTTCTACAAACTTATAGTGCTATAGGTTGATTCGAGTGCCCTTTGATGCTCTTGGCAATAATGACAATGCTGATGACAACACCAACAACCCCTCCATGTCAAAATGAATTTGGTTATACTTTTTACAAAATTATCGGGGATTTGGTTCGTGAGATTGATGCCAACTAGTTTAAAAGTTAAAATTTTAGATAAATGCGTAGTTTCCTATTTATTTTAACACTCTCCCTCATGTCTAGTCTGGTTTTTTTTTTTTGCCTAGTACAAGATTCGTCGGCATAAAAATTTAATATGTACGAAGATTCCATGAAGTTCAAAGTAAGTGAAATCAATAGCATTGTGAGGTGTCACTCATTTGGCCAATAGTGAGTGGAAGTATTCTGAATATTCCTTCGACATGAAAGGTTTGTTCTTATATCCATACAATAAAACCAAGCTTGGTCTCAAATTCATCAAAGAAATTTTCACCGTCATCTTCATTTTTCCCTTTTAAAAAATTTTTTAATCCTAAGCAATAGGGCTAGAAGCAGCCATTGGAGTTGTCTCGACCACAGCAATTCTAATTTCCACCACACTAGGAGTAGAGTATATTACAACTTTTTTGAGGTAAAACCTAAATAGATCTAGAACCAACCCTAGAACCCGTGACGGAGAATATTATAGGTGGAATTTGTTCTGATGGATAGATCAAAGGTTTCAAATGGAACATAAATGGAATCCAAAACCGCTCATCCCTACTCTTCGATGGTAAACCGAGTTCTCTTATCGAGCAAAGTCTACTTGCCTCTTCCTTTTATTCCCTTACTTGCATAAATATATGATCTTGTCGCATTGTTACGATGGAATCTTTGATTGATAATATATTTGTCACTAAAAATCCAATTGGCCTTCCATTTTTTTTAGATCACCTTTCCTCAGTAAACAATGCTCTTGTCCATTTGTCCCTATTTATCTCATTCTATTAAGCATATGTGTCGAGTTTCGGTATGTGAATGAAACTTGAAGTTGAATCAAAGTGCCCGAAAGTCTGATTGCAAAAGAGCAAGTTGAGGTTGGAAAAGGAAAGTCTGACGTTGACTTTCTCATATCATGTATTGTCGTTTTGAAAAACATAGGCAATTTTTTTAATCCAAGTTGATTCCCAAAGTTGATTTTTCTAATAGGCTAGAGCAATCATGATTTATTAGTCTGTATAATATTTCCTTCAAGAGAATCACTAATTTTTTATGTGAATTGATTTTTGGAAGTTATGTCAAACTTGACTTTGCCCAATTAAGTGAGCTTCACCTACTAGGCATGTGGCTTAGTGGTATGAGAATCCAGTTGGGTGGGGAGGTTTAGTTTAAGATATAGAGTTCGACTTACATGGTCTATATAGGGACATGGCAAAAATCTATGAGTGAAAGAGAGAGAGTTAGAAAAGGACATTAAAAAAAAAAAAAAAAAACTAAGTGAGCTTCTTTTTGGGCTGCCAATCCAAGATAATATCATTATTGCTCACGATATCATTCAGTCAATGGGTAAAATGGTGGAGAAGTGAGCCTACATGCTAGTCAAGATAAATTTGGAGACGGCGTGCTATAGGTTGAGATAGGAATTCATTTGTGAGACCCTTAGGGCCTGTTTGTTTATGTTTCTTTTTTCTGTTTTTGAACATTTTTTTTGTTCTTTTGTTCCCAGGAACAAAAAAGAAACAGAAATAAGAAACACAAATTTTGTGTTTCTTATTTCTGAAACAAAACTTAGAAACACTTTTTTATTTCTTCTTCTTTTTCTTCTTATTTTCTTTCCTTTTTCTTTCGCCGGTCGCCGGCCTCGGCCATGGCCGGCGACCGAGGCCGGCGACCGGCCGACGAGGGCCGGCGGCCTCGCCGGGGGCCGGCGAGCCTCGCCATGCCCGGGCGAGGCCGCCCGGCCTTCGGCCGGTCGCCGGCCATGGCCGAGGCTGACGACCGGCCAAAAGAAGAAAAAAGAAAAAAGGAAAAAGAAAAAAGAAATAAAGGAAAAATAAAAGAAATAAAAAAATTATACAAATTTACCAAACGTGTTTCTATTTATTTTTTGTTCCTGAACAAGTTTACCAAACGCGTTTTTTTGTTCAAAAATTGTTCCCCGAACAAACAATTTTTTCTATTTCTGTTCCTCTGAACAATTTTTAAACTGGAATTCTTTCTTGGTTCATTAGCGGATCTCATCATGTGAAATTTCGAAACTAACAATATGAAGCTTCTTTAGAATGGGGAACCAACATATGTGTTCCAACCTTCAAGGGATGGGAAACAAGGGGATCCACTTCGCCCTACATCTTTATCATTTGTATGGAGCGTCTTTCTCGCTTAATTGTGGACTTAATTGACAAGGGTGATTGGAAGCCGTTTCAAACTCAATGAGAAAGTACGATAATATCTCATTTGATGCTTGTGGATGATCTCCTTTTGTTTGCCGAAGCCTTTGTTGATTGAATGCAGGGTTATTTTAGTGCCTTGACTCTTTCTGCAATGCTTCAAATCAAAAGGTTATTGCCACTAAATTTGTGTTCTTTGCTCTAAGAATGTCCCCCGGCACAAAATGCTCCACATATTAGTACTGTGGGAGGCTTCTCTCTCACAAGCAATCTTGACAAATACTTTGGAGTGCATTCGCTTTATGAACCAGTTACTCAAGGAACTTATCAGCTTATTACTGTGATTTGAACGACACTTTAGTATTAGATAAGCTGTTTATTTCCTATGTTGATGAAAGATTAGATTGGATCAAACTTTATTAGGAGAGTAATAGCATAAACACTCGATCTTTGCCTCCTTTTCTTGAAAAAATAAAAAGTGATCGTTTTGGGTTTTGTTCATTTGGATTTTCTCTTCCGAATTAGTGAAGAAATTTCATCATTAGCATACCCTGAACAACTATTGTTCAAGCTGATGAATCTTGGAGTACGTTCTTGTGTAGGCTTCTATGAGATGATTAATGGTTTCACAAAATATTCTAATGATAAAACATTATGTGATTCATACAAAGTGATGGAGGATCTATAAACAATAAATGTGTTATTTAGCAAAAAAAAAACAATAAATGTGTTTGAATAACTCAAGTCTAATTGTAATTTTCTTTATATTACTTAATTTATATATAACTTACACCGCTCTTGCTGTGGAGTAGCTGAATTATTTTATTTCCTAATCATATCTTTATTGAAAGTGATTGGAATTGATTCTTCCATCCCGTGACTTGGAAAAGTTAAAATTCCTTTTTTAATAGACATGACATTGACTAATGATTTAATAAAGAACGCGTCATCCGCGAGGACAAGTGTCATTATTCTATATTTCGTTCATCTGAAATTCCAAAAAAACCACATTCATTTTCGTTGTCGTGGAAAAAAAAAAAAAAGAACAGAAAAAAAGAAAAGAAAAGAGCGTTCGGCTCCAGCGCAGCCTTATCCCCGTCACGGGCTCGACTAACCGGATTCCCAAACAGTCCGCTGGGGGGAAGCTAATCCGATAACGCTCGCCTCGCATTTCCGCTCCGAAGTTCAAACCCAAGCCACACCATCTTCGCCCCTAAAAAATGAACGCCTGCACGACGAGCTTCTCCGCCCGGACGTTCCTCCACCGGCGCCGGCACGGCGGCTCCGCCGATCACTTCGGCCGGAGGGCCGCCTTCCTCCGGCCCCCGCCGACGCGCAGAGCGCCGAGGACCGTTTGCATGGCGGTCCGTGCTCTTCCGACGAAACTCTAGGCTAATCTTTTGCTTTTTCGATCGATGTTTTGTGCTGATTTTGTTGTCCGAGTGCCTCGCCGAGCTGATGCGGTGTTCGGTGTTTCCGCGGTGGATGTGCAGGAGCCTTTCTTGCTCAGGAAGCTGGAATCGGCGGAGAAGACTTGGAAAGAGCTATCGGTAAGGTTATTGCTATTGCTCGCGGCTCTGTGGAGCTTTTGCGATCGTTGCGAATCGGAAAACGCTTGTTCGTGGCGCATTTCGCGAATTTAGTTGTTTTCGTGGCGTGTTTTGGGAGCGTCATTCGGTGCTGATGTTTGGTGAATACGCGGACGTTGTGGTTGTGACTAGAGACGAATTGCAGGTCAAGCTAGCTGATCCTGAAGTAGTCTCGAACCCTGGCGAGTATCAAAAGCTGGCTCAGTCAGTGTCGGAGCTCAATGAGGTATTCCTCATACGATTTTTCTTCTCATATCGTGGTGAGAGCTGAATCCTCTATGTGGTGGTTTATGCTTTTTGCTGAACAGGCGTAATGGCCCTGCTTTGTAGGTTGTTGCGACGTATAGAAGGTTTAAGGATTGTGAAAAGAATCTGGAAGACACGAAAGGTTCGCTTATCTGAATAACTTTGGCGACCTTGAACTTTCTGATTAAATTTTCTGTTTTTCTTGTGTCAATGTATAGCTTTGGCAAAGGAGGAAGGTGATGGTGGAGAAATGGCCGAGATGATAGCTTATGAAATTGGTTCTTTGGAGAATGAGCTTAAGGAGATTGAGGAGAAGCTTAAGGTCAATACAGCCTTATTTTTTGTATCCTTTACCAGAGTTATCATTTTTTTTTTTTAATTGGTCATGGAGCAGTGATCTCATGCACCACTTGTCCCTGCATCTGCAGTTATTGTTGCTTCCAAGCGATCCACTTGATGCAAAAAATATTATGCTTGAAGGTAAAATTATATGTTCGATCTAGGTAGCTTGTTGCACATTTGTTTTTGGGATGACTTCAAAAAACACTGGATGTTAAAGCTCATAAGAACCATGAATTGATGTCTTCGTGAAGGAGAAATTGGGGAGAAATCTCGAGGAATATATAAGTAACAACTGCAAGATCTGGTTGTTTAATCATACTTGAGTTACATTTGCTTGTGATTTCGCTCTTCTTATGTGGTGAAGTCTGCTTCCAATAGTTTGTGCCATAACCACAGGGTTTAGGATGTATATCAATTCAAGATTCTGCTAAATTGACACTTATAATAAAAACACATTAAAAACAAATTTAGTGATCGTGCATTAATGGTTGATATTTGGACTAAATCATCATTACATGTACTCTTGGGTCTTGTCTCTGTGACATCATTAACTACAGTAGATGCTATTTATTCAATCATTTTCTATTTGATGTAGTCAGCTGGAAGAATGTTATTTTGTCACAGTTACTGCAATATTGATAACTAATTGCAGCACACTATCTTTTACTGTCATTTCAACTCCGTTATTAATTAGAAGTTGTTATATGGTGCTTGAGACCTTTGGTTACAGAATGTACATGGCCTTGCCATGTTATTTGGATAGCAACCAATCATAGGGTTTTATTGGTTGACCCATATTAGATGTGAATCGGAACAAAATCCTACATCAAATAAGCAAAATAAAATATCTATATCTAGTTAGCTGATAGCTCGGTTTTTACTTCAGTCACGCGTTCAGAATTTACTTTTGCTTACTGCCATGACTTACAATTTAGAATAGCATTCTGTGTGTGGAATGTCTGAGATGCAGACCATTGTAGGTTTATGGGTCCACAAAGGAGTGAAGTAATTCTGTAATTTTGAAAGGAAAAAAGCCCCTCCTTTTACAGCTCAATGCCTATTTTAAAAATCACTGGTCCCAAGGTCGTATCTTTAGGCTTTTAAATTGATTTTACCTTTCTGTTGATGTTTAGAATGTCCAAAATTTAACAATAAGAAGCTAAAGCATAAGTGCTGACATGAGGCATTTTGCCTGCAAACTCATCCTCGAAAATTTTCAGCCAGAGCATGTCCTGTTTTGTCTTTTAGTCTAGGGAGAGCGTTTAGGAAATTAGGTTTGCACACGACATATTCCCTTTTCAATATATGGTGTAAGGTTTGATTAAAGATTTTAACCTTCTCTCCTGTTATCATTTGGAGCTAGTTCATGTGCTTGGATGCTTCGGATTGTTTTCAAATGCTTGTCATTTTTGTCTTTTGGCTGATATATGCTCACATGTTTTGACAGTAACTTCCTCTTTTAATTTACTTTTATCTCTGCTTATTCTTTACTTAGTGAGGGCTGGCACTGGTGGAGATGAAGCTGGGATTTGGGCTGGTGATCTTGTAGGTATATGTTTCCTTGTTCATTTGGAGTGCACTCTCTTCTATATGTTTTCATATTCAAAACTTAATGCTCACTAAGAAGAATTCACTCTAAAGAGGTTAAATTGTTGGCATTAGATTCTTTATGGTACTCTGAAATGCTGTTAAGGAAGTACATCTGATAGGCTTGTTTTTCTTTGTTTTATTTTTTCTATTTTTTTGGTTGGTGGTTTTTTTTTTTTGGGGAGGGGGGGTTTGAGCTGGTCAAACTACTGTCTGAAAAAGAGTTGACTTTCGTGCTGTTTAATATTGAGTATCTTTTGTATTGGGAGATGAACTTGAATGGAATTAATTGTCATATCCGTGTGTTGGCTCTATTAGTATCTAGGTAAAGTAAAGATTTTCTTACTGGCATTTCTTTTATGAATATATTTAAGCTGGACTGCTGTCTGCCTAGGCTAGGTAAATGTTGTTCTTTTTTATTTTTAATTTTATCATATTTGACAAGCTTTAGAAAATATGAAGTTTAGAGGTTTGATTTAAGTTGCAGTGCTGCAAATCCTGAAACACACTTTTATTCTGTGTGCTCTTTTGCTAAGGTAAGCATGTATCAGAAGTATAGTGAGCAGAACTCATGGAAATATTCTCCGGTCTCCTGTTCTGAGGTATACATTCTTCACTACCAAAAATTTGCGGTTTGCTCTGTGCTGTGTGGATATGTAGGCAATCTTTTTATTCTTTACAGGCTGAAAAAGGAGGGTATAAAACCTATGTGATGGAGATTAAAGGTAATCAAGTGTATAGCAAATTGAAGTATGAGTCAGGCGTGCATCGTGTTCAACGTGTCCCTCAAACAGAAGCACAAGGACGTGTGCATACCTCAACTGCTACGGTGGCAATCATGCCACAGGTAGATTTTCATTTACTTCAACACTTGATAATATATGGTCCAATTTTTTGCTCATGTCAATGTTCTTCAATAAACTGTGGCAATGTTGTGCCAGAGATACTCCTGTTATTTCAGTAGCTCATTGATATGCCTAAAGTTCTTTTAAATGTGGGACGTGCAAAACATTTGAAGTTAGGACTCTGTTTTATGGGTTGCATTTTTTCAATTAATTGCAGAATGACTATTAATACCAGCTTTCTCATTACTGCAAAATGTAAAAATACAGTTATTGTTTTCAGTAATGCTGTTGTGCTAGGTAGTTGGGCACTTCGGACTTGATATATGCTTGATGAGTTTGAACTTGCTTTCTATATATTGCTGTTGTTGTTTTTAAAGGGAGTGAATTGACTAATCTGTACCATATTTTGGATTAGGCTGATGAAGTTGATGTGGTTATTGACCCTAAGGATATTGAACTTACAACTGCAAGGTCCGGTGGTGCTGGAGGTACTTTTCAATAGACATCAAGATGAATAGTATTTTCTTTTATTATGATTTCCTCAGTCAAAGATTAGGCATTAAGGACAACAATTAGAAGATTTCGCTCATAATTTACTTACTAGTGAATACCCTCCCATGTGTATCACCATTTAATGTTCTTTCAGAACGCTAATGTTTCCACTGATGGTACTTCTACTGGTACAGGTCAGAATGTGAATAAGGTTGAGACAGCTGCTGATCTTTTTCATAAGCCAACTGGAATTCGGATATTCTGTACTGAAGAGAGGACACAACTTCGAAACAAAAGTCGGGCCATGCAGCTTCTGCGAGCAAAATTGTATGTATTGTCTACAAAATCAGTTCACTACATAAAAATAGCAACTAACATTGTCACACTTGACCCTTTTTCTCAAATGCTATATTCTTGCCTTTTTGGTATTTTTTTTGGCTTATTAATTGAATCAAATTAGTTATAATAGCCTTTTTTTTTTTGTGGGGGGGGGGGGGGGAGTTGATATTTCCTTCATTGGCTCTATTTATCTAAAGGTTTCTCTCCTTGTTTTTGTTTGTGTTCCAAAATAATATATTTTGTGAACCTTGTGACAGATACGAGATGAAACTAAGAGAGCAGCAAGAGAAGATAAGAAGTCAGAGAAAATTACAGGTTTGGTAGATATGTCTCTGTCAGGTTGATGTGTAATCTGTTTTATTCTTTTGCAACTTCACTGAGAATGTGCTTCATGATTTCCATTATGAATTTTTAGTCAGCATGATATCTGTTTCCCTTTAGTTGCCAGTGGTAGATTCATATATGAGTCGCATCTCTTTAGAATGCCACGTTGGGTAGTATTTCAAAATTTTCTCTTTGTGCACTGTACGAGTCCTTTTCTGATATATATGTCACGTGCAGGTTGGCACTGGGGCTCGGGCAGAAAAGATTAGGACATACAATTACAAAGTATGTGGTCAACAGTTCTGTCTTTCCTCTATTTTTTTAAGCAATCTGTGTATATATGTGCCCCCTTTTGGGGATATTTGAAGCACTAGATGTGTCTTTTGTCCTTTTTAATTCTTTAGAGCACACATGAAATGCACTGTTTATACATTGGTCAACAAAACGCTTGCCTGGGATCAAGATATGGTTTCATCATAAGAATTCTGCACTTTGGTTCAGCTGCTGAGATTCTATTAGTGGATGTATGTTCAGTTCGGTACAGGTTTTTAGGAAATCTGAACCGCACCGAACCAATAAGGTAAGCAACTAAACCAAACTGAATCGTGACCTGAACTGAATATGAACTGAACTGAAAACCTGGTTTGGTTCAGTTTTCGGTTTTTTTTTATGCCTTGCTTATTGGAACTGAATAGAATAAGAGGTGAGAGAGAGGAGAGATTTTAAGTTGGGTGTTTAGTTTTTATTAAGAATTTTGGTTCGGAAATAACCTGGACCGAAAATAATAATGGTTATCTTTCCATTATCTGAACCGATTCGAAAATGCATGAAATTTTGGTTCGTTTCGGTTTAGGTTCGGTTTCGGTTCTAACATCCCTAGATGCATTTATTGTATCATGTTCAGGATATGTTTGAAAGGATGGTTGATTGTATAAATCTTGTCTTGCTCCATGACAGTAATTCTGAGGTACTATATTTTGTCAGGATAACAGAGTCACCGACCATAGGTTAAAGATGAACTTTGAGCTGATGTCTTTTCTCAATGGCGACATTGAAAGCGCAGTCCAGGTATTTTCTTGACAATCTGTCATCAGTTACTACCCCCTCCTGTTTGTGGGCTTATGGATTCAATAGCAATCCACGTCTTGTGAACGAAGAAGTTACATTGTTTTCACAAAATGCAAATCATGGGCAAATTTAAACTCAATGATTTTGTGCAAGTACAGAACTATAATGTACATGATGGGTGCCACAACAAGCAATTTAGGAATTTAGTCATGTAAATTTGAGTCTCAAGAGGATGGAACTACCAAGTCCTAGCCTTTTGCTGGAAATTTTATATCTCGCAATTGTTGGTAGTCCTGTGACTTTGAAATCTCTTAAGAAGGCTAAAAGTGAATTTGACTAGGATTGACATGATTCTCGCGAGGATCTCACATTTCTCTAGAGCTGCTGCTAGAAATTGAGTTCCTCACCACAAAAACTCTCTTGCAGTCTTGCGCTGCGATGGAGCAAAAGGAACTACTTGAAGAGCTAGCAGAGTCTGTCACTGCTACTGCAACAACCAGCTGAGTTCTGGTGTCTTGTGGCCATAGTTTTGGGATTATTGGGCTAGCAATCAACTGGAGGGGGTCTCCTTAACAGAACATTGATGTTGTACTTATGCAGATGATGTGCTTCTGCTCTGCCATTACATGCCCCAGTAACATTTAGTTTATCGGCTGATGGCATATGTGTGCATGGAGTTTTACTTATATGTAAAGAGAACAGGCTCCATGTCTTGAGTTGGACAGTCGGAGCCACCCTCTTATTCTGTGTAACTCAACCTTCCATTCAATGAGAAGAGTAGCTATTTCATGCTCCCTTCTTCTTCTGCTACTTCGTTGTCTACTGAAGCCTTTCGACATTCTTATATGCAAAGAAACCAAATTGAACTTCTGGAAGCCCCAAAATATTATGAATGTTCAGTGATGAGACAACCCTGGATTATTGCAAAATCGAAGTCACATGGAAGCAGATGAATTGAGAGCTCAGATAATCCCTGGACACCAGTCTCATGACAAGCGTAATAATGGCGGATTGAGAGGTCAGAAATTTGAAAACCTGACAGGCGGGAGATTGAAGCGTGGACTGGTAGGGTGGGGGATGAGGAATATCTGGCGGATTGAGAGGTCAGGAATTTGAAACCCTGACCGGCGGGAGATTGAAGCGTGGACTGGTAGGGTGGGGGATGAGGAATATCTGGTTGCTTCTGGAGTGATTGATATTATAGCGTAATGACCGAAGCAGATCATTAGACATGACGAATGCTTCGGCAGGTAAGGTTTACATGCGTGTCGTGTCTGTCCATGCTAGGAACAGAGATCTTCAGATACAGAGGCGACACCAAAAGATCATGCTTCTTGCCTTTCGTTTCTCGTTCAGGTTAGCTGATCAAAATCTTTTCTGTGGGTTCTTTTTAAGATATCTGTCCACGACTTCTTAGGACTCAAAATCAGATCGAGGACATTCCCAGTTTTAGCCAGGCCTAGTAATGCAAGAAATGGCCCGGAGTGAATGAGCCGGTCCGTTCGGGCCTAAGCTTTTACTTTGTTTAAATTTGACAAGAAATGCAAAAAATAATGGATTTAGTTATTATATTTCCAATCCAAATACATGTTTACAAATTGATTAACATATCACTACTTTCAAATCTACGGGTTGCACTTGAATAAACGAATTTAAAGAACCTCAACTTCATCGAAGCATTACTTTTGATCCACCCAAAATTATGAGTTTCGTAAGAACAATTCGAAAAGGTCACTCAAAATACAATGCACTGCATTCGAGGCTATTAATCCCTTCTTTGAAATGTTTTCAATCACTTTTTCAAATTCAACTTATGTCCCAGCTTCGCATCTTACTCATTTGTTTTAGGTAAGTTCTTCCAAACTCATTTAGAATTTTATTAAACGCGATTGCTCATTTTAATTAGTTAACCTAAGGAGATGTGTATTGAATATTTAAATATTAAAATCATGTATTCACCTGACAGTTAAAATTTTAGAACAGTTGATAATATTTTTCTAAAATTTCACATGATATCAAACAAAGAGGTGCTGTATTCAAATTTTTAACAAATTTTTCTCGGCGTCTCTGTGCCTTCATAATTAAATATTTTCACAAATTCTCACCATATATAACGTCTATTACTAATAAATAGATAAATATTCTTTTACAGCAACCGGTTAGAAAGCGGTCAACGCCCCCGCAGCTTCAGACTCCCACGACGACTCAGCCGTAAATCGCAACCTCGTCATCATCCTCCTCCTCGAGTCGCGCGTTAAGGATCACCTCGATCCTCCTCCCCAAAACCCCTGCAAGCTCCGGAAGAAAAAACGCGCGCATCTTCTCGCTCCGCTGCTCAGTTCCGCTCCTCCACGCTCTCGAGAAATGGTGGTGGAGCGGAGGCGGCCTCTGGTCCTCTCCTCGACCAAATCCCTCGTCGACTCCGTGCTCGGCCCGTCCCGCCCCGAGGGCAGCGGGCTTGCCCCGACGGCGCGTCGCCGTCGCCGTCGCCGGAGCTGAAGCTGCCCGCCGGAATCCTCCGCTTCGCGAGGGAGAGGGCCGAGGAGTCGGACCCGAGGTTGGCGAGGCTCGACGACGCGGCGCTGGTCGGGCTCTCGACGTCCGCTCTGAAGCGGCTCTCCATGACTTCTGGCTCCGTGGTAAGGTTTCAGGAACTTCTCTTTCTTTCTTTTCTCCCTCCCTATTTAGCTCGCGAATACGGACGAGTTCGAAGCGAGTTTGGTGTCGCTATCGGTGGGAGGCTCGAGGAGGAGAAGAGGATGTGATGAGTTTTGGAGTTTGCTCTCTTCGGCGTTGTTTTAAGCAACTAATGTGATTGAGTTGGTGGGGGAGGTAGAGGTTGCTTGAGCTGTCGATGGTTAGGTTCCTTCTTTGATTCCTTAAACGCATGAATTAGCGAGTGTATTAGTTTAGATATGTGGAGCTGGCGACGCAGCAGGAAAATGAGCGTTCGTGATTGAGATGCATGTGAAGTACCGGAGCTACTTCTTTGCGGTGGAAATTTGTGATTGCCTAGATGAGTTCACGACAGTAGATGTATCCAGTTTACAATGAATCGGGATGGTTGTCACGGTTGTGGAATTGTCGAGCTATGTTTGGTGGTTGCTATTGATTTTCTTTCAGCACAAAGGACTTTAAAGGAGAGAATGAATGAAAACAGACGTTACATCTAATGGAGTATCTTGGATGCGTCTGCATCACGTTCGCCCTTTTCCCTATGAAAAGTGAGGTGCTTTCTGCCAGCAAAAAAACTATTGTTTTTTTTTTTTTTTTTTTTGAGTTTTTACCAACTTCTTCATTTGGAAGCATGTGAAATTGTTCTGAGCCTAGTCGTTGACTTAGTTATACTTCATTTTGTGGAATAGGTGCATATAAGGAATCTTGACACGAACTCTGTGAGAATGGCTCAAGTAGTTGTCCTCGATCCTCCGTCCACGCTTGAGCATTCATATCAAGTTAAGCTTCCCTTTTCCCAGTGTGAAAAGGAATTATTGATCTTCCCGTCGTGTAGTGTCCCTCCAACTAAGCCAGCTTTGCCAGACCGTGAAGCAGCCTACTTGTCTCCTTTATTGGCATTTAACCTCGGTTTGCACCTATCATGCTTCAGAACCCTAGTTCACCATGGAGAAGACGCTTTAACATCCTTCTTCAGACCTAAGGTAGATAATGGAATGTCGGAACAGGGTGGTGAAATTCAAGTAATTGACTTGGAGCTGAAACCTCTGGGACAATTACCAAACTATGCATCACACTTGCGGGTTTCTTTTGTGAAGATACCAGAATGTGGCACCATTGGATCTCTGAAAGGAAGTTCATCAGTTGAAGCTGAGGATCGCCAAGAAATGATTGATCTTGCACTCCAAAAGTACTTTGAAATAGATAGACATCTTGCGATAGGTGATGTTTTCAGTATTAAGATTAAGTGGGGTTGCAACTCAGTTATTTGCATTCGCTGCAGCCAACAGTTGCCAAATGATGATGTCATCTACTTCAAGGTAAATGCTCTCGTTTCCATGATTTGAATGTGATATTTGTGAGAGATCTTCAAGTTTAATGCAAAGGCTGGCTACACTGATAGTTTGTGGTATTCAGGTGGTGGCTATGGAGCCATCAGACAACCCTGTTCTTCGAGTCAACCGCACTAAAACTGCCCTTGTTCTTGGAGGGAATGTCCAATCTGGTGTTCCTCCAGATTTACTTTGTGACCACCCAAAAACATTTGCACCTTTGCAAGGAGATACTGTGAAGATTTTGGCCTCTGTGCTCACACCATCTCTGTGTTCATCAGCGCTTGCTGTTAAATTTAGAGTGGCTGTCTTGTTGTCTGGTTTGACAGGTGAATGCATCCCAAATATGACATGTAATTAGCATTTAGATGTCCTTAACACTTCATTATTTGTTGACATTTTATCTTTCTTTAAGTTTCTTGTTGCTTAGGTTTTTAGTTACTGATTTTGCAGGATGTGGGAAGAGAACTGTAGTTAGGTTTGTTGCTCGCCGATTGGGTCTGCATGTAGTGGAGTTCAGCTGTAACAGTCTAATGTCTTCCTCTGAGAGAAAAACATCCATTTCCCTAGCTGAAGCATTCAACACTGCAGAAAGGTGAAGAAGTAATCTCTTACGTTGTTTTCTATGTTGGTTCATAAGATGAATCATTCAATAACAATCAGTAAAATGCATACTCTTCCTTTAGCAATTTATTATTTCTTGATTCTATTCACATTTATGGGGCAAAAGGATCTTCGGAATCTGGGATCTAATGAGGGTTTTGTAGATATTCACCATCGATACTTATCCAATATTGCTGAGTCACTCTTGCTGCCTTTTGTAGATATTCACCATCAATACTTCTCCTCCGCCACTTTGATGCTTTTCGGAATTTGGGATCTAATGAGGGTTTACCAAATGATCAAAACGGCATCTCTTCCGAACTTGCATCAGTCATAAGGGAATTCACTATCCAAGATAATGAAGATGAGGATGTTTATGCCTCAGAAAATTTGAATGGTGATTTGGTATGAATAGAAAGTATCAAGCTCTTTCCCCGAAGAATAACTCATTTGCTTGTAATCTGTTAATTTATCATATCCTTTTAATGACCTTAGTCAAGGAACAATAAGTCTTCTTCTTTTTTAAAAACTTTCCCTTCATTAAGGATCTTGATGCACTACAATTCAGATAAGCAAAGAGGAAGGGCCAGCAGAATTTGTGGGTATAAATGTTAACAAAACTTCTGCTGAATATGATTTATCAGATAAAATCACTTGAAGAAAACTGTAAAAGAACATGATGAATACACAAGAATAGGAAAAAGAGACTAACAACAAACACTAATTAAAAACTTTTGCTTCACATAAATAGTAGAATTACGAAAAATGCTCATGGAGGAAGGAAGTTTAGTCATTAAAATACTCTCCCACAGTACCTCCTATGGTTTTCTAAGTGTGCTTTAGTATATTCTGAATTCTTATTTCCACAATTACATGTAAGCTCCAATAGATGGTGAAAATATGTTAATTGTTTGCAATGATGATTAAATATGGATCTTGGGCTCAAATGATTCCATGGTTGTAACCCTGAAGCTTAAAGTCCTTGTCAAGAGGGAAGGTTTTCAGTGCTTGCTGAATTTAAATTTTGATTATGGATATTCTTTTGGTATGTCTCCAATATTCATACTGAATTGCTCATAATTTTTTAATAACTGGTGCATCTATATTTTGTTCATGAAGCAGGCTGGAAATACTTATGCACGTAAGGTGTTGTTAGTTGCAACTGCCGATAGCACTGAAGGCCTACCTCCTACCATTAGACGTTGCTTCAGTCATGAGATAACTATGGGTCCTCTAACTGAGGAACAAAGGATTGAGATGCTTAGCCAGTCACTGAAGAGCATTTCTGATCTGCTGCCTAATGTACGTATATAAATCCTAACTTTTTCGGCGATATGT